>CM024580.1:24632777-25832777 GCA_014182395.1 Eucalyptus sp. ANBG9806169
CGATGACCCTGAAAGTGGTTATACAATAACTAGTGAAACAATGTCTGAGCAAGTCCATGCTCTAAACCCCGATTAGGAGGGAAATACGCTAAGAAGAGTCCTAAGCACGCAATCACACAATCAATGAGACTTACCTCATCTCAGTTCTACCTTACAGGTTAGCACAGTTCATATCACAAATTAGAGTAGCACTCAAGCTTAATTAATTGGAACACAATACTCAATTCATCATGTGTTCCTAGTTTTGATCTCGGCATATAGCATGGCCTGCTCTCTAATCGGCGGTCTTCTGGCATTGCCAGGCATTGTCTCACCCCATTGAGCACGGCACATCACTATGTCGACGGCTTTCTCGAATGAGCATAGGGTCCAGAGTCTAGTGCGACTGGCTTTCCATTGTCTAGGGGCATCTCATATAGGGGTAACGTCCAGCTCAACAGCCCGGGACGATTTCTCTTAACCAACACACGATCACTCAAGTATGGCCTAGGGCACCGTGCATTGCACTCAAATGCATCAATTAAAATGGTGAACCTGGCATTTTTCTTCTTATTAGAAATACCCAGTAAAATAGTCATGTGTGGGTACACGATCAATTCGATCCAGAAAATGTGATATCATTCATTTTTTAAAATCCCACTATTTTATATAGTACTAAAAACTATTTTCGGTGTCAAAATCCGACATCCGGGATTTTCTGAATAAATATTGGAAATCCACAATTTTTGAAATTAGATACCAAAAATCCAATCATCACTCAATTTGCATAATTTAACACTCAATTGCATAAATTAACCACACCATTGCAATCGGCATGAAATTCCGGTCACCGGCTATCCCGGCCTAATTTCCGGAAAAATAATTAATAAATAATTAATTTCGAAAATTAATTAAATAATTCCATTTAAATTCTAAAAATACCAACCTAGGCCAAAATTACTACATTAAATACCAATACGGATCCGGAAAATTCCCGAACCCTTCTAGATAAGTAATGTAATTTATCTAGGCCTCACTTAATCTAATCTAACCACCTAACATGCATAATTAAATAATTAAATTTCTAATTTAATCTAACTAACCACCTAATTCCTAATTAAATAAATCTAAACACCCCTTAGTCGTCATTAGCCTACTAAGAAGAGTTTAGTGCATAAACTCACCGGTGTAAAACAAAGACCAGTTCACCGCGACGGCGGCCGAAATCCAAATTTTCGGCGGCGTCGGCAGACACTCAGGCCGGGCCTAAAAGGCCTTGCAAGCCCACGGCAAAATGCTGGGCTCGGTACTGGGTCTGGGCTGTGAAGTGGGCTGTTGGGTTCACTTGGGCTGAGATGGGCCGAATTTGGTGTGGGCTGTTGCTGAAGTTTTGGGCTGGATCTGTGGAGAAGATGGACGACTGGGCTGGGCCGAGCAAGGCTGAGGAAATTCATAACCAAAGCTGAGCTGGGCTTGGGCCGAAATTCCCGTGGGCCTGACTTCGGATGGACTGAAGATGCGCGGACGAAGGCGAGAGACACGCGAAGGTGGGAGCTGCTTCGATCGTTGGTGTTGAGTCGCGGACGAAGGAAAAATGAGAGATCTTCGGACGTGGCAGCTTCTAGCGGTTGGCAGAGGTAGCGAGAGAGATGGGACCAGCTGGCGTTGCGGATGAACGAAGGAGCAGCTGCTTCGGTCAACAAACTGAGTGAGGGGAGCTTCGCTGGTGAAAAATTTGCTGGAGGTTGACCATGCAAGGAGAAGACGTGGACGTGTGGAGGGGCAAGGGAAATTCACGGACGTTGGCAGTCTTCGTGAATGGGAAAAAAAATGCAAATGGCCAGGGCAATCAAAGCAAGAGCTGAAGTCGTGAGGGTGCTTCGGTTGAAGAGAAAGATAAATGAAAGCAGAAGCAGATGCGCGAAGGGGGAAGGTCAGCTGCGAAGCTTTGCCCGTGAAGACTGAAATTGGATGAGTCAAGGTTAAAATATCTTAATCAATCATGGTTTTGTCCACAAAAGTCTTCATAGGATTTATCCTATGGTGTCCCCAAATAGTGCTCAATCTTATCCCTTGGTCTCACAATACTTTCTTGCAATAATCTTCACAATTAAACTCATTTTGATGCCCACAAATGCTGCCCTTTTTCTAATTCCGAATTTCTTCAATAAAGCTTCAATTTCCACCCAAATCCTTCAATTTGATGTCCAATTTTGATAAAGAAACAGCCCATATAATTTTATGCAAGTCCCCGACACCCAAAGGCTCGATAAGGAGGCCAAAATTTCCTTCGACTTAGCCCATATGAATTTCCGTTAATTTTCCGCAACGTCCAAAACGGTTTTCCATAAAAATCTCGAAATCTCCGAAAAATCTTCGAAGGATGAGTCGACATTCCTAAAATAACTCGTGACACCACAAAACTTTCAATTTCTGAAATCGGGTTCAAATTCACGGTTAATTTCACTCCGACGCACTTTTAGCATGAACTAGTCTATCGGATCACTTTTAGGAATTTTTTATACAATTGACCCATGATCGATTTATCTCAAATCACAATGTACATCTCCAACTCATTGACGACTCTTGATTGTCGTGAAAATCTCGAGGTTTCAAATACGAGCACCAAATACCAAAACGATAGAAAAATCGGTCTAGTGCCGATCAACGAGTATTTTGCAATCAAGTGAAATCACCCACACTCTGATCACATATCTCAATCGAATCGACCTATCTCCGCTTTCTAATCGATTTTTTACAGTGCCATAATGACCCTTGCAGATCGATACGGTCGAGCAGTCGATTCGTGGTCAAATTCTCAAGTCCATTGCATTTAGATTCCTTAATTGCTTCCTCAGATAGTCCAGTTATCTCGTGAGTGATCAGCTCAGAGAATAGCACTATAGGTACGTCGACGAAAGGCCCGATTATTTAATCGAAAACGAAACTTGAAAATTCAGATTAGCACATACATCCCATGCATTTATAATTGTCCGATCGAGTACCTGGTTTATCAGATGATTAAGTAACGTAGCTAAAACTCTTCTCATATAATATCAATAGTCAGGCATTTGGATGATACGAATTGACAAATCTGAGCAGTCAGAATGACCACAATGGACAAATATTGGCATTTGAAAATTTTCTATCACCATCTCTTGCATTATCCATACTTGTACTACCAAACAAAGCTCCAGAGATAGTCCACCGTTTACAATGTTATTCTTGCCAACATTGGAACTCTAAATGAGTGGAGTTTCAGGAATCACATACCAGCTTGTGGTTGCATCACATGGACACGAGAATTTGGCTTGAGAAAATCTTTCGAGGTCCAAATTCATCTATAAATGGGCACAATTAAGGAATCAGATGAAATTGCTACAGAAACTCTGCAGCAATCAGCCTTCCTCGTGTATTAACAGACATCTTGAGTTTGCTTATCTCCTCATCTATATCATTCAATTTGCCAACCGATCCAAACAAGGACGCCAACGGAAAGGAAAATCAAACAAGGACCAGGGATCGAAGAGAATAAATTGACCCCGTTGACCTTTAATCAACTAACATTGCTGCATCCGATACATATTGACATGCCCATCCTGTGAACTGCACGAGTTGTTCCCTGTTCATTTTTGTTATTTTGGCATCTTCAAGATGTACATGAAAAAGAAAGGTCTCATACTCACAAATAAATGCAGAGTCGTAAATCTATTTGGCTCCACGTAATCGATTCAGCACCTCCAAAGACAGACATAGCTGCAAACCAAACTCGAAAACACCCATAAGATTCGAACAGCAGCCATGACATGCGAAGGAAACTAGGACCCTTGATTTTCATAGTATTACCTGCCATCTTCAATTTTTTAGGGGGAAAAGTAGTAATGCTTCGGTTAAGAATTTTAGTAGCTAGTTTAAGCAGCTTCTGTTCTCATGGGACGAAACCTCTCCCATCAGGTAAACATGTCCAGAGAATTATTTCCACATTAATTGCTCGTACAACAAAAGGTGGCATTATTTTGTATGAGATCAGCTTTAGCCATTGATAATAGAAAGGTTGACCTGGCGGGGAATCGAATTTGTTCTTGAAAGAAAACCAAGTTTTTCAATCAGGAACCTTAAGTAACCGGAGTTGATGCTGGAAACTACCTTGGCGTCGAAAGAAATATGATATGATAGTCCAGGAATTAAACTTCTACTGCCTTAGAAACAGAAAATAATCCAGGTACGAATGAACATGTATAAGATACTGCTCCATGAAAAAGTTTGACCACCTACTATTGTTCCGCTGACTTCACCATGAATGTTGCTAAGTACTCTAGTCTTTATCAGCCACTGCCGTCTTCTGACCTTACAATTTGAAGATATCGACAAGGAACCTAATGGCGTGGGTTCATCTAGAACAAAATATCCTTTCACTCTTTAATTACATAGAAATGTGATTATTGATATAAGTCCATCTAAATATCTACATGGCACAAGTTGCGCAATCATGCTTAATAGCTCTGTGCAGCTCATACTAAAGGCTAGTTTTACAAAGCTTAACCATCTTCATAAGTCACTGAAAAAAGAACTGCTCAAGTTATGCGCATTTCCTTCCATCGCTAACCATGAAAGATTAAAACCAAACTTCCCTACATCTGAGAAAGGTACTCACAGCACTACCGGTGGTTTGGTGTCACTACATACACTGCTTAATTAAGGCATGAGAGACTCGACACGAGACGAGCCACTAAGGGCATAATGGCTAGCTTGGCATCACAATGGCCAATTGCAACTTCCCAGAGCGACAGAGTTCAACTGGATTTGAAAATATTTTGATTTTGTTTCTGTTGTGGCCTACCAAAATGACATGTGCTATGCTGAAATTACGACCATTCTGATCTGCAAATTGCCATTCATTTGTTGACAGGGAGAACCAATCTTTCTCCTCTGATTGAGTTGTTTTGACTTCTATGTATTGAAGTCCTTCTCCATCCTCAACGGTGATGTCATAGGGTAGACCAGTTTCACCATCTTCATTGACCCACTTAACAGAACTCTGACTGAATTTCTTGGCAAGATGTCTGAAAGCGAAGAGTTCTCCTTGTTTTCCCACTAACATTGCATGTTCTGGATCGAGTGTGCCAATATTGAGCACTGTTCTTCCAATCAACTGAGGTGGATCCAAGTCAGGTAGATCAGAAATTGGAGTCATATCAATATGATTGCCTGAGACATCTGCGCAAGAATCCAAATTGCTGACATCTGTTGCTCTATCAGAAACTGAAGGTTTGATATGAGAAACTGTTGCTATATCTTCAGTGGTAAAATCAACAATCACCTCATGGCCGCCACCACTTTCTCCAGCTAATTCACCACAATCCCTCTCCATCACTTGTGAGCAAGTACTTGTGGTTACAGTTCCTGCCCGTGTCTTAACTTGGCAATAAGGAGAGTAAGCTGACCCTGGTGCACTTTTCCAGTCAAAAGCAGGCCAAGTTGAGGTAAATCCTGCCCTTCTCTTGGCCTGAAAGGATTTTGGCACTTTTCTTGTCGCTGAAAAGCTGTTGTTCTCTAATAATCCATCATCCTCACACCAAGATCCTGAGGAAAGGGCCCACACGGGTTCATCAGCTGGTAGGTTTGGCACCTTCTGGCTATTTACAATGAAAGACTCTACCTGCTCCTCTTGAGCACCTGATTCTGCCATTGTCATGATCATGTAAAGAAAATTTGCCAAGTGAATGTTGGGAGTGCCATCAAAGAATAGACGAGAAATCTCCATGTACAAGACATGAGAATTGGACCCCAGAGTGACAAATAAAGTATTACCCTGTCAAAATCGAGGGAGTTATTGTAATACTTAACAAGGAAACTCATGCTTTTATATCATAAGAATGCGATCCTATACTGCTTGATTAAAGAACATTTCCCCTATTTGGTTTCCAATAATTCATAGAAATGGTCTAGAGAATAAACAGCATCAGAATGATGCAAATCACAAGTATGTCGCAGATTAAACATGACCAAAATTGGGCGACCCCAACAAGCTTTGGAGTTGGATCAAATTTCAATTTGACGTCACAAACTGATATTCTCATTCTGTACATGAGACATACAACCAAAGAAAGGTAAGAAATGTAAATGTCCTCCATCCATACCATGCATGTAGGTTGTTTCGCATTTTCTTTGGTTGAACAAAGAAAAGAAGAAACATCCTAAACATTCCAAAATTCCTAGGACATACCTGAAGAACTGATGTGGTCTCCAATCGCTTTTCAGAAGCAACGCTCAAATCCCTTATGATATTCCTATAGTATAACCTCTCCACAACAACAACATGCAAATGACTCAGATTAGAAAATCCAGACTGTTTGAGTTTGGCGTATGTGTTGGGATGTTCAAAGTATATGTAACGCTGAGCATAAGGAAGAACGCAGTTTACAAAAGAGGCACTGGAGCTAGAATCCATTGGACCATAATATATAGCTTCACGAGTTACAACCTGCATAAATGCTAAATGTGAGAAAGTAAATCAGATGATTAGTAGTTTGCATGACAATTTCACAGTCCCAGAGCATATGATTTCAATAATGTATTTATTATGGACTTGCTAGTCAAGAATTTGCCATTATACATAACTAGCAGTAAGCTAATGCTTGATTTAAAATCTCCAATAAAGGAGGCAATTTAAATCAACTTTCTTGGAACTGGTGTTTAAATACCCACTCGTTGTTAGGTTCTATTTTAAGATTTCTGTTGAATATAATAGTTTTCACACATCACAAAGGGAGTTATTTTGACCCTACAATCAGTAAAGCATGGAAAAACATTTCCTTCACTAATCACTAGATCATATAGAAATATCATTTGCTAGAAACTTCTTGTAACTTGAGCTACAACACAACACCACTCAGCAAAGCACCAAATATACACCATCAAATGCTGAGATGTGCTAGACACTGTTTTTAAAAGTATCTTCTTTCTTACTGCTTCATCTCTCCCATATCCCAAACTTAAAATGACATTGCCTAGTTATTTTTTTATGCTAAAGAGCAATGATTTTGATTCTGTTAAAGGATATGGTACTTAATCAGGAACGACATGTATACTAAAACCCTCCTTATAGTGGGAAGAGGCTTGATAGGCTATGTTGCTCTATAATTGAAAATGAGGAAGATAAGTACAAGGCCTGAAGTAAATGATCCTGTTAATATGGCCGAAGACTTAATCTTGTGGAAGTTTCTAGTCATAGCATTGCATATTGATCATAGCCTTAGACTTGGTGATCCGTCACTTAAAAAGTTGAAGAAACATTTCCTAGTTCGGTCCTTTTGGCCATGCTTGGTGGTACCGCACCATCCAATCTTAAAATTTCTTGCTGAGATAACAAATTCACCAAGTCAACTCATCTGAGTCGTTTTATTATGTCCAGGTTCTTCTAATAATTCCACTACAGATGGATGTCCAGAACTATGTATTTTTGGAATGGTGAAAAGAACTTACATGGATGGAATTGCATTAATAAACATTGTACATTCTTCCTCCTAGATAAGCTCTTCTTTAGCTCACTGTCGGTGCCTCTATAATGAACTCAGATAAAAACATAGCCAAAGGGACATTCCTCAACATTCTTTAGCTCATCTCTAAATAATTTGGGTCTAAGACATTGTTCATCACATTGATATTCCACTGTAAATTATTGTATAGGATTATGCTAATGAGTGCCCCAAGGACACTCATAAAACATCCAAATAAAGAAACTTTGTCATTTCCAAAGCACCGTTTTCCTCGTGCTATGCACAACCAATGTATTAAAAATGAGGATTTGTTTTTCTTTTTTTGTTAGGTGTGGTTAAAAAGTGCTATAGGGGTGCTCATTAACAAAACGCTATTGTATACGAGGGAGAGTAGAATTCTGGCCAAAGCCACAAGAAATTCAAATGATTCCAGAAAACCTTGGCAAGATACATCTAAAAAGCGATCCTTGTCAAAAACATATGATAAAATCCCCCATGCAAGTACATCACATATTAGTACTGTGTGAATGCAAAACGGAGATAAGTGGACTTTGAAACTATACTTCCCTAGTTCCTACCTGAATCTAGACACAACCTTCCATAATACATTGTAAAATACAGTTGCAAGGGAGCAAATTACCTCAGAAAATGCAGGAATCCCCAAAGCATGCGTGAGAAGAGGTAGTTTGACATAAATCATCTCTTTTTCATCATCAACGAGCTCCCCAAAATGTAGAAGTTCAATTTTATCCAAAATGCTGAATTCTTTCATTAGCTTCTCATCATCACACCAGCACACGAGTCCAAAGGAAGGGTGCAGAGAAACCCATCTGTTACGAAGAGTGGGAAGCACAGTATATTCTGATTTTTTAAGATATCCACTAACTTGTAAAATATCTTCAGAACTCACCTTTCCACCTTTCAGTTCATCTACTAACCTCAGAAAAACCTTGAAAACCTGATGCACAAAGCCAAAAAAGGGGCTATTTAGTCACACCTCAATGAACCATAACCAATCAACTTGTAGTATACATACATATTTTGCTGCTTGTGAAGGCAAAACGGTAGTTGATAGATGGAGCAAATTCTGAAAATGATCTTGGAAAGAAGGAATCTCATCAACCCCACATATATTGACAAAAAAATCCTGCAAGCCTGGATATATATTGCACAATGTCCTGCTCAAGAGGCGATGCTTTGCTCCAACTGCACCAGACTCGGAATCATTTTCTTCTATTTGGTTAAAAAACTCAGTTGAATCGTTCCAAAAAACTTCTTTTGGCAACAAAAATGAGCCCAACACAACATCCTCGTCCCCAGAGGCACATAAAGAAGGAAAGAATATAAATGGCTCTGAGATGAGATCTTCAACAATGTTCCCTTTTGAAGTATCAACTTCTTTCCATAGGAAAGTGTATACTTTTGACATTTGTGCAACACTGGCATGAGAAGAAGAAAAAAGTCAACTATTTTGTGGAATAGCAATTTACCAGTAGAAACAAGGAAAGAAAGCGTTCTTCAAATGAACCATATACGGGGTTAATCCAGAATGCTAACTGATCAGGCAAAAGATTGGGAGAACAGTTTATCTGGATATCTTCATAAAGCCAACAGATGGCACCTTGCAAGCAATGATGACAACAGGAGAGATGCAATGTTGTAAAAGTTCCAAGAGTCGGCCAGAAAATTTTTTATACCTGATGACAGCTTAAACTTTAGGTTGATTTATCAACAGTTTTAAACAAAAGCAACATTTACTTTGCAACTGGGAGATAGTTCTTTAAAACCAATAACACGCTACACATTTCCTAATTTGGAGCAAAAATATATGGTATACTAGTCCAGTAAAGAGGATGTAGTTCTCAATTTCAAATATATGAATCAGAAGCATGTTTACAAAATGATTGGGAGGGTATAAAGATGGAAGGGAAGATAACAACCTCATCAAAGGCTTGCAATGACCTTGAAAGAGTTAAAAAAAAAAGCAGAAAGGGACAACTTAATAAATAATGTTATCTAAGAAAGTTCCATTACCCAACTTATTGAATACAAACTTGTGAAATTAATAGGAACAATACAAGCTCACAATACGAGAATCAGTATGGGCCAATCTCAACATATTCTAGTTTCCATTTCTCCTCGCCAGGAATAAAACCCTCTCAATGATAGAGTTAACAGCTACCATGACTTGATGGCCAAAATCATTAGACATTTTCTTTTCCAAAACCAAAGAGCCAATGTAGCACAGATAGTGAATAAATAAATTAAACATAGAAAAATATTTGGGACTGCACGAAATGAAATACCAAGTCCAGACCTCAGCAACAAATGCAGAACAGAATAAAGGGAGAGAACAGCCAACGTTTTTGCTGTGAACGACATTTTCAATAGCAGGGGAAAGAAAGAATTTCCTGTGTTGTTTCTGCTTTATATTTTTGCAAACATCCCGCTTACTTGGATTACCTTTTTATTTTTAATACACAAGCGAGAAGAAAAAAAAGAAAAAGAATTTCCTGGAATGCGGTAGTACCTAAACTTAAAAGAGGTCTCTGATCTTCTCCAGACTCTCAGTATTTCCACAACATCTTCAACAGTAACTCTGGTCTTAAACCCAATATCTTGTAAAAGAGCCACACTTCTCACCTGTTGAACAATTCCTTCATGGTTATTGACCAAAGTCCTCAACAGCCAGGTTTATCTATACTAGACAGTCATTTTGCATAACATCAAGACACAAAGCAAAAGACATTTATAATTGTTAAGTCAAAGTACCAACATCAAGTGGTGGCGTTAAATTAAAAAGTCACACTGCATTAACATCGATATCAGTCCCTACTTTATTTCTTTCTTGCCCTGAGTTGTTTGCAGTTACTGCAGGATACCAAGTATATGAACCACAGATGGACCCTGAATGCTGATATCCATGATAATGTAAAATCATGATTCATTCCATTTTTACATATTTCTATTGACTCTAACACAATTTCCAAGGTTCTATCCACGTGCAAGTTTTGACAATGGAGGACAAATATTTTGCATTAATTAAGCAAGCAAATTAAGAAAATTATGAGTCCAAATTCTGTTCCTGAATCACAAGGTAATCCCACCAATACTTACTGCTTCTTCTCTCTTTTTCTTTATGTGCACTCTTTTTTTTCTTTTTTTTCAGGGTTTACTTTTATCTAGTACATGCCATAAGTTTGTAAGGTTTTCCAGTCATTAGATGTCTATATTTACATTCCTACCCAAAGACCAGATGGTCAAATCCTCCTGCCCAAAAACCTTCAATGGTATTGACATGACCGTTTCATTTATTCCAAAAAGGAGTAAGGAAAAGGACATGCAGAGATGGTGCATAAAGATTAAATAGACAATCAATTATTAAAAAAAGAAAAAGGTAAACAGATAAACTAGATTCTAGTGAGCCTAAAACTATCTCCGTATTAACAAAATTATCTGCATATTGTATACCCCTATCAAGAGTGTGAGATCCTGAAATTGGATGACGAGAACATCAGCAAAAAAGAAATCAATGGCCAAATGCTCAGACCTGAGTCTAACACTGGACATTCCTGATGTACCAAAAGTAATCAGCAAAATCAAATCCATAACAGAACTAACCTTTGGAACAGCATAAGGAGCGAAAGAACCCAAAATAGAGTGCACAGCATCACAGTCATAGAATAAGTCCTTGGGATAGTGAAGTTTGTCATCCATGCATGAAACAACCCATGGAACACCACATATGCTATTCAGGAATGAAGATTTGAAGGGTGTCCTATTCCCATTGTACTTATCGTTCAAGTAACCTATGGTTTTGTCACTAAAGCAATCATCCCACAATTTATCGAAAACCTCTAAGAGAAATTTACAACTAACACGATTTCCACTTGCTGACAACAAGGACAATAAATGGTCCAACTCAGTGGATTCCCAATCTTCAGCTTCAGATCCTGAGGAGGCGTGGTCTCTTTCCACTCCCGCCTTCCCAAAACATGTATCGGGCATATCAACCATTCTCCGATCAACTTTAACAACTTGAACAAACTCTGTGATGCCTATTTCTTCAAAAAATCTCTTCCACTTTTTCTTTCCATTGATGACAGATTTAGTTGAAGAATGCTTCAAGTAGATGGTGTCTGCCTCATGCCATTCCATTTGAATGTTGTTGAACAATTTACAGAGGTCGAAAGAGCTTCCAAATCCTTTACCATAATGGATCGGTACCTCAATCGGTCTTTTGTTGCCCTGATTTGTTAGAATGAAAGCTCTGTTTCTCAACTCTGATATCAGAAAATCTCTTTCAACATAGCAACTAGGGCAGCTAGATTGTAGATGGTTAAACACAAAGCAAAGAAATTCTGTCGTCAGATTCTTTCTCCAACTTGCACTCTTGTCATCACAAATAGAAGGCAAGACGTGCACCTTCATTATTTCATGTGTAGATAGACGTTGCACGCCAACAGTAAGGAGCATCCTGATGATGTTGTCCTTTGAAGACATGTCTAAACAATAGTTATCAATATCCAATGCAGTTATGAAGGCAGGGTTTACAATGCGGAGCTTTGCATATATCATTGGGAAAGCATCCATTCCCTGCTCACTGTCATTCCCAGATACATCAAAGTGCAGCCAGATCGTATCTTCATCCACTGAGCCAAAAGTACCATCAGAGAGAGGAATAAAAGGAAGCTTACGGAGGGTTTCTATGATATCTGTGCCCATTCCAAGGTCTCGTGATGCTTGTGCTGAATGCACATACATTTCATAAACCGCATTCAGCCACGCAGACAACCAAGACAAACCCATTGATGGAAGGCTATCCTTTTTCTGGCATAAAGAAGTTATAATCTGAAGTAGAAGTTTTAGGCCATACTCCTCAACCCCCAATGTCCTTGCCAAAGGATCAGATAGACTTATGTCTTTCTTTAGAAATCCTAGGCCAAGATGCTCTTGAAGCAAATGATCAGGTAAAAGAACTCGAGCCTCTTCATTCCAACTTCGGACAACCTTGCAAGGAGGCACCCATGTGGCATCATCTCCTTCCAGAAGTAGACATTTTGAGTGGCGTAACCGAGAGATGATCATTCGGGGAAGACTAGAAAAAAATCCATGGACTTCACCAACCAATGGTACATAGCTCATGTAAGCTGTCACAGCTTTTCCTAGATTATCCCTGAAACAAGGAAGGGAACAGAAAGAACCCTCCGCATTCATGAACAAATCAGGAAACTCCGACAACAACCATTGGTTCCAAGGGTTATCCCCATCAACTTCTTCTCTAGATGAGGGAAGAACAAAATCACCTTGCAGTATAAATTTCAGACCATAAGTTCTTAGAGGAAGAAATGCAAAAACAGGTTGCATATCAAGACAGGGGATATAATTTCCATCTGTTGATTCTTTGAGTCCAAATGCCAAGGCAATCTCTGTCGTTTGGAAATTGCAACGACCAATATTATTACCATGCAACTTCTTGCATGCAACAAACCAATTCATTTCCTCCTTACCATATGAAACCCTAATGATGCCATTACCAGAAGTTTCCTTTCTCATGATAACAAGTGAATTATCGTGCATATTTCTGAATGTAATACACCGAAGACGATGAAGAAACAGTAGCAAGGCTGGATGAATATCTGAAAACATGGATATGACATTATTCCTTCCAGTTCCTTCTGACAAATCAGATCTAAAGGGAAGAACAATGCAAGTTTTCCAGCAGCTAGTATCAAACTGATCAGAACTAGTGGATGTTAACTTGCTTAGCATGTTATGATCAAGAGGGGGTATAACAGTTGGCAAAACAAAACCAATTTGTCCCTCACTTATGTCAAACTTTACATGGAACCCATTAGAATGAATCTCTGGTGCATCAGTAACCTGCAGAAGAATTTAAATTTTTTTGGTGAAGCTCTTTCAGGATGCAATAGGAGTAATTTGCAATGACAATTGATAGCTTTATTGGCATACTATTTAGTTGAAAGGTGGCCTGAAGAATTTAGACTTGGCACCAATACCATATAAAAATTCTAACCCAAAAGCTCAAGCAGTTAGATGAAATGAGACTACATTCATGTAATAACGCAATATCATTGCTGCCTTTCTGTATTTTTTTCTTCAAATCCATTTTTCAGGCATATTCAATCCCCAACACTATTTGGGGTCATGCAATAAAAGAGGTATGGGATTTGCCAAAAGAAAAGGATGTGATGGCATTGTATGAGGCTATGTTTACTTACTCGGAATACTGATTTGAAACCAATGCCTTTTTTCCCTATGTATCCAACACTTCCCTTTTTTGTAGAATTGCCAACATCACATAGTGCTCTAATGTCTTGAGCAGAAAAGCCCTGTTCATTATTCAGAATAATGATACCTGACTCCTGAAGAACGAATACAAGAGCTGGCTCAACATTTTCTAAATAGGTATTATCATCAGCATTTTGAACCTGCAGCAAAGAGTAAGGACAACCAGTCCCATTAGAGCATTGAAATTTAATCAGCTTTGATTTTCTGGTTTAAAATATAAATGCCTGTCCACAAACTTTTGTCTAACTTCCAGAAATAGATAAAATAAACGTGCTTGGTAATATTGGTTAGATTGAGTGTATTCTCGATCACAAAATAAAATGACTAACACAAAAACAAAAAGTTCAGAGTAATGCAGATAAAGGAGGATGGTTTAAGCCATCCAAATCACGGGAATCAAATGAAGCTTTGTCAAGTTTTTAGAGTTTGTCTTCAAAATTTATAAATTTGGACTCAGCAAAGTGAAAATCATAGGATCTCCTAAAGAGAAGAAATGGAAATTTGCAGCATAAGCTGTAATTATTCATGTTCATAATTTCTTAGCATAATTGAACCAGATGTCATCTTACTGAGTAGAAGCATAAAAAGTTTACTACACCCAATTCCAGTCATTAGTTTCCTGAATATTTTTGGCATGTATTGACTAATAAAACTACCATAAAGTCCATCAAGTTGCTATTATACATAACATAAGCGTAATTTGACTTCATTGCATAGTAAAGAAAAACAATATACTCTTTTAGCATATCACACCATCAATAAGGAATGCCACTTTCTCCTATGCATATGACTAGGTTTTTATATGTTTGTGTGAATAATCAATTGGGCAAAATGATGTCATTAATTGCTCCACTAAGGTAGTCAGTAGTCACTAGGCAGAAATCGCATTTCTTCCTTAGCTTGAGGCTTCAGCAAAACAAGAGTAGACATTTAGCTTAGGCTGTTGGAGAAACATTGATGGGCATTTACCTCAGAGGCACATATTAATACCCAAGGAACTTGACAAGTATGGATGAATGACATGACCACAAAAGATCATCACTGACCATAAATCAAACAAACAACAAAAGCAAAATCCAATGGGGCAAATAGATAATGTAAACTCACAGTACTATCTCGCTGAAAGATGACTGCTACTGGAGAGGAAAAACAAAGATTAATGAAAAAACAACAGTGAACTTACTAGCTCAAGAAGAAAATGAGAATCCTGAGAGTATAATTCCTGGGAAAGACACTGAAGCGCTCTTCCCAGACGGGCATGTTGCTTTTTCAACAAGCTACTTTCTGTACTAGAAAGACCAGGATCAAGACCAAATTCTTCTCGCCTGATAGATTCAATGATTAAGTAAGCATCCTCGTATTCAATGGGTTCATTTCGTGCCAGAATCTTGTCTATGCAAACTTCTTGAGTATTAGAACCGTGACAAATTTCATTACATATGTTACTCTGACCCTTAGAAACAAGACAGACTTCTGCAGGAGATGATTTTTGTGGATTGTAAATAGCAGACAGTGAGCCTGTGCTTGACTTAGAGGCATCAGCTTTGAATGATGGAGCTTCATAGGGGTTACACAACTCATAATCGGTAGAAGAGCAGAAATCATGGTAGTCATCAATCCACTCCACAACACCAAGACATAGTCCCACTTCATGAAGCATGATTCGGTCCTCCGTAAGTCTACATTCTGACAAGATGGTTGAAGGTACATGTTTAATGACAGGCTTCATACCAGATAGCAACACATCAGCAACAAAGCTACGAAATTCTGAAGGAATAAAACCAAGGCATTCAAGAAAAAATCTTGATGCAACAAGCGATCCATTAGAAGTGCCAGTGGAATTCTTGAATAATCTACTCGCATAAACTTCATCCAACAGCTTGAACGTACTAGCTGCTTTTTCTTGCATCTGAAAATTCCAACTATCGGTCACTTCCTTATGTTCCAGATTATTGTTCAAGATGACTTCAAATGCACGACGTGCATGGTATTTTAAAAGAGACAGAGGGACATGTTTTTGTCCGCCAAGTATTGAGAACAAAGAGAGCAACTGAACCGCTGTTTGGAAAGGGGATGATAGAAGGACAGATTGCAGAAATGAATCCGCACTAGCTGAACTATCAATCCGGATCACATTCCCATCTTTCGTCACTAAACACAACAAATCTGTTCTGTTAACTTCCTTCAACAACCATCCTACAAGAGGGCCAAGATGTGGAGCGAATTTAATGTCCCAATGTGACCAATGACTTAAATCTGACAGCATTGGCGCCCTTAGTAAGACTTCAATTGCATCCCGAGATGTGACTGATTCCAATTTTCCTATTTTCTTTGAGACAACAGTTCCTCTACCAATGGTTTCAACTTCAACTGCATAATCATCATCAAGTGTCGGCATAGCCTGCGCATGAGCACCCATCAATGTCTGAGAGAAAAGGACACATTTTGACATTGCAACATCTCTATACTCCCCAACAATATTTAGAAAATCCTCCACTGAACCCACTTCCACTTTGAAATTGAGATTGGGAAATTGCTTCAAAAGCAATGTCGAAATCATCTGTTTGGTCACTACTTCCCCATTCCACAAGCAATTCAATGCTTGTGATATTAGCGCCATCAACTGATGCTGCAGCATGCAAACCTCAAAGTGGGACTTCTCATACATGTCACCATTCAAGAACTGTTTCAGCCCAGTAGGCATAATAGATATGTGTTCTGTCATGAAATTGAAAAACTCTCCATAACCAAGTGACTCAAATTCACGAACGCAAAATTGCTTTGCCAGCCAAGTGTCACAGTCAACAAGCTTTCTCAACAAATTTACTCTTATCTCCAGAACTGATGTGTTGTTGCTCGTTTTTTCATGATCAAACTGATAATAAGCATCAATTTCTCTGGCAATGTCTTCAACAGTGACACCTATCAATTGATAAATAGGTAGATGATGTCACAAGACACGTCTATGAGAAAAAACCTCAGCATCCGCAACTGCACAAGTTTGTGACGTCTCAGGAAAAAATATGGAGAATAAAGGCCAACAATGAACCAGCCGCAGCAGCATATATGCCACCAGGGTAGATTTTCAATCGAGCACATTTCCCCAAGATCATTCACTGCGTTGCCCTTGAGAAACTCGGGGTGAAATATACATGAATATATCTCCATCCAAAATTGAAGATTAAAAGAGGAACGAATTTTCTTCCAGGGCAAGGTAGCCCCAATTAAAGATGTAAAGAGGAATAAATATTCTTCCAAATGTCATATATCAAGATAAACCTCTATAAATCTAGTTTCGTTCTAATTTAGAGTCAGCTCCATAGCTTCCAGTCAACTCATGCACGTCGTCTGTCCAACTTTCTACTCCATAATCATGCAAATACTCGAACTCAAACATTTATTCCCTATTAACCACACTGCTGCCATCAAAGTAAAAATTTTCCCACAATCAAGTTCTTACACACGTGAAGGGATGTCATGATTTTCCACATCATTTATTTTTAAAACATACTTGGTCATTACATAAGGTCTTTAATTGTCTAAATTTTATCTGAACCACTCATTTAATCAAACAAGTACTTCAAATCCAGGCCGTCTATACATTTAACATTACAAAATTCTGTCAAATTTGCGAAATGATGATGTTAAATGATTGATCTTTCCAAAAGCTTAAGCAATCAGCAAAACTCATCTATATTTTATATCGGGCATATCCTTAGCCCTTCCTATTGCGTGTCACAAAAAACACAGCATGCAAATGTAACCACGTTAAACAAAGAACTAATGACAGAATTCAAGGATAGAAAAATAGGAAAGAAAGAAAAATAAAAACAGCAGGGATCCCTAGGATTTGAAACTTTGGCATGTACTTTGTTACCATGTTAAGATATTGTTTTGTCCTTATAGATGAGACTAATGGGTCCCTTATGTTTATCCAATGTATATTTTAAGGGGTGAGATTTCTAGTTGAGGCAAAGCTTATACAAATTACACATATAATCAGCTATCATATGAACTGACCAAATAATACTAATGAAGCCAATATATTAATTCCACCACAAGTACTTCAAGCAACCCTTTATTTTACGGGTAAAATCTTGAAATGTAAAGTTCTTCAATTAGCCCAACTAAAATAAAAAATTGTAACTAGAAGTATTTCAAGCAACACACTATTTCGATTTTACATCCTACTCATCTCCTCCGTTTTAAATGGTTGTAACTTATATTCCGTTACATAGCCGTGTAATTTATACAAGATCAAAGATAAAAAGTTGCAATTTGCATATTGCTCCATGTGAAACTAATAAGGCATCTTATTCTCGTGCCAAGGCCAATTATGCCTGCTTCTCTCTATAACACTGCCCTAGGCCAAGACCTAATGTACTTGTGTGCATGGTATACTAAACACAAAAGTTAGATGGATGTAAGAACAAAGAAAAGAGGGAACAGTCACAAACACATGCTTTCAGGCAATTGTTTGACTGAATTGTTCACAATTTTACAAATTAAGAACCAATAAAGACTCAGGAATAAAAGCTTTAAGATGATACTTTTTGTACGCTCTGCACTGCGCTGAGCCTTGTCGGTTGTACTCTCTAATCTTGATTGTGTATCTTCACTTACAGACACGGGGGTCGGCACAATAAGTCCATTCAACATTTGTTTACCAATAACATCATATTCATCTTCCAGCATTCCACATTTGATACAAGTTACCTGCAATTAGGAAAAAAAAAAAGTAACATACTGGTAATACAATCTTTAAAGCAGCCATGAAAACTGACTCCTATAAACTGATGATATGATATCGAATAGATAAATAAAACGTTGTCCAACCAATAAAAAATGATAAACAAAGTTTGAGACTAGAAGTTTGCTAAAAAAATAGCCCTTCCACACATGTTTTAGATGGTGCAAAGTAATAAAGCCACCGAACGAGTAATCATGCCATTCTTCACAAATTCAGCAGTTCAGACAATCTGCAAAATACTCTCTTCTTTCACCACAAGACTTCAAATTAGGTGCGTTTAAAATGACTTTTGCTTTTGATGTTTTTAAATGTCGTGGCATGCACTCAATCTTTATTTGATAACAAAAAAACCTGAAACATTCCCAAATCTTGCGGCATGCACTTAACTTTCTAATTCAAATTTTGAATGAAAAAGGCCAATTCGTGTTTTAAGCCAAATCAAACCTGTTTCTTGATACAATGGACATCAAGGCATAACCAAATTTTTCAACTTTATAGAATAATGTAATAAGGTCATGGAACAGATAACTGGAGGCATATTAAAAATGCATGGATGGTAACAACCCTATCAGGTTGGTTTAAACTGCTTTTCCTGGCTAAGCATTGTTGCAACACTAACTACAATATCTCCATTGATGATGCTCTCCCTTGGATGTTCATTTATGCATTGTAATGTCTATACAAAATAGAAGAAATGAAGCCACTAACAGATTTTCTTATTGGAAGGAAAGGGAACCATTAGACGCTCATGACTTTCACCAGGTCCAGTCGGATGCTATTTGGAACCCTTCTCCTTAGGAAGGAAGTTGGTGGGGAGGAAAGGTATAGAGGGAATGCATGAGAAATTTTGGAAATTTTTTTTGGTGGGAAGAGTTTTCACTCGAACTCTATTAGGACAAGATCATGGGGATCACTACTACGCATTCCTGTAATCCTTAACTCACATGGAACGATACTGTAAAAGCTACAACAATTCTCTAACTTCATCTGGCTTCAGGTTGGTACTAATTGTCAGAGAATGAAAATCTGGGCTGATTATGTTTCTGCAATATTGCTCTTTTTGAAATTATCCACAATCATTAGCTATTGCAGAAGATAAGAAGATCTGCTGTCATCCTATCTGATACGTATGGTGGATCTGCTAAATGGGGAATCAGACTGGGACTGACAGATTCATTCATTTTCTGAGAAACTGTCGTTATCCAAGACCAGAGGAGAAGGGACAGACAAAGAACTATAGTACGTGACATATGCCCTGAAGATTTATTGTTTAACAATACCATAGGGGTTTGAGAAATAAGAATGACATTTCTTTCCCACGAAAGCTATATTGGAGGTCAAAGCTCCATCCAAAGTCCTTGTTTTTGCTTCAGCCAAGTGCAAAAGCAAAGCTCATACAATATATTAACAGGTATAATGTCAAACTACCTCAAACTGCTAAAGCATGTTAATGTTGCTTTTGCAGGAAAAGCTGTGGATCATCTTCTGCTTCCTTGTCAAGAAACAATAGGCATTGGATCCAACTTCATATCATTGTCTATAATTTCTCACGATATGCCACAATCTGTCAAAAGGTTCCACGAGCGCTAGAAGTGGCGCCTAGGAAATAAAAAGGAAAAGAGATGTGGAGGTCTCATCCAAAATGCATAAGGCAGAATATCAAATCTTTGGAGGAACTAGAACTGCAGTTCTCTAAGCTAAAACCTACCATTAATAAGGATCAGAGAGAGCTATCATGTTTCTCTTTCCTTCCGTTTTCTAATTCCCCCTTTAGTGTTCCTGTTGCACTTGTAACTGGCATACATCGGTCAGATACTTCCTGAATACTTGAATGTACCAGGATTTACCCAAAAAAAAAAAAAAATCCCATTATATAACACAAAATAAAATTTGATGGATTGTGAACTGAAGGTATAGAGTTTGAAGATTTCTCTATCAGCAACTCCAAGAAACTAACAAAGTTCCTCCAGAAAAGAACAACTTGCTATTCCTTCATGTCAGGAAGATTCTATAACCATACCACAAGTTTTTTCAATTAAAAGGGTACTTTTAGGTAGACCAACTTGCTACGACTAGTTTTTCAAATTTTAGTCGCAGTTAAGAGTAGGTTTCTTGGTTCAAAACAATGGAAGCAGCTAAACATCTAGATGTTCGGATAAGGCACAGCCTCTCTGATTCTGTCCTCATCCTTCTTTCCCCACATAGTTTCTTGTCCCACTTCCATTGGCTCCTCTACAAGCTTAACTTTGCAGATAAAAACAAACTAAGAAGCAGAAACAGGTAGCACATAGCAGTCAAGTGGTAAAATAAAAATAGGCAATATCGTTCAGGAGAAAGTGAGATCCGCCTTTACTGTCAATTTGAAACTGAAATTCGAAAGGAAAGAGATATACTGTCTACAGGAAAAATAAGGAAAATCATGGTCAACTCACAGCAACATTCAACAACCCAACCAAGGGATATGCAGCAAGCATGGTGCCCATCTTGCGTCGCCTTTTCTGGTTGGGTACATACATGTTCAGCATTTTCTCCATGACCTAAAAAGATGTAGAACTTGTTTCAGAAGCTGTGCATGCTGAATTCCAACTAACCACCTTATCTACTGCCTTAAGACACTTTCTGACATTATATACCTAGTCAAAAATCTTCATACGTATGTACTTTACGCATTTTTTATGGTGAGCCATGATGGTGAAAGCTTGAAGTTACTAATGCAGGAAAGACTGCGTATCAACCTCTTCCTATTTCCTATAGCTGATATTAGTTTTATGAAAGAGTTTAAAGCGTAAAATCAACCAGTGACTAGATCTAGGTGGTGATAGGCCAAACCCATGCATATAAATGTCTAACTCAAAATTCTGAAAGAACATATTTGGAGTTGAAGTGCCAAGTATCCTATAGTATTGTGAGATTTTGTGGGACTACTACCAACTGTTTTAAAAGCTTAAGCTATTAGATGGAGGCGTTATTTATTATTTAAATATTCTGACACTCCCTCTCACTTAGCTTGGTCTTTTACCTAGTACTAGGTGTGGAAATTTAATTGGGGAGACAAATTGGGGCTTGAAATGTTTGAGTTTAAGACCTCCAGCTTTGATATAATATGAGATTTTGTGAGACCACTGCTAATTGTTCTAAAAGCTTAAGCTATTAGATGAATGTGTGGTTTATAATTTAAATATTCTAACACTCCCCCTAACGCTTATTATGGTCTTTTACCTAGTAATAAGCATGGAAATTTAAATGGGGAGGCAAATGGGACCTGAAAAAATTAGAACTCAAGACCTCTAACTCTGATATAACGTAAGATTTTGTGAGACCACTACTAAATACTCTAAAAGTTTAAGCTATTAGATGAAGGCGTAGTTAATTATTTAAATATTCTAACAAGTATGAATGCCAAGACACTCGTATGGCATTAATATGACTAAATCATATACAAAGCATTCAGACACAATATTGTCTATCATATCACAAGTCTACATGTTAGTTCGTTTGGTCGCACTAATTGTGCCCTATTACTGCCAAAGCTATTACAATCAAAGCCATAACAGCTATTCCATGAGTGCCCAGCTTTGTTTTCTCTCACTTTACTTGTATTGTACTATTAAAAATTTACTTACACAACTACTCTAAGTACATTATCATCATAATAGCACTATTGATGATTATGGTGATTCTAATTGTCATTTTAATGAAGGAACCTAGTATGTACAAATATGGTTGCTACTCTACTAATGACTAAAAAATTAAGATATAAATAATTTCTATGAGCATGTTATATGAATATAAAGTTAGTATCATATAACCAGTGTTGTCAAAATTGTACGATTCACGATTCAAATTGTATAATTTGATTAGATTCACATACTAAACAATTCGATTTGTAGCTACGAATCAAAGATGCAGATTAGAATGACAAACGAAACTTCCGTTCGATTCAATCTGCATGACTTGATGCAATTTAATAAGACTCAGACTATGAATTTGTGATTTTTGGGCCCCATAAGTTTTGGCATCATGCTTTATATTATAGTCATTAGAATCATCCCGCTCTCGATTCATTGTACGATTCGATCTAATTAGAGGTCCTAGCGATGCATTTCTACCAAGTAAATCACCGATCACCGGAATTGTAAGCGAGGAGATGGGATTTACTAACACTAACAACTCTACGATCCAACACATATAAGTTGATTTTGTTTTTTATATATTTACCTATCAAAATGATGTAACTTTTTTCACATTTTTCAATATATGTTGAATGTTGATACTTAAAGAATTATTGAAAAAATAAACTTTGCACTTTATAATGAATGTCTAGGTAGCAATTGAAATTATATCTTCTTATACATAGGGATCATCACCTGCACTCAAAATAAGATTTCCATTTCTATAATTTTAACCCAAAATTCTATATCTTACAATATTTTTTGATTCACGGTAACTATGCTGTATGCACATTCAATATTGTGAATGTTTGCATATCACAATTTTATTGGCAAATGTGTCATTTGAATTTCTTACATCAGTCATTTGGGTTCATTTGAAACAATCGCATGATATTTCTTCAATATCATATGTCTGTGTCTTGTTACATTTTTTTATATATTTTTTGGCAACTAATAGGCAGCCTTCAGCAAGATATCCTTCTTTTAAAGTTACTCTATAGATACTTGCTGAATCTTACGATTCACAGTTTAATTCAATTCACGATTCAGAAAATGAGCTTTACTATTCACAATTTTAATCTCGATTCAAGAACATTGCTTATAACAGATAATGTTATAATACATACATAACTTCACTAATTAGAATAATAGTTAATTACTTCATTAAATTTATATGATTATAGAAGATTTCATAAGTTACTCTGAAATCATGCATGATATAACACGTAAACGTTATCATATCCCTTTACTACTATTGTGTCAAACTAAGCAAAATGATAACTACCACAGTAGTATTATGTTCTAGCCTAGCTATTAAGGCAACCAAAAATATACATAGTTTCAACTATAACCACAGACATAAAATAGACAAAAGAACCTACTTGTAACCCAATGGTATTGGTAGTCAAGGGATTATCAATGTAAAATATTAGAGTGATTGTACGAATTCAACCCAAAAAATTCATAGTAGAAGCACTTGAATATTACTATTGTTCATTTCAAGAGATACTCAATAGTCGAACACTGAAAAGCTAGGGTTGGATTGTAGATGGAAACTCGTTATTTAATCGCATCAATCATGTCAGGAATGAAAACCATGAACTTACCACGGGAAGAGAACATGCTCGACACTCATCCTTCCATTTTTTCATGAAAATTCTCATAGAACTAGGCTCCAGAACCAGTTTAACACCTTTCTTTTTCCCACCCTTTTTTGTAAAATTGGTTCCATCCATCAGAATTATGTCCCGCTCTTCCGTGTCTCTTTTAAGCCATTCTGCATGAGTGAAATTTTCGCTTTCAATCATCTGCGAACTCATAGATGCACCAACTAGCATGTACTGGCCTGATTTTTCATATCCATTCCAATTATCATCTTCATTTAACAAGTCATCAATGAATTCCTCATCTGAACTTAAATAAGCAAAACTTAAGTCCTTGCTAATAGAATCTTCCTTCAAATATGTCCTCAAGCATGTCACTTCCGATCTCTTTGCACATAAGATAAAGGATATATGACACCTACATATATAAAAGGAAAAAAGAAATAATAATGAAGCTTTCATTCATAAACCACAAGTCAGTAAACGTAACAAATGTAATATAGTTATCCCAGTTGATACACCAGATAAAAATGTCCACAGAATGCATTACACCCAAATGCATTGTAACCACACATTTGTCATCATCGAGAAAGGTTAACTATTCATGGTTGAACTCTCATATGATTTACTATCTGATCATAATACAATGAGCTATTTGTCACCGATCCCTCATGTCAACTTACCATCTAATCTGATATAACTCAAGGAGCCATGACCTAATGTGTCATCTGTACATAGGAATCTCTAGACAACAGGTACAATAAAAAAAAAATTATTGTCAAACGGATTTGACATATTGAGAGGGTACAAGAATGACTAACCACTCTCTTAGAATAACATGTGAAGCCAAGGTGGTCATATTAGAAATTCAGAGCTCAGACTAGACCTATTTATGTTGCTATGATGATTAGTCCGATGATGGAAGCTGACAGGTTCCTCGTACCTTGAAGTATCTGTGCAGTCCTCACTTACTCTATACTCCACTAGCACAATTGCAACGCAAACCCCCCTCTCAAAAAGAAAAAACCTTGCCCAGAGCTGACAATTAAAGCATTAAAAAAGACGGTTGCAAGCAGCAGAGTAGAGTAAGGCAGAGATCACCCCCATTATCTCTACCCCTGCCCAGCGTTGTTGTTCCCCAACTCAAAACCATCTTGTTCCAGCCAGCATGCCCCACCATGCTTTCCATGCATCAGTTGTGTATTGCTATGACAAACAGGACATACACTCAAGGATGCATAGACCATCCATTAGGACGCATCAACTTGAACTCCAAAAGGCAAACTAGTCATTCGCATGTCTAATGAACAAAAAAGATCTGTTTTCTACAGTGTGCCTCAAACAAGCAAGTGGAGTTGTTTGTCTGTTCTCAAAACTGCAACTTCACCCTGAGTTTGTTTTATATCCATTTCTTGTTCATCCCATTTTATAATGGTTCACTAATCCTAATGATAAAAGGTTAGTATGTTTGCCAAATGGAACACCCTCAAGTAGACAGGTTCAACTATACGAAGGTTCACCGTATAAGGAACCTGCTCCCTTTGTAATCATCAAGTTTAACTGCTCATCCTATACGAATTGAGGACACAAAATCAGGAGTGCATAATAGAGGGAAATTTTTAAGTGGTGAACCAAGATAGGAAAATTTTCTCTTCAAAAAAGGCTGTTTGCATGTGCTACTTTTGAAAAGTAGCTATCAAGAACAACCAAATACTGAAATAATACAATTATACTAATATGTGCTGTTGCTCTGAAGAATTCAATCCTTAAAATCTAGTATCAACTTTGTCAAGCAAGTCAATTAGAACCTGGGAAACATCAGTTAAGTTACATTCTCGGTGCTTTAATAATTTGTGCAATCACTAATCTTTGTGTCCAAAAATCTAAATAAACTAAAAAAGAAAATTATCGACAACTATGGATCTAAAGGACATAGGATGAAATGTATGATAGCCAATAGAAGTCAAATTCTTTTCTAGAGAAAACAATTCTCGAGAAGTTAAAAATGGTTACTTCTCTAAGCTTATAAAGCGGTCAGTGAAGCGATGACAAAAGGAGTCAGATGAGAAGAGTGGCAGGAGCAAGCAATGAACTCTGCATATAAATCAGCTTTCCTAATTTATTTTTTTTCATTATCCCCTGTAATTTTGTTATCAGTTAAAACAAACTAAAAAAAAAGAAGGACGCACCCCAAGCTTTGAATTCGTACTCCAAGCTTTTCCACTTGTGAGACTGATTTCTTTTTGGCTATAAAGCTGAGGAGGTCCCCAATCTCAACGCCTTCTCTACTCCTGTGTTCAGATAAAAATTTACCAAGGTACCATACAATCTGCCCACTAGTTAACTTGAACACTTCAGTCACATCACTGTTCAGGGAAAAGTATTGAGTAACAAGGGGATGTCGCAAAAAAGGGCCCAGTGCAAGCTTTTCAAATCGTTCAATGCCCTCATTTTCACAGATTGCTCTTTCCAGATCATACAATGAGGCGATTCTCCGGGTTTCCACAAAGCAATGGATAAATGAATTTATCTGAAAAGTGTTAAACAAATAAGTGAGTCAAAAAGGAAGAAAGTCTTTTCACAGGTGTATAATTTACAAGATAAATCTATCTTCAAACCTGAGACATGTTTGGGTTCTTAAAAATGACGGAAGAAGGGCAACAGATCTGCTTAAAAAACCCTTCCAAACATAGATTGAACTTTATTTGTAACTTATACTAGATAGAAGCTTATAGAAACCCTTTCCGGGTGTTAACTTCTTCAACTTTTCTACCATTTGTATGATCATTTATCTATGACTTTGTGGTTATGTCATTAATCCCACATTCTATTAAGAGAAACCACAAGTAGGTTGCAGCCATATGTTAAGCAATCATGACAAAAGCAAAGGAAAGAAGACGACGATGAATCCTTGTAGACTATTCGAGTATCATATTTGGGAAATACTTGCTTGAGGAAGAGTGATAATGCATGGGGAAGCAAACTACCTTAATCCAATGGGTATCTCAATCAAATAAATAAAAGATTTAGGGAGATCTCCTCTTGTCGTGGCAAACAGTCCACTATATTGACCCGCAAATACACACAGCTCAATTAAACGCTGGATGGAGTACATTGGCATTATGTTTCGTGCATTTGATGATGGAATCCACAAGAACAAAAATTACAGTAAAAGCACATTAAGCGCAATTATTAGGAAATAAAAAGAAAAGCAAAGGCAAAAGACAAAAAAAGACAAAAAAAGAAGAAGAAAAAACAGCATGCTCATGGCCCCCACTAACCATCACAGTACCCCGACCTTAGAGGAAGACCTTGACGAAGAAGTTTACTTAGAACAGGGATTTTTTCCTCAGCCATCACTCATTCCACACAGTTTCAAGCAGTCTCAAAAACAGAGAGGAAATGAAACTTTAACGACGATCAAAGAACCTTTACCCTTCCCTCAACAACCATTAATCTCTGGAGAGACGGCACTTGCTGCATGCTTAATCCTAAGGAGCTCCACGACTCGACCTGCAGAGCCAACGCCGCGGCCTGCGAGACCTTCCAGGATGAGATGCTCAATCCGGCGGCGAGGAGATCGTGCCAAGCCTTCGCGATGGTCCAGTCGATCAGCCGCTCTACGTTGCTCGGGAAAGAATGTTGCTGATGCTGGTGAGGATGATGGAGAGGATGATGATGATGATCTTGTGGTGTCGTGAGAAGAGTCGGAGGAGTCCAGGCTCTAGCTTGAGGATAGTAAGGATACGGGTGTTGCGGCAGTGGAGGCGGGGGCCCAACGCCACGTCCGCCGCCTCTCCCGCCGCCGCGGCTGGGAGGGCGATGGCGTATTGGCGGTGACCGGTCCATCTTCTTCGTCGGAAGCAGCACGGAAAAGCACTGCGAAGCGCCAGAGAGAGAGAGAGAGTGTGTGTACGTGAAAGCTACTGCGTAGACTCGGAGGTCAATTTTAATGAAGAGAAAACCGAAAAGGCGGGGTTAGCTTCTTTGTGAAGTTAAAGCCTAATCTTTGCACTAATTGGCTAAAACAGCGCCAAGCTTTGAGATTCTTTCCTATTTTCCCCACACATAATTTTCCTTTTTCAATTAAACCCCCATTGCTGTGTTTAGGAAATGGAGAAAAATGGGGCGAAGGGAAGTTTTGATGGAAAATGGAAAAACTTTTCATATTTTTAGAGACAAAATGGAGTGAAAATTCGAAATTTTGCTCTATTTTCCTTCCGAATTTTCCTTACTCCTCCACCACAAACATAGTATTAATATCTATCGCGTTCCTATTTATATCATCCACTATCCATCCATGATATTTTCGTTAGGGGATGTGGTAGGCTGGTAAGTTGGAGCTCTCTAGAGAGATTCGGACACTCGGAGATATTCATTTTATCATCGAGGCAACAAATATGAACAAAAAAACCTTAGAGTGCGATTGCCTCGGTTATCCTGTGATCTTTTATCTTTCACGAAATCCCATGGGGCACTTGAAGAAACTTCTTTTATTTGTTCTCAAATGATTGATAGAAACTGAAATTTAGGACTGACAACATTTGACACGACACAAGGTAAAACTGGAATTACAGAGAGAATATTCGAATATGACACAACATGATACATGTAATTTATATGTTAACACAAATGGGACATCTGGCAGTTTAAAACCGTAGATTGGAGATTCCTACACAAGCATCGCCTTCAACCCCTAGTATCAACCCTAGGTTCGGGCAAACTATTGGATCAAGATAGGGTCATGAACATAAATATCATAATAGAGTTGCTCTTGCCACCAACTAATATAGATAAACCTAAGTCAATTGACAGCCAAAAGATCCAAATAGTGATAGGAAAATCGACTAATTAGGTGCTCGCGTGTAGGGACTGGTCAAACAATAACATGAGGTCTGAGGTTCATAAGTTAGTTACGCGTGGGATGGATTAGAATCCCATAACGCCCTTTCGATACTTCAAGCATGTTTTTGTATAAGCATTCATCAATTGATTTCATAAACGTGTAGATGTTTTTATTTGAAAATCTTGAAATATTTGCAAAACTCTTTGTCAAAGTGGTTATTGATCAACAAGAACGTTGTCTCGTGTGTACTGGCATGCCTCCGTTTTCGTGTGAAAGTGTGCATGAAACTATTTATTGAAATGCAAATTTCAATCATGACATACAAGAATGATATAACATGGCAATAGCCAATAATCATATATAGCTAGCCATGACAAATCAAATGGAAAATAGGATGATAAAATGACATGACATGACAACAAATGCAAGGCATGGTGGCTAGATGACATGACACGGCAATAATTATATATAGCCTAGCAATGACAAATCACATATGCAGGCATAACAGCGAGATGATAACATGGCAATAATCACATGCAACATAACATAGTAAATCAAAGAGAAAAAAAAATAGTAAAATGACATGACATGATAATAGTCTCAAGTAGCATGACATGACAAATCAAATACAAAAGATAATGATGATGCAAATGGCAATAATCATACGTAGTATAACATGACTTCGTTTGTGTGTGAAAGTGTGTAGGAAACTATTAATTGAAATGCAAACTTCAATCATAATGTACAAGAATGATATAAGATAACAATAACCACATACAACTAGCCATGAAAAATAAAATGGAAAATGATGATGAAATGACATGATATGATAATAATCAATGCAACAGGACATGGCAACAAATGCAAGACATGATGACAAGATGACATGGCATGGCATGGCAATAATCATATAGAGCATGACATGACAAATCACACAAGACATAACAACAAGATGATGTCATGGCAATAACCACATGCAACATAACATAGTAAATCAAATGGAAAAAAATAATGATGAAATGACATGATATAACAATAATCACATGCAACATGATATGACAAATAAGACATACAAACAAGCGATGACATGACATGATAATAGTCTTCAGTAACATGACATAACAAATCAAATGTAAAATATTACGATGATGCAAATGGCAATAATGACACATAACATGACATGACAAATCAAATGCAAAACATAACGACGAGATGATTCGTCATGACAATAACTACATGCAACATGATAAGATAAATCAAATGTAAGACATAATGACAAGAAGACAAGAAATGGCAGTAATAATTTGCAGCATGACATGGCAAATTAGATGCAAAACATAACAACGAAATGACATGACATTATAGTACTCACATGTGGGTAGAATGCATGACAAATTAGATGCAATACACAGCAATGGAATGACATTAGGCATGACATGCAATAGTCACATGTAGTATGACATGATAAATCAAATGCACAATATGATCATGAAATGAAATGACATGACATTACAATAATCATGTATAACTAACTTGACAAATTAAATGTAAAGCATAATAATGAATTGACATCACATGACAATAATCATATCGACATAATATGATGAATTGGATATAAGGTATGATAATGAGATGACATGATATGGCAATAATTATATACAACATGACATGGCTATTCGGATGCAAAATATAACGATGAAATGACAATAATCACATATAGCAAAACATGACAAATTAGATGCAAAACATAACAATGGCATGATATGATAATAACTACATGCAGTATATTTGGCAAATCAAAACATCAAGATGAGATGATGCGAAGTGGCAAAAATCACAAGCAACACGACATAACAAATTATATGCAACACAAAAGTTGGAATGACATGACATGACAATTATCACATGTGGCATGACATGGCAAATTAGATCCAAAACATAACGAAGAGATGACATAACATGGCAGTAATTGCATATAGAATGACTTAGATGCAAGACATAACAATAAAATGACATGATATGACAATAATCACATTTACTATGACATGCCAATCAAATGCAGGACATAACAATGGCATGATACCGCAATAATCACATATAGCATAGCATAGCAAATTGGATGCAAAATATGACAACGATGTGAAATGTAAACCACACTTTGTAAGGAGTCATTTATTCAATTTGCGGCTTCACTCAGACATGGTGACGTTTATGTAGAGACACATCATTTCTTTTCAGTTACGTCAAAACAAAATTTTATTTTTGAAAATCATTTTTCAAGTCAAAGTCATGAAATCACTGGTTGTATGCTTTTGGCCTCTGTTCATGCGTTCGAATTGCAATGGCTATATTTTTTTTTTTTCTTTTTTCACATTCATCTGCATTATCAAGCCAATTTTACACTCGAACCCAATTCCTTTGGTACATAACCTGTATCGTTATTCACGGATAAAGAGGTGTTCTAATGTCATGCTATAATTTTTTCCTCCAAGCTTGACCAAGTAAAGGTGATCAAAGGAAGTGAGAAGGAAGTGCGAGAAGCAAAGTGGCGTTTCAATACAACTTCTTTTGTTGGCTTGCCCCTCTATGTAGCTTTCCCATCTCACAAGCAAGTTTATTCAATTTGATAAGAAGATTTACTATATCGTGTAAAGAGTAGTGCTAGGCCTTAACATCCTCTGTTCTGCCTTTTGTGCGTGACTCGGAGCAGGTGGATTAACTACGAATCTAACTTTTCTTTATGTAGGGACAGAGGTAAAATCTATGTGTGATATATTCACCAACTATGTCACCTCTACACTACATAGTTTAGAGGAGCAACAATAACAACATGTGTTCTATCATGTTTATGTGATAGCCTATAGTGCAATAATCTAATTTAGATCTAAACAGTCATCCTAACGGGCTATAAACATGTATAATTTCTAGTGGCATTTTGGCAGCATAATGACGTCATATAAATCGAGATCTAATTTTGACATTATGAAGGCCTAAGAACATACAATTTCAACTATTCAAACAGTCAGCATAATGACATTTTCTAAGCTTTCGAGTTTTCATTTCAACTCCAGTTTTGACTACTTAATCGAGCAACACACCAACATACTATAAATTATATGATCCTAAACAAACGTTACAACATTCTGGCATGCATTTTTGTATGAAATTTATGCATTTTTGTATGAAATTTGAAAATGAGTGAGTTCGAACTTACTTTGACAACACGCAAGTTTTGGTGCCTGTACGGCAAAAAAAAAAAAAACACACGAAAACAAGAGAAACGTGAGAATTGAAGGAGCAAGAAACCAAGGAGTAGACTCACCGCCCTCTAAAATGCAGAAACTAAAGGGTATTTATTGTGATTTTTGCACCGGTCCGATCGTGAGATTTCTAACGAGCCCAATTTTTACAGATGAATTCACGAAAGTACGAAATCGAGATTTCAACTTATATCGGAGCATAAGGCTTGGGCCAATGAACTGTGCGAGATTTTAGTGCTTATCATTTGCAAAAATTATTATGTACTATAATTTAGAGGTCTAAGTCTTGTTCAATTTCGAGACTTCTAGGTATGGTTTTGGGCTTTGAGACCTTACTTTTGAAAATTATTATCTGCTTTTGAAAAATGAGAATATGCTAGTTGCAGATTGTGCTTTGTTATTTGCATTTTGGCATTTACTTTGTTTGGTAGATACTTGGGATTTGCTAGGCTTGAAAGCCTTTTACGCACCTTTCAAGTATTATTTTGAAAAATAAATGAAATCTTTCTATCAACCAAAAAAAAAAAAATTACTTAATTGAAAATAGGTTCACGTAGCGGATTGCATAATAAGCAAAAGTTAAGGTACTTGCAAAAAGGGATATCACTGACCTTCTGTTTCATAAATAGCCAATTTTCAGTGTCTTATTATTGATGTTGTGTGAGTGAAAGTCCTTAATAATTACAAGCTTAATTGCGCCAAACCAAATTTGGAAAGGGCAAGCTTTCTATATGATGATAATGGAGTTGTTCTGGACATTTACGTGGAAAGCTCAAAACTGGGGACTGCTTGACCCGTTATTTGTTAAACGTGTTGATATGATCTTTTTAAATGTACTATTGATCTTTGATATAAATTAATTGGATTTCAATATTTTTGGGGAGAAATCACTACTGAATTTTGTAGCCTTCTGAATGAATTATGAACTATCGATAAGATGATTGGATGATACGTTTAGTGGACTTGTAGAAAGAATCGGTCCACGGGTTAGTGAACTATCGATTAATGGAATTTTGGTTCACAAGACTCAAATTTACATAATTCTCACGAATTATCAAAAGGATTACTCAATCAATCTTAAACGTTTTGTACAAATGCCAACTCAGTCTTAAAATTTTCAATTTACCAACTTAATCTTTAACCCTATAATAAATTTCAAATGTAGTTATTCTTGTCAATTTTCACCAAATATCATTGATGTGGCAGTCTAATCATCGTCCACTATCCTACGCGACACACTGTTGGTGATTTTCAGTGAAAATTGGCTAGAATGATTTCATTGGAACTATGCACAAACCCTTATGACTAAATTGGCAAAGTTGGAAAATTGAAGACTAAATTAACATCCATGCAATAGTTTTAGATATGATCTGAATGCAAACTTAGACTCCAGCATTGATTAGACTCATTAAATGCATTCACAAGAAAACTTAACGTCATCTCACTTTCATTTTTTCGAAATTAGCCTTACATTCATTTCGTTATTGTTGACACTTGAATTTTAGTTGATATATCATGCGGGCATTTAGATAATGAAAATTTAATACCAAAAAAAAAAAAAAAAAGAGAGAAAAGGAAAGAAAAGGCCCGGTCAACCAATTCATACGACCCCGATTCGAGCAACTCTGGCCCACCTATAAAATTTGCCCATTTCAGCTTTAGTGGACTTTGTACACGAAGCCCAAAAGAACAGAAGAAACGGCTCAGTCTCGAGTCTTTCTTCTCCAAGAACGGGACCTCCACGGGCATCCGAGCTTGAGCTCAGCCCTTGGCGGGACGCCATTTCCGTCGTTCATCCGATCTCTCGCCGTGATGGTGAGACCCTCTTGTGTATGCCGCCTGAACTGAAGGAGTCTCTCTCTCCCTCTCGCTGAGTTCTTCTCATCCGCCGGACGCCACGCCAGCACCTCTGGCGACCCGCTTCACAGCGATACTTCGTCCTTGCGCCCCCGACCCGGGCAACACTCATACACGCAGCGACGCCTCTCGGAACGGTCGAGTCTGTCCCAAATGGCCTCAACCTCGGCCTGCCCTGTTCTGCCCTGTCTTCCGACGCCAAACCGAGATCTGAGACAAGAGCCGCCGAGAGCTGCAGCAGCGAGGCCGTTGGTCAAGTCAAATCATGAGCCGACCTGGTGTGATCAACGTAGGACACGTCCGGCCGGAATTCCAGTTAAGACGACGCTGTCTTCGTGGCTATAAGTCTCACTAGAGTTAACCGCTCCCAAGTCCCGGTTGGGATGAGCGACGCAGACGCCCGTTATAATATACAAAGTATGGATGCATCTCTCTAGCTTCGTTTTTAAGTCCGTTGTTCCGCTTTCGTGGATTCGCAGAGGCATGGTCGATGAAAACACTCGGTCTGTACAAAATGGAGGAGAGGAAAATTAGATGTACATTGAGGCGGCGCGCTTGGCTCGGGTTCAAGCTGAAACAACGCTCGACTCCATGACCAAAATCCTTATCAGAATCGGTCATGGATGGCTTGATCCGTGGAATGATGGCCGAGATCCGGAGATGAACGTGCCTGAAGTATATAAACTCAGGTTTTGATGTTTTGGTACTATGAGCTTTTGATTGAAATGGTGACTCTTAGTCTCTTCTTAGGAAGATGGCGACTACTACTATTACTACTACTAATAATAACAACAGTATAAATAGAAAAGAGAGTAATATAAAAATATAGAGACAATAAAATGGGCTTAGTTTAGTTTAAATGGGTTTGGGCTGAATTTGATACGGATAAGTTTGGACTTGATTCGAATTTGATGAATGGGTTTTGTGAGTTTTCAAAGTGGGCTTGCTTCAGATGAAGCCCAATTCGGCCTCTTTGGACTGAGCCCAAATGCTCAGTCCATGTCCCTATTTTTCGAAAAAAATAAACGTTAAAGAATCCCAAAAAAAAGAAGGAAAAATAGTTAGAAAAAGAGACCTTGATTAGGTTGCTAGATTTGTATATTAGATTTAGTTTAGTTTAGTTTCATTTAGTTAGTATATATATAGTTTAGAGAGTGAGGAGTACCTTCGATTTTCCCTACTTTAGATATAGGAAAATTAGTTTATGTAGAAAATTGGATTTAATATGAGCTAATTCATGAGGGTTGATATCATGGGTTTTGATAACAAAGCCATGCATATTATTTGCTCGAACAAGTATCAATTTATTTTTCTTGTACTTTACTTTACACATTTTACTACTTGGATGTTTAATTCCCCCAATTTAATTACATTGATTGTTCTTTTATTTATGGATTGGTTAGGACAAGTCATAGGTTCGTAATGAATCCTTACAAACCATTGCATGAATTCTTAGTGACATCAAATGATCTTTGGGACTCATAATTGATAACAAAAACCGTTTGACGAATGAATTTGATGACCTATTTGGATTTTGTAATTAGTTATACCTTCTTCACTACTTAGGCTTTATATTGTCAGAAATGACTTTTAACATCTAGTTAAATCTTCATTCGGAACATAAGGCTTTCTAGCCTCAATTTTTGATGCACAAGATTCGCGTGAAAGGTGAGTGCAGGGCATACTACTAGGACAAGGTGCTATCTTACAATTCTAAGATATCTAATAATGGCTAGAAATTTGAAGAGGAAAAGAGAAAATTTGCTTTGCATGGTTTAGGCACACAAACATACAATTTTATCACAGTGTGATATGTCACATTGATGAGTCAAATTGTGATAAATGTCACATTGATAAGTCACATGATGATAAATGTCTTAAGACGAGTCATGTTGTTGTAATAAATGTTTTGGAATGAGTCATGTTGTATTTATAGTAAGTCATAGGTGTTATAGGTGAGAACCGCATGTTATTAGGCATTACTATACGTGCATCACCAGGGGTGTAACCTTGCTTATCTTTTCTTTCCTTTATGCCTATAAAAGGCATAGTTTGTACTACATAAAGGTAGACTAACCCTTATTAATAAAATTGTGTGTTTGTGTGCTTAAACTATGCAAGGCTAATTTTCTCCTTTCCTCTTCTAATTTCTTTATGGTATTAGAGATCTAATAATAGTAATAGTATGCTTTGCTCTCACCTTCATAAGAATCTTGTGCATCAAAAGCCTTAATGTTCGGAATGAGGGTTTAGCTGGATGCTAAATGTTAGTCCTGGGCTGTTAACACCCAAATTTACCCCCTGGAACCATGTGCTAGCCATAATGGAATATTGGATGAAACACCCCGTTTTGGCTCACAAAATTAAAGGTAAACAGTTTTCGTGGAGGCTACTTAAGCTGAGCCTCGATGGGACTGCAGAGGCCAACTTTAGAGTCAATGGCTAAGTAATTGATGGCCACGTATCAAGCTATGAGGATATTGCACCGGATTTAAAGATTAAGTGAGATTAGTATTAGAACTCAAGTAAGAATAACTATTGCGAGAAATATGTGTAAAAATAGGGAACAATTATTTGTTTGATGAGCAAGCTACATGAGCATTGTCAATGGGTCAGGAAGCGGTTGTTAAAGGATAAGGTCATTCAGAAGAAATAAAAAATGTGGAGATTGTGAAGAGTAGTGCCTAAGGAAGAACAACCGACTAAGGAATTTTAGTCCGCCCTATAAATACCACAATCTCTTCATTGAGAAAGCCTCCCACGCACAATACAACAATTATCTTTACTTTATTGTGTTTTAGCTGTAGCTTTCAAGATTCCTATCGTTGATTAAATTTCGGCGTGTATTTCTTTCCAGTCCAGCATCGTTGATTAAATTTCGATGTTGTTCCATAAAGCCTAGTCTCGTTGATTAAATTCCGGCGTTGTGTTTTCTATTTAAGAGTATTGTTGTTAATTAGATTCTAGTTTTATGCCTAAAACAAGTTGTGTCGTAGATTAAATTCCGGCATAGTTTGAGATCGAAGCATAGACTATTTAGCTATTTGTACCTAGGTTACATCATTGATTGGATTATGGTATAATTTGTGCTCAAGAGCTATTGGTCTTTGAGTCATTCGGGTATCAGTTGTCAAGGTTGTATATACAAATTGAGAATAAAATTCCCCCTTGCATTTGACATTCTTTGTCTAAGCTTAACACAGAACCCGAGTCTCCTATAATAAAAACCAAAACATAGCGTTTTGTGAAAGATTATTTATGGAAATCAAAATTGGTGAAACATCATTTTGGCATGCCCGTTGGGACTCATTGTGTTGGGTTGAGAGAGTGCTATACCATAGACTCGGAGTTAAATCAACTTGAATAGCACCATTATCACTCAAGGCCGAGAATTGTACACGAGCCAAGTCATCATTAGCCCAGCTTCCTCAAAACGAGGCCACGAAGCAAGTTCAAGAGAAAGGAGCTGATGTCTCGAGGTAGCGTGTCAAAGAGAGAAGTTAGGCAAACCTCACGCTTGTCATGCTCTCTTATATAAGGCGGACAATTGAAGAAACTTAGAATGAGTTTGTTGATTACATGGCCAGACAAATGACTGATGTCGTTAGGCCTTTAATCATCAATATTTAGTATGAGTGTGCTTAAGGACAACATGGGGTCCCAACAAGTTGCAGTTCAGCCTCAATCAATGCACGTCCCTATTTCAACAGGATATGTTCCTATATCATCAACTTCTCAAGTAACATTGAGTAATGTAGGGCAACCTGCATTAACTTGGCCCCCTCTTAGAATCTTACAAAGAGGAGAAGCTCTTGCGACTGTGCAAGCTGATGGGTTTGTTAACTCACATGTCCCTACCAATGCTGACCAAAGTCATGCAGTGTTTATTCCACGAGTGACTCAATAGAATAAGTCACTTGAGAATGTTGTTGGTACAGCTAAATCCTATTCTAGTAGCTCAAACGAATGTATTCTCAGTCAACATGGAGGTCCCAGGAGTTGTGATGACCTTAGCTAGGGGGCAGAACCAAGTGCACCGATTGAACATTCAACAAGAAGTCCCCTTAATGGGGGCTCCTAATGTTCACTAGCAAGTTCCTAATATTCAACCTTATATATCACCAAATATTCAGCCTCAAATGTTGTAGCAGCCCCTTCCTCTTGCCCAAATGATATCCCCAATCCACTATCAAGTTCCTCAACTGAACGCAAACTTGGTGTTGCAACCTAATTACCCAGCATAGTAGGCTTCGGGGTTCCCTAATGTGATCCCAATTCAAAAGCATCTAGTAGTTGAAGCGGTATTAAAGGGATATGGTAATGACATTATGTGCCTACCCAACGTTTATAGGAAGCTAAATTCATCTCTAGGTTTTAAAGGGCAAGAAACAAGTGCTTGGTCTCTTTGCTTGAGAAAACCTTTACATATCTTGCATTTAATGGCTTGAAATTTGAGATCTGAGAGAGAATGGTTGGGCAACCCTACTCTGATTTATTTCAATTGTCCACCATAGCAACTAAACATGAGAGCTTGCTCAAGAAAAAAGATAAGAGGTATGGTAGATGAGCAAATGTTAATTGGGTTGACTCCGTAGAAATGGATGAGGATATAGAGTAGGTCGATATAGCAGAAGTCGTTGTTGCTAAATTGATTATAGATAAGCCATATGTTTGTCAAGCATTGAAGCCAGCTAGAATAAAGGAGAAGTTTAACTTCATGTTTAAGTCTAAAGAGCTTGTCAAATACTCTTTCGATGCCGATAAGGTGGAAGAAATATTTGATCTAGATGGTCAAATAAGATTGATTGAGGAACTAGGAGAAAAGAAATGCTATAAGTGGCATCATTCATGGAGTCATAATACCAATGATTGTGTAGTTTTCAAAAGAAACAAGTAAGACAAGATCAAGCAAGGGAAAATAAAGTTCGCTGATGACAAGAATAAAGCTCCCATGGAGGTTAGTGTGGATCCATTCCCTCTTATGACTAGAATGATATCATCTGGGGTGAGAGCCGCACCCAAGAGTTATCACTATCTTCGATTCTGTTTGAGATGTAAGTGGGCGATAAAACAAGAAGGATATAATCCCAACTACAGTACCATCGATCTAGCCAAAGGATCATCGGCAAGCCCCATAGTCCAGGCTTGATTGCCCAATTTCAAAAAAGGTCAATTCCAAACGGGTCAGCTAATCTTAGAAATTGTCCCGCCTATCCAAGAGAAGAGTTGTTCTAGAGAACTCTGAAATTAGCAAGAATCAAGACTCTCAATTGTGTCTAAAATATAGGGGGTGGATTTGCAGCAGAGGTATTATTCCAGGGGGCATCATGCTCAATATGACGTTATGATCATGAACAAGGTACACAATGTGAGCAATTTTAATTGGAAGGAACCTGTTGTACAGGAAACAATATCCCCTAAGAAGTTTTGTACCCGTCGAGTGACCAAAAAGTCATTTAAACAAAGATTTGAGGAAGAAGACCCTACCGTTGGAACATTGAGAGAACATAATAGAAAATATGACTATTATGTTAGTTATAATCCACCTCCCGCTTACACTCAAGTGGTTAGTCCATTTGGATGGAGAGCTGAGTTCGACGATGAAGATACGAAGCTAATAATTAATGTTCACCGTCGATGTGCTTTAAAGATACCCCATGATCCGTCAGCTAGTAAATGGTATAAGGTTGAGAAAGCTCAATCTCCAAAGGACAGCTTAACACGTACGTAGAAGAGGAGGATGCAAAGAACGAAGAAGACGTATTTGCTCCAAAAGCAACTTGACCAAGTTCGTATAACTCAGGTCAAACGTACTGTGATAAGGACCCACGAACCAAAGAAGGTCAAGGAAAAAAATTTTACTTTAGAGGAGAAAGCCAGAAAATAACAGTACTTATTCTTGTAAGGTTGAAAGACTGGCCAAAAAAGCAACTGCTCAGCCACCGGAGCAAAAGGGGAGTCCCATATTCAGGTCAATATCATCATTAAGTTCGTGTATGGTGCAAGCGAAACTTTCCAATGAATTCCACATGTTCCCATTTGCTACAAAATAGTGCAAAGAAATCCTCGCGGACGAAAAAGAGGGCGCGTGGTTCTATTTTGATACTGAAGAGGTAATGGAATTTGAAAAATCTTAGCACAGAGTTCGAATCACTTAAAAGTATTAAATATTAATGCCAGCATTAATGGTCGGCTTATATCTCGAGTGTTAGTCGATGGAGGTCTACTTTGAATCTTATCCCCTATCGCTTTTACAAGAAGATGGGAAGAAAAGAAAATGAGATTATCCCCTAGAACATTCAATTGTTAGTTTTTATAGGGGACATCTCAAACATTAAAGAAATATTCGTGGCTGATCTAATTGTAAGATCCAAGACTTCAAGGACTTCTTTCTATGTGGTCAATGTTGATGGATCATATAACTTACTACTTGGAAGAGATCGAATCTATGGCAACCAGTGTGTGCCATCGACTCTTCATCAGATGTTGGCATTTTGGAATGGTGATAAGGTAGAATATGTTTAGGCCAATACTAAGCCATGAGTAACTTGGTCACATGCGTTGACGGGATGCCAGGGGGCATTAAAGGATAACATTTGTGTAAGTAGACCTCCATTGGTAGACCCCAATAGTATCGCGTTCTGCTAATTTGATAAAGAGATAGTTGAGTGGGTCTTAAAGAATCAACTGGCGGAACAATTTGATAAAGTTGTCTATGGAGAACTTTACGTTGTCAAGAGATCTTATTAGGAGGTACTTGGCCTATGGGGCTGAATTAGCAAAACAGGACGTTGTAGCTACGAAGGAATTCTAGAATTTGAAAAGTCGCCTATCAAGGATGATGATAAGGTGATTGGGGCTCAAGACCCATTAGAAGAAGTTAATATTGGCATAGAGATTGATCGATGTCCTATTTATCTAAATGCCTTATTAGATAATGAATTCAAAGTTCAACCGGTGGACTTATTAAGGAAGTACAAAGACTGCTTTGCTTGAGGTTATCACGAAATGCCTGGATTAGGAAGAGATGTAGTAAAGTGTCGATTACCCATCAAAAAGGGCTTTAAGCGGCATAAATAGCCTCTGAGACGGTTTACACCTGAGGTTATAAACAAAGTCAAAGAAGAAATTGAAAGATTGCTCGCGGCAGACTTTATAAGAATATCATGGTATGTTGAGTGGCTGTCAAATATGTCCTAGTGAAAAAGAAGAATCGGAAGCTCAGGGTGTGTATAGACTTCCGCGATTTGAATGCAACAACACCCAAGAACGAGTACTAGATGCCAATGGCTGATATGCTCGTCGACTCAGCCTCTGGCAACGAGATCATGTCATTTATGGACAGCCATTGAGGCTATAATCAAATTTTTATAGCAGAAGAGGATGTCCATAAGACTGCATTTAGATGTTCAGGAGCAATTGGTACTTTCAAGTGGTTAGTCATGCCTTTTGGGCGAAAGAATGCAGGTGGAACGTACTAGATGATGATAAATTTCATTCTCTATGACATGATTAGAGACTTCATGGAGGTTTACATTGATGATGTCATCGTCAAATCAAACTGGGTAAGTCATCTAATTTACTTAAAACAAGCATTTGTTAGAATGAGTATAAATTGAAAATGAATCCTCTGGAGTGTGCTTTTGGAGTTAAAGCTGGTAATTTCTTAGGATTCTTGGTTAATCAAAGAGGAATTGAAACAGATAAAATTAAGGCTAAAGCAATTCTAGAGTTAACACCATCAACTACCAAAAAGTAGCTTCGAATGATATTATGCAAGATAAATTTCTTGCGTCAATTTATTGCTAAGTTGGCAGGGAAGATCCAAATATTTTCCCCATTGTTGAAGCTAAAAAATCAAGAGGAGTTCGTGTGGGAAGACAAGCATCAATGGCCATTCGACCAAGTAAAAAAGTACCTCAGCAACCATCCATATTTTATGCCATTCAAGGCGGGTAGGTCGTTGAAACTATATTTGATAGCCACCGTTATTACAATCGGATGTATGCGGGAACTGGAGAATGACGAGGGAAAATAACAAGAAATTTATTATTTGAGTAAAATGTTGAATGATGCAAAGACAAGATACATAGTTATTGAAAAGCTATGCTTGTCATTGTATTATGCTTGTACTATACTACCCACTATGGTACATGTAATATGTAAATTAGACGTGATTAAGTACATAAAAATGTGCATAAAAATAGGGAACAATTATTTGCTTGATGAGCAAGCTACACGAGTATCGTTGACGGGTCGGGAAGCGGTTTTTAAAGGATAAGGTCATCTAGAAGAAATAAAAAAACATAGAGATTGCGAAGAGTAGTGCCCAAAGAAGAGCAACCGACTGATGAATATTTGTTTGCTCTATAAAGACCGTAGTCTTTCCATTGAGAAAAGCCCCCCACGCACAACACAACAATTTAGCTTTACTTTATCTTTACTTTATTGTATTTTAGCTATAGTTTTCAAGATTCTCGTCGTCGATTAAATTCCGATGTGTATCTGTATCCACTCTAGCATCGTTGATTAAATTTTGGTGTTGTTCCGCAAAACCCAGCGTCTTTGATTATATTCCGGCATTGTATTTTCAATCCAATAGTATTGCTATTGATTCGATTCCAGCTTTTCGCCTAAAACAAGCAATGTCATAGATTAAATTCCGGCATAGTTTGAGTTCGGAGCATAGGCTATTTAGCTATTTGTACCTAGGTTATATCGTTGATTGGATTCTGGTATAATTTATGCTCAAGAGTTGTTAGCCATTCTGGTATAAGTTATCAATGTTGTATATACAAGTTGAGAATAAAATTCCCCCTTGTATTTGACATTCTCTATCCAAACTTAACCCATAACCCGAGTCTCCTATAATAAAACTAAAACACAGTGTTCGGTGAAAAATTATTCATGGGAATCAAAACTGGTGAAACGCGGGCGTTAATTGGACTATTAGCATAATCAAGTCCCCGATCTTAAATAATTCATGATTGCGTAAGAAATGAGGTATTCTTTTCATGCCTCACTTGGCTCCCAACCGGCCCTAATATGCTAGGATTCTCATTTAGCTTGGACTACTTGGATATATATATTTCAATTGCAGTTGCTCAAGGTAATCGTTTGAGATGGTATCAAAAGAAATTTTTCTACTGACGATGGTAGCTCCTCTCTACCGACAATGGTAGCTACTATGATATCAACCCAAAATTCCAACCTTTCTCCCATTTTCCTCTTTCAGAGGTCGATGTCTTCTCTGATTGTGGAATGCTCGCGAGGGTTTCGAGCTCGCTGATTCTTGCTACACCCCATCGTCTCTGTCTTGTCTACTACGCTGAGGATGAGGGGTTACGGGTAAAGTGTCTTTCTTCTCCGATGATTCCATCCATCCCCTTGCTGTCTCTTTTCTTGTTTGGTAGCTCATCTCGTCAGTGCGATTACTCTCAATTGTTACTCCTGTCAGCGCGATTGCTCTGTATGTCACTATATTTCCTCTCAATTGGTATTCATGTTCCCTTACCTGCCCATCTCAATCTGAACCCTACAATGTCAATTGGGTCAACCACAATTCTCTTGATTGTGTCGGACATCTTTTATCTCCTCTGTCTGTGACTAGTCACTCGTACCAATCTACTTTTTGTCTGTATCCCCTGTTTGGCATTCCATCAATGGCTAACATCCACCAGGACGAGACCTCGCGCCTTGCTGCTCTTTGTCAGAGGTTGGGCCGCCTATGGTCCGAGCAGGATATTGAAGTCTGGGAAGAACCGCCGCCCCTGGACAAACTCGACGAGTGTAGGAGGACGTTGATTGGTAAGGTAATCTCCACTTCCTCAATTAACTTTCAAGGATTTCAAACTGTAATGAAGCGTGCGTGGCGCACTGATCAAGTAGAATTCACTCAGTCAGATCGGGCTTGTATGTAGCAAAGTTTGCATTAGCAAGTGAAAAACAACGTGTCCAAGATGGTGGACCATGGCTGTTCGCAAGAAATCTAGTTATATTTCAGGCCTGGCAGCCAAATTTGCCCCTATCCTGTTATGATTTTTCCAAATGTGCAATCTAGGTACAAGTTATTGGCCTTCCTCTAGAATGGTGTACAAATTCTATGTTAGCCAAAGCTGTCAAACGCATCAGCAGAATGCTGGAAGTTAGGATGGATGTAAAAGATGGACCTACATCGAAAGTGGGTCGTGTTAGGGTGGAACTGAGTTTAAGCCAACCTTTGCAGCCAGGACAACTCATCCGCATCAACGGTAAAGCTTTTTGGTTGGACTTTCGCTACGAGAGGCTACCTCATTTCTGTTATTCATGCGGCTATATCGGTCATTATGCAATGTACTGTAAAGACATACCTTTCACTGAAGCTAAGTTGGCGGGAAAAGAAATGATGGCTTTTGGTAATTGGTTGCGAGCCGAGGTAAATGAATACAGCCCCTACTGGAAGACATTCTATGAAGGAAAGCTTCCATCTGACGTCTCTGATGAGTTTGTCCCTGAAACTCCACCCTTTATGGTAGCAAACATTCCAGCTTTACCTCCCCCTGCACTGCCCATCAAAGGGTTGATTGTAATATCAGCACAAAACAGGGGATAATAGTGACAACAGACTTGATACCTGCTGCAACTAAGCTGAAAGGAATTCAGTATGCTGCTAGTAATATGAACCAGCACTCGACCTTACAGATGGGTCCTAATTTACACTCAATGCCCAACCCTCCATTAGCGGCAGTCAGAGCAGCGTCTCTTTCGACTGGCGCACCTCCTCCTATGATGGCCACTTCCGGTGATGTGGTGTTCACCACAACTACCAGGACACCTGCAGCTCGACCGCGATCTGCAGCAGCACAAACATACAAGAAGCTGAAGCCTTCACCTCTTATTGCTAAGGCAGGCTCGACAAAAAAACTTAAACAGTACAACCCTGCTGAAGTGAGCTCTCAGGTATCTGAAGACTTGGAAGATGTTCAACTTCTGGATGCTCCTATCCTCATGGCTGATGAAGTCAGCAAATGGGCTGAGATGGCTTGCCCTGAAAAGCCATCACTAGCAAAATGAGATTTTTATGTTGGAACTGTCAGGGACTCGGCTCTCCCCTGACGGTTCAAGCCCTAAAGGCCCTAGTGGTCAAAGAGAAGCCGGAGGTGATTTTTTTGATGGAAACAAAGAATCGAGAGCAAGTGATTTCACAAGTTCAAAGGCGCATACAGTTTACAAATTCCTATATAGTTCAATCAATGGGTAAGGCGGGAGGGCTTACGTTGTTATGGCAATCTCACATCTCTATTACTGTGGAACTAGCGACTGCAGATTTCATTGACACTATATGTATAGATACGGGGCAAGGTATGCCCATGAGACTGACCTGTGTTCATGCTCCAGCGACTCCTCAGCTGCGCCAACCGTTATGGACAGCACTTCGTCGAATCGCCGCAGCCAATACCTTACCTTGGATTTGCGCCGGGGACTTCAATGAAATCTCCTATCCATGGGAGAAGGTTGGTAAGAAATCTCCTGATTTTTCTAGAATGCTTTTATTCTGAGAAGTACTACATGATTGTGCGCTGCTGGATATTGAAAGCAAAGGCTGCGCGTTTACCTGGACCAATCAGTGTGAAGGGGATGAGCAAGTGAAGGAACGATTGGACCGGGTCCTTTGCAATTGGGACTGGCGTACTTTATTTCCAGAGGCTGAGGTCTTTGCACTACCTACAGTTGGATCAGATCACAGTCCCTTGATGCTCAACACTGTTGTTCGACAACCTCGCAAGGGAAAGACTTTCAAGTTTGAAGCATATTGGTTAAGTAACCAAACCTGTCGAGACGTCATCGCTTCAGCCTAGTCATCAGCTCCACTTAGGGGTAACTCCCTACAACACAAATTATCTCAAGTTAGACGGGCTCTTTTACAGTGGAGTAAAGGCAATTTCCAGCACGCAAATGAGCAGATCGCGCATCTCCAGCAACAGTTACAATTCCTAACAAATCGTACGCATTCATCCCATGATAGACAGCAAATCAAAGTGTTAAAAGCTCAGCTATATACTGTGTGGCAACAGGAGGAACAGTATTGGGCAATGCGTTCCAGGATAAGTTGGCTTCGGTGGGGAGACAAAAACACGAAATTCTTTCATGCGACTACAATTCAGTGAAGAAATAGAAACAGAATTAGTATGTTGCTGGATGATAAACAGCACTGGGTTTGGGAAGAAACTTGCCTGAAAGATATGACACTGGAGTTCTTTTCAAAACTATACCAAACAGAAGGGTCTAGAGCTTATGCGCCAATTCTCGACAAATGCGAATGTCAGGTAACCTCTGCAATGAATGATAAACTTATCTCCAATCTTAGTCGAGAGGAAGTAAAACTCGCCGCTTTTCAGCTGGGGAAAACTAAAGCACCGGGTCCTGATGGTTTTAATGGTCTCTTTTATCAGCATCACTGGGATATTATCGAAGATCAGGTATTCTCTACAATTCAGCTATTTTTTTCATACTGGTACCTTGCCCCCGGAGCTAAATCGGACCAATCTTACATTAGTGCCTAAAGTTCCTACTCCTGAGAGTCTCGACCAGTATCGCCCTATTAGTCTTTGCAACTATGCCTATAAGATCATATCCAAGATGCTAGCCAACCGACTGAAACCTTTTCTTCCCGATCTTATCTCACACAAACAAAGCGCCTTTGTTAGCGGACATCAAATACATGACAACATTTTAATAGTACAGGAAGTACTTCATCAACTCAGGACCCGAAAACGCAAGCGAAAGTTTCAAGCTGTTGTCAAAATGGATATGAAAAAGGCCTATGATCGAGTTGAGTGGGATTTTCTTCGAGATTATCTTCTCAAGATAGGTTTTCACTCTAAATGGGTAGAATGGGTTATGCAGTGCATCTCCACAGCCTCGATTAGCGTCAAGTTTAATGGTGAACAACTGAATTACTTTTCCCCAACGCGTGGTCTTAGATAGGGAGATCCCCTTTCCCCCTATCTATTTATATTATTGGCAAACATGTTGACTACCCTTATCCATCAAGATGTCCGGATGGGAAACTTAAAAGGTATACGCCTTAACAAGAGCTGTCCCACTCTGACTCATTTGTTTTTTGCTGACGACACTATTTTCTTTCTAAATGGGTCGCTCTTGGAATGCCAAGAGCTGGCCAACATCCTGAATCAGTATTGTCTAGCAATGGGACAGGCTATCAATAGAAATAAATCTGGAGTTTTTTTCAGCAAACCTTGTCCATAAGCTCTTCAAAACAGATTGGCACAGGAACTTTGAATCCCCGTGCTGGCTAAAACAGGTAAATATCTCGATATCCCATCGGATTGGGGACGCTCTAAGCATGATATGTTTGCATGGATTCTAGGGAAAGTCAATTCTAAACTTGCTGGCTGGAAAGAAAATCTGATGTCGAAAGGTGGAAAGGAGATCCTCATAAAAAGTGTTGTACAGGCAATTCCCAATATGCCATGTCTATTTTTAAAATCCTTGTCTCGCTTTGCAAAAGTATTGAGAGAAAGGTTGTGCGCTTTTGGTGGCAAACTGATAGTAAAAGAGTGGGATTACATTGGAAGAGTTGGGAAGCACTGAAGACTAGGAAGGAACTGGGAGGCCTTGGCTTTAGAGACCTCATTGATCTCAATAAGGCCTTGTTGGGGAAACAGGCTTGGCGACTTCTGCAACAACCTACTCCTTTATGGGCAACTCTGTTTAAAGGCTTGTATTACCCTGACCGAGATTTTCTAACGGCCTTACTGACCTCTAAGCCTTCGTGGGGTTGGAGGAGCATACTGGCAGGACGGGACACTATATCATCAAAAGTCCAATGGTCTATTGGAGACGGCACTAAAATACGCATCCGAGAAGACTGCTGGCTTCCCACAGGTAAGTTGAGGGGAAATGCCACTGAAACAGAAACAGAGAGAGTGGCTGATCTGATTGTTCCGACATCAAATCAATGGAATAGACCGTTACTTGATCATCTCTTTGATGCCGAGACCACTGCTAAAATCCTGAAGATTCCTATTCGACCTCAGTTTATGATAGATCATATCATTTGGCCGTGCACCGCAACAGGTCAGTATACTGTCAAAAGTGCTTACTTTTTCCTTAGACAGGGTACTCATCTTCCTATCCAAGGCCGTGCTTCCTCATCCTATCAACAACCACCGACCCTCTGGAAACAACTCTAGAAACTTCACCTCCCTCCTAAACTTAAATTTTTCCTATGGTCCTTATATCAAAATGCACTGCCCACTCGACAGAATCTATACTGCCGGAAAATTTGCACAGAACCTACTTGCTCTCTCTGTTCTACACGGCAACCAGAAACCATGGAACATTTATTTTTACTATGTCCATGGACACAACACGTATGGTCTCATCACAAGATCAATATACAGATTATACCCACAGACATTCACAGAATAGATGAGTGGCTCGCACATCATATAAATGTTGGGCAGAGTGTACCTGGATTGGAGTTTCTTGCTCACCTGTTATGGCAGATATGGAATTCGCGCAATCGTTTCATCTTCAGCAGGCAGCCCCCGGATCCAGTTCACATAGTTACCACAGCAATGGATGAGGCGCAATTGGTTCGGGAGGTCCTGTCTTTTGACCGGGTGGATGAATGCGAACTCCTCTATCGAAATGGGGCTTCTCCTTTTCAACCAGTAGGAGCGAGTCTAACCCGGCACGCCCCCAGTTTCCATCGCAATCTGCCCCCTTACCTGCATAGCTTGAACGGATCGGCGCCCCAGCAGCCTCTCGTAGCTGCGACCGGAGGAACCTCACCTGCACCACCGAGTCACCCATCTGATCATGCTCACGCTTGGCGGCCCCCCGATCCAGGTACTCTGAAGATAAATATTGATGGGGCTTTCCACTTGGGAAGCAATCTCGGATCAACTGCGTATATATGTCGAGATCACGGAGGGAAATTACTTGAAGCTTTCGCGAGTACGGTACCTGCTCATTCGGCATTCGAAGTGGAAATCCACGCGTTGATCGTGGCCCTGCAGCACTTGGAGCGTGCAAATCAAACTGACGCTTCTTTGATCTTCGAAACGGATTTCCAAGGGTTGGTTATAGCGGTGAACAATCTCCCGCGGTCTCCATGGAAGGAGAAGCCTTTGATCGCTGAAGCAGCAACTCGGCTGCGCTCCTTCCGCTGTGCATCTGTTAGGTTTTGCTGAAGAGCTGCGAATGCCCCTGCTGACTGGGCAGCCAAGGCCCAAAACAATGGTCTTCTGTCTTCTAATTGGGCCGCTCTCCCTCCCCCTGCCTTTTTACATCTTTTAGCTTTGGACGCTTGTGAAACCACTTGTAACCTTGGTCTTACTTAATGCATCGTTTATTCACGACAAAAAAAAAAAAAAAGGTAATCGTTTGAGAAAACTCGTGCCAATTGAGGACCGTTGGACCTCCACTCTACAATACCTCTAAGCTCGTCTTTTTTCTGACCCCCATCGGGAGGGTATTTCAAAGCAGTCATGACATGCAAAAGGAAACTAAGACCCTTGATTTTCATAGTACCATATGCCATCTTCAATTTTTTAGGGGAAAAAGTGGCGATGCTTCGGTTAAAAATTTTAGTAGCATGTTTAAGCTACTTATGTTTTCATAAGAAGAAACCTCTCCTATCAGGTAAACATGCCCAGGCAATTATTTCACAAAAATTACCTGCATCATAGAGGGTAGCATTATTTTGCAAATGATCAGCTTTAGCCATTAATCATAATAGAAAGGTTGAATCAGCAGGGAATCCGTTTTGTTCTTGAAAGAAGGCCAGTTTTTCAATCAGGAACCTCTGGAAAGACGAAGAAACGTAATCATATTCTTAATATGTCCACAAGTATACAAAATATTTTAGAACTATTTCACCACAAATTAGAACGGAGTGCAAATGGTGAAAAGCTTGCCTACATTAACTGCGCAATGAAATCAATGAGCTTATGATTTCTGCATCTCTCACAATGGTCGTTCGTAATGAGGAAGCTTATGTCCTAACCCTTCAAGCAAAGGCAAGAAATAGATACATTTGCAATGTTTAGAAGCTACTACAAAATCTACTCTCTGTAAATGAACATGGTAAAGCGCATTATTAATTCTCTCGAGCCTTATTACAGCCGTCAACTTTCTTGGCGTCCGAAGAAATATGACACAATTGTCCAGGAACATTACTACTACCACCTTAGAAACGGAAAAGAAACCAGGAACAAATGAACATATATAAGATACTACTCCATGAAAAAGTTTGACCGCCTACTCTTGTTCCGTTGATTTCACCCTGAATATTGCCGCATGCTCCAGTCATTATTCACCCACTACTGTCTTCTAAGCTTACAATTTGAAGATATCGACAAGGAACCTGATGACGGGGGTTCCTCTAGAACAAAATAACCTTGTACTCTTTACTTACACAGAAATGTGATGATTAATGTAAGTCTATCTGAATAACTACATAGCACAAGTTGCGAAATTATGCTCGACAGCATTGTGTAGCTCATTCTGAGGGCTAGTTGTTTAAAGCTTAACCATCTTCAAAAGTCATAGAGAAAAGACCTCTTCAAGTCACTTGCATCTTCTTCCATCGCCAGCCATGAAGGATTAAAACCAAACTTCTTTGTATTATGCAAGGTACTCATAAGCACTACCGGTGGTTTGGTGTTATGATATACACTGCTCAATTAAGACATGAGAGTGTGACATCCTGAATTTCTAGTTCTGTTTTCAATTGAATGAATCGGGCTTTTCATTGACACGCTTATAGTTCTTTTCTCTGAATTGGCCACTCATGAGATAACTAGTCTATCAAGTGAAGCCTTTAAGGAATTTAAACGCAATAGACTTGAGAATTCAACCAGGAATCGACTACTCGGCCGTGTTAATCTACAAGGGTCATTACGGCATCGTCAAAATCGATCAGAGATCGGAGATAGGTCGATTCAATAGAGGTATGTGATTAGTGTGTGGGTGATTTCATCTAATTGCAAAATTTCTATCGAACGCACTAGACCAATTTTTCTATCATTTCTGTATCCTGTGCCCGTATTTGAAATCTCGAGATTTCATGACAACTGAGAGTCGCCAATGTGTCGAAGATGCACAATGTGGCTCGAAAATAATCGGCCATGGGTCAATTGCACAAAAAATTCCTAAAAACTATCTAGTAGGTTGGGTCATGCTAAAATCACGTTAGATTGAAATTAACTGTGAATTTGAACCCGATTTTCTCTTTTGTCTTGTCACGATTCATTTTAGGACCGTCGACTCATCCTCCAAAGATTTTTCTACAAACCCAGATTTTTGGCGAAAATTCAAAGTAGGGCCGTTTTTTACCGGAAAAATCAGAGGCCCGTTTCTAATCGTGTATTTAGGATTCAAGTTGGTTCAATTGGTGAGGAAAAATGTTGAATGGGATAATGGCACCTTGGTGGAATTTATGGGGATCGATTTAGATCCAATTGAAGGAGAATTGAGTGCAAAATTCGTAGGTCCCTTGGTGTGCAACATTTTGGACCATTTGGGTGGTGTGTTGAGGAAGTTTGAGGGCTACAAAGTGGCCATGGATGACAGCCATGGCTGGTGGGACCTTGCCAAGAGACAAAGGGATAGAAGAGAAGACTTTTGAGGCTTATGGGACCCCTCTTCTCTTCAGCAGCTTCTTCTCCATTTGGTCACATTTCCACATTGTTGTTGAGTCTTGAGAGATTAGAAGACCAGAGAAGGCCAGCTGACACCCCCTTTCACCATCGATTGCCCCCGAGCTGCCAAGATCGCTGCTTGCCGCTCGCAAGCCATCGTGCCGCCCGTGAGCCCAGCTCGGCATTTCGCTCGCCCGCGTGCTCGTATGACGTCATCCTTGTCCTGGCCGTCCCTCAAGCCGTCCTTGGTCACTATCAAAGTCCCCTGGCCACCGTCCAGCAGCTGCCGTCGCCTGTTGCAGCTACTCGTTTGCCCTCCTCGCTATTTCCAACCCGTTCAGTCGCTCGGCCTAGCCTTTTTGGTTCTAGGACAGAATCGAAGCCAACAAGGGCTTTGAGGCTTCGTGGCCTATTTTCAAGCTCGTTCGGTCTCCGTTCAATGTCGTCGCATGGTGGTTTATTGTAACAAGCTGTGACGTCCCAGGGCGTCATGTACTAAGCGCAAGCGGAATTTATTTATTATTGTAATCTTTAAAAATTGTAAATTCCATTTATAGTGATCACTATTGAAGGTTAGCATGTATAACATGGATTATTTAAAATCTATAGTTTATATTATGAGTTTATCCTGCAATTTGCTCTACCTTCAATTCTTAGTATTGGCCAGTTTATTCATACACATAGACAAGATCACAAGAAGCTTCATTTCTTCTTACCGTCATTAGGGCCTACAAAATTTATCAACCTGGACTCTTTCCATGTTCACTGCCTATATATACAACATATATAACAAAAGTAAGGCGTAACAAAAGCCAGGGATAAAAGGGTGAGGGTGTCTACTCCACAAGTTCCCACACAAGCCCACGTTCAAAAGAAAACAAAAGATAGTCAGCTTCTACGTGATCAAAGGCATCTAGGTGCCTTCTGTCCCAGCTCCTGCTCCATCATCGCTAAAAGGGATAGGGCCAAACATCGCTCCATCGTGCTTGACAAACCATGCGACAAACTTCATAGGAATCATCTCAGCTCTACCATTATCCATCCACAACGTGGCCTCATATTTGGAGAATGGCAGCTCAACATTAGAGTCATACACATCAGTGAAAGTAACCTCAATGTTCGATATCACTCCATAACGAGCTAATGGCGGCACGTCCATACTATCAATCTGAAAAATGTAAGGTATGAGCAAAACTATGCCCAGTAAAGAATGATAAAACTCTAACTTAAACAATCCACAGCCATCAATATTACAAGGTAATCATAATCCAAGCAATTTAGGATACTAAAATAGAATTGTCACAAGCATAAACAATTGGATATTAACACATCATATATGTAATCACCTTATATGCATCCATTTCTATACTTACCTTTTTCAAAGTCAATTTCACATCAAATACAATGCAACAATAATGAATGACTCACTCGCCAAGTTCAATTATATTTAGTGTGCATATAATCCACCCTCGATCAGTCACTAACCGGAACTTTGCCGGCCCGATCGAGTCACTTCCGGAAGTTACCTTATCCGAACTTCCACAATAATTCTATTATGGGCATCTCACTCCGAGGCATCCCGGCATCACTCAACCGAGGTCCTCCCAAGACCACTCAGCAAGGGGCATCTCACTTCGAGGCATCTCAGTATCACACAACTGAGGCATCCTTGATCACACACAAGGGCATCTCACTCCGAGGCATCCCGGTATCTCTCTACCGAGGCATCCAAGACCACTCAGCAAGGGCATCCCAAACTTCCGGGGGCATCACCGGTATCTCTGTACCGATGGGTTCATTCACTCTCTTAAGCACACGTTTCACACCACCACACCTTTAATTAATGCATTTATCGTATGCAAAAGAAAGACTCCAAAGTATCTAACTATATATCTAACTCTCATGAACCTAGCACACGTGCATGTCCAAATTATAAGATAAAACTCATTACGACATTGTCTCATACCATGCCGAACAAATATTTATCCCATAATCAAGCACTATGCACCACACTCATAGCACTCGCATGATACTATATACACTTATATCTCAAATTAGATGTATGAGACTCATTTGTACATGACTAATATCTATTATGAGCTTATTAGACTTTATGTGCATCATACAAGTCGAATATATAAACACAACATCTATTATATGTTCTCGGGTTAAAACAGTTTACTAGTTAAATGTACAGTTTCGGTTTCAAACATAAAAGATATATCAATTCTTGTCTAAACACTACCAAATTTTAGTATGTTATATTAGAGACATAGATCGACATTTTCCGTGAAGAAACTTAGGTCTGAATCTCACTGTATTAAGAGTAACAATTGCTATAATCTTTACTAACACCCTGTACCGATGTCTAGATTTTATATCTACTAAGAAAATTGTTTTACTAGCCAATTCTTATTCATATAATCTCAAATCTTGACACGTTATTCATTAAGATGTGTTCTACAATTTTCATTAAGGAATCGAAGTCCAAATCTAACTAGGTAAATACAAAAAATTCGTATAATCAATAAAGGTCAAACCGTTTCTCACAAATACAGTATACTAATTTTACTAAATTCACTTCTATCTCTATGTTTTTATATTCATATGGTTATAGCTACATATATAACTTGATCTTATAGATGTTCTATCATGTAGAATGGTTTCTTTCTTATTTCCATTAACATACATAAAGAAAATAAATACAAACAGAAGACTCCATAACCGTTTTCACCAAGAACAGAATAGGTACACGATTTCCTTTACTTCTAACCTGACTAAACCACTTATCTTTTCACAAACTTCTTCTACAATACTTCAATGCCTAATCACAGCAACTTAAAGCACCTTCAGCATGTTTTTCTCTAACAAATAATCAATCCACAACTCGGCTCGAAGTGTTGTTGTATCCGTGAGTTCACTCACCATGATTTATACCAAATCCATTCACTCGGCAACCATTTCATCACTTCACTCAACAAAACAGCATACTCACACTTGGATTTCAAAACATGCAAAGCTCAAAAACAACATGCAATGGCTTCTACCTTTAATCTAACACTTACTCAGCTTAGATTAACCACAAAACAACAACTACAAATCAGATCCTTCACCGTTTGATTAGATTTGCAAGCTTTCTTGACGAAACGATGGATAACTTTCAACTTAGAGTTATATCTTTCCTTACCTTAGTTCAGCTATCAAACAATCACAAAGATGCTTCAAGATCAACACCAAAATCTCGCATACAAAAGGAAGAAGGTTGCTGTTTTGCTTCTGGTTCCTCACCACTCGACCGAGAGAGACACGAAGGAGAAGATGAAGGTGGGCTTTCAGTCTTGAAGAGAGAGAGAGAGGGGTTTCGAAAATTTAAGAAGGGAAATAGGCCTACTAACTAATCCCTAGGCTAGACTAATGATTAAATTTGCTAATGATTGTATTTTCTTTGCTTGTTTCGGTTTGTAGGAATTGAATCCGTGGGTGGTGAAGAAAAATGAAGGGGAAAAGGGAAGTGTCGTGGCCTCCAAGTGTGATGTCCCTTGCCATTTGTCACTCAAATTTAATTAGGTTCTAATACATGTCATTAGTTGCTTCATTAGTTTCTAATGCTTTTCAATTAATTTCCTTTTGTTTCTACTTGATTTCAATTATACAAAATCATAACATATATAACATATCGACTAGTTATTGTTAGTCTAAAAAGAATCTATCACAAAATGCTAAAGTCAGAAATTTATAATCCATAAGTCTTAATTGAAAATAAAATCACTTGGGCCTAAATATTCATCTCTGGCCCAATGGGCTTAATCTATAACAATCCAGCCCACTAAACTAAATTTACGAATCTAATAATTCCAAACCTTGGCCCACTCAATCCAAGTCCATAATCTCTCACTCGAGTTTACAAGCCTAATTCTAAATAATCATACGGCCCGCTTGCTCCTCAAGCCCATTCAATCCTCACGGCCATCGGGTTCACTTTCTAGCCTGATCTAAATTAATCCAAACTTCTAATGATCCAATTATACTAATGAAGGTTGGTGAAATTTGGGATGTCACATTTATTGCCCATCTCCGTGTCGTTGTCGTCGTGGACTCACCGGATTACAAAACCGGTGAGTTTACTTGCTAAACTCTGCTTAGGGAGTTAATGACGCTTTGTGGATAATTAGTTTAGGTAAATTAGGATTTATGTGGTTAGTTAGAATGGATTAATGATTTAATTATCCGTTTATGCATGTTAGGTGGTTAGAACGGATAGATTAGGGACTAAAGTAATCGTACTATTTATCTAGATAGGTTCGGAAAATTTTCTAGGCCTGTTTGGGCAGTTAATTAAACATTTCCGGCCTAAGTTTGTATTTTTGGCATGTAATCGTATTTATTTAATTATTTTTAGTATTTATTTAATTATTTATTATTTTCCGAAAATTATACCGGGATAGCTAGTGACCGAAATTTCGTGCTGATTGCAATGGTGTGCTTGGTTTATTTAATTGAGTGTTAATTTGTGCAAATTGAGTGGTGATTGGAAATTTGGGTATTTATTCCAAAATTGTGAAATTTCAGTATTTAATTAGAAAATCCCAAGTGTTGGGTTTTGACATCGAAAATGGTTTTAAAGACTATATCAAACAATAAGATTTTAAAAAGAAGGGTATCAATTTTTTTGGTCCAAATTTATCGTGTACCCACACACGATTATTTTATCATGTATTTTTAATACGAAGAAAATAGGCAAGGTTCACCATTTTAATTGAGCCATTTGAGTGCAATGCACGGTATCCTGGGCCGAGATTGAATGGTCGTGTGTTGGTTAAGAGAAGCCGTCCCCGAAATGAGTCGGGTGGACGTGCCCCTATATGGGATGCCCTATAAATGGATGTCGGTCGTAGTAGAGGCTAGAATGATGCCTTTATGGAATGCCGTCGACGTAGTGACGTTGCCGTGCTCGATGGGACGACGCCTGGCTACGTCAGAAAACCGCCGAACTTCGAGTAGGCCGTGCTCATGTGTGGCTGTGATTAACAACTAGAACATATGCTGAGTGAAATTGACGCGCTAGATTATAGGACAAAATTGTGTGGCACGGAATGGGACGTGTTATAACGATTTGACCCTATAATCGGAACCCCTATGTCTGTTTGAGAGATGAATTGTGGCGTTCCAATTGTCTGAGTATGAATACTGTTTATGTCTGTGATATGAACTGTATTGACATGCAAGAAAGATCTGAGACAAGGTAAGTCTCTGTGATTGTGTGGCTGAGTGGTTAGGATGCTCTAGGCATATTTTCCTCATAGTCGGAGTTTAGGGGGTGAACTTGCTGAGATATTGTCTCACCCTGTCGTGGGCTTAATATTTTCAGGTCCTTAGATGGCAGTTCCTCCGGAACATTTTGGTCAGCCTAAGAGGGTTACCAAGTAGGTCACCGACATCTCTGTTCCCGAGGGCCACGAGGTCTGAGTCTATGAACTTGTGACGACCACCGTCTGGGTCAATGCGAGTCTACCTCAGAGGGTACCCCATCGATTCAGAGCGTGATATCGTCACAGGCTTAATAGACACAGAGATGGTCCCCTGTAGGAGTATGAGGTCCCAACTTCGGTGATAAACGTCGTCGCTCATGGCAAGGGTACAGCTAACCTTCTTGGTGGTGCAGTGCTGGACCCGAGTCCCCAGGAGACCTTGGAGTTTTCAGTTGGGGATTTGAGTGCCTAGAAGGCTTGTAGGCTTTCTGTTTGAGCATACTCTTGTCTATAGTCTAGTGTTGTATATAAAGTGGGGTGTTCATAAAAGTGTTTTGGTTGTGAATGTGTTTCCTGCTTTTCTATCCCGTGTTGGTTGTTGTCATGGGTTTTGTTTTGCTTCCGCATGTGCATTAAAATGAATAGATCGGCGACGTGTCCTGGGACATTGCGATTTTATCGACCACCGAGGGATAGGCACGCGCTCGTGGATTGGGGCGTGACAGAGAGACTCGACACAAGCCGAGCCACTAAGGGCATAACGGCAAGCTTGGAATCACAATGGCCAATTGCAACTTCCCGGAGCGACAGAGTTCAACTGGATTTGAAAATAATTTCATTTTGTTTCTGCTGTGGCCTACCGAAAAGACGTGCTATGCTGAAATTTCGACCTTTCTGATTTGCAAATTGCCGCTCATTTGTTGACAGGGAGAACCAATCTTTCTCCTCCGATTGAGTTGTTTTGACTTCTATGTATTGAAATCCTTCTCCATCCTCTACGGTAGTGTCATAGGGTAGACCAGTTTCACCATCTTCATTGACCCACATAACAGAACTTCGATTGAATTTCTTGGCAAGATGCTCGAAAGCGACAAATTTCTCCTAGTTTTCCCACTAATATTTGCTTGTTATGGATTGGGTGTGCCAACATTGAGCATTGTTCTCCCAATTAACTGAGGTGGATGCAAGTCAGGTAGATCAGACACTGGAGTCGTGTCAATTTGATTAGCTGAGACATCTGCGCAAGAATCCAAATTGCCGAAATATGTTGCTCTGTCAGAAATTGAAATTTTGATCGCAGATTTCGCTGCTACATCTTCAGTTGTAAAATCAACACTTGCCTCATGGCCACCACCACTTTCTCCAGTTAATTTATGATAATCCTCATTTATCACTTGTGATACAGTTACTGCCTCTGTCTTAACTTGGCTATAAAGAAATAAGCTGACCTGGTGCATTTCTCCAGTCTGAAGGAGGCCGATTTGAGGTAACTCCTGCCCTTCTTTTGGCCTGAAAGGATTTTAACACTTGTTGCTGAAAAGCCTCTGTTCTCTAGTGATCCATCATCCTCACACGAAGAAATTGAGGAAAGGGCCAACATGGGTTCATCACCCGGTAAGATTGGCACCTTTTGGCTATTTATGATGAAAGACTCTACCTGCTCCTCTGTAGAACCTGACTCTAGCATCGTTGTGATCATGTGAAGAAAATTTGCCAAGTGAATGTTTGGAGTGCCATCAAAGAATAGACGAGAAATCTCCATGTACAAGGCATGAGAATCGGACTCTGGAGTGACATAAAGTATTGCCCTGTCAAAATTAAGGGAGTCATTATAATACTCAACAAGGAAGCTCACTTCTAGGTCATAAGAATGTGGTCCTATACTGCTTGAGTAAAGAGCCTTGCCCCCAATTTGGTTGTCAATGAATCACAGATCCGGTTCAGACAATAACATCACCGGTATTAGAACAATGGAAGTCTCAAGTATGTAACAGATTAAACATTGTCTAAAATCGGATGATTCCAACAAGATTTGGAGTTGGATTGAATTTCAATTTGGAAGTCTGAAGGTGTAGTTAAGTGATATTCTTATTCCGTACAACAGATAATATATATAAAGAAAGGTAAGAAATAAAAATATATCCTCCATCCATACCATGATGCTCGAAGGTTGCTTTACATATTCTTTGGTTGAACAAAGATAAAAGAAACATCCAGAACATTCCTGAATTCCTAGGACATACCTGAAGAACTGATGTGGTATCCAATCGCTTTTCAGAAGTAACGCTCAAATCCCTTATGATATTCCTATAGTATAACCTCTCCACAACAACAACATGCAAATCACTCAGATTAGAAAATCCAGACTGTTTAAGTTTGGCATATGTGTTGGGATGTTCATAGTAAATATAACGCCGAGCATAAGGAAGAACCCGGTTTTTTACAAAAGAAGCCTTGAAGCTAGAATCCCTTCGACCGTAATATATAGCTTCACAAGTTACAACCTGCATAAATGCTGAGTGTGAGAAAGTAAATAATATGATTAGTTTGCATGAAATCATTTCAATAATGTGTTTGTGATGGACATGCTAGTCAAAATTTGCTATAATAACTAACAACTAACTTAATGCTTGACATGAAATCTCCAGTAAAATGGAGGCAACTTAAATGATTTGCTTGAAAAAAGGGATAAAGTATACCCCAAGTGTCAAAACTTGGCACGGAAATACATTTAAGTGCCAAAAGTTCGGAAAGTGACACTAGTGTCAAAATCGGAGTAAAATGGATCACTTAAGTGCCAATCCGACCAAAATGCCGATGTGGCGATTTTCTGGCGAAACAAGTGCAAAACGGCGTTGTTTTGGTGTTGACGTGGTAAAAAATTTAATATAAAAATTAATTAAATTTAATTTAATTTAAAACTAAATTTATTTAAAATATTTTTTTTTTTTAAAAAAAAAAAGGCAGGCAGGCGAGGGTTGAGCCCTCGTTGCCGACGCCGCCTCCCCGTCACCACTTGGAAGGGCCGGCGACGGAGGGGGAGGGTTGGCCGAGGTCGCCGTGCCCCGGCCGGGGTCGGCGATCCTGGCCGATCGGCAGCGAGGGCCTGCAAGCCCTCGCACTAGATTTGGGCGAGGGTCACGGCCCTTGCCCGGATCTGGGGGAGGGCTCACGGGCACTCTCCGCCGGTCGGTCGGCGATCGGGCGAGGGCCGCCGACCCTTGCCTAGATCCGGGGTGAGGGCTTGCGGGCCCTCGCCGCCGGTCGGCCAAGGTCGTCAGCCCCGGCTAGGGCCCAACGGCGGTGGGGAGGCGGCAACGGCGAGGGCTCGGCCCTCAACCGTTTGCCCCCACCCCTCTTCCCTTTTTTTTTTTTCAATTTTTTTTTAAATGTTTTAAATAATTTAGTTTTAATTAATTTAATTAATTTTTATATTAATTTTTTACCATGTTAGCACCAAAATGACGTCGTTTTGCTATTGTCTAGCTACGTCAATGTGCAAAACAACATCGTTTTGCACTTCCTTCGTCGGAAAATCACCATGTTCGGCAGTGTTTTGGGTACGATGCTTTTGCTTTAAAAGAAGTCACAGATCCTCCAGTGTAGCATCGACAGACTCTTGAAGGCCAAAACAGGGGATAAGTTTAGAAACCCCAAAGTTTATTTTTTGTGAAGTAGCTGAAAGAATCTTTTCCAATTTTGGTGGTTACTTTTTTCTTTTTTTTTTTTCTGTTGAATTTAATACTTCACACCAACTCCAGCTTTCTTGGTGTCTAAAAATGAATTCAAAAATGAAACAAGAGATTAAAAAATTTATTCACATCAAGATTGAAATCGAATTTTTTAACAAGAGCATATATATTGAAATCCAAGGAAATGAAACAAATTTATATGCAACCCCTCTCATATTTAAAATATATCAATGAAACACCGAGAAAGAAAATAAGATTATACAATAATTTTCTTGGTTTTCATCGACTCCATTCTTTTGGATGTTGTTAGCACCCTGGCCATTCCTACCTAAGCTACTCTTAGCCCCTCTCAAAGAGTATTGAAGGATTTATGACTTGGCATAGTGATGCATTGAGTAGATCCAGTATAGCATCTTTGTATACTTAGAGATTCATTCAAGTTGCCGAATGAGTTGACAACTAAAAAGGCATGTAGAGGAGAAAGAATACATTTTCCATTGAATCAAGATACACTTGACATATTGTCTAGTCAAATGATATATAACTTATTTGTTGATGGGATTTCTTTCTCTTACTGAATTTCAGGTCCATCAGTTGCCATTTATTGTGAGAATGTCTTTTTATGCACAGATATTGGTCAAATTTAAACTCATCGATACGTTTCTTTTTAAAGGGCCCTAATATTCTAAATAAATTCAATTTAATCCTTGATAAATTATTTGAAGCCCTCGCCCTTGGTTTCGAAGGCCTTGGGCAAAGCCACTAGGACCTTGCTAGAGAGGTCGCAAGGGCCCTCATTGGATTTGGGCAAGAATCCTTGTGGCCTCCCTTGCCAACCACCGATGAGGCACCAATGGCCTCGCCCAAGGCCTTTGCGACCAAGGGCGAGGGTCGTTTGTGACCTTGCCGGCCCTAAAGAACAAAAGTAAAAATAATAAAAATAATAAAAATAATAAAAATATTTAAAATATTAAAATAATATTTTTCGACGGCCATGTCAGGTTTTTCGATGGGGGAAATTGGAAGTGGCACTCAAGTGATCTATTTTTCAAATTTGTGGCACTCAAGTAAGTGAAAAAAAAGTTTTTGTCATTCAAGTGAGCCAAAAAAAAAAAAAAATTAGCATTCAATTGAGCGTTGTACGAAAGTATTGGCACTCGTACTATTTTTACCCACTAAATTTCAAGTCTGTAAGTTACCATTGTTATGAGAATTTCTTTTTATATACGAGTACTAGTCAAATTTAATCTCATCAACAAGTTTCTTTTTAAAGGGCCCTAATCTTCTAGATAAATTCAATTTAACCTTGACAAATTATATGATTTTAGTCCCTAGTGGAGTTTCTCGGAGATGTCTTCCAAGCAAGTAGAGAAAGGAGGTTTTTTTTTCTTCCAAGTCGTTGACAAATCATGTTATCCTATATTATATAATATTATTGACACTTGATTTTTTGATGCACCAATAAAGGTAAGATGTCGTGATTAGGGTTTCCAATTATAACAGAATTATTTTCTCGAACGAAAAGTGTCCTTTTCATTTCTTTTTCATTGGCCAATCATTTATGGGTGATTTCTTAATAATTTTTATTAAAAAGTCAAAAGTCAACTTTTGAGTTGACTTTTTTGGTTAACCCTTTGAACAAAAAGTAAATCTCGAGTCAAAATTTGGTTTTTTGCTCAAAAAGTTCCCAAATAGTCTCAATGTCATTTCGGCCAAAAAAGATTTTGAAAAAATCGAAGTTTTGACCATTAACCGACCTTTTAGTGATTAGTCACTAAAGGACAAAAAAAATTGAAAAATGTAAAAAAAAAAAAAAAAAAAAAAAAAAAAAAAAAAAAACAAACAAACAAACAAACAAACACACAAAATGCTTTATTTTAGTTTCAATTTTACTTTGGTCACAAAAATTTCTCAAAAATTGATTAAGAATCTATTTTTTTTCTGAATTTTTCAGATTTCAGTTTGCCATAGGCCAAAAATAAAATTAGTTCATTTCTAGTCATATTTTAGCTTAGCTTTTTTTTTTTTTTTTTTTTTTTAAATATTTGATTTCGAGTTTTTACTTCATTCGCGTGACCATTATTTTTTATTTGGCATGTCGAGGCGAAAATTTCCATTTTTATCCTTAATTAGGGGTTTTGATCAATTCTTCACGATTGACATAATTGTACCCTTAATCAACTTGTTTTCTTAATATCAATCCAAATCAGGGGCTAATTTTGGCAATTTAAAATTGAACTTCTCACTTAAGCAAACTTGGCACATCCAAAAGTTGCAAAATAGGGTTAATATGCTCCGATTGAAACGATTTAACTTAACCCATTCTAGACTAGGGTTTAATTTGATGAATTGAAATTCAATTTGAACATTGAATTTCAATTTCATTTTGATGTCCGGTTCATGTCATAGTAGAAATGTACTTCACTTATGGTCAAGCAGATAATGAAAAAGACTCTTTTATTAGTTGATGTGTGAAACCATTAAGGCATTACATAACTCAATTGCCTTTGTTTAAAAATAAAAAAAGAAAATTTTCAAATTTTATTGCAATGAATAGGTCTTCGGGCAATTGTTAGAGCATGACTGTGCACAGGCTGACACCTTCTTCGCATCAACTCCAGCTTTCTTGGTGTCTAAATGAGTTCAAATATGAAATAAGAGATTAAAAAAGTTATTAACATCAAAATCGAAATCAAATTTTTTAACAAGAGCGCATAATCATAATCCAAGGAAATGAAACAAATCAATATGCAACCTCTCTCACATTTAAAATATATCAATAAAACACTTGGAAAGAAAACATTATTATACAATAATTTTATTGATTTTAAGAAGCTAAGTCATATGTTCAATCTCACTGCAAAGAATAGTACCTCGATGGCATTCAAGGCAAGTAGACAAGAAACAACCGACATCGCAGACCTCAAATGCTGTGAAGGTCAAGGACTCTTTAGAACGATTAAGGAGACATTTCAAAATGCATAGAGGCTTCATAGGGCTCCCACAAAACCCTAATCAGGGCATTGGCACCCATGGATGACCACAATATTAGAGTCACCACAAGCATCATCAACCCCATTCTTTTGGATGTTGTTACAACCCTAGCCATTCGCACCTAAGCTATTCGAGGTCCTCTCAAAGAGTTTCGAAGGATTTTATGACTTGGTGTAGTGATGTATTGAGCAGATATGTAGAAGAGAAAGATTACACTTTCCATTTAATGAGGATACACTTGACATATTATCTAGTCCAATGATATAGAATTATTAATTGATGAGATTTCTTTCTTTTACTGAATTTCAAGGATAAGAACAGGAGTGTTAAAACTTTTTATATGGCACTTATTGAAATGTCAATTCTTTTTTTCGCTCACTTAAGTATCACATTAGAGTAAAATCGCTTACTTGAGTGACATTTTTTTTTTTCTTTAGGGTTGGCAAGTCTCACTGGTGATCTCACCAGCCATGAAATTCTCGCCCTTTGCTACGAAGGCCTTGGTGAAGCCGTTAGGGCTTCGCTAGTTGCTAGGGAGGCCACGAAGGCCCTCGCCGGCTTTTTTGACAATTTTTGTTTTTCTCTAATGATTTTAGTTTCCTTTTTCGTCTCCGAAAACTAAATTAGCTCTTTAATTTTTTTTTTGGGGGGGGTCGTGGTTGGGTTAACTAATAATTCAAAAATGGGTATTTATTGCAAGGAATGTATTATGTGGTCCTACCTGTTAAATAATTGTTACTTCTGATTTCCGCCTTCTTGCCTCTTGGCAATTCTGTCGATTTGAAAGCATGCTGAAGCCTCCGGCACTAGCAACTTTAACAAATACAATTTCTTTTTCGGCACAACTCCCTAGAAAAAAAATACTTTAAATCCAACTTGATTTTGATACGTATCTTTCTGTCAAAAGAAACCAACTTTATCTCGAATTTCAATTTAACCCCCTGATTAATTTGTCATCTTAAGTCACTCTGGATGGGCCAACATGGCATTAACACATTAACAATAAATTCATTTGTCATCCTAAGTCACTCTTGATGGGCCGACATGGCATTAACACATTGACAATAAATTCATGTTGCCGCCACTTGTTGGTTCCAAATTGATACAGAAAATCATAGTGATCATAGTGCCATTCTTATGATTAGGGCTCGGGATCTTCAGTTCATTTAATAGAGCTCAATGCTCACTCGCACGCTATTACACACATACTCGTGATGGATCCGCCTTACTAATATGTACTCTTACACACAAACCTGCGCTCGATCGCTTGAAGGAAGCGGTTTCAATTTGGGAATCTATTCCTCCTTCTCATTCGAGTCAGTTCAATTAGCTAGAATTGAGCGGCTCATCATGCTTGATTTGCTTCGCAACATTATTATTCAAGATCGATCAATCAATCAATGCTCTTTTAAGGACTCAGTTCATTCTTTCTATTGCCCCTTGAATGATAATAGGCACTTCTCGAAAAATAGCAAGTACATATCAATAAAAAACAAAAGAAAATTATATTACCGTAGAAATGGCTTCACAATTTTAGAATTCAACTGAGTCATGGTCTCTTGATACTTGAAATAAATTTTCAATTTTGGCGGTGGGATATTGGAAAAACGGCCAAACTAAACAATCTTCTCCCACCGTCATACCAGAGGTGCATTCCTCAATGCAAAGCCCTCAATGCAAACGTAACAACATGCGAAGGCCAAGAATTCTCCATCACATAAAAATTTCCTCGACTCAGCATCATCTTTGTTGCCAACTTATCAACCTTGCAACGAGGCTCCCGAAAGTCTATAATATTTCTGTTGTATTTATACTTACTTATACTTAGCGTGCCCAAAAAAAATTATATGTTATGTTTTGTGCGCTTACAAAGTTATCACAAGCATTACTGTTCAAAAAGGGGGCCGCTGCCGGTAATGACCGGGTTGGAACATAGAGTGGGAAGGGCAGATTTGGAATAATGCCAATGCTTATTGCTTTAATTAATTTAATCTGATGTTGCTTCTTCTTTTTCGCCTTGGAGATTATAATAATATTAGGGGTTAAGTTAATTTAGCTTCAACAGTCGCTTTCCACTATCTGTCTATTTTTTAAAGCAATTGAAATTTTATTAATTTTGCCCGTTTCGTTTTGCTTCAATATCTACAATTTCTTTCTATGCGTCCGACGATATCAGAATGAAAGTCCCATTTTGTATATTGGAAGCCTCTCATTCTCTCTCTCTCTCTCGAACAATATAGCAAGTGTACCTAAAATAAAATTTTTATGTATAGTTGGACCAAAACCTAAGAATTTTGCCTTAGGTGTACAAGAAAATGTATATTTACGAAATTGAGTTGGTATTATAAGACGGTAATAGCAATAGTTCGAAAGTCATCAGGGTATCGCATGATTTTGTTGAGACAATACAAATAGAGAAGGGAACCTTCTTGGTTCGTGTCACGCCTTGCCATCGCGGTTTGATCATGGGCATATGGTTATCTGAAATGGATTAGCTAAGACTCGTTAAACGGGTGGGTGAAAATGATCCGACCCAAATTAACTCATTTCCATGCAATATAAATCTCACAACCTATATTTGACTCATAATATTAAAGCACTTTCATATTTAAACCAATTTAAGGAAAACTTGTTTTTTATGATTTAAAAAAAAAACTATATTACTAAAACTTTTTCATACAATACAAAGTTAACAAACAAACTTTAAAGATATTTTTTATTTTCCTTTTTCTTTTTTTTTCTTTTCTTCTAATTTTGGCGATGGCCGACCCTCAACCGACCGTCGCTAGTCCCAAGAGACGGCTAATTGACCCTTGCCGATACATCTGGCCAAGGGTGGGGCCCTCACCAAATGACCGGGTTGCGGGGCTTCGCCAATGGGCAACGAGGGTCGATTGGCCCTTGCCAAGCTTAGGAAAAAAAGGAAATGAAAAAGTGGAAAACAAAAATAAAAATTGGTCTGACATATCTTTAGTCTAAGGCCCCGAACTCCATTTGATATGTGTTGGAAATGGGTTTGTTCCTCTATTTTTCATATGGGTTGGAAATGGATTAATTTTCAACCCAGTTAAAACTCATTAAATTGTTAGGCAGCCACTCACTTAAGCCTGTTGTTATAACTTAAAAGGCAATCTATTTATGACCCATTTTATCGAATATGATTTAAAATATGGGTTCTATACCCATTTTGGCACCTCTACTTTTGTCATGCTCTCTCAAAGCTTGAGTGCAATTATAAGAGATCAAACAAATCGAATAACAAATACCATGCGCTGGATTAAACATTGTTAGATTTTGCGAGTTAAGGCATCAATGTTGCAAGCACGCTGCGGATATAACGAAAATCCTCTTTGTAAAATCATAATTATGTAATGGCACTTAAGCGGAAAATTGCTCAAAAAATCCTCAATCCATTGTACAATAGCCAATTTAGTCATAAAATTTTTTATTTTGCTAATTCAATCCTAAATCTTTCAATTATGCAAATTCAATCTTTTACATCATAATGATTTGCAATTTATTCCTAAAACCTTTCAACAACTTGCTATTTTAATCATAAACTTTTTAATAGTATCAATTTAGTCATAAATATTTTGATGACTTGTCAATTTAATCATTTGGGCTAATTTTGGTCAAATATTGCTGACGTGGGCATTGGCTGGCTGTTAGCCATTCTACGTGACGTAGCCGGCATTGAAGTAGACAACTTTTGCATTATTTTTAATTTAAATTCCCTTTTTCCCTTTCCCTTCACTTTGGCCTATGCCTGTTGATGAGGGTTGAGCCCTCCCCTGATCTAGCGAGAGTGGCCCTCACCTGATCTAGCGAGGTTGGCCCTCACCTAGGCCACGACGGTCAAGCCCTTGCCAGAGATCCAGTGATAGCCACAGTGCCCTTGTCGGCCCTTGCCTATGGTTGTTTGTCGACCATGGCCGAATAACGGCCACAAGCCAAAGGGAAATTGGGCCATTCTTTTTGCCGCCTCCTTGAATGATAATAGGCACTTCTCGGAAATAGCAAGTGCATATCAATAAAAACAAGGGAAAAACATATTACCATCGAAATGGCTTCATAATTTTAGAGTTCAGCTAAGTTATTTTCCTATCTCTCGACTAGGGGTGATCGGGTCCAGGGTGGGCCGGGTCTAGACCTAGACCCTGTTCCCTACCCTGTTATAACAGGTTCTCATTTTTGGACCCCGTTCCCTACCCCCGTTTGCATTGGACCCCTTCCCGGCCCACCCTGTTTTTCCGGTCCGGGAACAGGGTTGACCCTGTTTATATTGGAACCTGTTTTGCATAAAAATTGCTGTATCTTTATATTAACCTTAGATAAGCAAGTATGGATGAGTTATATGCTGAAACAAAAAGGCCGGACCAAGCACATCCTTCGACCAAACTTATTGGGAACATGTATAAAATTTGGAACCCCCTTGAAAAAACAACCACGGACTGACCTACCGAATTCATAACCATCACAAATATGGCATTGATGCAATCTCTATAACAATTAAAATTGCTTTAGCTCAATGAGAAACCATAATTTTTTAACATTCTCTTCACGACTCGTGACTCCATAATGAGCGGAGTTGTTTTGACAATGACAAGAAGCCAGGAATTATTTACTCGAAGTACCTTAAATTAGCAAGCTAATCATTCAGTCACAGGATTTTTCAAGACAAAACCAGGCAGCCAGAATGATATTCTCCAACTTCATAGTCAGCGCCATATGCTAAACCCTTGGAATCTCTATACGAAGTCCTCTTCGGTGTATGTACAGTCTAAATAGTGTGCTAGTGAAAGGAGCGATTGGAATTTATATGCTCGTGGGCGGTAACAAACATATAGCACTAATAACCAAGATTCCGACAATGATCATAATCAATTTATTAAGCAGTGAAATGAAAATGATAATGATGCAAATTAAGGTTGACAGTATTCTCACCTCAATTCGCGATGCTCGCGTGGTGAAGTTGAAAATAGATACATGATATCCAGTCCAAGTACCCACGCATTATTCTTCACATGATCTTCAGATGGATATCGACCAAATTCTCCTCTAATGAGACTGATGGACAGGTCACGATAAAAACTATGCATTTCGTATATGCATGATTTGCATGATTTGCGTTTATATGTCATCCTGAGTTTCCAAAACCTACAAAACAGACCATCAGACCATATACAAATGAATATGATAGATTTACCATCCAGTCCAAGTACCCACGCATTATTCTTCACATGATCTTCAGAAAGCAAGTCATCGTACGTGGTACCAGTAGACACAGTCCGATATCATCAGACAGACGTTGGCTTCCTAAACTAGAAAAGAGATTAACAAAGCAGGACGCAGGAAAAAAAAAATTAACTTCAACTGCCAACCAACTCTCTTTCTCTTCTATCATGTTGTAAAGGCAACGACTTGCGATCCTTACAGATCATTTGAGTCCAAAACCCCCAAATCATCTGACTTCATCGCCAACCCAAGTAATCGATCCCATAGACGACAACTTTGAGATACCCCTAGGGGTAAAAAAAAGAACCTTCAATAAGAAATACACACGCCCGGCATTGCAAAGCTCAAATTCGAGCAATCACAGCTGAAATCACCGCTCCACCGACCATGAGCACGCACGAACAACAAAGATCAACACGGATACACACTCCAACTCGACGACGCAGGGCCGAATTCAGCTGCTGCGACGTCACCGACGAACGACCCATCCAACGACCGACAGAAGAAGAGACATAACAGAGCATACACGACAACAAAGCGAAAGAGAACGCAAGCAACAAGCGATTTCCTCGGGACAAGCAACCAGTCCACGAGGACACGAGCGCAAAACAGCATCGACCCGGAAAGACATTCGCTAGCAGGCAACAAATCGGCGGACCACACGAGAGAAGAAGCGAAGGGAATTCGAGAAGATGATCACCTCGATCGGATCGAAGCAGGCGGGCCACCCCCACGGACAATGGAGAGAGAGAGGGAGAGGGAGGGAGATGGGACTTGCCGAATAGCTCGGCGGGGAGGAGGACGCTGTCGACGGTGAAGATCGCGACGGGGGTGGAGTCGAGCACCTTGCTGGCCACCCGCGAGGAGTCGACGGTGGGCGAGTGGAAGCAGCGTCAGCGGTGCAGCGCTTGGATGGATCGGCGGAGGTGAGAGGCTGAGAGCGACGAGCGTGACTACGCCAGAGTAAAGATAGAAACGAATAGGGTTTTGGTCTTCTGCCTTAAAAACCGGTTCTCAAACCGGTTCCCGAACCGGTCCGGTCGATCCGGTTCCCGGGTGGGTATTCCCTCGGAACCGGTTCCCGGACCGGTTCAAACAGGGTCTGAACTTTGGGAACCGGTTCCCGGACCGGTTTCAACTGGAACCGGTTCCCAACCCTGTTTTCCGGGTGGGCCGATCCGGGAACCGGGTTGACCCGGTCCGGTTGCACACCCCTACTCTCGACGGTTAAAACAAATTTTCAATTTTGGCGGTGGGACATTGGAAAAACGGCCGAATCATACGATCTTCTCCCACACTTTTCCTAATCGTCATGCTAGAGGTGCATTCCACAATGCGAAAGCCCTCAATGCAAACGTAACAACATGCGAAGGCCAAGAATTCTTCACCACATAAAAATTTCCTTGATCCGTTGCCGTCTCTGTTGCCAGCTTATCAACCTTACAATGAGGCTCGTGGAACTTATACTTACGCGCACCAAAAAGGAAACTAGTTTATTATTTTTCACGCGTTTACAAAGTTATTACAAGTATTTACGTAATCGACGCTATGGCCAAAGCAAAAGCTCAGTGAACAGTTCAAAAAGAGCGCGGCTGCCAGCAACGACCGGGTTGTGACAAAGGATGTGCAGGGCAGAATAGGAATAATGCCAATGCTTATTGCCTAATTAATTTATCTGATACTGCTTCTTCTTCTTTTTCCGTGGAGATTATAATAATATTTAGGGGTTTAAGTTAATTGAGCTTCAACAGTCGCTATCCCCTATCTGTCTATTATGCAAAGCAATTGAAATTTTTATTAATTTGCCCGTTTTGTTTTGCTTCAATATCTACAATTTCTTTCCATGCGCCTGTCAAAATCACAATAAAGGTCCCATTTTTTATATTTCACATCGGGAGCCCCTCATTCTCTCTATCGAACATTATAGCAAGTGTACATAAAAATAAAAATAAAAATAAAAATAAAATTATGAATGGTTGGACCAAGACGTTTGACTTTTGCCTTAGGTGTATGAGGAAATGTATACTTACGAAATCAAGTCGGTATTATAAGATGGTAATGTGATCGCGCGAAAGTTATTGGGGATCGCACGATTTTGTCAGGACGACACAAATAGAGAAGCGAACCGTCTTGGTTTGTGTCACGCCTCACCGTCACGATTCAATCGTGGGGGTGATTACTTCGGATGGTTTTGCCGTTCTCACTGAAAGCTCGAGTGCAGTTGTAAGAGATCAGACGAAATGAATAATAGATATTATCCGATAGATTAAATGTTATCGGATTTTGCGAGATGAAGGCACCACTGTTGCAAGCATGCCGCAAAAATAACAAATACCTCCCTTTTAAAATCGTAATTTAATCATTTCGATCAATGTTGGCTGAAAATCACTAACTATAGCATTAACCAGCCACCGGCCATCCTATGTGGCGTGAATGGCGCTAACATGAACAAAGTTTGCATTAGAAAAAAAGAAAAACCTCTTCTTTCTTTTTTTTCATTTGTTTCCTTTCATTTTTTTTTTCATTTTCTTCCACTTTGGCCTATGGCCATGATTGGTGACCGGTCATAGATGAGGGTCGAACCCTCACCTAGGCCAAAAGGGTGGCTTTCCCTAGATTTAGCAAGGGCGACCCTCACCTAGGCCACCTCGCCCTTGCCCAAGCCACAAGGGTCAAGCCCTTGCTAGATTCAGAGAGGGTTGCGACGTCCTTGCTTGCCCTTGCTTGTGGCTGGTGGTCTGCCATGGCCGAATACCGGCCATAGGCCAAAGGGAAAGAAAATGAATAATAAGAGGGAAAAAAATGTAAAATTTGTCCACATCAATACCAGTCACACCATGTAGGATGGTCGGCAATTGGCCAATGTCCATATCAACGATTTTTTTTATCAAAATTGATCAGAATGACTAAATTGACAAATCATAAAAATGTTTATCACTAAACTAGTAAGCTGCCAAAAGATTCAAAACTAAATTGACATAATCAAAAGATTCATGACCGAATTGGTCAATGTATAATAAGTTTAGGAATTTTCGGACATTTATCCCAAACTTTGGAAGGCTAACGTTTCTCAGTTTCTGATATCTCTCCATCTCTCTCTCTCTCTTTCTGTCGTGACACAGGGATGTTTGGGCGGGCGCGCCTTCTCTCTCTCTCTCTTTCGCCGGCTGGGCCGATTCCATTCAATTCCCAATTGCCGTGTTCATGGCTTTCGCCCAGACAAACCCCCGTCCGCATTCTCCGATCTCTACCTCCTTTCTTCTTCTTTTCCTTTTCCTTTTCTCTTTATTGATTTTAGTGATGTACATTAGATTTCACCAAACTTCCGTTTCCAAATTCCCTTATGTATATCAAACCAAAAATCACCCTTCGTCTCGCCTTTTCTCCATTTCCTTCCACTTTGCCCCCACCCAACAACAAATGAAAAGGGGTAAAAAAATCTATTCACAAATTAGCTCTGTATTATATAATAAGACGACGAAAAATATGTATAATTGACGCATTCCTTTTGATTTCACATTTCTTCTGCTGCCTCGCGTGAAGTAGAAGTATTATCTTCTTACAATCTACAAGCATGGACGTAAAGGTCCGACTACTTGAAAGCTCGTGGAGCACCGTGCAATAAACGTGAAAATTCCACTCATTCGACATCCTAGGCTTGAGCAGGCCACCCGTCCCGTTGATCACCCTCTACTTATGATTTATGAAATTTGGTCAATGAGTGATTTCGAGACATTTGTCAAATATTCAAATAACTGATATTGTAAATTGTACATTTGTTAGTCAGAAAAAAAAATCAGTCGACTGGATAATCAAAGATAAGAAAATACTTTGATAAGTAAAAACTAGCATTTTCTGCAAAAATTGGTAATCATCAAAATTTGAAAATCTAGGACTCTATTCCGCAACCACCTTTTGACCGCTTTGCTTCGGTATTGCTGGTGTTCCGACGCATCATCGCCGCTCGATGCCCGCAAGCTTTCTCCTTCTCACTGCCCTGCGCGATTCTCCGAACTATCCGTATTGCCTGGCGCCAACTAAGTAGTATCGGTACTGACACGCAACATGCGACACGATACAACACGACACGACACATCAATACGTTATTTCTAAAAAAAAACAAAAATTCCAACACTTTAAGACACATTATATATTAAATGTATATTTTTATATATACATACTGAATTATCCTTTTTATGATTGTTTCAATCAAATTAATTTGATTCAAATTCACAAATAAATAAATAATAATAAAATCTTAGAATGGATTTACACTAAAAGCATTAATCCACAATTTATTAATATCATTAATTGTTTGAATTTGACAAATACAACTCCATTCCAATAATCTATAAAACTTGGAGAAAAAACAAGCAATTCACATTCTGAACTCACTTGTCAGATGTGTCGGAAGAGAAGAGAAAAAAACAAATAGGGAGTGAATTGTGTATATCGGGAAGTAAAAGTCAAAAGAGAAGAGAAAATTAGATTTTTCTTTTTGTTTCACATTTATTATTTTTTATTATTTTTTATTATTTTTTCACATATATACATTTTGATCCATCATTTATTAAAAAAAATTAAAATTGACCTCGCGTATTGGAATCACGTGCTGTCGCGACCAATTTTTTTCGGGTGTGAACCACCTAGGGTTTGGCTAATGGATTGTTAAGCCTAAACTTAACTCGGGCTCTCCCAAGCCCATACCAATTCGCGACTTAGGTTTGAGTTCTTAACATGCAAATGATTTTCAATTTGGAGTCGCCACTAATCTATTTTTGGTGGGTCGATTAGAAACCCAAGTAAAGCAACGAGAGGTTTACTTTACTCCTACGAACCAGAGATTATGGGTACGGGGACTTGGTTACACTATATTTCTCTAATGCCCTTTCGGTACCATTCTTAAAAAAATGTTTGGCAAGCAGTTTGGATTGATTTTGAATCTAATTCCTTAACATATGAGGTGATCATGCGGGTGCGCAATTCACTAATTTAACACCCAGATAAACAATAAATAAATCGCAAACTTACCTCAAAGTAACGAAAGCATTTGCAATGTTAAACTAAAATCCACATCAACAACTCTAGATATGGTTTCTAATTAACACGCAATTTCTTTTTTGGTTTTCACTTTATTTAATGGGAACTTAATCTATTGCAATGCATGCTAGTAATCTAATATGACATGGCAACATGACCTAAATTACATGACATGGTAATATGATCTAAATTATATGACATGAATAGAGTAAATCCTAAAGAAATGCAATAATTAGATGCAATCTAAATGACCTAATTCTATTGACAAGCAATTTCTAAATAAATGGGCCTAAAAAAACTAAATGACGTGCATTTCATTTAATCTAATCCTAAATAACATGTTCATGACATTTTTTCTTTTCTTTTTAAAAAAATGCAATTTACCTTAAAAAAAAAAGAAGTAATTTATCATAAGACATTTTTTGGATTTTTTTATGAAATTCGAAATTATAAAAAAAGTGGAAATTATCTACCTAAATTAAAACGTCATCTAATTCGAATTAGGAATGAAGTTATGTCAAATCCTAATTTAAACTAGAATGCTATCCTAACTTAGAAACTCCTAACTAAAATGCAATCTACTTAAGATTTTTTTTATCTAAACTTATAATTAACTAGGAAATAAAATTTAACATGCAATCTTGCCCTAATATGCAATGACGTGCAAAATATGCCTCCTAATTCTACATGACATATGCATGATGATTTTTGGTTGTTTTTCCTTTTTTCCTCTTTTTTTTTTAATTTCGAAATTAATAATTGCCAAGTAATTAAACATGCAATCCAAGTTAAAAAATAAATCTAGCAACCTAAACTAAATGATTTGATTTTCGATTTTTTTATTTAAAATGAAATTTCAATTCTAAACATGCAAACCCTAATTCTAACCTACATCTTTTTGATTGATTTTTTTTTTAAATTAATTTAAATGACACCATAGCAAATCAAGCAACATTGATACCTAAATTGACGAACCATATCTCGCGCATGAGATCGGGTTGGCCAATTTCACAAAAATCACGAATCGGATCTCGGGCGGGAGATCGGATTGGCAATCTTTTAAGTAATTGCGAGTCGGATTTCGGGCGCGAAAATCGGACTGACAATCACTAAAATTCAAGGCAATTTCATATCATGCAATTTCAATTCCACATTAAAGGGTAATTACACTAAAAACAAATAATATGGAATATCAATAAAAAACAGAAGATAAATAAACAAAAGAAAGGAAAAATCAAAATTACCTAATTTTTGCTTTTTCCTCTTTTTCTCTTTTCTTCTTTTCTTCTTTTTTTTTTTGTTAAAGAAAGAAAAAAAGAAAGATAAAGGTGATGGCCGGTCGGTGAGGGGAGCTCGGTCGCCGGCTAGGGTTCCGGCGAGGTTCCGGAGGATGGCGCGACGGCGGCGTGGCGCGGGGCGGAGTCACGAGCGCAGGGGGGGAACTCCAGGACCAGCAAGCGGCGGCTCGTGGATCGGGTGGCTCGGATCGGCGTCGGGCCGTGGGTGTCGCGGGTCGGTCCCGAGCGGAACCGGGGGGCTCGGGGCTTCGCGACGGCGCGAGTGCAGGTCACGACGGGGTTTCGCGGCGGCGCGGCTTCACGGACGGAGAGACGGCGGCGACGGCGAGCTCGGCGTCCGGATCTGTGCGGGCGACTCACGGCGGCGGGGCTTCGCGGCGGCGGGACTTCGGGCAAAGAGGCGACGGCGACCGGTGGGCTCGGATTTGTAAGTCGCGGCGTCGGGCCTTCGCAGCGGCGGGGCTTTGCGGCGGCGAGGCTTCGCGACGGCGGGGCTTCGGACGAAGGGCAGCTTCGCCGGCTTCGCGGCGGCGCGGGTCTAGGTCGCCGGTGGTTCGACCGCCGGCGTAGACACCCCGCGAGGAAGATGAACAGCCATGCGGGGGTTCACTTTTCCCTTTTTTTTTTTTTTTCTCTCTTACCTCACTTTTTCACTTTTCACTTTTGTGCCCCTTTTTTTTTTAACCGAAAAGAGGAGCCCCCCAACAATGATCGTACGTGACCCCTTTTATAAGCCAAAAAATTGTATCTTCGGGGTATATTTCACTGCCAATTTTGCTCGCGTAAAATTCCATTGAATATATCATTCCACCCCGCGCAATATATTTTTTATTCGATCAAAAACAAATTTCCTTTTTGCGCAAAATATGCATCCCTCAATGTATATTACCTAAATCTTAACAAATAATAAAATTTTCCTAAACTATATGCCATGTGATTTTTTTTTATTTTTTTTATTATTTAGCAAAATGAACCCCAAAATTTTAGGTGTCAACAGCTGCCCCTCTTTGAAGGTGAGCTCGCAGAGGTTGCCTTTAAAGACAAATTGATACCTAAATTTTGGTCATGCTCATGCAATGAATGATTTTTTGTTGGAACATGAATTCCATTTTTTAATGCAATTTATATAGTGCATGGACATACTAATGCAAATGATAGATGAACTTACCTGGAATAACTTACCTTTGAGGAGGATAGAGTAATTCGAGGTAGTGGATGTTATCTATCCAGGACCCGTACTATTCTACGGTCGCCTAAAATAGTAACATGACTTGGTGACGATGCTGCTTTCCCAGGACCCGTACCATTCTACGGTCGCCCAGTATGGCAGAGATGAGCTGCTTTCTCAGGACCCGTACCATTCTACGGTCGCCCAATACGGCAGAAATATTTTGTAAGGAACTGCTTTCCCAGGACCCGTACCATTCTACGGTCGCCCGCATATGCGAAAAGGAGCTGCTTTCTCGGGACCCGTACCATTCTACGGTCGCCCAATACGGCGGGAAGGGGTTGCTTTCTCGGGACCCGTACCATTCTACGGTCGCCTAATACAGCGAAAAGGGTTGCTTTCTCAGGACCCGTACCATTCTACGGTCGCCCAATACAGCAGAAAAGTTTTGTAAGGAACTGCTTTCCTAGGACCCGTACCATTCTACGGTCGCCCAGTATGGCAGAAAAGTTTTGTCTAGGACCCGTACCATTCTACGGTCGCCTAGACGGGGATTCATTTTCCAGGACCCGTACCATTCTACAGTCGCCTTGACGAAAAATTGATTTTTCAGGACCCAAACCATTCTTCGGTCGCCTGAATGGGGAGATTGCTTTTCCAGGACCCGTACCATTCTACGGTCGCCTGTTAGAGCAATAAATGTTGTTTAGGACCCGTACCATTCTACGGTCGCCTGAATAAGGAATAGGTGTTGTCGAGGACCCGTACCATTCTATGGTCGCCTTGACGGAAAATTGATTTTTTCAGGACCCGAACCATTCTTCGGTCGCCTGAATGGGGAAATTGCTTTTCCAGGACCCGTACCATTCTACGGTTGCCTGTTAGAGCAATAAATGTTGTTTAGGACCCGTACCATTCTACGGTCGCCTAAACGGAGATTTTGCTTGACCAGGACCCGAACTATTCTTCGGTCGCCCGGCGTTGCAACTTGGAGAAAAATCTTTTGGGACAACTCAATCGAGTGTCGGTGTATTCAAAAGGGGAATACCTGTGCAACGACAAGTATTTGGGGTATAGAGGTATACTTACCTGGTGACATCTCTACTTCTTGGGGATATGTCTCCTGTAAAGATGGGCTTTGGGCTACGAAAGCACGCCAGGTCGATATAACTGGACAGCTTGACCAAGTCATGTGTCGATGCACTTGAGAGAGAATACCTACACAATGACAAGTATTCAGAGTATGGGTAGAGATATACTTACCTGGTGATATCTCTGATTTTTAGGGATATGTCTTCTGGAATTTAGATATCCCGTGGAGGTCTTTCACCTTATGGTAGAGGTTTTTCATCTCATAATATCATGAGACATTCTGAAAGGAACTTGAATTACCTGACAGACATGATTTAGAGCAAAAACTGATATACATTCATCAAAGAGATAGACAATCTGAGCTACTCTAGAATGCACATTTCAAAGTTCAGCGGGGCTTCCATCCATTCAATCAAGGTTTATGCGTAATGACTTTACCATATTTGCATCACTCAAATTTCCACAGGAGATAATTGTCGTTCAAGGCAATAACATGGATTTCTTAAAATACTAAATGAGAGACTTTCAGTTAGAAAGGACTTTCACTCACTCTCATTTAGAATGGCTATTCTGTGAGAATCACTCAATCTCAATATCATCATATCAACAAGGGTCCGAGTATTCTCGCAAGCGGTACGACCTTACCAATCTGAGAGGTTTTTAATAGGGACCGTAATGTGGGTTCGGTCAACGGCTTTAACAAAGGGGACTCTTTGAGTCAAGGCTATTTGAAAGAACAATTCCACAATCATCTCCGGGTTTACAAGTCAAGAACCCTGCAAAATGAGAAAGAAATAATTTTGCTCGCACTTCTTCGAGCAATGCTTAAAAACATGTGAATCCATACGCTAATTCAAATGCCCTAATCTGAAGAGACTTTTATAAGGGACGTAACGTAGGCTGAGTTCACGGGTTGAGAAATGAAAGGATCATTAGGCTCAAAAAGTGTGTATAGGGTGAGAGTTGATGATCATCTTGGCATTGCCACCAGTTTTCCTTTTCACCATCAGGGATTGTCTTCATGAAGTGCCCCATTGATTGTAAAAACTCAGCATTTGAGTTCTTTGAGTATTGCTCCATTGGGATTCAACTCTTACAATTGATAGTCACCTATCTTGACTTTCTTTTTTTCATCTATGGGCATTGGCCTTGCTTTTACTAAGCACACTGCTTTTTTCATGCCCCTAGTTCTCATGCATTTTTTCTTCACTTTTTCATGGGCATCGGCCTTGCTTTTACCAGGCACACTGCTTTTTTCATGCCCGTTAGTTCTATTTTGAATTCAATTCTTGCGCATAATGCATGCGTCAAGCAATTACACTTTAAATGACACTATAACCTTTCAAGAGTCATCATCTGCCTTTTGCCTTGCCCCAGTGTGGGGGTTGATCATTAACTGGTTTTGCCTTGCCCCAGTGTGGGGGATAATCATCAACTGGGTTTAAAGAAATGAAATTGCAGGCTCAAGTGGGCTATGCAAAGGATATAAGTGTATAGGATAGAGAAAGGAATGCTCTTCATCATCCTAAGGCACTTAAATTAACACATGAATTCAATGTAATAGCATAACTTGAAGATTGATGCAAGTGAGAGCAAGAAAATTTCAATCCATTTTTTTCACCTCATGATGCTATCTTACCTCCAGCTTGCCCCGATGTGGGGTGATTCTTGGCAGGGGTAATTTGAAAAGAACATCCATAAGTGTACGGGCTCAAAAGGGTTAAGCAATGGATTACTTGTAGTGTTTGGGATAGAGAAATGAATTGCCTCTCATCATTTCAGTTGCCGTACCTTTTGCGAGAGAACTCTTTACCTTATGGATATGAACCTTCCTACACTCATCTCACAAGTGTATAAGTATGGGACTGTGTATAGAATAGGGCTTGCCTTTCATCATCCTGACACGTCTCATTTTGCATTCTTAAGCATTGATGTCACTTTATTGAATTGTCTATCTTGACAAATCTCCACATGAAATTGGTGAGCTAAATCAATATGAAAATTCCCTTTTCAAAAGAGTCTAGCAACTTTAAGCATGAAAAGAGTTTGTTACTTCAAAACAAACAATTTATTGCACTCAAAACATGGTTTTAAGCACTCATTTAGGGGATTGCTCCACAAAGGGATTGTCTCAGCGGTGAATGACCTTAGATTGTCTCTATTAATCAAAAGTGAAAATCCGCTTTTGCCCCTGCACAAGAGAATGTGCATGAATAGGATACTATGCAACATCGAGTAAATTCAAATTGTACAACCATTTTGGCTCGGATCGAGATTTTGTCTCGGTCATGTCACTACTAGAATCTGTAGTGCCCCAATTTGTCATCTGCAAGGAAAATAACAGAGTATCAATTCCAAAATTAATTATATTTATGAACACAATGTATCCATTTCATCCAAGACAAATGATCCTCTTTTGACTTGTTCCATCATTTTCTCACGGAAATGAGAAACTTCATTTGGCCTTCGAGAATAACATCTCACACAAATTGTTATGAGATGTGCCACATATCACACTTTGGAATCAAGATGATTTTCTTCACTCTTGAGAGATGTCATTACAATCGGCTAGGAAATGATCATTTGCCTTCATGTCTATTTTCCTTCGGATGCATGTTCCCAAATCAACGGGCGAACTATCACTGGAAATTGACGCATTATTTTCAAATGCCTCTCTGTTATGCTCGAGACATGAAGTAAATGAGTTAGAAAAAAAACAAGGGTAACCTAATGCATGCTTTTGGAAAAAGCTTGAAAAATGATTTTTTTTTTTTTTTTAACAATGAAATGCTTTTTGTTTTTGAAAATTTTTTTAGGAGGAAGCATGAGAAAGTCCAGCCCTCGGGATTTCTCCGTGGATGATATTTTTTTTCATGGTTGGACATCGTAATTGGACTAGTTTGGAGTACCTCATCATGCCCTCAAAAATAAAATTTGTAATTTTATTGAAATTCATCAATAAATTACATTTATTAAATAAAAAAAATGCAACACTTAAGAATTAAAAGGAAAGTGGAAACATCTCTCTAAAAACAATAAAAATTCCCGCGCAGGGGAATAGTAAAAGAGTTACTCTTGTGGGCCAAAGCCCATCTCTTCTGAGGGTCCTTCATTGATAGCTTCTATGATGAGATCATCGAACAAGCTTGCAACTCCTTCCAGATCATTGTCAGGGTTTTCTGCCTTCGGGGGTATCGGATCATCCATGCCACCCCATCCATCTGGGATTATCTCATGAGGATCAATGTAGTAACTGGGAGGGGCCGAATACTTCACCAAGTAATCAAACTTGCCACTAGGCTGCCCCAAAGTGTCTATGACTTCAGCTTCATCCTGCATCATTCTTGGAGGACCGGGGAATATTTCGTGAATGCTCGGGGGTAGTGGGTTTTGCCTCCCTCGCCTTTGGTCGTGTGGCGGGTTCCGCTCTCCCCGTCTTCGTCCTTCGAACTTTCCCCTCCTCTTCCAGCATGGGGCCTCTGAGGGACTTCATTTAGACTTTGAATACTCTGACTATTTCTTCCATGGTGACTACCAGGAACAAAACCATTCACATCCATCATCCTTTCCATCATAAAGGCAGCATTTGAAGCTTCATAAGTGGGTGGTGGTGAGCCTTGAGATGCATGTATGGTGGACACCAACTCAAATGAGTGGTAACTTGATTCGGATTCAATGTCTGGTTCCAGGATAGCATTGACCGTATCCTCATGCTTCAGTGGCGGATCTTTCTGGATGTTTGGCCGAGCAGTTTGAAATGAGAAGGCTTTCGTGTCCAAGAGATTTTGGATCTTGTGCTTGAGGGTGAAACACTCATAAGTTGAATGCCCCAATTCACCACTATGGTAGTCACACTTCTTCGTCGGGTCGTAACTGCGATTACTTTCATGGTTAGGACGCTTTGGTTCACTAGTTAGCAAACCATTCTTTCGGAGGATTGTCAGCACTTGGGATGGAGACCCAGGGAGAGGAGAGAATTGCCTTGTATTATTTGCTTGGGCAAATGGTTGACGGGTAGCAATTTGTGGCTGTCTTGGATTCATCTGGATAACCGGGGCATGTTTGGCACTTTCTTGACTATAAGTCATGTTCACATCCTCAGCCGCTTCCTTCTCCTTCTTGGGAGCGAACCTTTTACTAGATGGCTCAAAACCATCCTTCCCTTATCCCCACTTCGAGTTGTTCTCCCACGGGAATAAGCTGATTGAAGTTTTCAACATACGTGCCGGCCATCCGGTTACGGAACTCGACGGGAGAGTTTTGACAAACAACTTCATCAACTCCTTGTCGCAGGCTCGGGAGTGATTTGAGCTGCCAGATTTCGCCATCTTATGGCATACTCTTTGAACGACTCGTTCCTCTTTTTCTCCATCCTCTCAAGATCCTCTCGGGAAGGTGCAATATCCATGTTGAACTTGTATTGCTTGAGAAATGCGTCGGTCATTTCATTCCAAGTGTCGAGAAGGTTCATATTCTTCATGACATACCGCTTAGTGCCGGTCCAGTCAAACTTGCATGGAACGATTGGATCATGAGGGGCTCGTTCTTGACATATTGGGCCATACGCACGTGATACATCTGCAAATGAGCTTTTGGGCAGGAAGTACCATCGTACTTCTCAAAATCCGGCATTTTGAACTTCTTTGGCATGTTGACCTTCTCATACACAGACAAGTCGAACGGGAGTGAATTCTGCGACTCCTGCAGTTGCTTCAATTTTTCTTCTAGCTTTGTGAAGCGTTCATCATGATCAGTCTTTGGAATGCTGTCAGGCTTGGTCTTTCTAACAATGATCGAGTCATCGTCCAAACTGGGCATGTCATCGTCAACCTTGTTTGTTTGCTTCGGGATAGTTATTTGAGGAAGAACATGTGTAGTTGTTGGATTTACTTGGAGGAATTGGAGTTGATCCGTCACAAGCTGTAGAGAGGCGAGCACTTGTTGAAGTTGAGTTTCTACAGCAGACATACGATCACGCATTTCTGATTGGTCGGCCATTCTAGCTCTTAATCGCGTGATAATGGGTGAACGTGGAGGATCCGTTATCACCTAAATTGAAGAAATGGACAAAAATAAGTATCTCATATGGAATACGTCGGCCCATGGCAACAGTCTAGAACCTTTATTCATTAATGGAGTTTTTGACAAGCTTATCAAAATAGCAACTTGGAATGTTCTAAACAAATGAACTAAGAAAGTAAACGACTCAACTTTCTAAACATTAATCTAAACATGAAAGTAGCAAATATTGATTCAAGCATTTCATCTGGCTTGATCAATATACACTCGGGACACCATTCGGCGCAATCGTTTATTCTCCTCTTTAGCTTTTTCAGCAACTCTTTTGAGGCGTTTATTCTCAGCACGGTTGGTGATCTTCACTGATGCCTCCGGTATCTTCGGAAGCAGCTCCTCAGGAATCTTGTGTTGTCGGATGTACTTAGTTGAGGCATAGTATTTTCTTTCTTTGCCCTCCAACTCCTCCTCGGGCCATTTGAGCTTTCGTGGATGGCACATATCTCACATCGATTTGATAGTGAGAATAGAATCTTCATGGCCTTGGCTTCCATCAACGAAGCTAACTTGGAGCGGATCCGCTTGTAACGTCGAGGGAAGCTCTTGCACGACTTGATACTGACGAGTCACTCTAGTTGGATAGTACTCCAATGCTCCAGTGAATCCCAATAGGGGGATTGGGCCAACACCTCCACACGTGAGTCTTGCCACCCGAACTTGGAACCACATAGCATGCCATAGGAAACCCTTGGAAGTTGGTTTTTTCATGAAAGCTAGCCACCTAGAATAATGATAATCCGGTGCATGTTTTTGATTGTTTTCAAATCTCATAATAGGGTGATTTGAATTACTAACATCATGTATAGTCATTAAACCATCAAATCCCTTTATATGAGAAAGGAACCAGATTTGTAAAAGTTCAGGAGAGGAATGGAGAGTCTTATCCCCATCTCCTTTGAATCGAGTGAGGGAAATAAAAGTTTCAGTCAGGACAGTGTTTACAAAATTTTTTCTTTCCAACACTTGTCTAACTAAATGAGCAATCAAAGGATTAATAGCATTCTTGCAATAAGGAAATACTATAAACCCAAAGAAAGCTAAAAGGAAAACTCTACGCATTTGAAATGAGGTCCCTTTTTTCAAAATATTCTTTCAAAAGAGATAAAGGACATGCATTACGGTGAGCCTTTAAAACCTTTCTTATATTGTCTTCCTTAGTTCTTAGAAAATCAGATAAGGCCATAACAGGATCTATTCCGATAGGCGGATTAATCAAATCAGCTTTCAAGGATTTCCCTATAGCAATGCTATATTCTTCCAAGGTGGGAGTGAGCTCATGCTTACCGCCGAAGATAAAGGTAGAGGTCTCAGGGCACCAACAATGGGCGAGTGCTTGGATGAGGCCGCCATGGATATTGATGCGCAGCGAAGTGGAAGTAGGCGACCAATATGCGACTCTATGAACTGACGGCCATCTTGATCTAACTTGTCCCACCAAGTGCTAAGCTCTTCCTTTGGAGGGAGAATAATTCGAATGTCCGAAGTCCCCATTGTATATTGACCAAGACTCAGGACAATCCTAATGCCATGGACCGACAAAAAAAAAATGCGATAAAGTAAGTAAATTGCAAAAGCAAAAATTTAGAGAACTTACTTTACCAATGGTGAGCAATCACATAGACATACGCATGGTAAGTGGCTCGATTTCTAATCTATAAGGCTTATCAAAGCGGAGCCACAAGGATGATCGGACTAGCCACGGGCTTGTGGACTATGTCGGGTCCTCATGACTCCGGCTTGGTCAAAGAGCCGACCCGGGTCGCGGGCATGCGGACCGAGGTGGGTACTCTTGACACCATGAAAGAAACTTCGGGATTGAGATGGGCGACTCGTACCGCAAGCATGCGGTCGGAGTGGTATCCATCTCAACACCATCCTAAATAATCCTATGCGGCCCAGGTCCGGCGGCAGGTTGTGTGTGCAAAAGTGTAGTGTAGATGCAAAGCATGCACAACAGTTTATATCAAGCAACACTTCAACATGAAAATAAACCATACATTCCTACACCTCCCTGCAAAACAAAGGTTAGCAAACACTTCCCCTTATACCTCCCATCCTGCAAAAACATTTAACACCTTAAATGTTAGGGACGTACCTGGAATCCTCGCTGCCAAACAAAAACAATTTTCAAAAGAAAAGAAAATTGGCCTCAGTCCACTAAGAGTTTCAACTCAAGTCCCCAGCGGAGTCGCCAAGCTGTCGCGACCAATTTTTTCGGGTGTGAACCACCTAGGGTTTGGCTAATGGATTGTTAAGCCTAAACTTAACTCGGGCTCTCCCAAGCCCATACCAATTCGCGACTTAGGTTTGAGTTCTTAACATGCAAATGATTTTCAATTTGGAGTCGCCACTAATCTATTTTTGGTGGGTCGATTAGAAACCCAAGTAAAGCAACGGGAGGTTTACTTTACTCCTACGAACCAGAGATTATGGGTACGGGGACTTGGTTACACTATATTTCTCTAATGCCCTTTCGGTACCATTCTTAAAAAAATGTTTGGCAAGCAGTTTGGATTGATTTTGAATCTAATTCCTTAACATATGAGGTGATCATGCGGGTGCGCAATTCACTAATTTAACACCCAAGATAAACAATAAATAAATCGCAAACTTACCTCAAAGCAACGAAAGCATCTGCAATGTTAAATTAAAATCCACATCAACAACTCTAGATATGGTTTCTAATTAACACGCAATTTCTTTTTTGGTTTTCACTTTATTTAATGGGAACTTAATCTATTGCAATGCATGCTAGTAATCTAATATGACATGGCAACATGACCTAAATTACATGACATGGTAATATGATCTAAATTATATGACATGAATAGAGTAAATCCTAAAGAAATGCAATAATTAGATGCAATCTAAATGACCTAATTCTATTGACAGGCAATTTCTAAATAAATCGGCCTAAAAAAACTAAATGACGTGCATTTCATTTAATCTAATCCTAAATAACATGTACATGACATTTTTTTTTTCTTTTTAAAAAATGCAATTTACCTTAAAAAAAAAAAGTAATTTATCCTAAGACATTTTTTGGATTTTTTTATGAAATTCGAAATTATAAAAAAAGTGGAAATTATCTACCTAAATTAAAACGTCATCTAATTCGAATTAGGAATGAAGTTATGTCAAATCCTAATTTAAACTAGAATGCTATCCTAACTTAGAAACTCCTAACTAAAATGCAATCTACTTAAGATTTTTTTATCTAAACTTATAATTAACTAGGAAATAAAATTTAACATGTAATCTTGCCCTAATATGCAATGACGTGCAAAATATGCCTCCTAATTCTACATGACATATGCATGATGATTTTTTGGTTGTTTTTCCTTTTTTCCTCTTTTTTTTTTTTTTTTAATTTCGAAATTAATAATTGCCAAGTAATTAAACATGCAATCCAAGTTAAAAAATAAATCTAGCAACCTAAACTAAATGATTTGATTTTCAATTTTTTTATTTAAAATGAAATTTCAATTCTAAACATGCAAACCCTAATTCTAACCTACATCTTTTTGATTGATTTTTTTTAAATTAATTTAAATGACACCATAGCAAATCAAGCAACATTGATACCTAAATTGACGAACCATATCTCGCGCATGAGATCGGGTTGGCCAATTTCACAAAAATCACGAATCGGATCTCGGGCGGGAGATCGGATTGGCAATCTTTTAAGTAATTGCGAGTCGGATTTCGGGCGCGAAAATCGGACTGACAATCACTAAAATTCAAGGTAATTTCATATCATGCAATTTCAATTCCACATTAAAGGGTAATTACACTAAAAACAAATAATATGGGATATCAATAAAAAACAGAAGATAAATAAACAAAAGAAAGGAAAAATCAAAATTACCTAATTTTTGCTTTTTCCTCTTTTTCTCTTTTTCTTCTTTTCTTCTTTTTTTTGTTAAAGAAAGAAAAAAAAGAAAGATAAAGGTGATGGCCGGTCGGTGAGGGGAGCTCGGTCGCCGGCTAGGGTTCCGGCGAGGTTCCGGAGGATGGCGCGACGGCGGCGTGGCGCGGGGCGGAGTCACGAGCGCAGGGGGGGAACTCCAGGACCAGCAAGCGGCGGCTCGTGGATCAGGGTGGCTCGGATCGGCGTCGGGCCGTGGGTGTCGCGGGTCAGTCCGAGCGGAACCAGGGGGGCTCGGAGCTTCGCGACGGCGCGAGTGCAGGTCACGACGGGGTTTCGCGGCGGCGCGGGCTTCACGGACGGAGAGACGGCGGCGACTGGCGAGCTCGACGTCCGGATCTGGTGCAGGCGACTCGCGGCGGCGAGGCTTCGCGGCGGCGGGGCTTCGCGGCGGCGGGACTTCGGGCAAAGAGGCGGCGGCGACCGGTGGGCTTAGATTTGTAAGTCGCGGCGTCAGGGCTTCGCGGCGGCGGGGCTTTGCGGCGGCGAGGCTTCGCGACGGCGGGGCTTCGGACGAAGGGCAGCTTTACCGGCTTCGCGGCGGCGCGGGTCTAGGTCGCCGGTGGTTCGACCGCCGGCGTGGACAACCCCCCGCGCGAGGAAGATGAACAGTTGCGGGGGGTTCACTTTTCCCTTTTTTTCTTTTTTCTCTCTTACCTCACTTTTTCACTTTTCACTTTTGTGCCCCTTTTTTTTTTAACCGAAAAGAGGAGCCCCCCAACAATGATCGTACGTGACCCCTTTTATAAGCCAAAAAATTGTATCTTCGGGTATATTTCACTGCCAATTTTGCTCGCGTAAAATTCCATTGAATATATCATTCCACCCCGCGCAATATATTTTTTATTCGATCAAAAACAAATTTCCTTTTTGCGCAAAATATGCATCCCTCAGTGTTTATTACCTAAATCTTAACAAATAATAAAATTTTCCTAAACTATATGCCATGTGATTTTTTTTTTATTTTTTTTTATTATTTAGCAAAATGAACCCCAAAATTTTAGGTGTCAACACGTGCCAAAAATTTGCATGTCGAAATTCCAACTCGAATGTCGGAGAGTGTCAAAAAAGTTAACCAGGTATTGAATTTTCCGACACATATTGACCAAGTGACACGAAGACTCCCGAAGAGTGTCACTACTTCTTAAATCTAAAACCATTTCAAAATTAATTCGATCATAACGTCTAATGAATGTAAGTTCTAATACCATTACAAATACTAATTCGAGCAGTAACTCTATGACCATTACAGAGCATTATTCCAGGCATTAATTTATAACCATTAGAAATCTTTACTCTGGGCATTGACTTTGCAATTGTTATAAATATTTAATTTTGACTATTACATCTGACACCATTTCAAAGCATTAATTGGTCGTTTGACTCTGAAACCGTTTCACATCATTGATGTGGCCTTAAGTCTGAAACTGTTTTAGAACATTAATGTGACCGTTAAGTTTGAAACCATTTCAGATCTTTAGCTTAGCCATTAAGTCTAGAATTGTTTCAGATCATTAATTTAGCAATTGATTCTGAACTCACTTCAAATCAGTAATGCAGCTATTAATTCCGAACTCACTTTAAATTATTAATTCAGTCTTTGAATTTGAACGGGCTTTAGATCTTTGATTCGGCCGTAAAGTCTGTAACCAGCTTCAGACTTTATGAAGTCTAAAGCCTCTTTTTCAAATTTTTAGCTTGACTTAAACTGATTGGCCCAACTGCAAACACACTTGCAATATCCTCTCTCTCATTCTAACGTCATTCTAATTGGTTATGGTGTGTGACATCCTTTGGTTCCTCACTGATCTGGCAATAGGACTTGTACTAACTCATTTGCACAACCAAGATAATTGATTGTCCAGATCAATCTCTTGTTCCTACAAATCATGAGTAACATCTAGCAATATATTATGGCTACTCAGATAGTGTGAAATATTTCAAGAACATAATGAATTTGTCAGCTTTGGCAACAGTGTAATTCGATCATTTTGTCTTACCATGTCCTGATTGAATAAAGGCCATGGAATTATTAGTCAAGCCACCAACTCAATCATATGCACAATCTAATTGACATGTATTTCTTCGAGACATGAACCATTTATTCTCAGTTATAACCCTAACCAATGACTTCAATATAGTGTCACGATTAGATCGTATATGACATCAATCTTGTATATCTATATATAACAAGACGATAGATCCCATATTGCACGCATATGTGCCTTTGTATGTGAACAAAATACAACCATCAAGTACAAAGATTGTTTGACGAAAAGTCAATATGTGCATGTATAAACCACAACCATCCAACATACAAGTCAACATCGTGCCTCAGGTCTAAAGATCTTACACCAAACCGAAGTGTGAATGATCAAACATTGACCCCTCTAAAAGCTTCCATGTTGCTAATCATTCTATGTATATCATGTTTAGTGAACTTGTCTAGGACAAGTACATGTGTTCTCGCTCGGATATCACAATACCCAATGACTCATGACTCATCATCCCCTCAAGTATCCAATACTGAATGGTGAAGCTTGAGAACACACCAGTCTCAACAGGATCATCAATATTCTCTTAATAATCTATCGACCAAGAACTGTTCAAAGATTTAGCATAATCGTAAACTAGTCACACATATTCTTAACACCTTAAGAATAGGTTCAATTATAATTGATCTTATATACTCATTCATATGACGATGAATGAATAATTATTTGCCATTAAATAATCCCTAACATGTAACTATTACACGGTTGCTTTTGGGCATATAGCTAATAGATATGTCATGACTTGGAGTCTTGGACTCTGTTGATACTTTTGTGCCTGTAAATGGTTCATCAATAGAAGGGTGGTTTCATTGTCATGCGTATGATCATATTTTTTTGGGAATCTGAAATTCCCTTACTCCTATTTTATCATTTTGGATTAATTTAGATGGTTATGTATTTCAAATGAGTTGTCACATGTCTAATATTGGGAGCTAGAACTTATTCTTTCTTTAGAGTTTCTAATCAATAAGTTGTTGTTGTGTGAAATTCTTCTTCATAATGTCAAGTGTCATAATTTTTTATTATGCCTTACAATTAGTAGAGCTATTTTTGTCTTACTAGGTATTTGATTAGTGTGATGAGTCTGACATTGAACTCCAAATGTCCAATTTTTTGCTCTATCTATGTTTTATAGGATTGGGCCAGTTAGGGTTCTACGTCGATTGTTGTTTTGCTCGTAAAAAATTGAAGTGTTGCAGGTTGAATAAGAAGCAATGGTGAGTTCATTCAATTGTTCACCCTTTACGTTTCAATATTGTTTTTAGTTTCCAATCTATGACTCTGTGTGTGTTTTTTTCACAATTGAAAGTGATAGCGACCATGATTCATTAGACTTGTATGATAATGAAATAAATATATCTGATGATGAAGAGATCGGGATAAGAGAGATGAGGAAAGAATTTAGGGAGGCAATAATAGATGAGGTAGATGATGGTGGAGACTTACTTGAAGGTTCCATCAATATAAGAATGAAGGAGAGGTTGGTGTTGTTCCAAACAATGGTAGAGATGATGATGAAGATGAAATAACTGATGATGAGCCTCTAAGTGGTCTTGATATTGATAATTTTGAAGAAATTAGTGGTACAACTGAATGAATGGTTAATAAGTATGATCCTATGTGTGACAATAACATGAATATATTTAGCCTAGCCATGAGATTTGATTCTTATGAACAACTCAAGATTGCTATGCAAAAAATATGCAGTAACTAATGGATTTGACATTTTTTGGCAAATGAGTAAAAAGAAAATAATGGAAGCATAGTGTGCGAGTGGTTGTGGTTGGAGGTTGTATGGCAATTGGGCTCAAGATGAGAAAACTTTTGTAATAAAGAGAGTTGAAAATCCACATAGCTGCAATATAAGCCTTACAAATAGGCAAGACACTTCTACATGGCTTGCTCGTGAGTACATGACTAAGATTAGAGTCAGACTCGCTTATTTAGCTACTGAAAGGCGGACAGATGCAAGAGAAAAGTTTGCCTTGATCCTAAAAAAAATTTAAAGAAAAATGCTCAAGAGAGTTAACAAGAATGGAACATTTGTGATGGAGCTCAACCAAGCAACCAAAGTATTTGAAAGGTTTTATGTGGGCTTTGATTAGTTGAAAATGGATCTTTTAGCAGGATATGTGTCCTAAGCTTGGGTAGGTGCTTTCTTAAGACTAGATTGAAAGGTATGCTATCATGTACTATTGGACGAAATGGAAACAATTAAATATTTCCAATAACTTGGGCAGTTGTGGAAGTTGAGTCTAAGGCATCGTGGACTTGGTTTCTCACTCGGTTATTTATTGACTTGAGTGTGGGCATGGGCAAATGTTGGACTTTTATCAGTGATTAGCAAAAGGTAATATCTCACTTTTTTTTTTCTATTGCTATTACACTACACTAGTATAATCATTGTTGTAACATATTTGTTTTTCATTGGTTGATTTTGGTTGTGGGGATTAATGAATGCAGTTTGATGGCTATCTCCACATGTAGAACATCAAAACTATGCAAGACATATATATGCTAATTGGAAAATAACTACATAAAGGGGATGCTTTGAAGAATCTCTTTTGGAGGACTGTGAGGTGTACTTTTGAAGCTAATTTTGACTTGACAATAACAGATTTGTAGATGGAATGCCCTAAAGGTTATGAAAACCTCATGAGACAAGGCCCTAAGCACTTCTAAAGGGCTTTCATTGAGATAGGTTGAAAATAATTTATGTGAGACCTTTGACGAATACATTTGCATACCGAGAGCAAAAGCCATTCTTGAGATGCTTGAAGAAATACGAGCTATGTTGATGGAGAGGATGACAAAGAGAAGCTAGTTAATGGTTGATCGAACAGATCCAATTTGCCCAAGAATTAGAATGAAGTTGGAGAAAACTAAACTGTAGTTTAGGTATCGTTTTATTAAAGCATCTCTGGACAATAGATTTGAGGTTGAAAGGGATGGCCATAGATTTGTGGTTGACTTGGCTAGGAAGACCTATGCTTATAGCGAATGGGATATCTCTGGAATACCATGTAGACATGCTATATATTGCATTGCTTATATGAAGTTAGACATCAATGATTATGTTGATGATTGCTTTAAGAAGATGTTTATGAGAAATGTTATCAATTTCCCTTATCGGTCATGAATGGCGAAAAAATGTGGCCCAAAGTTGGTGGTGAGCCAATCAAACCCCCACCTTACAGAAGGCAAGGGGTAGAGAGAAGAAAAATAGAATCATTTGCAAGCACAAAAGTATCAACAAAGTCCAAGACTCCAAGTCAGGACATATCCCCTAATGGCCATGACCAAATTCATTCCAGGCCAGAAGATTCTAGAGACTTAGTAATGTCACAAGTTCGTTAAGCCCAAAAAATTTCAACTGACTTCAGTTTCTATGAGGTAGATCACTTTTAGACAAACCATCAAGCACATGGTGACCGTAATTTAATATGTCCAATAACAAAGGAAGAAGAATAATAAGAAGACATTTAATCCAATGCCTTCAATGCTCTATCCACTTCGACCCTTAAGCAAGCATAGATTCTTCAAGCCCAAAGTTTCCGATGGAAAGGACATCTTCGAGTGATCAAACGCAAGTGTGTGAGAGTTAGCGTCTTCATGTGGGAGAATGAGCGAGCACGAGATGATCTTTAGTTAAATGCCTTCAACGCTTTGTTTGCTTCAACCCTTAAGTAAGCACAGATCCTTCGAACCTAAATTTTCCAATGGAAATGACATCTTTGAAGAATTAAGTGTGAGTATGTGCAAGAGTGAGCATCTCTATGTGAGAGAATGAGCGAGCAAGCTAGCGTGTGAGATCTTCCAACGAATTGAAGACTCTCACGCACGAATTCACTAAAGAAAGGAAACCCTAGATAGAACTCTCCCCAATCTCACAAATTATGTGTTAGATATGAAGAAGAGAAAGTCTAGGTGTAGTTTAGCCTTTATATCCACGTCAGCATGTTGTGTTGAATATTATTGCTGATGTGGAAATGCCAAGTTGGATGACTAATGGTGACTATGGAAGGAGGGTTGACGAGGGCTAGATTTAGAATACGAGTGAAAGTTGATACTTTTTTAGACAAAATAAAGCTTAGGCCACATTGGGACAATACTAAAGTTCATGTTTTTTTTTTTTTTTTAATGGAAAATTGGCCCCTATATGTAATAACCAATTGAGTATATATATATATTCTAATAAGGAAGGTAGTGAAATTCAGCCCTCTTTAATTCTTAAAAAATTTTGGGTGAAAAGGTGAAATTACTATTAATCAAAGTTGTTTCGTTGCAGGAGTCTCACATTGAGCCAAACTTGACAAGTTTAGGTAGTTAATCAATATGTGGTCTTTCAACATATTAATGTTGACATCTCTACACAGGGATAGTAATGAAAATGTTGAACCTAGACGCACAACATAAACCGTTATAAATGAAGTGGGGGATCTTAGCTTGTGCTCATTATCGAATCTAATGATTGACCACAAAATATTTATGGTGACTTATTTGCTCTTGAAAAATGAGAGTGCTTCTAGTTGCAAATTGTATTTTGTTTGCATTTTGGCATTTGCTTTGTTCGACAATTATTTGGGATTTGCTTGGCTTGAAAGCCTTTTATGTACATCTCAAGTATTATTTTGAAAAATGAATGAAATCTTTCTTTCTACCAAAAAAAAAAAAAAAAAAACTTGATTGAAAATAAGTTCTTGGAGCGGATTGCATAATCAGCAAAAGTTAAGGTACTTGCAAACTGGGATATCATTGACTTTCTACTAAGTTTTATAAATTCTCAATTTTCAATGTCTTATTATTGATGTTGCGTGGATGAAAGTCCTTAATTTTAGGATCTGTTGGTTTCGCAGAAAATGGGCCATTTCCGGAAAATATTTTCCCAAAAGTCATTTTCCAGGAAAATGACAATATTTTCTGATGTTCAGCTAAAACCTGAAAATGTTTTGGAAAATATTTTCCTGTTTTCGGTATGGAAAATATTTTCCTAGACTTTACCACTTAAGCATGCATAACTTATTAACCTATAAATCCATCAAATATAACTTGCCTTTAAATTTGGGCAAAATTGTTTCATATTTTTGTTCCCTCATTGTCGCCAAACACTCATCTACTCTAAAAAATATTCGTATGAATTTTAAAAAGAAGCAAAGCATGTACAACCCTAATGAGAATCTTCCGGTTGAGTGGCTTGTTATTCCCCTGCATCTTTTGTGTTCTAATAAACAAAAGATAAAAGAAGCAAAGCATGTAGAGCCCTTTACTTGAACAATATACAACTGCGGGATAGAGTAAATAAAGAAAATGATAAGCAAGAGTGCAAAGCGCGAGTTTGAGATTGACAAGCTTGAGATTCGCTTAGCAACGGCCGGCGACTAGCCAAGAAAAGAAGAAGATGAGAAATAAAGAAAAAAAAAAAAAAAAAAAAAAAAAAAAAAAAAGGAAATTGAAAATAATATGAATTAAAAAATAATTCGAATAAAAAAAGAAAAGAAGAAGAAAAGATGGGAGGAGGAAGTGAGGATTTGTAGAGGTGTGAGATAAGAGAGATCAAGTGAGAAAATTTTTTCTACTTTTCAAAAGTAGAAAATATTTTCCTCTAATTTAGAAAACTTTTTTCCTTTCATGGAAAACATTTTCCCTAGGGAATTCATTTTCCGTAAAACGAACACCAGAAAATTCGGAAAATGTTTTCCCGGAAATTATTTTCCGCGAAATGAATGGAGCCTTAACTAGAATTCTAGATTGGTCATGGTGATTATAAGCTTAATTGCGCCAAAACAAATTTGGAAAGGGCAAGCTTTCCAAACAGTGATAATGGAGTTGTTTTGGACATTTATGTGGAAACCCGAAAACACCATCATTTGTCAAACGTGTTGATCTTGATGTGACCTTTTTAAACGGACTATCGATCTTTGATATAAATTACTTGGATTTCAAAATTGGGAGAAAAATCCCTACTAATTTTTATAGCCTTCCGAATGAAATGTGGACTATCGATAAGATGATTGTATCATTCATTGATTGTAGTAGACTTGTAGAAAGAATCAGTCCACCTGAATGTAAACATGTCTAGAAAAAAGATCAATGAAGCTTTGGTTCAGAAGACTCTAATTTACATAGTTCACATGAATTATCAGAAAAAAAAATTTCATTGAACATCGCTAACGTGGCAATTTGGTTATCTCCAACCATCCTACGTGGTATGCCGTTGACGATTTTTGGCGAACAATAGCTAGAATGATTTCATTGGAACTTTGTGTAAACACATTGGTATCCGTACAATAATTTTAGATTTGATTTGAATGCAAACTTAGACTCCAACATTGATTAGACTCATTAAATGCATTTACATGAAAACTTACCCTCATCTCATTTTTCATTTTTCTGAAATTACCCTTGTACAAAAAGTTAAAATCATATATTAGATTCTTGTTGACACCTGAATCTTAGTCGATATATCAAATCGGCGTTTAGACAATGAAAATTCAATACCAAAAAAATAAACAGAAGAAGAGAAAAGGAAAGAAAGGCCCGGTCAGTCGATTCACATGACCCAATTCACGCAACTCTGGCCCATCTATAGAATATGCCCATTTCAGCTTTAGTGGACTTTGTACACGAAGCCCAAAAGAAGAGAAGAAACTGCTCATTCTCAAGTCTTTTATCTCCAAGAACGGGACCTCTATGTGCATCCGAGCTTAAGCTCAGCCTTCACGGGACGCCATTGCAGTCGTTCATCCGATCTCTCACCGTGATGATGAGACCCCACTGTGTATCCCGCCTGAACTGAAGGAGTCTCTCTCTCCCTCTCTCTCTCTCTCTGAGTTCTTCTCATCGGGTGGATGCCACAGCGATACTTCCTCCCTGCGCCCCCTACCCGGCAACGCTCAGACACGCAGAGTGGTCCTTGGAACGGTCAAATCTGTCCCAAATGGCCTCGACCTCGCTCTGCTCTGTTCTGCCCTGTCTTCCGACAACAAACTGAGACGTGAGACAAGAGCCATCGAGAGCTGAAGCAGCGAGACCGTTGATCCCAGTGTGATCAATGTAGGACACGTCCGGCTCGTATTCAAGTTAAGACGACACTGTCTTCGTGGCTAAAAGTCTCACTAGAGTTCACCGCTTCCAAGACCCTGTTGGAATGAGCGGCACAGACGACCTTTCTGTTCACTTCTACCATTGAGGCATTGTCTTGCGTTTCCTCATACTTTGTCGCCTTTGGTGTCAGCCAATATAGTAAGTCCAACAAAACAGAGGACAGGAAAACTAGATGTACATTGAGGGGGCGCGCTTGGCTTGGGTTCAAGCCGAAACAATGCTCAACTTTATGGCCAAAATCCTCATCGGAACTGGTCATGGATGGCTTGATCCGTGGAATGACGGCGGAGGTCTGGAGATGAACGTACCTGAAGAATATGAACTCAGGTTTTGATGTTTTGGTACTATGAGCTTTTGATTGAAATGTTGATTTCTTAAACATGCATAATAACAATTCTATTTCTATTCCAAAACTATTTTTCTGCTCCAAACTTGTTTCTAAAACATAAATTTGTTTGATATAACTATTTTATTTTTTTATTTTTGAAATAGAGTTTAGAACAAAAATAAGAATTTTTTAAATAGAAATGAGAAATAAAAACTTTTCTCATTATTCATCATTGCTATTAGCCAGCCGCCCATTCGCCGCAATTGCCACCCACCGCCCACCATACGTCAATCGCTTTCTGTTGTTGCCGATCGCCCGCCACCCCTGGTCACCCACCGCCATTCACCATCTACCAATTGCTAATCGCCGGTCGTGGCTGTCGCTACGTTCGTCACTGTTCAAAAGGAAGAAATTTTGTGTTGCTAGAAATTAATTTATAGTCATAATGGTTATTATTTGCACCTTTAGTCTCTTTCTAGGAAGGTGATGAATAATAATAACAACAACATCAACAACAACTGTAATGGTATAATAAATAGAAAGAGAGTAATATAAAAAAGATAGACAATAAAATGGGCTTAGTTTAGTTTAAATGGGTTTGGGCTGAATTTGATACGGATGAGTTTGGATGTAATTCGATTTTGATGAATGGGTTCAGTGAGCTTTCAAAGTGGGCTTGCTTCGGACGAAGCCCAATTTGGCCTCTTTGGACCGAGCCCAAATGCTCAGTCTGTGTCCCCATTTTCGGAATTTTTTGAATGAAATAAACATTAAAATAATCCGAAAATAAAAATAAAAATTGTAAAAATAGTTGGAAAAATAGACCTTGATTAGGTTTTTAGATTTTATATCAGAGTTGGTTTAATTTCATTTAGTTAATATACATATAGTTTAGGGAGTGAGGAGTACCTTCGATTTTCTCTAGTTTTGGTATAGGAAAATTAGTTTCTTTATAAAATTGAGTTTAATATGAACTAAACTCATGTGGGTTTCTATCATGGGGTTTAATAACAAAGTCATGTATATTATTTTCTCAACAAGTATCGGGTCATCTTTCTCATATTTTACTCTAAACATTTTAATACTTGGATGTTTAACTCCTGAAATTTTATTACATTGATTGTTCTTTTATTTATGAATTGGTTAGGATAAGCCTTAGGATTGTAATAAATCCTTAAAAAACATCACATGAATTCTTAGTGACATCAAATGACCTTTGGGACTCATAATTGATAACAAAGACCGTTTGATGAATGAACTAGATGACCAATTTGGATTTTCTGATTAGGTCTACCCTTCTTCCCTACTTAGGCTTTATATTGTTGGAACTGATTTTTAACATCTAGCTAAATCTTCATTTGGAACATAAGGCTTTCTGGCCTCAGTTTTTGATGCACAAAATTCGCACAAAAGGCGAGTGCAAGGTATATTACTAGGACAAAGTACTACCTTATCATTCTAAGATATCTAATAATAAATAGAAATTTAAAGAGGAAAAGAGAAAATTAGCTTTGCATGGTTTAGGCATACAATGTTATCACATTGTGATATGTCATGTTGATGAGTCAATTTGTGATAAATGTCATGTTGATAACTCACGTGATAATAAATGTCTTAAGATGAGTCATGTTGTTGTAATAAATGTTTTGGGATGAGTCATGTTGTATGTATGGTAAATCATATGTGTCATAGGTGTGAACTGCATGTTATTGGGCATTAATATACATGCATCACCAACAATGGCCATGTTTGTTACTAACTTTGGGAAGGGACTTTGGGCGTCTAAAAATTTTTGGGCCGATGTTTGGGTGTTTGGTAAAAAATTTTAAACCCACCTTGAGACAAAGCTTGCCTTTGAAAGGCTGAGCTACCTTGGGCTTTCAATCTTCTTGAAAGGCAAGGGAAGTAAAAAAATTTCTTTCGATTTTATTCTCATTGAGTTTTTTAATTTTCCAACTTTGCCATTGTTTGCGACTATTCATCTTCTTCTCCCTAATCTTAAATAATTTATAGTAGCGTAAGAAGTTAGTATCCTTCCCATGCCTCACTTGGCTCCCAACCGGCCCTAATATGATAGTAGCGACTCCTATTTAGGTTGGACTACTTATATATATCAACTGTAGTTGCTCAAGGTAATCATTTGAGAAAATTCGCGCGAGTTGGTCCTCAACTCGACGATACCTCTAAACTTATCTTTTTTCTAACCCCCATCGGGAGGATGTTTCAAGGCAGTCATGACAAGGAAACAAGGACCCTTGATTTTCATGGTACCATCTGCTATCTTCAATTTTTAGGGGAAAAGTGGCAATGCATCGGTTATCGCCTGTTAGGTAAACATGCCCAGGTAATTATTTCCACAAAAATTGCCCGCATCATATAAGGTAGCATTAATTTGCAAATGATCAGCTTTAGCCATTAATCATAATAGAAAGGTTGAATCAGCAAGGAATCGGTTTTGTTCTTGAAAGAAGGCCAATTTTTTCAATCAGGAACCTCTGCAAAGACAAAATGTAATCATACTTAATACGTCCACAAGTAAGCAAAATATAGTAGAACTATTCACCACAGATTAAAGAACGGAGTGTAAATAATGAAAAGCTTGCCTCCATTAATCGCGCAATGAAATCAATGAGCGCATGATTTCTGCATCTCCTCACAATGGTCGTTCGTAATGAGGAAGCTTATGTCGTAATCCTTCAAGCAAAGGCAAGAAATAGATACATATGCAATGCTCAGAAGCTACTACACAGTCTGCTCTCTGTAAATGAACGTGGTAAAGCCCATAATTAAATATCTCAAGCCTTATTACAGCCGGAAACTTTCTCGGCGCCTAAGAAATATGACATAATTGTCCAGGAACATTACTTCTACCACCTTAGAAACAGAAAAGAAGCCAGGAACAAATGAACATACATATGACACCGCTCCATGAAAAAGTTTGACCGCCTACTACTGTTCCGCTGATTTCACCCTGAATGTTGCCGCATACTCCAGTCATTATTCACCCACTACTGTCTTGAAAGCTTACAATTTGAAGATATTGACAAGGAACCTGATGGCAGGGGTTCATCTAGAACAAAATAACCTTTTACTCTTTACTTACACAGAAATGTGACGATTAGTGTAAGTCCATCTGAATAACTACATGGCACAAGTTGCGCAATCATGCTTGAGAGCACTGTGCGGCTTATTCTGAAGGCTAGTTGTTTAAAGCTTAACCATCTTCAGAAGTCATAGAGAAATGACCTCTTCAAGTTACTTACATCTCCTTCCATCACCAGTCATGAAAGATTGAAACCAAACTTCTCTGTATTACGCAAGGTACACATCAGCACTGCTGGTGGTTCGGTGTCACTACATACACTGCTTAATTAAGGCATAAGAGACTCAACACAAGCCGAGCCACTAAGGGCATAACAGCTAGCTTGGCATCACAATGGCCAATTGCAACTTCCCAGAGCGACAGAGTTCAACTGGATTTGAAAGTAATTTGATTTTGTTTCTGCTCTGGCCTACAAAAATGACGTGTGCTATGCTGAAATTTCGACCTTTCTGATTTGCAAATTGCCACTCATTTGTTGACAGGGAGAACCAATCTTTCTCCTCCGATTGAGTTGTTTTGACTTCTATGTATTGAAATCCTTCTCCATCCTCTACGGTAATGTCATAGGGTAGACCAGTTTCCCCATGTTCATTGACCCACTTAACAGATCTTTGATTGAATTTCTTGGCAAGATGCTCGAAAGCAACAAATTCTCCTAGTTTTCCCACTAATATCGCTTGTTCTGGATCGGGTGTGCCGACATTGAGCATTTTCCTCCCAATCAACTGAGGCGGATCCAAGTCAGGTAGATCAGACACTGGAGTCATGTCAATTTGATTAGCTGAGACATCTGTGCAAGAATCCAAATTGCCGACATACAATGCTCTATCAGAAACTGAAATTTTGATTGGAGATTTTGCTGCTACATCTTCAGTTGTAAAATCAACACTCGCCTCATGGCCACCACCACTTTCTCCAGTTAATTTATGATAATCCTCCTTTATCACTTCTGAGCAAGTGCTTGTGGTTACAATTACTGGCTGTGTCTTAACTTGGCTATAAGGAAAATAAACTGACCCTGGTGCAATTCTCCAGTCTGAAGGAGGCCAATTTGAGGTAACTCCTGCCCTTCTTTTGGCCTGAAAGGATTTGGACACTTCTCTTGTTGCTGAAAAGCTTCTATTCTCTAGTGATCCATCATCCTCACACAAAGAAATTGAGGAAAGGGCCCACATGGGTTTATCACCCGGTAAGATTGGCATCTTTTGGCTATTTATGATGAAAGACTCCACCTGATCCTCTGTAGAACCTGACTCTGCCATTGTTGTGATCATGTGAAGAAAATTTGCCAAGTGAATATTTTCAGTGCCATCAAAGAATAGACAAGAAATCGCCATGTACAAGGCATGAGAATCAGACTCTGGAGTGACAAATAAAGTATTGCCCTGTCAAAATTAAGGGAGTCATTATAATCCTCAACAAGGAAGCTCACTTCTAGGTCATAAGAATGCGGCCCTATACTGCTTGAGCGAAGAACCTTCCCCCCTATTTGGTTGTGTCAATGAATCATAGATCCGGTTTAGACAATAACATCACCAGCATCAGAACAATGCAAGTCCGAAGTATGCAACAGATTAAACATGTTTAAAATCGGATGACTCCAACAAGATTTGGAGTTGGATTGAATTTCAATCTGGAAGTCTCAAGATGTAGTTAAGTGATATTCTTATTCTGTACAACAGATATATATATATATGTGTGTGTGTGTGTGTGAAGAAAAAGAAAGGTAAGAAATAAAACTATCCTCCATCCATACCATGATGCTCGAAGGTTGCTTTACATTTTCTTTGGTTGAACAAAGATAAAAGAAACATCCAGAACATTCCTGAATTCCTAGTACATACCTGAAGAACTGACGTGGTCTCCACTTGCTTTTTAGAAGCAATGCTCAAACTTCTTATGATATTCTTATAGTATAACCTCTCCACAACAACAACATTCAAATCACTCAGATTAGAAAATCCAGACTGTTTAAGTTTGGCATATGCGCTGGGATGTTCATAGTAAATATAACGCCGAGCATAAGGAAGAACCCAGTTTTTTACAAAAGAAGCCTTGGAGCTAGAATCCCTTCGACCGTAACATATAGCTTCACAAGTTACAACCTGCATAAATGCTGAGTGTGAGAAAGTAAAAAAATATGAGTAGTATGCATGAAAATCTCACAGTCCCCAAGCATATGATTTCAATAATGCATTTGTGATGGACTTGCTAGTCAAGAATTTGCTATAATAACTAACAATTAAGTTAATGCTTGACATGAAATCTCCTGTAAAATGGAGGCAACTTAAACATTTTGCTTGAAAAAAGTATCAATCCCCAGAACTAACCTAGGCAACAGATTTTTTTTGTTTTGGCCAAAACCTAGACAACAGATTGAGAGAATACAAGTTAAACCAATTCTTTTTTTTTTTTGGTTGGTTAGTTGAATCAATTCAAGAAATATGTTTTTTTTCACTAAAACTATTTAGCAAATTGTTGGAAAATCTCCTATAATCTCTCTCACATCATTTGGGATATTATGTGATATCATTTGATTTGATTTTATTTTATTATGTGATCTGATTTTGTTAACTGTAAATTAGCTACTGACAGAGATTAGGTCCTCTATCCTTGATTTTCTCACCTAATTTAGGTCCTCTATTCCTGTATATATACGTTGTAATCACTTGATGATAATAAAAAAATACATATTCTTTTCTACATGGTATTAGAGCCTAGTTTCTGATCTGTATTTCCTGTCTCCGTTTCTTTTCCACTACTGCTGCTTCATTACAGCTATTTTTTCAGCCTTATTGCTGGCCTTCAATTGTGTGATAACCACCCTTGTTTCTCAATCCCTTCTTAGTCTCCTCCTATAATCTGTCCTCAAAGTTGCTGGAATGGAAGATTCAAGGAAGGCTATCGCCGACCAAACTGGGTCTTCTATTTAGAATCAATCCAACTCATCGATTGGAGATTTTCCCAACATGAAGGAGTACCGATTGGATGGAAAATATTATTTTCAGTGGGCACAGGTTGTGAGGACTTTTCTTAAGGAAAAGGAAAGCTCAATCATCTAGAAGGCACTGGTCCAGGATAAGGTGATCCCAAGTTTCAGACACGGGACGAAGAAGATCCTCAATTATGTCATTGTTGTGGAGCTCAATGCAACCTGAAATCAGCAAAAGCTATATCTTTCTCCCTACTACCAAGGACATATGGGAGGCTATTCGTCAGTCTTATTCAAATGTCCAAGATGCAGCAGTAATATATGAACTCAAGACGAGCTTCAACAACAAAACAAGGTAATCGTTCTGTTATGGAATACTTCAATTTCATGAGAGGTCTCTGGCTTGAAATAGATCACAATCTGAATATACAAATGAGGTGTTCTGAAGACACTTATACTCTCCGAAACCAAATGGAGAGAGATAGGATTTTTGAGTTTTTGGCAAGTCTGAATGCATACTTTGATTAGATTCGAGTTCAGATTCTTGGAAAGAAGCGGCTGCCATCCTTGAATGAAGTTTTTTCAGCTGTAAGAGGAGAAGAAAACCAATGGATTGTAATGTTTGAAGACCAACACACCGAAGGATCTGCCACGAAAGCAATTAAGGAGGAAACAAATCCTTACAAAACCAAGAGACCAGATCCAATTAAGACAAACGGGCAGTGAAGGTTTATGGTGCAGTTTCTGCAAGAAACCACCCCATACAAGAGAAAATTGCTTCAAGCTTCATGGAAGAACGCAAGTGCTCAGCAGAGCTAAAAGACAACCGCAAGCGGACATGACCAGTGAAAGTGAAGCTGCCCCTATGGACCAATACACACCTGTTAGTGAGGAGATATTTAACAAAAAAGAAGTTGGTAAAATCAAGGCTCTCCTTGACTCCCTATCTAAGTCTTCTGATATGTGTTCATTAGTCCAGTCAGGTGCAGGTGCATGTCTAATTTCTGACAACTCAACAGCTTCTTAGTACCCTAATTCATGGGTTCTTCATTCAGGAGCAACAAATTGTATGACACGTGAACCCACTAAATTCAAAACTTATAAACCATCACCAGGAAATAGGAATATCACCATAGCAAATGGATCCCCTATTATTGCAGCTGGCCAGGGAACCATAATTCTAAATCCCTCACTTAAACTTGACAATGTCCTTCATGTTCCTAAGTTGTCCACCAATCTCCTTTCCATTCATCAACTTACCAAAAATCTGAATTGTGTAGGTGCTTTTCTCTTGATCATTGTATTTTGCAGGACCTGAAAACGAGGAGGCCGATTGGATTTGCTAAGGAATGGAATGGGCCCTACTACCATGAGAATTCGAGCAAAAGTGGTTGGTCTCATGTGGGATATAATACCTTTTGCAACTCTTGTAATCCTATCCATTTATCTCAAATTTGGCTTCACCATTTTCAATTAGGACATCCACCGTTTAGTCTTCTTAAGACTATGTTTCCTTCCATTTTTAAAGACGTTGCTGTTGACAATCTTCATTGTGAAGTTTGTTAACTTGCAAAACATCATAATGTTTCATTCTCTCTGAATAATAATGCTAAAGTTTCAACACCATTCTCTCTTATCCATACCGATGTATGGGGTCCCTCTAGAATTGTTAATTTTACAAGAGCTAAATGGTTTGTTTCTTTTTCTTTTTTTTTGGGTAAAGGTAAGAGATATATTGAACTTTAACCAAAAGTTATACAGCTATACAGCAAAGACCCGGCACCAAAACATACACTCAAGAAGACAACAGGTCAGCTCGAGTGGAAGGGTGCCGAGAAAGGAAACAAAGCAATGAAGCAGCAAAAGCAAAGCTACAACAACGGCAGCAAAAAGGCCAAAATACAGCAACCACCAACAAAAATGGTTTGTTTCTTTTATTGATGATTTTACTCAAAATACATGGCTATATCTCATGAAAGACAAATCTAATGTTCAATCTATCTTTCAAAACTTTCATAAAATGATAGTCAATCAATTTGGGGTTTCAATTAGGAGACTTAGGTCTGATAATGGGCAGGTATATTTTCAATTAGCATTTTGATCAACTTGGTATTATTCATGAGTCTTCTTGTGTTGATACCCCTCAACAAAATGGAGTAGCTGAGAAGAAAAATAGACACCTCCTAAATGTTACCCGGGTTCTTCTCTTTCAAATGTCTATTCCAAGGCATTTTTGGGGGAAGCTGTTTTAACTTCAACATATCTTATTAATCGGGTTCCTTCCAAAACTTTAGGAAATAAAGGTCCCTTACAACCCCTGTCTACCTTTTATCCTACTATCTCATAAATATCACATTTCCCCTGGGTCTTTGGCTATATTGCATTTGTGCATATTTATTATCACAACCGAAACAAACTCAACCCTCGTGCTCTAAAGTTCATCTTTATTGGGTACTCTAATACTCAAAAAGATTATTAATGCTATGACCCTTTAACACGTCGAGTTTTTATCTTTATGAGTGTCACTTTTAATGAAAACCAATCGTTTTTTCCTTCCCACCACTATCTTCAGGGGAGACTCCTAATGAAGATAGTGGATTTGAACTGCTGCCTTCACTACCTAGTGCATCGCCCAATCCTACTTTGTCCAATCCAACTTCATCTCCTTCACCAATTCTGTCAAGTCCCAGCGCTCTTAGTCCACTACTCCTTCATCAAGTCCATCGAGTCTTCTAACCAATTCTAATTCCCCGTTAAGTACTCTGCCTAGTTCATCATCATCTACATCTAGTCCTAAGAATGAACCAACCAAACTGCAAATTTACTTAAGAAAGACGAAGCTTAATCCGGAACTAAATCAAGTCCTAGTATCCAAATCGTTATCAGGTGATGAAATCACTCACCCTTCTTCTAATAATCCTAAGTTAATTGATTTGGATTTACCTATTGCCTTAAGAAAAGCTACCAGGAAATGTATCCAACACCCTATCTCCCAATTTGTGTCATACCATATACTATCTACTCAACACAAAACCTTTATTATTGCTCTTGATTCAATTACCACTCCTAACTCGGTACATGAAGCTTTTGAGGATAGGAGAGGAAATGGATGCATTGAAGAATAATGATACATGGGAAATTGTGATTTTACCCAAAGGCAAGCAACCAGTGGGATGTAAATGGGTTTATACCCTTATGTACAAATCTGATGGCACCTAGGAGAGGTATAAAGCAAGGTTGGTTGCAAATGAGTACACCCAAACCTATGAAGTGGATTATCAGGAGACATTCGCACCAATAACAAAGATGAACACAGTACAGATATTACTTTCTCTTGCAACTAATTTTGGTTGGTCTTTACAGCAATTTGATGTGAAGAACATGCTTTTACATGGATATTTGGAGGAGGAAATCTTTATAGAGCCTCCACCAAGTTTTGACAAGAACTTTGGAAACAATCAAGTGTATCGGCTTAAAAAGGCTCTATATGGTCTCAAATAGTCCCCAAGAAATTGATTTGGAAGGTTCACAAAGGCAATGCTTGAGATGGGTTACAAGCAAAGTAAAAGGGATCACACCCTATTCATCAAACATTCAAATGAAAGTATGATTGTGTATGTAGATCATATAGATGTGACTGGTAATGATGAAGCTGGACAAAATTCTCTTAAGAGCAATCTTGCTCAACAGTTCGAGATCAAAGACCTTGGAAAGTTGAGATACTTCCTTAAAGTTGAGGTGGCCTACTCTAAGAAAGGTATTTTTATATCCCAAAGGAAGTATATACTTGATCTTCTCAAGGAAACAGGATGTCTCAGTAGCAAGGCAATGAGCACCCCTATTGATGCAAACCATAAAATGGATGGATGCGGAGAGAGTGGCATTATTGATATAGGGAGATATCAAAGGTTAGTAGGAAGGCTTATTTATCTATCTCATACTAGGCCAGACATAGCCTATGTTGTGGGAGTTGCAAGTCAGTTTATGCATGATCCTAAAGAAGAATATATGCAACCTGTCTACCGGATTCTTCACCACCTCAAAGCTCCTCCTAGAAAAGGTATTTTGTTTAAAAAGGGCGACAAGCTAAATGTTGAAGTCTATACTGATGCAGATTATGCTAGGTCACCAATAGATAAAAGGTCCACATCTGACTATTGCACTTTTCTAGGGGGAAATCTGGTCACTTGGAGGAGTAAAAAACAAACTGTGGTTGCTAAATCTAGTGCTAAAGCTGAATTCAGGGCGATGGCGAATGGGATATGTGAACTTTTGTGGCTTAGGATTGTCATTGAAGACCTCAAAGTGGAACATGAAGGAACTATGAGACTTTATTGTGATAATAAATCAGCAATCAACATTGCTCACAATCCAATTCAGCATGATTGAACCAAGCATATTGAGATAGACAGCATTTTATAAAGGAGAAGCTTGAATCTGGTTTGATCAGTACTCACTATACTTCTAGCAAAGATTAGCTAGCAGATGTAGGGAATGGAAGATATTCACTCACCAACTTGGGGGGAGTGTTGGAAAATCTCCTATAATAACCCCCAAATCATTTGGATATTATGTGACATTATTTGATTTGATTTATTTTATTATGTGATCTGATTTTGTTAGCTATAAATTAGTTACTGATAGAGATTAGGTTCTCTATCCTTGATTTTCTCACCTAATTGAGGTCCTCTATTCCTACATATACCTTATAATAACTCAATGATAATAAGAAAATACAGATTCTTTTCTACATAAATAAAGTACAATTTTTTTTTTTTAAAGCTTTTAAATAGTGTAGGATCTAATGTACTTTTGTATATACAATTGTTCCTATATCCATTTTAGTAAACCAAATACTTCAATCGGATATCTATTCTGAACTTGATATGGTCATTCAACAAAAATCTGCATTGTGTCTCTACATATCTAAGACAATCAGCTAATGCAAAATTAGCATATCGATGTCTCTCTAGACTTGTAGTCTCTGTTTTATATCCCATTCTCTATCATTTAAACCTTGGTCACTGCTCACTGAACAAATATATGCAAAAAATATCTTGGTCAACAAGGGGTCAAGTACTATTTTGTTTGCTTCTTGGTTCTTTTCTCTGGTAATATGCACGACAATCATTTCCCAACATCACTCTGATAAATGCAAATACTGCCAGACCGGGGACCCTTGTTTGTTCCTGTTTGGCACTGTTTTGGGTACTATGCTTTTGCTTTAAAAGAAGTTACAGATCCTCCAGTATAGCATTGACAGACTTTTGAAGGCCAAAACAGGGGATAAGTTTAGAAACCTTAAAGTTGATTTTTTGCGAAGTAGCTCAAAGAATCTTTTCCACTCTTCGTTGTCAATTTTTTTTTTCTTTCAAAGATTTCTGTTGAATTTAATAGTTTTCACATGGAACATATAGTAAAGGGAATTATTTCCACTCCAATTGTATATGTATGGAAAACATTTTCTTCACTAATCACGAGATCATATGGAAATATCACTCATTAAAAACATGTAACTTTAGCTACAACATAGCACCACTAAGCAAAGCACCAACTATTCAACATGAAATGCTGAGATGTGCTAGACACCGTTTTCAAACTATCTTCTTTCTTGCAAGTCCATCTCTCCCATATCCTGAACGTAAAATGACATTGCCTAGTCATCTTTTTATGCTAAAGAGCAATGATTTTGATTCTCTTAAAAGGACATAGTACTTAATCAGGAACAGTCATGTATACTAAAAGCCCACCTCATAGTGGGAAGAGGCTTGATAGGCTATGTCGCTATATAATTGAAGATGAGGAGGATAAGTACAAGGCCAGAAGTATATGATCCTATCAATTTAGCTGAAGACTTATTCTTGTGGATTTTTCTTGTCATAGCATTGCATATTGATCATAGCCTTAGACTTGGTGATGCTTCATTTAAGAAGTTGAAGAAACATTTCCTAGTTCAATCGATTTGGCCATGCTAAATGGTACCGCACCATTGAACCTTGAAATTTCTTGCTGAGACAACAAATTCACTGAGTTCACTCATCTCAGTTGTTTTATTATGTCAAGGTTCTTCAAATAATACCACTACAGATGGATGTCCAGAACTTTGTATTTTTGGAATGGTGAAAAGAACTCCATGGACAGAATTGCATTGATAAACATTGTACATTCTTCCTTCTAAATAAGCTCTTCTTTAGCTCGATGCTGGTGCCTCTATAATGAACTCAGATAAAAAACATAACGAAAGGAACATTCTTCAACAATCTTTAGCACATCTCTGAATAATTTGGGTCCAGGACATTGCTCATCACATAGATATTCAATTGTAAGTTATTGTATAGGATTTTCGTTAATGACCCCAAGGGTACTCAATTAACGTCCAAATAAAGAAACTTTGTCATTTCCAAAGTACTGTTTTCCCCGTGCTATGCACAACCAATATATCGAAAAATGAAGATATTGGTTTTATTAGGTATGGTTAAAAAGTGCTTTGGGGTACTTGTTAACAAGACCCTATTGTATCTGAGGGAGAGCAAAATTCTGGCCAAAACCACAAGTTGTTCAAATGATTCCAGCAAAGCTAGGTAAACAACATCTAAAGAGCGATCTTTGTCAAAAACATATACGTCTTGATAAAATCCCTCATGCGAGTACAACGCATAATTAGTACTGTGTGAATGCAAATTGGAGATAAGTGGACCTCGAAACTATACTTCCCTAGTTCCTACCTGAATCTAGACAAAACCTTCCATACTACATTGCAAAATAGAGTTGCAGGTAAGCAAATTACCTCAGAAAATGCAGGAATCCCCAGAGTATGCATGAGAAGAGGCAGTTTAACATAAATCATCTCTTTCTCATCATCAACGAGCTCCCCAAAATGTATAAGTTCAATTTTATCCAAAATGCTGAATTCATTCATTAGCTCCTCATTGTCACACCAGCACACAAGTCCAAAGGAAGAGTGCAGAGAAACCCACCTATTACGAAGAGTGGGAAGCATGGTGTACTCTGATTTTTTAAGATATCCACTAATTTGAGAAATATCTTCAGAACTAACCTTTCCACATTCCAGTTCATCTACCAACTTCAGAAAAACCTTGAAAACCTGATGCATAAAGCCACACATGGACTACTTAGTGACACTTGAATAAACCATAAATAAACAACTTGTAGGAGTACCTACATATTTTGCTGCTTGCGAAGGCAAAACACTAGTTGATAAACGGACCAAATTCTGGAAATGATCTTGGAAAGAAGGACTCTCCTCAACCCCACATATATTGACAAAAAAATCCCGCAAGCCTGGATATATGTCACACAATGTCCTGCTCAACAGGCTATGCTTTGCTCCAATTGCACCAGACTTGGAATCAATTTCTTCCATTTGGTTCAGAAACCCAGTTAAATCGTTCCAATAAACTTCTTTTGGCAACAAAAATGAGCCCAACACAACATCCTCAAACCCAGAGGCACATAAAGAAGGAAAGAATATAAATGGCTCTGAGATGAGATCTTCAACAATGTTCTTTCTCGAAGTATCAACTTCTTTCCATAGGAAAGTGTATACTTTTGACATTTGTGCAACACTGGCATGAGAAGAAGAAAAAAGTCAACCATCTCATGGTATAGCAATTTAACAGTAGAAACAAGGAAAGAAAGCCTTCTTGAAATGAACCATAGACAGGGCTAATCCAGAATGCTAAATAATCAGGCAAAAGATTGGGAGGACAATTTATCTAGATATTTTCATAGAGCCAAAAGAAGGCACCTTGCAAGCAATCATAACAGCAGGAGAGATGAAACGTTGTAAAGTTCCAAAAGTCAGCCAGAAAAACTAGCAAGTAAAGTTTTTACTGCTTTCGTTAATTTACATGCTTGATGACAGCTTAAACTTTTAGGTCAGTTTTTTTAACAGTTTTAAACAAAAGCAACAATTTCTTTGGTAACTGGGAGGACAGTTCTTTTATACCATAACATGCTACGCATTTCCTAATTTGGAGCAAAAATTATATATATTATACAAGTCCAATATGGAGGATGTAGTTCTAAATTTCAAATAAATGAATTAGAAGGATGTTCATGAAACGATTAGGAGGGTGTGAAGATGGAAGGGAAGATAACAACCTCGTCCAAGCCTTGTAATGACCTTGAGAGAATTAAAGAAAGAGCAGAAAAGGACAGCTTAATAAATAAAGTTATCTAAGAATGTTCCATTACCCATCTTATTAAGTACCAAACTTCTGAAATTAATAGCAACAATACAAGATTGCAATGCGAGAATCAGTATGGGCCGATCTTGATGTATTTCAGTTTCTTTTTCTCCACGCCAGGGAAAAAAAAACCCCTCTCAATGACAGAGTTAACAGCTACCATGACTTGATGGCCAAAATCATCAGACATTTTCTTTGCCAAAGAGTCGATATAGCATAGATAGTGAATAAATGAATTAAACAAAGAAAAATATGTAGGACTGCACGAAATGAAATAGCAAGTTTAGACCTCAGGCCAACAACAAATGCAGAAGAAGATGATGGGACAGAATGGCAAATGTTTACACTGTGGATGACATTTTCAATAGCAGCGTAAAGAGAGAATTTTTTGTGTTGTTTCTGCTTTATATTTTTTGCAAACATTCTGTATATTTGGATTACCATTTTACTTTTAATACACGTTCACTACTTATCAAATGACAAGAAAAAAAAAGAAAAAGAATTTCCTTGAATGTGATTGGGTACCTCAACTTAAATAAGGTCGCCAATCTTCTCCAGACTCTCAGTATTTCCACGAAATCTTCAACGGTAACTCTGCTCTTAAACCCAATATCATGTAAAAGAGCCTCAGTTCTCACCTGTTGAACAATCCCTTCGTCGTTATTGACCAAAGTCCTCAACAGACGGGTTTATTTATACTAGACAGTCATTTTGCATAACATTAAGACATGAAGCAAAAGAGAGAGCATTATAATTTAGAACTGTTTTAAGTCAAAGAACCAATGTCAAGTAGTGGCATTACATAAAAAAAGTGGCACTGCATTAACATTAATATCAAGTCAAACATCAGCTGCCGGTGATGGCAAATGAGTCTTTACTTTATTTCTTTCTTGGACTGAGTTATCTTTGCATTTACTGCAGGTTACTAAGTCTAGGGAGCCACAGATGGCCCCTGAATGCTGATGTCTACAATACTGTAAAATCATATTTAGTGCACTTCTACTTATTTTTAATGAGTCTAGCACTATTTCCAAGGTTCTATCCACATGTAAGTTTTGAAAATGGAAGATAAAAATTTTGCATTGATAAAGCGTGTAATTATGAGTCCTAGACCTGCTCCTGAATCACAAGGTATTCCCACCAATATTGAGATATATAAGGACTGACTGCTTCTGTTCTCTTATATTCTCTTGCACATTCCCGTTTTCTTTTTCAGGGTTTACTTTTATCTAGTATGCCATTAGTTTGTAAGGTTTTCCAATCATTAGATGTCTACATTTACATTCCTACCCACAGACCAGACAGTCAAACGCTCCCGCCCAAAAACCTTCAATGGTATTTGCATGACTGTTTCCCTTATTCCAAGAAGGACCATGGAAAAGGACCAACAGAGAACGAGCATAAACATTAAATAGACAATCAGTTATCAAAATTATACAGTAAGCCTGAAACTATCTCTGTATCAACAAAATTATTCACGTAGTATCTCCCCTATCAACAAAATGAGGTCCTGAAATTGGATAACAGGAACATAAGCAAGAAAGAAGTCAATGGCCAAATGCTCAGACTCAAGTTCAACACTGGACATTCCCAGCACACCAAAAGTAATAAATCAGCAAAAACATAATGGAACTAACCTTTGGAACTGCATAAGGAGCGAAAGAACCCAAAATAGAGTGCACAGCATCACAGTCATAGAATAAGTCCTTGGGATAGTGAAGTTTGTCATCCATGCATGAAACAACCCATGGAACACCACAGATGCTGTTTAGGAATGAAGATTTGAAGGGTGTCCTTTTCCCATTGTACTTATCGTTAAAGTAACCTATGGTTTTGTCCCTAAAGCAATCATCCCACAATTTATCAAAAACCTCTAAGAGAAATTGACAACCATCACGATTTCCACTTGCTGACAACAAGGACAATAAATGGTCCAACTCACTGGATTCCCAATCTTCAGCTACAGATCCTAAGGAAACATGGTCTCTTTTCAATCCTGCCTTCCAAAAAAATGTATCGGGCATATCACCCATTCTCCAGTCAACTTTAGCTACTTGAACAAACTCTGTGATGCCTATTTCTTCCAAAAATCTTTTCCACTTTTTCATTCCATTGACGACAGATTTAGTTGAAGAATGCTTCAAGTGTATAGTGTCTACCTCATGCCATTCCATTTGAATGTTGTTGACCAATTTACAGAGGTCAAAAGAGCTTCCAAATCCTTTACCATAATGGATCGGTACCTCAATCGGTCTTTTGTTGCCATGATTTGTTAGAATGAAAGCTCTGTTTTTCAACTCTGATATCAGAAAATCTCTTTCATCGTGGCACATAGGGCAGCTAGATTGTAGATGGATAAACACAAAGCAGAGAAATTCTGTCATCAGATTCTTGTCCAAACTTGCACTTTTGTCATCACATATAAAAGGCAAGATGTGCACCTTCATTATTTCATGTGTAGATAGACGTTGCACGCCAACAATAAGGAGCATCCTGATGATGTTGTCCTTTGGACACATGTCTACACGATAAATATCAGTATCCAATGCAGTTACGAAAGCAGGGTTTACAATACGGAGATTTGCATATAACATTGGGAAAGCATCCATTCCATGCTCACTGTCATTCCCAGATACATCAATGTGCAGCCAGATTGTACCTTCATCTACTGAGCCGAATGTACCATCAGAAAGAGGAATAAAAGGAAGCTTATGGAGGGCTTCTATGATATCTGTGCCCATTCCAACATCTCGAGATGCTTGTGCTGAATGCACATATGTTTCATAAACTGCATTCAGCCACGCAGACAACCAAGAAAAACCCATTGATGGAAGGCCATCCTTTTTCTGGCACAAAGACGTTACAATCTTAAGTAGAAGTTTTGGGCCATACTCCTCGATCCCCAATGTCCTTGCCAAAGGATCAGATAGACTTATGTCTTTCTTTAGAAATCCCAGGCCAAGATGCTCTTGAAGCAAATGATCAGGTAAAAAAACTCGAGCCCCTTCATTCCAACCTCGGACAACCTTGCAAGGAAGCACCCATGTGGCATCATCTCCTTCCAAAAGTAGACATTTTGAGCGGCGCAACTGAGAGATGATCATCCGGGGAAGACAAGAAAAAAACCCATGAACTTCACCAACCATTGGAATGTAGCTCATGTAAGCTGTCACAGCTTTTCCTAGATTGTCCCTGAAACAAGGAAGAGAACAGAAAGATCCCTCTGCATTCACGAACAAATCAGGAAACTCTGACAACAACCATTGGTTCCAAGGGTCATCCCCATCAACTTCTTCTCTAGATGAGGGAAGAACAAAATCACCTTGCAGTATAAATTTCAGACCATAAGTTCTTAGTGGAAGAAATGCAAAAACAGGTTGCATATCGAGGCATGGGATATAATTTCCATCTGTTGATTCTTCAAGTCCAAATGCCAAGGCAATCTCTGTTGTTTGGACATTGCAACGACCAATTTTCCCATGTAACTTCTTGCGTGCAACAAACCAATTCATTTCCTCCTTACCATATGAAACCCTAATGATGCCATCACCACAAGTTTCCTTTCTCATGACAATTAGTGAATCATCATGCATGTTTCTGAAAGTAATACACCGCAGATGATGAAGAAACAGTAGCAAGGATGGATGAATATCTGAAAACATGGATATGACATTATTCCTTCTAGTTCCTCCTGACAAATCCGATTTGAAGGGAAGAACAATGCAAGTTTTCCAGCAGCTAGTATCAAACTGAACAGAATTAGTGGATGTTAACTTGCTTAGCACATTATGATTGAGAGGGGGTATAACAGTTGGCAAAACAAAACCAATTTGTCCCTCACTTATGTCAAACTTTACATGGAACCCGTTGGAATGAATCTCTGGTGCATCCGTAACCTGCAGCAGAATTTAAATTTTTTTTTGGTGAAGCTCTTTCAGGATGCAATAGGAGTAATTTGCAATGACTATTTATAATGGTATTTGCATACTATATAGGAGAATGGGGCATGAAGAATTTAGACTTGGAACTGATACCATATTAAAAATTCTAACCCAAACACTTAAGCAATTAGACGAAATGAGACTACATTCATATGAGTAGTGCAATCTCATTTGTGCCTTTCTGTATTTTTTCTTCAAATCCATGTTTCAGGCATATTAAATCTCCAACCCTCTTTGCAGTCCTGCAATAAAATAGGTACGGGATTCACCCAAAGAAGAAGATATGATGGCATTTTATCAGGCTATCTTTACTTACACGGAATACTGATTTGAATCCAATGCCTTTATTCCCTATATACCCGGCACTTCCTTTTTTCGTAGAATTGCCAATATCACATAGTGCTCTTATGTCTTGAGCAGAAAAGCCCTGTTCATTATTCAGGATAATGATTCCTGACTCCTGAAGAATGAATACGACAGCTGGCTCAACATCTTCTAAATAGGTATTATCATTAGCATTTTGAACCTGCAGCAACAGTAAGGACAACCAGTCCCATTAGAGCATTGAAATTTAATCAGCTTTGTTGTCCTGGTTTAAAATATAAATCCCCGTCCATAAACTTTATTTGGGGGAAAATATCGGTTAAGTTGAGTGGACTCTCAATCACAATATAAAATAAAAACAAAAAGTTTAGAGGAATGCAGATAAAAGAGGATGGTTTAAGATATCTAAATCATGGGAATCAAACGAAGTTTTGTCAAGTTTTTAGAGTTTCAGTCTCCAACACTTTCCGAATTCGGATTTATCAAATTGAAAATTACAGGATCTTCTGAAGAGCAGAAATAAAAATTTGCAGTATAAGCTGTAATCAATCATGTTAATATTTTCTTCGCATAATTGAATTAGATGTCATGTTCCTCAGTACAAACTTGAAAAGTTTACCACGCCTAATTGTAGTAACAAGTTTCCTTAATATTTCTGGCATGTGTTGACTGATATAACTACGATAAAGTCCATCAAGTTGCTGTTATACATACTATAACTGTAATTTGACTTCAATGTATTGTAAACAAAAACAATATACTCTTTAAACATATCACACCATGGATAAGGAAGGCCACTTTCTCCTATGCATATGACTGGATTTTTGTTTGTTTGTGTGAATAATCAATTGGGCAAAATGATGTCATTAATTGCTCCACTAAGGTAGTCAGTGGTCACTATGAAGAAATCGCATTTCTTCCATGATTTAGCTGGAGGCTTCAGCAAACCAAGTGTGTCTGCGTTCAGCTTAGGTTGTTGGAGAAATATTGACGGGCATTTAATTCAGTTTCCCTTGTTTGTCCATGCATGTATGGGCACATATTAATACCCCAACGAACTTGACAAGAATGGATGAACAACATGACCACAAAAGATCATCACTGACCATGAATCAAACAAACAACTAAAGCAAAAGCATAAGCGGCATCCCATGGGGCAAGTAGATATTGTAAACTCACATTATTATCTTGCTAAATGACAACAGTTACTTGAGAGGAAAAACAAAGATTAATTAAAAACAACAATGAACTTACTAACTCAAGAAGAAAATGAGAATCCTGAGAGTATAACTCCTGTGAAAGACAATGGAGTGCTCTCCCCAGACGGGCATGCTGTTTTTTTAACAAGCTACTTTCTGTGCTAGAAAGACCAGGATCAAGACCAAATTCTTCTTGCCTGATAGATTCAATGATTGAGTAAGCATCCTCGTATTCAATTGGTTCATTTCGTGACACACTCTTATCTATGCAGACTTCTGGACTATCAGAACCGTGACAAATTTCTCTACATATGTTACTCTGACCCTCAGAAACAAGAGAGAGCGAGATCTTGTCTTCATCTGCAGACAGTGAGCCTATGCTTGACTTAGAGCTGTTAGCTATGAACGATATAGCTTCACAGGGCTTGCACATCTCACCATCAGTGGAAGAGCAGATAACACGATAGTCATGAATCCATTCCACAACACCAAGACATAGTCCCACTTCATGAAGCATGACTCGTTCCTCCATACATTTACACTCTGACAAGATAATAGAAGGTGCACTTTTAATGACAGATTCCAAAGCCGATAGTAACACATCAGCAGCAAATGTCCAAAACTCTGAAGGAATATGACCGAGGCATTCAAGAAAGTATCTTGATGCAACAAGCACTGCATCAACTGTGCCAGTGGAATTCTTGAATGATCTACTAGCACAAACTTCATCCAACAGCTTTGACATACCAGCTGCTTTTTCTTTCATCTGAAAATTCCATCCATCGGTCACTTCCTTATCTTCCAGATGATCGTTCAAGATGACTTCAAATGCACGACTTGCATGGCTTTTTAAAAGAGACAGAGGAACATGTTTTTGTCCCCCACGTATCGAGAACAAAGAGAGCAACTGAACTGCTGTTTGGAAAGGTGATAAATGAAGGGCAGATTCCCAAAATGAATCCTCGCTAGCTGAACTATCAATCCGTATCACATTACCATCTTTTGTCACTAAACACAACAAGTCTGTTCTATTAACTTCATTCAACAACCATCCTACAAGAGGGCCAAGACATGGGGCGAACTTAATGTCCCAATGTGACCAACGACTTAAATCTGATAGCATTGGCGCCCTTAGTAAGACTTCAATTGCATCCTGAGATGACAATGATTCCAATTTTCCTGTTTTCTGTGAGACATCAGCTCCTCTACCAATGGTTTCAAGTCCAACCGCACAATTATCATCAAGTGCTGGCATAGACTGACCATGGGCACCCATCAGTGTCTGAGAGAAAAGGACACATTTTGACATTGCAATATCTCTATACTGCCCAACAATATTTAATAAATCCTCCACTGAACCAACTTCCATTTTGAAACTGAGATTGGGAAATTGCTTCAAAAGCAATGTCGAAATCATCTGTTTGGTCACTACTTTACCGTCCCATGAGCTATTCAATGCTTGTGATATTAGCACCATCAACTGATCCTGCAGTAGGCAAGCCTCAGAGTGGGACTTCTCATACATATCACCATTCAAGAGCTGTTTCAGCCCAGTAGGCATAAGAGATATGTGTTCTGTCAGGAAACTGAAAAACTCTCCATAACCAAGTGACTCAAATTCATGAACGAAAAATTGCTTCGCCAGCCAAGAGTTGTTGGATGAAATCCCTTAAAGTATTTTGAAGTTGACAAAACGAGTTTATCAGTCTAGTCTAAAGACTTACGAAGTCTGAAGATCCAAGTCTGAAGACTTACAGATTCTATTGACAAAGTCTGAAGACTAAAGTCTGAAGCTAGCAAGACTCAAGACTTATATTTTAAAGTCTACTCACAAGGACAGTTTCCAGGACGACGTTTATTCTGATCTTATACGATCTATATTCTAACGTCGATGGATATCTTTCTACTGGATTCAGCACTAAACGATCTAAGTTTTATATGGAATATGTTTAAATTCCTTAACGACTTCGCAACTTATATTTGGAAGGATCTACTTATGGAAACCGAGATCCCGATTGTATGGGCGAGCGGGATTGATGGGCTATCAACACTTACCTTAAAGAGCTCGAGATCTCTCTAATTGATTCTGTCCAACGGGTTGATTGGAAGAACTTCTTTGGAAGGTGCCAACGGTATTGAAGGCATGAAGGAGTATATAAGAGAGATGCTCTAGTTGTTTAAGTGTGCGGATAGAAAAATTCCAAAGTCTGAAATCTCCTCTATCACTTTGCGATATCATTCTTTGAGCATTACATGTAATCAAAAGAGAGATCATATTGTAGATCTTGAGGAAGTGTAGTAGAGTAATCTACACTTTGTGGACTCAAGAGCGTGAGATTGTAATCACTCTTATTGATTCTTAGTGAAATCCGGCTGAAGGGGGCTGTCCGTGCGGGAGAGTGGACGTAGGCTTGATCTAAGCCGAACCACTATAAATCTGGAGTCTTGATTCTCTATCCTTAATCCTTTACATTGTTATTTGCTTTCATTTGCTGCAATCGTTGACTTTAAATTATTCACATCTTATTTGATTTGAATTGTTAAAATTGCGATAAACACCTATTCACCCCCTCTAGGTGCCAATACTAGTTCTAACAATTGGTATCGAGCACTGTGTGCTTGTTTGTAAGAAGTGTCTTTACTTCTAAGTAAAAGATCTATGGCTAGTATGTTGCCTACGGGGTTGGTTGAAGGACAAAGCAATACCGGACCTCCATACTTTGATGGAAAAGATTACAGCATATGGAAAAATAAGATGAAGGCATTCCTAAGATCGAAAGATCCTTTGGAATGGGAAGTTGTCGATAAAGGAATTATTCTGTTGCTGAATCAAACTCGAGAGAGAGGAAAAGAACCTGCTTTGTTCCTATTCTTTTGACTCAAGAAGAAATTATCAAAAGACAGACTCTCGACGCCAAGGCTATTTACTCTTTATATTGTGCTTTATCCCCTCTTTTGAATATAATAGAATATCTTCTTGTGATACAGCAAAAGAAGTATGGGACAGGCTTCACATTACCTATGAAGGAACTGATCGTGTGAAAGAAACAAGGATCAACATTCTCTTGGGACAATATGAAGTTTTTAAGATGAGATCGGGAGAATCAATAACCGACATGTTTAGTCGCTTTACTGAAATTGTGAATGGTCTTGAATATCGGGGACATCCAATCTCGGGACATATGAAGGTCAACAAACTTCTTCGTGGACTCTCAAAAGACTGGAATCACATAAAAACCTCAATAAGAGAGACACGAGAGGATTGCTCCACTTTCGTAGATGAATTAGTTGGAACTCTTCAATCCTATGAAGTAGAACAGAACAACGAAGAGGAAGATTCAAAAGGTAAGAAATCTATTGCCTTAAAGTCTAATGACTATTCGATGTTATTCTGATTACTCAAGAAGATCTAGATGATGAAGAACTGGCATTGATGATAAAGAGATTCAAAAGCTGAACAAAAAAGGAAGGAAATTCAATTGGAAGAAACAAAATTCTCAAAGGTTTCAAAACAGGTCAACAGAGGAAGATGACACGAATAAAGAAGTGACTTGCTTTGAATGCAAGAAAAAGGGACACATTAGACCTAACTGTCCTCTGTTAAAGAAGAGAAAAGGGAAGTCTGAGAAAAACAGGAAAGCACTCAAGGCAGAGACTTGGGTGATACGAATGTGAAGATAGTGACAATGATTATGCCAATATCTCGTTTAATGGCACGATCGGACTCGGACTCGAGACCTTGATTCGGACTCGGACAGTGAACTCGAGGTAAGTAACTTGAAAATTCCTGTTAAAGTTTCTAAATACATTGATGAATTGTGTCTTAGTCTGAAAACCTCTCTTAAGAGGATCTCCGAATTAAAAAGGGAAAATTCTACTTTGAAACATAAGGATAAACTTATGAAAGAAAAGGTTGAAAAACTTGAAAAGATGTTGTTGCAAAAGAAAACTCGAGACAATATTTTAAATGAAAATAATCTTTTGAAAAATGATATGACTAACATATCAAAGAGATTTTCAAATGGTTCTGAAAAACTGGACAAGATTCTTTCGATACAAAGACCATATTTTGACAAGTTGGGTCTTGGTATGACTTCTGAAACTATTCCACTAATTGATTTTCCGAAGGTAAAAGAAAGAATTAAACAAAGACCAGCTAGAACTGTTTACAAAAATCATTTTCAGAAAGTCTTTGTAAAACCTGTTGGTAGAAGTGCTTTAAGTTGTTCCAAGTGTAAAAGCTCGAGAACACTTCGAGAAAGAATGTCCTTTAGTTTGGAGACTGTTAAAAGGAGTTGGGCTAAGACTGTCTATTGTACTAACACTTCGGACCCAAGATGGTATGGGTACCAAAAAGAGCTTGAATTTTTGTTAATTGCAGGTTACTATCAAAAAGAAGATAAAATGGTATCTTGATAGTGGCTGCTCAAGACATATGACAGGAGATTCAAACTGCTTCATAAAACTTATCCAGGATAGACGGAGGAAAAGTTTCCTTTGGTGGTAACAATAGAGGGAAGATTACTGGTCGAGGAACAAAGTGAAGATTGGGAGCTTGTCAATCAATAATGTTTCATTAGTTGAAGGATTAAATTACAACTTGCTTAGCATAAGTCGGTTGTGTGATTCTGGTTTCAAGATCAACTTTCGGGAAGAAACGTGCTCTGGAATCGGTAAAGACCTTACTCAATCTTTCACTTTGGTCGAAGACATGGAAATATCTATCTTACGGATGTGAATCAAGAAAGATCACAATGCTTAATATCAGTACAAGATGAAGCAAATCTATGGCACAAAAAGCTAGGCCATATCAACATGAAGCAAATCAACAAGATCTTTACAAAGAAACTTGTTCGAGGATTGCCTACTTTGAATTATTCAAAATCTGATCTATGTACACCATGTGTCTTGGGTAAACAGTTAGAAATTCTTACAAATCTATAAATAAAGTTTCCACTAATCATGTATGGCAGCTTTTGCATATGGATTTGTTTGGACCTACCGAACGAAAAGCATTGGTGGTAAAAGGTTACTGTCTGGTAATAGTGGATGACTATTCACGATTTACTTGGGTCTACTTTCTTTCAAGTAAGTCGAGACTTTCTCTCTTTTTCAAAATTTGCTAAAAAGGTGCGAATGAGAAAGGTCATACTATTACAAGCATTCGTACGGACCATGGAGGTGAGTTTGAAAATCAAGAATTTGCTAACTTGTGTGATGAATTTGGTTTTCAACATAAATTCTCTTCTCCATATACACCCGAAAACGAGAATGGGGTTGTGGAAAGGAAGAATAGATCTTTACAAGAAATGGCAAGAACTCTTTTAATTGGAAATCAAGTTTCTTCAAGGTTTTGGGCGAAGAGCTGTTTCAACCGCTTGCTATATTATAAACCGAGTGTTTTTAAGACCAATTCTTGAGAAAACTCCTTATGAAATTTTTAAAGGGAAGAAACCAATAGTTTCTTATTTTCAAATATTTGGTTGCAAATGTTTTATTCTAAAAAATGCTAATGATCGTGTTGGTAAGTTTGAAGAAAAATCAGATGAAGGATTCTTTCTTGGATACTCTACAACAAGCAAAGCCTTTAGAGTGTTCAACAAAAAGACTCGGATGGAAGAATCAATGAATGTAAAATTTCAAGACTCTCCACAAGTTCAGCGAATCTGGGCGAAGATTCGAAACTCTCCGAAACCGTTAAAGCTAACCTCACCGGGCGGTTGCTAATTCAAGATTAGTACAACAAGCTACGATGAAGAATCTACTCTAGAAGAAGATCAACAATCTATCGGACTGAACATGAATCGGAAGCACAAGTCTAGTCATCTGAAGAACTCATTATTGGAAATATTAATGAGGGAATTCGAACAAGATCCAAAAGGCGAGAAGAGTCTAGTGCTGTTGCTCTTATTTCTGAAATAGAACCCAAAAATATCGAAGAAGCCTTAGCTGATGAAAGCTGGATTGAAGCAATGCAAGAAGAACTCGAGACAATTCAGTATTAATGACGTATGGGAATTAACTCCCAAACCAAAAGGTAAATCGAGTTATTGGAGCTAAATGGGTTTTCGAAACAAAGTTAATGAAAAGGCAAAGTAACGAGAAACAAAGCAAGACTCGTAGCTAAAGGATACACGCAAGAAGAAGGGATTGACTACGATGAGACTTACGCTCCAGTAGCAAGGTTAGAAGCAATCGAGATTATTACTTGCTTTTGCTTGCTATAAGAATTTCAGGTTGTTTCAAATGGATGTCAAAAGTGCATTCCTGAATGGAATTATTCAAGAAGAGGTCTACGTAGAACAACCTCCTGGTTTTGAAGATTCAAAGAAACCGGACTACGTATTCGACGAAGAAAGCTTTATATGGACTAAAACAAGCTCCTCGAGCGTGGTATGAAAGGCTAAGCAATTTCTTAATTCATAGTGGCTTTTCTAAAGGTAATGTAGACACTACTCTGTTCATTAAAAAGGAAGGTAAAAGTTTTCTACTCGTTCAGATTTATGTAGATGACATCATATTTGGATCATCTAATGAGACCTTGTGCAAGAAATTTTCTAAGTCTATGCAGGATGAATTCGAGATGAGCATGATGGGTGAACTATCCTTTTTCCTTGGTCTACAAGTCAAACAACTAAAGGAGGGTATATTCATTCATCAAGAGAAATATGCAAAAGAACTTGTTAAAAAGTTCGGTCTGGAAAATTGCAAGAAGATCGACATACCAATGTCAAGTTCCTTGAAGATAGACAAAGATGAAGCGGGGAAGAAAATTGATCAAAAATTATACGGGAGTATCATTGGCTCACTTCTTTATCTTACGCATCCGGACGACATATTATTTAGTGTTTGCATATGTGCTAGATTTCAATCGATCCCGAGAGAATCTCACTTAAGCGCTGTTAAACGTATTATTAAATATGTTGCTACTACTTTAAGATCGGTCTTTGGTATCCCAAAGAAGGAGACTTTACACTTCTTGGCTATTCGAGACGCGAGATCTTGCGGGTTGTAGAGTTGAAAGAAAAAGCACTTCAGGTACTTGTCAACTACTAGGAAACGGGACGGTATCCCGGTTCTCGAGGAAACAAAGAGTACTTGTGGCTCTTTCAACAGTGAAGCGAATACGTTGCTCTTGGAAGTTGCTGTTCTCAAATCTTGTGGATAAAACAACAACCGCAAGACTTTGGCATTGAAGACTCTTGCACGAAATTAGGTGTGACAACACCGGTGCAATCAATCTTACAAAGAATCCCATTCTACATTCAAGAGCAAAACATATTGAGATCCGACATCACTTTATAAGAGATCATGTTCAGAACAAAGAAGTCTTGATACAATTCATAGACTCAAAGAATCAACGCGTACATCTTTACAAAGCCTCTTGAGAAAAGCTTGTTTGAGTCTATTCGCTCAAGACTCAATATATTATCTCTTGAAGAATACTAGAGTTCGACTCGGTAACTAAAGTCCGACGAGCATCGGACTCAAAGGATCGAGAATATGAATCGACACGTCCGTAAGTTTCTTTACTTAAACCGTCTAATTGATAAGGTAAGATAATCTGTCTAATTTTAAATTGGTTAGAAGTGGTTATCGTTTTTATTAAGGCAGTTATTTTTCAAAAAGGAAAATTCAAAATTTCCAAAATATACGACGCTTCGTTTTTCCCCGTGCCTTTTATCTTTTATACATCTCTTCTCCTTCGTTTTCACTTTACTCAGAAACCCTAGATCAAAAGCTTTTCACTGCTCTGCAATTTTTTTTTCTTCCCAAACTTCATTGTTTCAAAGTTCTCAACTTTCTTGCGAAACAAGTGAGAAAGTCTTTCCAAAGAAAAGCACAATGTCGTATCAGAGGAAATCTTCCAGAATTGCAAACAAGGGACCACAAGGCTCACGGTGAGGGGCCTACGCATTTTGATCTCACGAGGAAAGCGACATTCCTTCGAGCGATCTCAAAAGCGGTCATCACCAACTAGACCTCAAGATGAAATGGTTTATGAAGACATCGAACCGATAAGAACTCTAAAACCCGCCTTTGTTTATAAACTCTATTCTGCATTAAAGGAAGGGTGCTATGACTTTTGTGGATGAGTTTCGAAAGAGAAGGGGTATAGAAACAAGACGCATTTTCTTACCGTGATGGAAAGGTCTCGGAGTTGTGCCCGAGGGAACGGCTGCAAGAGCGTTTGCAAATTTCCCGAGTGACCCTAGGTTTAGTAGCATGAATCGGCCGAGGGCAAGGATGATGATGAGAAGATGTTCATGCATTTTAAACCATGGATGGGTGTGGCTGCGAGCCTAAGAGGGAAGAAGAATGAATTGTTCCGTTCGAGACGGACACGGGAAGAAATATGAAAAACTGCTGAAGCGTGGGGTGATGAACCCAAGAACTGTGATTTTGATTTTCTGGATTTGTTGAGTATAGGTCTGCGAGAGAAATTCGAAAAGCTCCAACTCTATCAATTCTGCACTGATCGTGACACCGCACATCCCGAATTGATCTGCCTATTTCTACTCCAATATCAGCTTCATTGACGCAAACAGTTTTACCTTCGGTGTGAGAGATAAGGAGTATGTCATTGATTGTGATATTCTCGGCTGATGTGCTTGGTGTGGAAAGAAGAGCTTTTCAACCAATTGGTGTGTCTGTAAGTTACGCTACGCTTGAGCTAGCAAAGGACAGAATTGCGAAGGAAGACTGTCTTATTCCGAATGAATGCAACAAACACTTTGCTGCATAAAATTGTAATCAACTGTCTAAGACCCAAATCGACGTCTAAGACAGATGTTTCAATTTCGAAGCGAAGTTGATGTTTGCCATCAAGATAGGTGTGAACTTCTCTTTACCACATACCATCATCTTTCACATGTATAGATGCATGGTTAAGGATAAAGGAAAGCTTCCTTATGCTGCTCTTATCACTCGTCTCTTCAAACATCTACACATTCAACCTCCTCACATTTTCACAGTGAAGACCATTGATAAAATGGTCATCGGTTTGGGGATGATTACCAAGATGCGTTTGAAGGAACTTAGTAAGAAGCTGGAAAAGTTCAAGGAAAAGACTCCTTCCAAGCTCAAACCAGACTCATCAGCAGCTAAAAGGAAAGGAAAAGAAGCTGTGGCTAGTTCCACCAAGAAGCGAAGGGCAATCATCCCGGAGGATGAAGATGATGAGGATTCGATTCCTATCTCTACTCTAATCTCTCAATTTGCTGCATCTATTCCAACTGTTCCAGAACATAAAGTTGCGAGAGGAAGAGAAGAACGAAGAAGAGAAGGAAGAGAAGAAAGATGAAGAGGAGGAAGAGAAAGAGGAAGAGAAAGAGGAAGAGAAAGAAAAAGAGAAGAAAGAGGAAGAGAAGACGAGAGGAAGAAAGAAAGGAAGAGGGAGAGGAAAAGGAAGAAAGAAAAGAAGAGAAAGCGAGATGAACTGAAAGAACAAATTCTCCAGCGAAAAGGAGGATTTCCAACATCCTGTAATCGAGGAATCGCCTCAAAAGAAGAATTCTTTTCTCCACCGGAAGACATGGAGACGGGGAGATAAAGAAAGCGAACACACACCTCTTCGGCTGACTTTCGAGAGAAGAGGATGATCAAATAGGTGTTAGCCGATCACCTCCCGATGCTGAGGATATTCATGCTGCAAAGTTTCTGAAGGAGAGGCATCATCTCCACACAATGAACCTCCTTCGATATTCCTACTTTGGCTTGACTCCACCGTCGAGACGAGCTGAAACAAGCACTCGGACCGACAACTCGGAGATTTTCGAAGGCTGCTTGATATTATCTTGGATCTAAAAGGTCAAATTTATGCAATGGGATATGAATTTCAGACCTTGCGAATGAAAATCATGCAATGTTCATCACTTTGCATGATCGGATTAAAGATGTTCGCGCGCGATTCAAGAAACTGCAAAGGGCACTACACTCACCCAAGTACAGGCAGACTTGAGGAAGCTGGAAGACACTGTAAAGTCGATGGAAGACTTTCAACTTGTTCGCATTCCCCGAGCTCCTTGATTTTTTTATGCTGACAAAAAGGGGAGAAGACCTTGCAGATTTTTGATGATTTTTGATCCAAACCCAATATCCAAACCCAATCTTTTCTATTATTGCTTGCTATCTTGACTTTGACTTAAACTTGCAGAGTTTTTTTGGAAAGTATTCTCTATGGCAATACTTTAAGCTTCGTAAATTTGATAGTACTTGTTTGTTTATGACTAATGAGGTTTACGTGAATGCGGATCTATGTACAGGGAAAGTCTCGAGTACGGGATATCCGTATGCACGATAACTTCTACTATCTTATTTAAATCTTTTATGATACTTGCTTAAAAGTTGTATTGCGGGGCGATAATATTCAAATCTGCGCAGGAAAGTTTTGTCACCATCAAAAAGGGGGAGATTGTTGGATGAAATCCCTTAAAGTATTTTGAAGTTGACAAAACGAGTTTATCGGTCTAGTCTAAAGACTTACGAAGTCGAAGATCAAAGTCCGAAGACTTACGGATTCTATTGACAAAGTCCGAAGACTAAAGTCCGAAGCTAGCAAGACTCAAGACTTATATTTTAAAGTCTACTCACAAGGACAGTTTCCGGGACGACGTTTATTCGATCTTATACGATCTATATTCTAACGTCCGATGGATATCTTTCTACTTGGATTCAGCACTAAACGATCTAAGTTTTATATGGAATATGTTTAGATTCCTTAACGACTTCGCAACTTATATTTGGAAGGATCTACTTATGGAAACCGAGATCCCGATTGTATGGGCGAGCAGGATTGATGGGCTATCAACACTTACCTTAAAGAGCTCGAGATCTCTCTAATTGATTCTGTCCAACGGGTTGATTGGAAGAACTTCTTTGGAAGGTGCCAACGGTATTGAAGGCATGAAGGAGTATATAAGAGAGATGCTCTAGTTGTTTAAGTGTGCGGATAGAAAAATTCCAAAGTCTGAAATCTCCTCTATCACTTTGCGATATCATTCTTTGAGCATTACATGTAATCAAAAGAGAGATCATATTGTAGATCTTGAGGAAGTGTAGTAGAGTAATCTACACTTTGTGGACTCAAGAGCGTGAGATTGTAATCACTCTTATTGATTCTTAGTGAAATCCAGCCTGAAGGGCTGTCCGTGCGGGAGAGTGGACGTAGGCTTGATCTAAGCCGAACCACTATAAATCTGGAGTCTTGATTCTCTATCCTTAATCCTTTACATTGTTATTTGCTTTCATTTGCTGCAATCGTTGACTTTAAATTATTCACATCTTATTTGATTTGAATTGTTAAAATTGCGATAAACACCTATTCACCCCCCTCTAGGTGCCAATACTAGTTCTAACAAGAGTCACAGTCAACAAGCTTTCTTAACAAATTAACTCTCATCTCCAGAACTGATTTGTTGTTGCTCGTTTTTTCATGACCACGCTGATAATAAGCACCAATTTCTCTGACAATGTCTTCAACAGTGACACCTATCAATTGATAAATAAGTAGACGACGTCACAAGATTCGTCTATGATAACACACCTCAGAATCAGCAACTGCGCAAGTGTGTGACATCTCAGAAAAAAATATGGAGAATAAAGGTGAACAATAAACAAGCCGCAGCAGCATACAGGCCACCAGGGTAGATTTTCAATTGAGCACATTTCAGAAAGATCATTCAGTCTGTTGCTCTTGAGAAACTCAGGGGGTCAATGTACATGAACATACCGCAATCCAAAATTGAAAAGTCAGTGCCTTGATAAATGGTAGATAGCCCATGATATTCAAAGCTTCCAGGGCAAGGTAGCCCAATTAAAGATGTAAAGATGAATAAAATTCCATCCAGATGTATGTACAAGATAAACATCTATAAATTCAGTCCTAATAACTTCATTCTAATTTCAACATAGCTTCCAGTCAACTCATGCACGTTGTCTATCCAACTTTTTTCCATAATCATGCAGATACCCTAACTCAAACATTTAATCCGTATTGATCACACTACTGGCATCAATGGTAAACATTTTCCCTAAAGAAGTTCTTACACACATGAAGGGATGTCATGATTCTCCACATTATTTACTTTTAGAAACAATTTAGTCATTGCAGAAAGTCTCCAATAGTCTAAATTTTATCTGAACCACTCATTTAGTCAAACAAGTACTTCAAATCCAGGCCATCTATATATCTAACATTAAACAATTCAGTCAAATTTGTGAAACGATGTTAAGTAATTGTTCATCCCAAAAGCTTAAGCAATCAGCAGAACTCATCTATATTCTATATCAGGCATATCCTTAGCCCTGCCAATTACATGTCACAAAAAACACAGCATGCAAATGTAACAACTACAAACAAAGAATGGATGACAGGAATTCAAATGATAGAAAAATAGGAAAGAAAGAAAAATAAAAATAGGAGGGATCCCCCGGATTTGATAATTTCGCATGTGCTTTCTTACCATGTTGAGATATTGTTTTGTCTTAATAGATGAGAGTAACGGGTGCATTATGTTTATCAAATTTATATACTAAGAGATGAGATTAATGGATGCCATTCCAGTTAAGGCAAAGCTTACACAAATAAACTGAATCAATTACACATATCATCGGCTATCAGATGAAGTGACCAAGTAAGACATAACTAAAATTTGATTCCACCAAAAGTACTTCAAGCAACCTTTACTTCAATTTTACAGGTAAAAACTTGGATTGTAAAGTTCTTCAAATACCCCACAAAAAATAAAGTCAGTAACTAAAAGTATGTCAAGCAACCCACTATTTCAATTTTACATGCTACTCATCTCCTCCATTTTAAATGGTTGTAACTTCTATCCCGTTACATAGCCTTGTGACTTATACAAGATCAAAGATAATAAAAAAAACAATTTGCATATTGCTCCATGTGAAATTAATAGGGCATCTTATTCTCGTGGCAAGGCCAATTATGCTTGCTTGTCTCTGTCACACTGCCCTAGAGCAAGATCTAACGTACTTATGTGCATGGTATACTAAACTCAAAGGTTAGATGAATGCAAGAACCGAGAAAAGGGGGAACAGTCAAAAACACATGCTTTCAGACAACTGTTTAACTGTATCACCCACAATTATACAAATTAAGAACCAATAGTGCATAAATGACTCAGGAATGCATGCTTTAAGATGATACTTTGTGTATGCTCTGCACTGTGTTGAGCTTTGTCAGTTGCGCTCTCTAAACTTGATTGGGTATCTTTGCTTACAGGCAGGGGGGTTGGCAGAATAAGTCCATTCAACATTTGTTTACCAATAGCTTCATATTCATCTTCCAACATTCCCCATTTGATACAAGTTACCTGCAATCAGAAAAAAGAAGTAACCTGCTGGTAATGCAATCATAAAAACAGCCATGAAAACTGACTCATGATATGACATCAAAAAATATTAATAACAATTAAAACATTGTGCAACCAATAAAAAAAGATCAACAAAGTTTTAGACTAGAAGTTTGCTAAAAAAATAGCCCTTCCACAAATGTTTTAGATAGTGTAACATGATAAAGCCACCGAAGGAGTAATCATGCCATTCGTCACAAATTTAGCAGTTCAGACAATCTGCAAAATACTCTCTTGCTTCACCATAAGACTTTAAAAATAGGTGTGCTTGAAATGACTTTTGCTTTTTGCTTTTTCTAAATCTTGCAGCATGCACATGATCTTTATTTGATAACAAAAACCTAATATGCACCAAATCTTGTGGCCTGCACTTAATTTTAAAATATTTTCTAATTCAAATTTTGAATAAAAAGGCCAATTCTTGTTTTAAGCCAAATCAAAGCTGTTTCTTGATACAATGGGAATCAAGGCATAACTAAAATTTTGCAGCTTCATAGAATAATTTGATGAGGTCATGGAACAAATAACTGGAGGCATATTAAAGATGCGTGAATGGTGACACTTGACCTTTATTTGATAACAAACACCTGAAACGTTCCCAAATCTTGCAGAATGCACTTAACTTTAAAATATTTTTAAATTCAAATTTTGAATAAAAAAAAGGCCAATTTGTGTTTTAAGCCAAATCCAACCTGTTTCTTGATACAATGGGCATCAGGGCATAACCAAAATTTTCAGCTTCATAGAATAATTTAATGAGGTCATGGAACAGATAAACGGAGGCATATTAAGAATGCATGGATGGTGACAACCCTATCAAGTTGGTTTAAACTGCTTTTCCTGGCTGAACATTGTTGCAACACTAACTACAATGTCTCCATTGATGATGCTCTCCCTTGGATGTTCATTCATGCATTGTTATGTCTATACTAAATAGAAGAAATGAAGGCACCGACAGATTTTCCTATTGAAAGGAAGAGGAACTAGTCGATGCTCATAACTTTCACCAGGTCCAGTGAGATGCTATTTTGGAACCCTTGTGGTGGGAAGTAAAGGTATAGAGGGAATGCTTGTTTGAGAAATTTTGGATAATTTCCTTTTGGTGGAAAAGTATTAGGAACTCAAGCTCTATTAGGACAAGAACATGGAAGCAACGTCTGGGATCACTAATATGCATTCCTGTAATCCTTAACTCACATGGAACAAGACCATAAAAGCCACAACAATTCTCCAACTTCATCTGGCTTCAGGTTTGGTACTTATTGTTGGATAAAGAAAAGCTGGGCTGATTTAAGTTTTCGCAATAATGCTCTTTCTGAAATTATCCACAATTATTAGCTATTGCAGAACATAAGAAGATCTGCTGTCATCCTATTTGATTTGTACAGTGGATTTGCTAAATGGGGAATTGGACTGGGACTTACAGATTCATTCATATTTCTGAGAAACTGTCATTATCCAAGACCAGAGGTGAATGGACAGACAAAGAACTATAGTACGTGACATACACACTGAAGATTTATTGTTTAACAATGCCATAGGTGTTTGAGAAGTAAGAGTAACATATCTTTCCCGTGAAAGCTATATTGGATGTCAAAGCTACCTCCAAAGTCCTTTTTGTTTCAGAAGAGTCCAAAAGCCATGCTCATACAATATATTAAAAGGATATAATGTGAGACTAACTCAAAACTGCTATAGCATGTCAACGCTGCTTTTGCAGGAAAAAGCTATGGATCATCTTCTGCTTTGATGTCAAGAAGCAACTAACATTGGATCCAACTTTATATCATTCTCAACAATTTCTAGGGTTATGCCACAATCTGTCAAAAGGTTCCACAAGCGCTAGAAGTGGCGCCAAGGAAATGAAGAGGAAAAGAGATGTGGAGGTCTCCTCCTTTATGCATAAGGCGGAATATCAAATCTTTGAGGAACAGGAACTGCAGTTCTCTAAGCTAAAACCTACCATTAGATAGGATCAGAGAGGGCTATCATATTTCTCTTTCCTTCTGTTTTCTTATTCCCTCTTTTAGTGTTCCTCCTTTATTCATCGGTCTGATACTTCCTGGATACTTGAATGTACCAGGATTTACCCAAAAAAAAAAAAACATTTTATAACACAAAAGAAGAAGCCTTTGATGGATAGTGAAGGTATCAAGTTCAAACATTTCTCTATCAGCAACTCCAAGGAGCACAGATTAACTGAGTTCCTCCAGAACAAGAACAACTTTCTATTCGTTCATGTCAGAGGCAGATTCTATAACCATACCACAAGTTTGCTCAATGAGAAGGGTACTTTCAGGTAGACCAACTTGCTAACACTAGTTTATTTGTTCCTACAAATAAAAAGATTCGAATTTTAGCAGCAGTTAAGAGTATGTTTCTTGGTTCAAAACAATGGAAGTAGCTAAACATCAAGATGTTCAGACAAGACAGTCTCTCTGATTCTGTCCTCATCCTTCTTTCCCCTCATAGCTTCCCACTTTCATTGGCTCCTCTACAAACTTAACTTTGCAGAGAAAAACAAACTAAGAAGCAGAAACAGGTAGCACATAGAAGTCAAGTTGTAAAATAAAATTAGGTAATATCTTTCAGGAGAAAGTGAGAGCCGCTTTTACAGTCTAAAGGAAAGATAAGGAAAATCATGGTCAACTCACAGCAATGTTCAACAAAACGGCCAAGGGGTATGCTGAAACCATGGTGCCCATCATGTCTCGCCTTTTCTGGTTGTGTACATACTTGTTTAGCATTTTCTCGATGACCTAAAAAGATATAGAACTTGTTTCAGAAGCTGTGCATGCTGAATTTTAATCAACCAACCAATCTACTGCCTTAAGACACTTTCTGACATTATATACCTAGTCAAAAAATCTTTGTATGTACTTCATGCATTTTGTATAGTGAGCCATGATGGTAAAAGCTTGAAGTTACTAATGCAGGAGAGACTGCATATCAACCTCTTCCTATTTCCTGTAGCTAATATTAGTTTTATGAAAGAGGATAAAACATAAAATCCCTCTGTGACTAGATCTAGGGGGTGACAGGCCAAAGATATGCATATAAACCTCTAACTCAAAATTCTTAAAGAACATATTTGGAGTTGAAGTGCCAAGTATCCTATAGTATGAATGTCAAAGCAATCATACTGCATGACTATGACTAAATCAGATACAAAGCATTCGGACATAGTATTGTCTATTATATCACAAGTCTACATATTAGTTTGTTTGGTTGCAGTAGGAGTACCCTATTACCGCCAAAGCTATTACAATCACCATAACAGTTACTCCATGAGTGTTCAGCCTGTTTTCTCTCAATTTACTCATATTGTATTATTAAAAACTTACTCACACAATATAAAATGAGAGTAATAGTATTATTGATGATTATGCTAATGATTATTAGTAAACGAATCTAGTATTGTATAAATATGATTGCTACTATACTAATGACTAATAAATTAAAAAATAAATTAATTGCTATGAGCATGTTATACGAATATAAATATAGTAACATATAACCAATTTTGTTAAAATTGTATGATTCACAATTTGAATTGTATGATTTGATTCAATTCACACACTAAACAATTCAATTTTTAGTTATCGATTGAAGATGCAGCATCAGAATGGCAAACAAAACTTATGTTCGATACAATTCCACACAATTTGATAAGATTCAATACGACTTTGTCGGACTATGTATTTGTGATTTTTTGGCCCCATAAGTTTTGGCAGTATGCTTTATAACAAAGTTATCAGAATTGTCCCATTCTCAATTCGTCGTATGATTCCATCTAATTAGAGGCCCTAGCAATGCATTTCTATTAGGTAGATTGCTAACCACCCGAATTGTAAGTGAATATATGAAATTCAATAACAACTCTACCATCCAACACATATCAGTTGATTTAATTTTTTATAAGTTCATCAAAATGATGTAACTTTGTCACATTTGACGATATATGTTGACTTTTGATAGTTATAGAATGACTGAAAAAATAAATTTGCACTTTATAATAAATGTCAAGATAACAATAGAAATTATATCTTCTATACATAGGGATCATCAAATGCACTTGAAATAAGATTTCTTTTCCATAATTCTAAATCAAAATCTATATCTTGCTATACTTATTTAGTAAATTCATAAATGTCTACAACAAAAAGTACTTATTTTAGGTACTTGATCAAATCTAATAATTCAATTCAATTTTCAACTCATGAATCATAAACTTACAATTTTGATTCACAATAACAACTATGCTTTATACACATTCAATATTCCAAATTTTTGCATATCACAATTTTACTGATAAATGCGTCATTTGAATTCCCTACTTGGTCGTTTGGGTTCATCTGAAACAATCGCATGACATTTCTTCAAAATTACGTGTTTATATGTCTTATTACATTTATTTTTTTATATTTTGGCAACTAATAGGCAGCCTTCGGCGAGATGTCCTCCTTTTAAAGTTAGCGTTAATACCACAAAAAACCCTAAATACACCTGTGACAAATTTACCCCAAACTAATTTTTTTACAACAAAAAACCCCTAAACCGATAAAACTTTGACAAATTTAGCCCAAACTAATTATTTGACCACCAAAAACCCAAAATTAATACATTTTTAATAAATTTACCATCCATTAGTTTCTATTAAATTGGATTAATACCATGAAATAACAAAACTGGTATACTTATGACAAACAGAAGATAAAACTTTAAACCAATATACATGTCAACTGCCACATGTCATTGAACTCACCAATTTGACAATAAAATTTAAAGAAAATTAACATAAGGTAAATTCGTCACAAATGTATTAGTTTTGGGTTTTTGGTGTTTAAAAAGTAAGTTTGGGGTAAATTTTTCATAGGTGTACCAATTTGGGATTTTTTGTAATCAAAAAATAATTTGGGATAAATTTGTCCTAGGTGTATCAATTCGAAGTTCTTCATGGTATTAACCCTTAAAGTTACTCTAAAGGTACTTGCTAAATCTGACAGTTCATGGTTTAGTTTGATTCAATTCACGATTCAGAATATGAGCTTTACTATTAACAATTTTTAATCTCAATTCAAGAACTTTGCTTATAACAAATAATGTTATACTATATATGTAACTTCATTAATTAGAATAATAGTTAATTACATCATTAAATTTATGGATGATCATAGAAAATTTCATAAGTTACTCCGAAATCATGCATGATATAATATGTGAACATTTTCTCTATTTCTTTACATGTCAAACTAAGCAAAATAATTACTACACTGTAGTATTATGTTCTAGCCTTAACAACTATATTACACCCTAGCTATTAAGGCAACCAAAAGTATACATAGTTTCAACTATTAACACAGACGTCAAAAAGACTACTTGTAACCCAATGGTATTGGCAATTGAGAATGATAGAGAACAATCACGCAAGTTAAGGGATTATCAATGTAAAATAGTAAAGTGGTTGTATGAATTCAACCCAAAAAATTCATAGCGGAAGCAATTGAATATTACTATTGTTCATTTCAAGAGATGCTCAATAGTCAAACACCAAATAGCTAGGAATGGATTGTAGATGAGACCTCATTACTTAATGGCATCAATCATGTCAAGGAATGAAAACCATGAACTTACCATGGGAAGAGAACACGCTCGACAGGCTTCTTTCCAATCTTTCATGAAAATCCTCATAGCACTAGCCTCCAGAACCAGTCTAGCACCTTTCTTTTTTCTACCTTTTTTTGTGAAATTGGTTCGATCCATCAGAAATTTGTCCCGCTCTTCCATGTCTCTTTTAAGCCATTCTGCGTGAGTGAGATTTTCGCTCTCAAACCTCTGCGAGCTTACAGACACATGAACGAGCATGTCTTGGCCTGATTTTTCGTCTCGATTACAATCATCATCGGGTTTATTATATTCATTTAACAAGTCATCATCGTCTTCATCATCAGAACTTAAGTTCAGATATCTCCTCAAGCATGTTGCTTCCGATCTCTTTGCATGTAAGATAAACGATATATGAGACCTACATATATAAAAGGAAACAAAGAATTAATGAGCCTTTATCCATAAATCAGGAGTCAGTACATGTAACAAATATAGCGTATTTATCCCAGTTGATAGACCAGATAAAAATGTCTACAGAATGCATTTCACGCAGATGCATTGGAACCACACAATTGTCATCAGCAAGAAAGGTTAACTATTCATCGTTGAACTCTCATTATGATTTACTATCTGATCATAATAGAGCATGCTATTTGTCGCTCATCCCTCATTTTGACTTACCATCTAAACTAACATAATTCAAGGAGCCATGACCTAATGTCTCATCTGTATGTAGGAATCTCTAGAAAATAGGAAAGATAAAAAAAAATCTTGCCAAATGGATTTGGCACATCGAGAGGGTACAAGAATGACTAACCACTCTCAATTAGAATAACGTGTGAAGCCAAGGTGGTCATTAGAAATTCAAAGCTCAGATTAGATCTATGTATGTTGCTATGATGATTAGTCCAATGATGGAAGTGGACAGGTTCCTTATACCTTGAAGTCTCTATGTGCAGTTCTTACTCACTCTATACTCCACCAGCACATTTGCAACCAAACCCCCCCCAAAAAAAAAAAAAAAAAAAAAATTGCCCAAAGCCACTAATTAAAGCATTTGAAAAGAAGGCCGCATGCAGCAGAGTAAGGCAGAGATCATCCCTGTTGTCTCCACCCCTGCCCCAGCATTGTTGTTCCCAACTCAAAACCATCTTGTTACAGCCCAGAATGCCCACCATGCTTTCCATGCATCAATTGTGTATTGCCTTAACAAACAGAAGAAAAAACCTGAAGATGCATAGACCATCCACTAGGACGCATTAACCAACTTGAACTCCAAAAGGTGAACTAGTCAACTGCATGTCTGATGAACAAAAAGGATCTGTGTTCTACATTTATTTCAGTGCTTCAAATAAGCAAGCGGAGTTGTTTCCTAAAGATAAAAGGTTAGTATCTTTGCCATATAGAACACCCTCAACTAGATAGTTCCAGCTATATGAAGCATCACGATATAAGGAACCTACTCCTTTTGCAATCATCAAGTTTAATTGCTCATCCTATGAGAATTTACAGCACACAAAATCGGGAGGAGTGCATAATAGAGGGAAACTTTTAAGTAGTGAACCGAGATAGGAAAATTTCCACTTCGAAAAAGGCTGTTCGCCTGTGCTAATTATGAAAAGCGGCTATCAAGAACAACTAAATGCTGAAATGATACAATTATACTAATATGTGCAGTTGCTCTGAAGAATTCAATCCTTAAAATCTAGTGTCAACTTTGTCAAGAAAATCAATTAAGAATCTGGGTAACATCAGTAAAATCAAGTTGTAGAGTTAGGAATCCAACGCTATTAAAACTACCTTTAGTTAAGTTAAATTCTCAGTCCTTTAATAATTTGGGCAATCACTCATCTTTGTGTCCAAAAATCCAAATAAACTAAAAAAAAGTTATCAACAACTATGCATAAAGGACATAAGATGAAATATTTGATAGCCAATAGAAGTCAAATTCTTTTCTACAGAAAACAATTCTCAAGAAGTTAAAAATGCTTACTTCTCTAAGCTTATAAAGCAGTCGATAAAGCAATGACAAAAAGAGTCAGATGAGAAGAATGGCAAAAAAAGCAATGAACTCTGCATACAAATCAGCTTTTCAAATTTTTTTTCTTTATCCTATGTAATTTTGTTATCAGTTATAACAAATTAAAATACAAAAAGTGCATACCCCAAGTTCTGAATTCGTACTCCAAGCTTTTCCACTTCTGAGACTGATTTTTCTTTGGCTATAAAGCTGAGGAGGTCCCCAATCTCAACACCTTCTCTACTCTTGTGTTCAGATAAGAATTTACCAAGGTACCATACAATCTGCCCACTTGTTATCTTGAACACTTCAGTCACATCACTGTTCAGGGGAAAGTATTGAGTAACAAGGGGATGTCGCAAAAAAGGGCCCAGTGCAAGCTCTTCAAATCGTTCAATGCCCTCATTTTCACAGATTGCTCTTTCCAGATCATACAATGAGGCAATTGTCCAAGTTTCCACAAAGCAATGGATAAATGAATTTATCTGAAAAATGTTAAACAAATAGTGAGTCAAAAGGAAGAAAGTCTTTTCACAGGTATATAATTTACAAGATAAATCTATCTTCAAACCTGAGAAATGTTTGGGTTCTTAAAAATGATGGAAGAAGGGCAACAGATCTGCTTAAAAAACCCTTCCAAACATATATTGAACTTTATTTGTAACTTATACTAGATAGAAGCATATAGAAACCCTTTCTGGGTGTTAACTTGTTCAACCTTTCTACCATTTGGATGATCATTTATCCATGACTCTGTGGTTATGTGATGAATCCCACATTCTTTTAAGCGAAATCACAAGTGGGTTGCAGCCATATTTTAAGCAATCATGAAAAAAGCAAAGGAAAGAAGACGATGATGAATTGTGGTCCTTGTAGACTATTTGAGTATCTTATTTGGGAAATTCTTGCATAGGGAAGAATGATAATGCAACGGGAAGCAAACTACCTTAACCCAATGGGTATCTCAATCAAATAAATAGAAGATATGGGGAAATCTCCTCGTCATTGCAACTAGTCCCCTCACAAAACACACACAACTTAATTCAACGATGGATGGAGTTCATTAGCATTATTTGCCGTGAATTCAATACAAAATTACATCAGCAAAAGCACATCAAGCGTGATTATTTGGAAATAAAAAGAAAAGTCAAAGGCAACAGACCCAGCGAGCTCATGGCCCCCACTAACCATCACAGAACCCCGACCTTAGAGGACGACGACGAAGAAGTTGACTTGAAAGTCTTTAGTGATCGACCTAATTCCTACCAAGCATCTTCATTCCCTGTATTTCCTCTCCCGAAAAGGAATTCCACGGAAGAAAACTACCAATCCAGATTGTAGAGAGAAAAAAGGCAATCACAGATCTTCCAAGTAAATGCAACTCAAGCTTAGCAAAGTTCTCTGATTTAAAAAGCCTCTTACTTGAGCGCTGAGTACAACATGATTAAAAAAAAAATTCTTTCCTAAACCATTACTCATTCCACACAGTTTCAAGCAGTCTCAAAAACAGAGAAGAGAGGAAACTTCAACAACGATCAGAAAACCTTTACCTTTCCCTCAACAACCATTAAGCTCTGAAGAGAGGGCAGTTCGTGCATGCTGAACCCTAAGGAGCTCCACGAATCGACCTGCAGAGCCAGGACCACGGCCTGCGAGACCTTCCAGGACGAGACGCTCTCTCCGGTGGCGAGGAGATCGTGCCAAGCCTTCGCGACGGCCCAGTCGATCATCTCCAGCTGCCCTGTGCTGCTCAGAACAGAATGTTGCTGATGCTGGTTAGGAGAATGATGATGATGATGATGCTGATGATGATCTTGTGGTCTCATGAGAGGAGCCGGAGGAGTCCAGGGTCTAGCGTGAGGATTAAGGTGTTGCTGCACAGTAGGCGGCGGTCCAGGGCCACCTCCGCCGCCTCTTCCGCCGCCGCGGCTGGGAGGGCGAGGGCTCGTTGGGGTAGACCGCTCCATCGTCATCGTCGGAAGCAGGATGGAAAAGCATGTGCGCTTCACAAGCGCGAGAAAGACAGTTGACAACGGCTATTGGTTAATTTTTAAAGCAGAGTAAACTGAAAAGGCGGTAGCTTCCTTGTTAAGTTAGCCCTGATTTATGTGCCAATTGCTAAAATAGCACCAAGCTTTGGGATTCTTTTCTATGTTCTCCTCCATTACTTTTCCTTTTTCAATCAAGCGCCAACTGCTATGTTTAGGAAATGGTGGGAAATGGGATGAACGGAAGTTTTAATGGAAAATGGGATGAACTTTTCTGATTGTTTTTAGAAAAATAAATTTTTTAGAAAATATTCGTCTAAAAGTAATTGATTGTATAACTTGAGATAATTAGCCGTTGAAAATGTTTTTATTATCGATGGCAATCTATGTCTAAATATTTTCATAGATAGTAAAATTATTTTTATTTATTCATTTTTGTAAGCGCTATAAGAATCATTTTGTAAGAAAACATATTTCAAGTCATTTATTTTTCAGGAAACAAATGGAACCTTACCCTTCCTCACAAAATTAAACATAGTATAATTATCAACTCTGTTTCTATTATCCACAATCCATCCATAATATTTTTTTAAGGGAAGGTGATGATGGGAAAAGTGGAGCTCTCTAGATAGATTAGGATGCCATTGCGATTGCCTAAGTTGTATCGTGCTATTAGACCTTCCACAAAATCACCAGGTCGGGCAATGTTGTACCTCTAACCCCCTTGTGCTCTTTGGCACCGTGACCACGAGTAGAGAGTTAAGATCGTCAACGTGCTTGGGGGATCGCGTTAACAGGCTCACCAATCATGAACCTCAGTGTACTGGTCATGTTGAGTAGTTAACCTTTTCTATTATAAGACAAACTAACCTTGAATAAGTAAACTCGAGTTTATTAAATATGGTATTAACCGTAGGGTCCATTTAAAATGCGAGACAGCTTGAAAGGTCTCCCAAGTATGAATAATTTGCCCTTAATCAGACATTGACCGTGCACCTAATGCACATGTACTAAGTAGTTTTTGGGTCAAGAAACTGAATGTGTTGTAATAGGTTGAAACGTTTATGGTAAGGTCTAGGTGGCCATCAACATTGGTCATTCTTCTGCGCCTTTTAAATAGAAAAACAACACGAGAGGCAAAAGTATGACAAATAACTTGAAACAAATCATTCCTAAAAGTTACAATTACATTCACTTTGAGTGATAAATAGCATTGAGGACTAAGAATTGGACACAACTCGCTTGCACAATACAAACATGACGTAAGTAAAACAAGAATTATGTATAGAAAAGTCAAATATGATATGACACAATACGTCATTTATATGTTGACACGATTTAATACTGTCGCACCTTGAATCTTGTGGATTGGGGGTCGCCACACTATTATCGCCTTCAGCCCCTAGTATATTTCCAGACCTTACGTTCAAGCAAACTATTGGATCAAGATAAGGTCATAAACTCAAATGGGATAATAGTGTCGCCCTCGCCACCAACTAATATAGGTAGACCTAAGTCGATTGACACATAAAGGATCAACATAGAGATATGGGAGAGTCAACTACTTGCTCTGGTAAAGGGACTGGTTAAACATGAGGTTTGGCAATTCAGTTACGCATGGGACGAATCGGCATCCCAGAGTGCCCTTTTGATACCGCAAGCCTGTTTTATATTAAGCATTCGATCAATTGATTTCTTAAACATATAGATCTTTTCTTTTGAAAATCTTTAAATGTCCGCAAAACACTTATCCAACGTTGTTATTGGTTAACAAGGACGCTTTCTCGTGTACATTGGGTGACTCCGTTTGTGTGTGAGAATGTGTATGCAAATATCAATTGAAATGCAAACTTCAATCATGATGTATAAGAATGATATAACATGGCAATAACCACATATAGTAAGGCATGGCAAATCAAATGCAAAACATGATGGTGAGATGATATGACATGGCAATAATTACATGCAGTATGATATGACAATAAATGCAAGATATGATGGCGAGATGACATGACATGGAAAATCATATACGAGATGACATGACATGGCAATAATCATATACAACATGACATAGTAAATTGCATGCAAAGCATGATGAGACAATGGTATGATGGTAATAATCACATGCAACATGATAGGGCATATCAAATGAAGAAATATAACAATGATGTGAATGGTAATAATCATACATAGTATCACATGGCAAACCAAATGCAAAACATAATGATGATGTGAATGGCAATAACCACATGCAGCGTGACATGACAAAAGATGCAAAACATAATGATGGGATGACAAGACTTGGCAATAGTCACGTGCAACATGCATGACATGGCAAATCATATGCATAACATAACAATGATATGACATAACATGACAATAATCACATGTAACATGACATGGCAATCGAATTCGAAACATAACGACTAGATGATATGACTAATTAGATGTAAGACATAATGATAAAATGACATGACCGCAGTTAACATAGCAAATCATATGCAAAGCATAATAATGAAATGATATAATATGGCAATACTCATATCAAGCATGATATGGCGAATTAGATGCAAGGCATGATGACCAGATAACATGACGTGGCAATAATTACATGTAGCATGACTTAACAAATCAAATGTAGGACATAATGATGAAATGACATGATTACAATTGACATAGCAAATCATATGCAAACCATAATAATGAAATGACATGATATGATAATACTCATATCAAGCATAATATGGCTAAATAGATGCAAGGCATGACAACAAGATAACATGACATGGCAATAATTACATATAGCATGACATGGCCAATCAATTGCAAAACATAACAATGAAATGACATGGCAGTAATTATATGCAAAATGACGTGATAAATCAAATAAAAAAATAAAAATGAAATGATATGTCAATAATTACTTGTAGCATAACATGGCAAATCATATTCAAAACATAACAACAACATGACATATATGAAAATAATCGCATATAGCACAACATAGTAAATCAAATGCAAAACATAACAATGGTGAAGTGCAAACCCCACGATGTAAGGACTCATAAATTTAATTTACGGCTTTACTCGGATGTAGTGACGTTGGTATGAAAACGCATCATTTTCCTTTCGGCCACGTCAAATCAAAGTATTTGCTTGATTTCAAAATCATTTTTCAAATCGAAGTCATGAAATCAGTGGTCGCATGCTTTGGGCCTCTCTTCACGTGTTCGAATCATGATGGCTATATTTTTTTTTCTTTTTTTACCTCCAGCCGCTTTGTCAAGCCGGTCCTACACTCGAACCCAATCCCTTTAATAAATGACACGTGGGTTGGCTCATAGATAAAGGAGGTGCTCTAGTGTCACGCTTCACCTTATATTCACCAACTCATATCACCTCTAGACTACACAGTTTATATCGGCAACAATAACAACATGCTTTCTATCGTATTTCTGCGATAGCCAGTATTGTAACAGCCTAATTTCAGATTATGACGGCCTACTAGTATGTATAATTCCTAGTGACATTTCGACAGCACAACAACGTCATATAATTGGAGGTCTAATTTTGACATTACGAGGGCCTATGAACGTACATTTTCAACTACTCAAAATGGGCTAAGAAACATGCATTTTTTTTTTTTATTTAATCGAGCAGCACAACGGCATATTCTAGATTATATTATTCTAAATAGACTTTACGACATCCTAACATGCATTTTTATAAGAAATTTGAAAATGAGAGAGTTAGGACTTACTTTGACAATGCAATAGTTTTGGTGCCTATACGACCAGAAAAAGACGCGAAAACAAGAGAAATGTGAGAATTGGAATAGCAAAAGATCAAGGAAAGGCTTTGCTAGTATAATAGTATTTGGGCTATTATAAGAATAATAATTTATTGTGAGTCACAAATTCTTAAAAGAATGAACCCCACAATAATTTATAATTATTTGTTATTTAGTTTTTTATGATCCAAAACATATAATTATTTTCACAGTAGATTAAAAATTATTATTCAATCTGTTCTTATCAAGGAATAGACTCACTGCAATGTATAAACGAAAGGATCTCTATAGGGTTTTGGCGCCCCATCTCCAGGCTCATTCTTTCCGGGCCCATTATCTCCCCTGTCTGACTTTGATTAGCGTGATTTTTGCGTGCTCCTATCGAGAGATTTTCAACAAGCCCATTATTTTTGGGTCAAATAGCGAAATTATCGAACCAGACTCCAACTTGTATTGAAGCGTAAGGCTTGGGTCTATGAACTTAGTGCTGGTTTAGTGCTTATCATTGTCTGATTTCGAGACAGCATGGTTTTGGGCTTTGGGACCTTGCTTTCGGTAATCGGAATGTTTGATTCAAGTTTGACCACGTTTGCTCCTTCGTCCAGCATTCATTTGACCCAATTTGGGTTGCGTGGGAATGCTTGCATTACGGGATATGCAATCTAAATTAGGAAATCATGAACTTCAGAGAAGGATTGAAAAATCGAATGTCAAATTTAGGTGGTGATATGAGTGTCAAAAGATTCGTTTTGATGTGTGGATTCTAGTGTTTAAAGATGTGTTCCTTGGAACTCCCCGGTCAACCTTTAATCAATTTTTGGTCGACCCTAGCCAAACTTAATGATTTAGGAAAATGAGGCTGAAATTTGACGTGACTATTAGGTAATGAATTTACCAGGAGAAAGAAAAATGGATTCTACATTCAACTCGGCAATTAAGTAGATTATTAATTTTTTGCTGTCGCATTTAGGTGGCATTTACTTTCATAAAGAAAAGTATAAAAAAAATTTCTTGCAATGAAGAGAGAGCCATTATAGGAACATGTAATTCTAAGTTTAATATTAAGAGACGATACCTAAAAGACCTTGTTATAATTGTTTTATATAGATACGGACCATGGAGATAATTAGAATGTTTTGGCCAATAGGAGGTTGAAAATGGTGATGATTTTACTTCATAATGTAGAGAAGTAATATCTGATTTATATTTATGAAAAGGAGATCAGCCCGATGTATCCTTGCGGATCCTTCCGTGGACAAATGCATGTATTTCATTCCAGTTGCTGAAGTTAAGGTGGTTCCTACGTCATTTAAGTCAAGATAGTCATGATGTTCCTTAGATTTGTCGTGCTAAAGAGGAAGCTGGGCCGATCATTGGGGGGATAAGGAGAGCGAGAGTTTTGTAAAAGCAGAGAGAAGAGCGAGAGCTCGGATGTGAGGAGGGAAAGCAAACAGAATTGGAGCTGAGACAGCCGAAGTGAAAAATGGAAAAGAAGTAGATAATAAAGCAAAATATTACCTTAACATGGACGATCTTGATTGAGAAATGAGTAAATGACCGTCCTTAATATACTGTGATAATAATAATATGTCCCGAATCACAAAAACATAAATAACAAATAATTAGAAATTATTCTGGGGTCTACTTCTTCAAGAATTTATAACTAACAACCTATTATTACTTTCACAGTTGTTCAAAGACTATTACGCTAACAGGACTCATCTGGATTTAGGATTTAGGATTTATATAGTTACCTAAATTTAAAAAGTTGACCCCTCTTTCTGTCTTATTTATGTCTCGCTACTATATCTATTCCTCTCGTGTCACTGGACCTGTATGAGGAAGGGTTCTCAATATTTATCATATTGTCACTAGCCCAATGACAAGTGTCCATTTATACGCTGATAAGAGTGAAACATACTTGTCACATCGGCTCTTGATGCAACGCTTTGCAATCAACCGTATAATTTCTCTCCCAACATGCACCAAAATTACTTCCCATAATTCCTTTTTCGACCGCACCGCTTGCTCGTTTTACTTTGATGGTGCGTTTGGTTTAGCATTTTGAAAACCCATTGGGAAAATGCAAAGTAGTTTAGCCTAAAGTCCTTTAAGCAAATGTAAAGGCCATTTGGTAAATTATGCCTTGAGAAGCAACTTTAAGAAAAATGCTGTTTGGTAGAAAACATACTTGAAAAGCTCTTTGGGTAATTAATATTAGTTGTTTCAATTTTATTTATTTAAAATTGAAAAAATAATGTATGCAACTTTTTAAATATAAATTTTGAACATATATATATATATATATATATATATATATATAATTTAAAAAAAAAACAAGACCAAATCTTTCCTCAAATTTTTTTAATTTTTATTTGTTTAAAGTTGAAAAAATACTGTATGCAACTTTTTAAATATGAACTCGAAAATAATGCTAAAAAACCAAATACATATATATAATTTTTTTCTTAAGAAAAGACTAAACCCTTCATTAGAATTTTTAAATTTTTAATTGTTTAAGATTGAAAGAAAAAAATAACGTATGCAACTTTTTAAATATAAATTTTAACAATCATACTAAAAATTAAAATACATTTATAATTTTTTTAAAGAAATACCAAACCCTTTATCAGAACTTTTTAAGTTTTATTTGCTTAAAATTGAAAAAAAAAATGATTTAAGCAACTTTTAAGTATAAATTTTCACAATAATGTTACAAAATAAAATACACACACACACACACACACACACACACACACACACACACACACACACACACACACAGATATATATTAAAAGACCAAATCCTACGTCAAAATTTTTAAATTTTTTTTAAATTGAAAAAATAATGTATGCAACTTTTTAAACATAAAATTGAAAATAATGCTAAAAAATCAAATACATATATATGTATATAATTTTTTTTAAAAACAAAACCGACCAAACCCTTCATTGGATTTTTTTAAAATTTTATTTGTTTAAAATTGAAAAAAAATAATGTATGTAACTTTTTAAATATAGATTTTGACAATAATGTAGAAAAAATGAAATACTATCCTTTGTTGAAATTTTTAATTGTTATTTGTTTAAAATTGAAATAATAATGTATGCAATTTTAAATATAAATTTTGACAATAATGCTAAAAATCAAATGCATATATATAATTCTTTTTTAAAAAAGACCAAACCCTTCGTCGGAATTTTTTAATTTTTATTTTTGTAAAATTGAAAAAAAGATAATGTATGCAACTTTTTAAATATAAATTTTGACAATAATGCTAAAAAATCAAATATATATGCTAAAACAATCAACTATATAAATATTTTTTAGAAAGACCAAAATATATTTGATTTTTTTAGTATTATCTTGGCATTTAAAAAAATAATGACTAGAGCAAAATCAGAAATTTGAAGAATGAGTGAAAATAGTTTTGAAAAAAAATAATAAGTTTCAACATTTGGTAAATGCTAAAAGCTCAAAACTAGTCCCTATGTATTTTCCCAAGGGGCTTTGGAGGCTGAAAGCCCATTGGGAATGCTGAACCAAACGTATCATATTCTGCTGAAAATTTATTCTTTAATGTCATCACAAGCTTATTCGATTAATGTCAAAATAATGAATATACAATATTGGATGCATAGAATTACCTCTCGATAATCTCCTAGGATACTTGAGCTTTGATCCTGCGAGTGTTAGATTTATGAGTACATATACTTTTTCAAAAAATATATTTGTATATAGCTGTTGACACCTAAATTTTGGCGACCCCATCATCCATTAAAAATTAGGGATTAATTTTAACCCCTAAACAAAAATATTAGAATTAAATTGCATAACATATAGTTTTAGGAGCATTTTTTTTTATTACATTTGCAATTGACCGGTGACGGATGGATTTGAATCAATGGTGGGAGAATTTGGCCAAGCTCATTATTCTTTAAATGGGTCTATCTTAATGCAAAGGTGAAAATCGCTAATTAAGCTTGATCTTAGGAAATATTGAGGCAAACTAGGATAATGATAACAAGAAATCTTTTGGTCACCTAGCAAGCAATCAGTATGATTCTCAAGGTACTTGCGTGTGTGCTTAAAAGGAGCAAGTAAGCCATGGTTCATTCTGTTAATCGTGGAGAAAAAGAAAGAAAGGGCAGAAAGAATTCTTTTGTTGACCTAGTGAATATAAACATGCAGATAAAGATACCGAAGGAAGGGCGTGAAAAGATCAGCATTATTCATAGATGGAAAGGAATTTTTAAAAGAAATTTTGGTGCATGTAAGAGGGGAAATACATTGTGTAAACAAGATGTCGTTCTTCAAAAAGGAAAGAAGGACACGATTCTTCCATGAGGGCGCATGGATTCGCAATACATACAAAGGAAAAAGTGAAAAAAAGACGAAGAAAATAGATAGACCCTCACAAAAGAGGGCAGTCGGATACATGAAACTATTTCATATATTCATGTTTTCCCTTTTGAAGCTCAGCGTCGGCTAGTATAAAAGTATGACGATCAAGAAAAGGGGGGGTCGGCACTTCTATTCTAAAAGGCACATTGAGAGATATACACGTGAGAGAGAATAAAGAGAAGGAACTCTCTCTGCCGAACCGAGGAGCCCTCACGTTGTGCGAGGCCCTTTGCCACAGTGTCACACCTGAGCTGCTTGAGTTACCGTCGCTACACCGTCTTTGCCGCGTCGCCCCCTGCAGCGACGACGGACTCGCTGCTGTGACCTCTTTGCCTTTCCGATGAGCCGTTGATCTGGTGCCAACTTCCTACCATCATGACCAAGCCTCGACGAGCCCAGCTCAACCGAGACGATGACAAAGCTACCGCCTTCCTCGCGCTCAACTGTTGCTTGATTCGCTGCTGCCCCAGCGGGACCGTAATTTCTCCTTGCAGCAATCACTCGAGCAGCCCTCGCATCCCTGCCGATCCACGATCTACTGCTTTTGCTATACCACGAACCAGCACACCAGAGGGATGCTTGAACCACTACAGCCTTGTTCGGAGTCGGCGAGGACTCTCGCAAGTTCCATCTAGCCTGGCGATGCCCTGAAGTGTTTTCTTCTGACTCACCAACAATCACCAAACAGACTTTTGCGCTTCGTTCGTATTCATTCTTTGCAGGTTTCGTCGAAGTCCAAAGAGGGCCACACAATTCAATACGAGGTCACACATTGAACATACGGCCACAATTGAGAGCATAGAGAGAGAAGAAATTGTGAGGGGATCGGCCATGATCCACAATTGAGAAACGGCACATTGAGAGAGCTTCAAATCCGCTAGTACTGGACGAGCTCCAAATCCCATCGACATCGCTGCTTGCTGGCCTGAAAGTGTCGTCTCTTTTGCTCGCTGTCCCAAAACCACCAGCGGCTCTACTTTGTCTCGGACAACGCCTTTAGCTCCTGATCCTGTGACACCTCACGCCGAGATCTTCAAGCAGTTCCAGATCCGACGGATGCATGCTTTAGCCAAATTGATTCTGTGTTTGCGGATTAGTAGGAGTTGATCCATCGTTGGTTGAATCACATTATTACCTCTCCAAGGTGTCGTTCCGTCAGTTGTCCAGCGAGTGCAGTCACGTCCAGCAACTACCCGAGGAGTACCACTGCACCTAACCCATCTCGACGCCAGAACTTCACCCAGCTTATCTCCATTTTGTTACGCCTAGATTCGCTGTCTTATTGCTTTTACCACACCCGAGTTCTATTTTGCAGATTCACCCAAGGCTAGTCCAGTGTTGACACAGTCGAGATACTCCTCCCAGCGAAGTCCAACTTGCTGATACCCTTGCCGAATTTCCCATCATTGTCGCTGTTGCCTCTTCATCGTGAGCTCTTGACGATAATCACACGATGGCTACCGAGAGCTCCTTGCACTGCCCTGACCCTTTCACGTTCGTGAGCAACCCCTCACCCGTGAATCACCATGCCGCAAGTCACCATCGGGCCATAGCCAATCACCCATAGCAATTCTCGCCATCCACCATCCGTCTGAATTTGGAAATATTAGGGCCTATTGTGACGATCCACCGCTGAAACGCAATGCGGTTTTCCAGTCCCAAGCATCATCGTGCGTAGCTGTCGAAGGCCACGCAAGGAAGGTCAAATCTTTAGTCAAAAGAAAGATCCAAGCGGTGGTCAAAGAGCCATGGTGGAAATTTGAAACAAGAAGAGGGGCTAAAGCGATGGTGGTTTTCCTTTAGCGGTCAAAGGGTGATTCAGCTAAAATTTCTCTGTCCAGTGCACATTGAGGAAAGGAGGATCTTTGGTCTATTCTCGTGGAATTTAGAGACCATCAAAGAAAGTCTGTCAGCTTCAAAGTTTTACTTTGTTCGTGTCTTGCAGTCCGCTTTGTTCTTTCTTGTAGATTCATGGACGTTCGTCAAGCGCAGTTGGCACCATCGCCCATCATCATCCGAGCTCGTTGTTTGCAGATTCCAATTTGGGAAATTTATCCGCGCAATAATTTGAGTAATTATCTTGTTTGCCATCAATTTGAATATTTTGTGATTCAATTTGATTGAGAATATTACATGATTCCTAATTTTGAGCGATAAGTGCACTCCCAATTAGGATTTATTTCCTAATTCGCAACCGCATATAATCTTTGATTCCATCTATCAGGCTTTTAGATAGAATTATTGATTCCACGGGAATCTTTAAAATTGATGCTTTGATCTTTAAGACTTAAGATCAACTCATCGATTTTATTCGCGAAATTTCAAGTTGATTGGACATTATTTCTTTATTCGCATTGATTGGGTGATATACAATCTTGAGTGATTTGATGCTTGTCATGCTTTAATTGCTTTATTTATGTTGAAAATACAAAAAAAAAAAAAAAAAATTGCATATCATATAGGTTAGAATTGATTTCCTAAATAGGATGCCTGCTTATTATTTTATAATTCCGAATTTAATAAAACACCAAAAATATCTTTTTTAGAATAAATTGAATTTTCTCCTATAGGATAGCTTGGATGTTTGAATTAGAGTATTTAATTAATTTTGAATTTCATGGAAATACAAAAAAAAAAAAAATTGTCGTAGAATAAATCAATTTTATTTTTTAGGATAGACTGCATGCTTATATTTTATTTACGTCATCTAGCTTAAGTCATATTGTCATGTCATATCATTTCATGTTAGATTAGTAGTATCCATTACATAAAGCATGATTCTCATTAAATGAGTGAAAACAAAAAAGAAATTGTGCGTTAATTAGAAATCATATCTAGGACCGTCGATGTGAATTCTAATATAACATTGTAGATGCTTTCGTTGCTATGAGGTAAGTCCCATAATTTCTTTATTGCTTTCTTGAGTGTTAAATCTCACATGTTAGGAAAATAAATTAAAATCAATCCAAGTTGCATGCAAAACATTTTTTTTAAAATAAAAGAGAAATGTACCGAAAGGGCATTAGAAAAGTCTAGTGTAACCAAGTCCCCGAACTCATAATCTCTTATTCGTAGGAGTAAAGTAAATCTCCCATTATTTTAGTTGGGTTTCTAATCGACCCACCAAAAACAGATTATTGGCGACTCCTAATAAAAAAATTAAGAACTCGAACCTAAATCGCAAATTGGTATGGACATGGGAAAGTCCGAGTTAAGTTTAAGCTTAGTAATCCATTAGTCATACCCTAGGTGGTGCACTCGAGGTTAGGTCGTGACAACTTGGTGACTTCACTAGAGACTTGAATTAAAGCTCTTAGGGACTTAGGCCGATTTTCTCTTCTATTTTTGAAAAAACATTTTTGTTTGACAGTAAGGATCTCAAGTACGTCCCTAACGTTTAAGGTGTTAAATGTTCTTGCAGAATGGGAGGTATTGAGGGAAATGTTTGCTAATCTTTGTTTTCCAGTGAGGTGTACGAATGTACTGTTTATTTTCATGAACGAAGTATTGTTTGATATAAACTGTCGTGCATGCCTATGCATTTACACAACACTACTGCACACACCACCTGCCGCTGAACCTGGGCTGCACTCGGATTAGGAAGTTAATTACACGTAGGGGGTTAGTTTAGTCTTAATTAAGGATTAGTAGTTAGTTTAGTTCGTGTAACTAAGTTACTTAGGTTAGTTAGTTACCTAGACTAGTTAGTTAGGTGGTTAGTTTGGTTAGGTAAACTACCATAGGTTAGTTAGTTAATCGTGGTTAGTTAACCACGGTTAGTTTAATTAACCATGGTTAGTTAACCACGATTAGTTTAATTAACCGTGGTTAGTTTAATTAAATTAGATTTATTTAATTTAAATGTTATTTATTTAATAAATTATATTTAGCGTAAATTGTGCCAGGATAGGCGATTACTGAAATTTTAGGATTGGTAGGCAACTTTCAACAGCATTTCTTTTTAATACTTTGAACACATTTTTGCTCACTGCAGTGAACATTTTAAGCTCAATCCACCAGGCATATGGGGTGAGAGAAAAAACAGAACAAAGCTCATATATTCGTAGACAGAATAAAAAGATTCATTATCCATATGCACAACAAGACGCCTTGTCGATATTGTTATAAGATGCTTATGTATATAGACAATACATAAGCCTCTTTGAGCAGTGAACACTTTCACCATTTTGAAACTATGGGAAAATAAAATCACCCATTTCAACGGGAAGATAGGGGTATGTCAAAGGTTTCTCATGATGTGTATGTGTCCTTGCTCTCTACACGACCCTTAAACCCAGCACAATCCATAATCATCATGAACATAATCTCTTTCAAAGAGTATTAGCCTAACAAACATTTATTTTTACCTAACACCCATATCTTATAATTACTACTGCAACTGCGTTTGAGCCACTTGCGTCCCCAGCATCCTCAGCGGCGTGGACCTTCTCAAGGCTATGTCCCTAGCCACGTGCTTCCACTTGAAAAATGATTTGAAAAATTGGATTATTTGCTCTAGTGTCAGGCCTCGAGTTTCTGGCATTATTTTGTAGAAGAGAAACCATGAGATGCATGACACTGCCGCAAAGAAGAGGGTAGCCTTGCCGTGGATGATTGTCTCGTCCAGTGGTAAGAATGCCCATGATGTAATTCCACTCATCAGTTGGTTTGCAATGAAGACAATTGCGCATCCCTTGGCTCGCAACCTAAGCAGGAATAGCTCAGAGTTGTAGACAAAGGTGATTGGTCCCATTCCCACCGAGTAGCTAGCCACATAGATGAACAATGATGTGATGCACCAGTGTTTGGTGTGGCCTTGGTCGAAGTAATTTAAGGTCATTCCAAGGGAGATTAGGGACACGATCATCCAGCCCAAGCTCCACAGCAGAATCTGTCGTCATCCAACCTTGTCAACAAGGAAGCTGGCAACTAGGGTGAATATTGCCTTTACAAATTCGAGTGCGATGGCCGTTAAGAGCTTGTCATCTGAGAACTTGACACCAGTCATATCGAAAATACGAGGGTTGTAAAGAAAGATTGTATCAAAGCCACAGGCTTGCCGAGCCACTTGCATCAAAATAGCACAAACAAGCATGTGGCAGACGAATCGAGTTGGGTAAAAGAGATCCCACCACACGCCTAGGCCCATGCGCCACATTGCTGACAGCCTCCTCGATTCTGGCAAGCAAATGAGCTCTGAGTTCAAGATCCTAGCAAAGACGCCTTAGGCATCGTACATGCATCCCTGCATGACGAGCCATCGAGGGGATTCTGGCGTAACACGGACCGCGATTTCGAGAAGGATCAAGTAGATTGCTCCCACAAAGCACATGATAAGCCAGCCGCTAAATGGAAGCTGATGAACACCTAAACCGGCAAAAACATGTTCAAATGAATATATGCAATCACCTTTCTAATTCTAATTTTTCCAGTAAAGTAAATTATTAAAAAGATAAAAATCAATGACATATTAAAAAAATGGAAAAGATACTATAAATTAGGGAAAAAATGTGAGTACCTCAGGAAGGGAGGTGAACAAGCCACGAAAGACGGCAGGAGTGATCTCTGCAAGGTAGATAGGGGTGACCATAAGGGCGTAGCCAGTCCCGACTTGAGTGATGAAGCGGCCAAACAGGATGAAGGCATCATTGGAATTGATGCCCATGACATAGGGCCCAATGAAGAAGAAGAACCCCACAAAACCGATCACACGACGGCGGTTAAACCAGTTTGATGTCAACCCCTCCATCACCAATCCAAAAGCCGAAAATAAGAAGAGGTACCATATCACGGTCTCAGCATGCTTGTTGCTTGTCTTCCGCTCCTTCATTATGGACACGATTGTCTCGCTCATTGCTCCAATTTATGGCAAAACTTAGATCTGTCACTTTCATCGATAATAAAGCTAGACAAAAAGAAAAGGGCAATAGATTAACTTTTTTTGGTTTGCAACAAAAGACTAATTTACCGTAACCACGGGGTGACACAAGACTAACCAAAACCAAGTATCAGAGATGTGATGGAGGCTAGGAAGGCACATTTTAAAAGGTATTTATTCGGGCGCATCATCAGATTGTCCTTAATCTACTCCACTTGGAGGGCGTTGTGGACACTAGGATCGGCAATGGCTATCTCCTGTTGTACGTCGTTGAGATGTGCCTCCCAGCAAACAATTGGCCCTTATTTTGGTCAATTAGTGGCGTACATAATATCTAAAAACATATAATGCTGCTGAAAATTTAGTCTATAATGTAATCAAAAGCTTATTCGATTAATGTCAAAATAATGAATACACAATATTGGATGCATAGAATTACCTCTCGATAATCTCCTAGGATACTTGAGCTTTGATCCTCCGAGTGTTAGATTTATGAGTACATGTACTTTAATTAGTGAAGAAAGTATATTAATTTACCACCACAAATTTGGTCGGGCAATGAATATTACAGCACATCTTAGATTTGCAAAGTAGATTGACTAGGGGCTGGAAGTTTTAGCCTAACGCACCAATTTATAAGATACTCCCCGCATTTGTTCGACTTAATAAAAAATCTACCTTCCCCCCTCCTTTAATTGAGAAAAAGAACAAAGAAGGAAAAAGGAATGAAATATTAATTACAAAGTCACAAAACATAGGATTGACATTATTTCATTGTAGAGAAACTATGTATGTATCAAACAAACCATACGTGCTACTTGTCCTCACACCACCAAACCATGCCTGTTACTTGTCTAGCCATTTGATTGATAAACTATGAATATCAAACAACTACATCATTGTATATGTTTTTTACAGAACTACCAAAAGTGCAAGCAATTATTTTGACAAAAACTATCCTTAATCTATCAGAAAAAAGGAAAAAGAATGCAATCGCCAATCTATCGAACATGATCAAAACAGGGCTAGAAATAATAGTTGACAAAGGTCTTACCATGAGGGGTCGGCTTGCTGCGGAAATAAAAGTTGAATAATATTCCAGACCTCACCGCTTCACTCCTCTTGTGTGATTATTGGACGTCAAAGTAGTGACGACAGTGTGGAGCGATGGTCATGCAGAGAACACCCAATTTAGAACTTCCTTTTTACAATATATCCTCTTTGAAGCAAGGCCCCGTGCAAGTGAGTCTTTTGGATAACTCTTTGTAACAGAGTGATTGGGATTAGATTTTATCTAATTTTAAATTCCATATTCAAATTATTTTAAGTTACCTAATCCCAACACTTTCTCTTCGTTCATAAAACCTTTCTACTCTCTCTAAGAGGGAAAATATTCTTTTTTTTTTCTTCAGATTATAGAAAAAATCTCTCGAAAAAATCTATCGCTAGCCTTGTCGATCATAGGGTTTATCTCCACCGGGTTTATCGAGAAGAAGAAACCTGTTTTGATCATATTTATAATACGAAAATCTAAATGATATACCGCTCGACCAACCCAGCAGCCGCTAGCCCCGCCGAACCGTCCACCGCCCCTAGCCTATACGTTCGCCTTTCCACCACCTCAGCTAGCCACGTCGTCCAGCCCAGCACCACTCGACCAGCTCAAACAGAATCGGACCCCCCTTTGGCCTTTACTTGCAAGGCTATTTTTAGTCTCGTCCGGGCCTTCATTGGTGACGCCATAGTTGCGGCATCTCACCGCCTTCACGCTGCCGTCGCCGTGAACTTGTCGCCTCGCTAATCCGATGAGTTAACGGCCTAATCTCATATTAGGAAATTAATTACACTTAGGGGTTAGTTTAGTCTTAATTAAGGATTAGTAGTTAGTTTAGTTGGTGTAACTAAGTTACTTAGGTTAGTTAGGCTGCGCATGACAAAATTTCTGAAACAGAAATTGATTTCTGGCCAGAAATCAATTTCTCAATTTCTATTCCCCAGCCAAGTTTCTGAGCAAAGAAACCTGTTTGATAACGACTCAAAATTTCTAATTCTGAAACAGAAATCCGTTTGAAACGACTCAAAATTTCTATTTCTGAAATAGAAATCCGTTTGATAACAGAAAAAATTTTCTATTTCTATGAATCGTGCTGTCCCCATCCTTTTACCTCACTCTTCTTGGTGCTTGTGATGGTAATTTAATTTGATAAAAGTTGCTAAATCATTTTAATTTATATTGGTAATTTGATAGAGTAGTTAGGAACTTCAAAACATTAACAATTTATGTAAATAAAAGCTAGTAATTAGTATAAAAAATGCTAATATGCAAACTATAAAAGATTTGATATTTTCAAATGCTAATATGCAAATAGTGAATGTATTTATTCTCCTCATTCAAGATTTGGGTTCAAGTCACTACACTTTTTTGCATTCTTTTGAGACCACTTTAGGAGGACAGACATGTGTGATCTTCGATTACTTTCCTGTGTGTGAGGTATATGAGGATTGGGTGTTCAAAAGGTCATGGACGACCCATTAATATACACAAAACCATAGAAGGAAATCTTCAACTAGAACATCAGGCCAATTGCCGAACGAAGTGATTTTATGGTAGGTACTAGTTGACATGGAGGGAGGCGCAATTTGCGAGAGATTTGAAATTAATAAAATGGAAGTTGTGCTAGAAATAGAAATTGATTAGATAACAACATAGAAAATCCTCAAATACAAAATAATAGTCGAAATAATACTAATACATTACAAAAGCTGAAGATACAATTTCATGGAATTTCCGGCATATTATTATCCCTTGCCATTTTGTTGGCAATGGATTTCTTAAGCGTGTTCATTTGGTTTCCCTCCTCGGTCAATGTATCGTTTGCAAGCTCTTCTTGCGTAGGTTCAAACAAGTATTGCGGATCTCCATATAGGGAAAAGTTCCTATCCATCTTGTCCTAATCATGGATGTAATTATGGATGTCACAACATGCAATTACAATATGTGCTTGCTTTCGAATTGCAAATGGGGGCATGTGCCTCAAAATGCAAAAGCGATTCTTTAATGCCCCAAATGATCTTTCGATGACATTCCTTAGAGAATAATGCCTATAGTTGAACAATTCTCTTGTAGTTGTTGGTTGTCTCGTTGTACTCCTATAATCATTTAAATGATACCATTCACCTTTAAAAGGAGTTAAAAATCCTGGAGTTGCTGCATAACCAAAATCCACGACATAGTATTTGCCTACAACAATGTATTCATACATTTGTCATTATTTGTAACTATAAATATGATTATAAAGAAAATTAATCCTTAAAGGACAAGCAAATACTTGGTGGCGGCAGAGGAAATTCCAAGCGAGGAGTCTCGAGTGCTGCTGCAAACACTCGACAATCGTTGGCAGAGTCTTCCCAACCAGCATATACAAAAGTAAATTTCATATCAAATGAACAAATGCACAACACATTCTGAGTGGTGATGCCTTTCCTACCTCTAAATGGGATTTGCTTTGCCACAGGTATAGAAGCATGAATATGGGTGCCATCATTGACGCCTATACAACCCTGTCATTTTATCAAAAACTAATATTATACAAGATTATCAACAAAAAAAAAATTTGATTGTGTAAAGGAATATTTGAAAATTTTACCTTGAAGTAACGTTTATGGTTATGATTCATAAGAATCTCTTGTGATACAACATCAAAGGACGGTGGTATGATAACCTCTTTTGCCAATTTGAGAACTGCTTGCAATACTTTAGTGAAGTATTTGCTTATAGTTTGTCCCGAACGTTGGAATCTCTCACATAAATCTCTATTTGAGTTCTTGTGACAAATCATAGATAAGAAAATCCCGATTTGTTCATCTATCCCAATATATCGGCTATCTTCCAACCAACATTTTTCCTTCATTAGATCACAAAGGTTGAGAAAGACATGTCTCTCCATTCTAAAAGCTTCATACATTCTATCCGAATGCCCATGAAGAACCTCCCTTATCCATTGCGGTCCTGATAATGAACTGTCCCTAATAGGTTCTCTCGTGTGCATAGACATATCCACCGCAACAGTGGCCAACCATGCTATCAGTATATCAATATAAAATCATCAAAATCCTATCCAATTGATTCAACTGATGCTACTTGACCATTAGACATGCTACTTTCACCCTCATCCATATTACCTATATCATTACACAAAATAAAAATATAAACCCATTAGATAAGGACTCCAATAGTAATCAACAATAGCAATACTGCCATCATAATTGCAACGTAAAAACATAAACAAACAAAGTCTCAAATACATAAGTCATGGAATGAAATTAAGCCAAATAGAAATCTATAACATGTTTCTTAACAACTACTCAAAGAGATTCAATAAGTCCACGTCTCCTTTCAGGTAGAGCAATCATGAAAGCCTCTCTCCAAGGGCGCATTTGGTAACAATTCTGTTCCGGGAAACTGATTCTGACTAGAAATGATTATTTTTTATTCTGTTCCCGGGAACTGATTCTGAGTAAAAAAGGCGTTTGGTAACTGTCCAAAATTTTTGATTCTGGAATAAAATTGCGTTTGGTACTGTGCTTATTGATTATGTTCCAAATTAATTTCTTTTGATTTTTAAATAATTTTTAAATAATTTTTTTACTTCTTTCCTTTTTTTCTTTTTCTTTTTCCCCTTTTCTCCTATTATTCTTCTTCTTCATGTGGCCAGTCGCCGAATCGGCGACCGGCTAGACGAGGGCTAGCGACGCTCCGATGAGCGTCGCCGGCCCTCGGCGAGGTCGGCCCTCGTCGGCCTCGCCAGTGGCTGCGCTTGCCTCCGGCGAGCTCGCCAGACCTCGCCCTGGCCTAACGAGCCTTCGGAGAGCTTGCCGGACCGGCGACCGGCGGCGGCCCGGCAGCGGACGGCGGCGGCGGAAGGCGGGCGGATGGCGGCGGGTGGTGGTGGACAACAATCGTGGGATGACGAAAGGGAAGAATGAAAGTTTTACTGTTTTGATTCTTTTTTTGATTCTCGGATGAAGAATCATATTTTTTTTTTTTATTCTCAATTCTCTTCCCAATCTGTTCCCGGGAACAAAAATTTTACTAAACGCGATTCTCGTCCCAAACTGATTCTGGGAACAAAAAATCAGAATCAGGCACTGTTTGGCACGTTACCAAACAGCAAGTGGCGCCTGGTTCACAACCTTATTGTAAAGATTCTGCTCGAAGTTAGGCATGCCATTTAGAATGGCAACCACAACTGCTATGGAGTAGGGGTCTACAGGAGGTGGGGCCTCTGAGGTTATGGAGTCACTTGTTGATTGGGCAGTCATCGATTTGATCATTTCTTGAATGGCTTTCATGGTGACACCGAGATCATAGCTGTTACTCTTTCTTCTCCTCTTGGAATTTGGAGTTCTATTCAACTTGTGTTTCTCACAAACTGGGGTGGGAGTCACGACAGATGAAAGGACTCCCGTATCAACATAGTTTCATTAGATTCCTCTGCATCACATATCGTAGCACCACCACCATTGTCGCCACTAACAGCATTGTCTTCTCCATCCGACACCACATACTCTTCTGCATTTTCTTCTGCATTTCCTGCTGCATACTCCCTAGTAGCATATGTATCACCAAACACAATACAAAGGTCTGGATATTGAGGAAACCCATCATTCTTGAATTTAGCCCATTCAATATTATCCTGCAAATTTCATAGAAATGACATACATGAACAATATAACTGAAGCTTGCACCCACAATAAAAAAAAATAAAAATGGACCCAAGTAAAATGATACCTTGATGTGAGAATCTCATACACTTGAATCCTCCACAGTAACTGTTTTGTTGACATTATCCCATCCAAATCCAGATTGTGAAAGAAGCTTCTTAAAACTATTATATTGCTTCTTTAGTTTGTTTACCCTATTTTTCAATTGAATTACATTATAGTGGAGTTCTATTTGTTTATTGAACTCGGCATGTATGTTATTCCACCCTACTTTATTGTAGGTACAGGTGGGGCAATTTCCCTTTTTCACCTCTCCCACCAACAAACTTATAAGCACATTGGTCAAAGGCTCAGTCCACTTTGCTATAAATGCTTCTTTGTGGGGTGCCATTTAACCTTAATTGAATCAGTATTCAATGAAATATATCAAATGATGCACCAATTCAAGAACAAAAGCTTGTGATTAACAAGCACATCATGAAGGATAAGCTGAAATTAGAAGTTAAAGAATAACAAATAACAAGAAAAACAGTTACATAAGATTATTAGAAGCTAAATGGTGAAATTTATGATACAACAGTGAATGCTTTATTGCACAAAATAACACAAGCATAGACAACGAAATAAACATAACAAAGGTCACTGAGGTGTCCTTAAATATCTCATAGTCCACATGAAAATCAACCAACACCCGCCCTGCTCGCACAACATACACACAAAAATCCACAACCAGAACATGGAGAAAGTTTTCTATGCTATTTAGAATAGTTCCAATAAGAAAACCTAGTCAATCACCATTTATTATGCCGTTTATAAAATCCCAAGTGCCTTGCACTAGTAACAGTACATGAATGCCCATGGGAAGTTCCACAAGCCATACTTGCAATTTGCAGAGCAACAAAATGCAGTCCAAATAGCCATTCTTCACTTTCCTCATAACATTTGATGCATTTAAAAATTCAAAGGTGATCATAGGCTTAACTATGAGGAATTCGATAGCACCACATGATAGAAATTTGGGGAACCATTAATAAGTACTATAGTGTGCCATGGACCTATCAGTACCTTTCAGCCACTAAATTAGATAACCACAAACCTTCAATCTAAATGACATCGCCCTGCTAGAGTTCCAATAATTATCCACTTTCCCACTAGTGTAGAACAGAGATTCAAGTAGTATCATATTAGTGTCAGTCATTAGTGTCTTTTCATGCCACTGCTTAAGACATACCTAATAAGTGGCTGATTCAACTATGCTAAGGAAAGTTTAACAGATAAGATTTTTATTAGTTTTGAGGAGCTAGTTCGCTGCGAAACAGCCTCGCTAGTTATTACTGAACTTAAAAGGTAGAACGCCAATTGTTAGGTACTCATAAGCCAAATTCGACAAAGTTATATCTCATGTTTCCACGTAGGACAGGATAATGTAGTAAACGAGGTTCTCAAGACTGGAAGCAGCAATCGGACCAACAGATTGGGTCAGCCAGATAACAGAGATAGAAGGTTAAATGGTAAGAAGGGCGGTCAATAACATTCACAATAACAAGCCAAGATTGAGTTATAGCCATAAATTTGCAATTTCACTTGGTAATAATGTTAATTATAACGTCAAGTGCAATGAAATATATCATGAATACCCTTGTTGAACTCAGCTACCTCCACTTTTATTGAAAAAAAAAAAAGGTGTAGAGACCACCAAGTGACCTCCTTTAGTCCCAGTGAAATGATCAATCTAAGGCTTCCATTTCATGGTGAACAATTATCAGCAGATGAGGAAAGGCCAGCTACCAGAGTTGACAAGAAAAAACTAACTAACGATACAAGGATCAAAGATTCAGAATGCTTCCCAAACACTAATCATTGTGAATTTAGAAATTATAAAATTCCATTATACGCTAGCATTCTCAGAGTAAGTAAAGCACAACCATTTTTTTTTTTTTTGTAATTTGTAAATAAACTTATTTTTTAATTACAATCTTCCAGCAACTAAAAAATCCCCTAATTTGCAAAATCAAGCAAGTGTTGGTCAGACTAAAAAGTTTCTCTTACATGAACGCAGCACAAACACCAACCGTTCATTTGCAGAGCACAAGCATAGAACAACCAAGAAAGAGGCGAAAAGGGTAGGATCGATCGAACCTCGTGAGGACTCGAGAGCAGAAAGGGGGGACAATGACTGGAGTTGGGCGACGGCGACTGGATCCGCGGAATCGAGAGCGGAAGGGGACGTGGACGAAGATGGGCGACGGAGATGGGTGATGGCGACGGCGATTGGAGTTGGGCGATGGCAACTAGAGATGGGCGATTGGAGTTGGGCGACTGGAGTTGGGCGACGGCGACTGGAGATGGGCGACTGGAGTTGGGTGATTGGAGATGGGCGACGGCGATTGGGGACGCGAACGAAGGAGGCGGGTCCGACGGGACGACCGGAGCAAATTCGTCGGTCTGAGGACGGCGACGGCGAGATGAGCGATGACGGCGTCGGAGTCAACAAGGAGGATGAACAGTTTCGCTAGGGTCTTTGGTTGAGGTGAAGAGAAGGAATGGGAAAGCAAAGGGTAGTGAGGAGAGAAAGAGTCGACGTCTTGAAGGAAGAAGGTTGGAAGAAACGATTTCTATTTCTATTTTAGAAATAGAGAAGCTAAAACTTTTAGCTTCTGATTTCTCCCCCAAAACAATTTCTGAAACAGAAATCTGTTTCAGCAATAGAGAAATCAATTTGCGTTACCAAACGGATTTCTGTTCCAAACCTATTCCAAGGAACAGAGAAATAGAGAAATTGAAAAACAGAAATTTTACCATGCGCAGCCTTAGTTACCTAGACTAGTTAGTTAGGCTGTTAGTTTGGTTAGGTTAACTAACGTAGGTTAGTTAGTTAACCGTGGTTAGTTTAATTAAATTAGATTTATTTAATTTAAATGTTATTTATTTAATAAATTATATTTAGCGTAAATTGTGCCTAGATAGTCGATTAGTGAAAGTTTAGGATTGGTAGGCCACTTTTAGCGGCATTTTTTTTTTTAATACTTTGAACACATTTCTGCTCACTGCAGTGAACATTTTAAGCTCAATCCACCACGCATATGGGGTAAGAGAAAAAACAGAACAAAACTCATCTATCCGTGGGCAGAATAAAAAGATTCATTATCCAGATGCGCAACAAGACGCCTTGTCGATATTGTTATAAGATGCTTACATATATAGACAATACATAAGCCTCTTTGAGCAGTGAACACATTCACCATTTTGAAACTATGGGAAAATAAAATCACCCATTTCAATGGGAAAACAGGGATATGCCAAAGGTTTCTCATGATGTGTATGTGTCCATGCTCTCTACATGACCCTCGCACCAAGCACAATCCATAATCATCACGAACATAATCTCTTTCAAAGAGTATTAGCCTAACAGACATTTACTTTTACCAAACACCCCTATATTATAATTACTCCTACAACTGCGTTTGAGCCACTTGCGTCCCCAGCGTCCTCAGCGGCTTGGACCTTCTCAAGGCTATGTCCCTGGCCACGTGCTTCCACTTGAAAAATGATTCGAAAAATTGGATCATCTGCTTCGGTGTCAGGCCTCGAGTTTCCAACATCATTTTGTAGAAGAGAAACCATGAGATGCATGACACCGCCACGAAGAAGAAGGTAGCCTTGCCGTGGATGATCGCCTCGTCCAGTGGTAAGAATGCCCATGACGTAATTCCACTCATTAGTTGGTTTGCAATGAAGGCGATTGCGCATCCCTTGGCTAGCAACCTGAGCAAGAATAGCTCAGAGTTGTAGACTGAGGTGATTGGTCCCATTCCCACCGAGTAGCTGACCACATAGATGAACAATGATGCGATGCACCAGTGTTTGGTGTGGTCTTGGTCGATGTAATTTAAGGTCATTCCAAGGGAGACTAGGGACCCGATCATCTAGCCCAAGCTCCACAACAGCATCTGCCGTGGTCCAACCTTGTCAACAAGGAAGCCGGCAACTAGGGTGAATATTGCCTTTACAAATTTGAGTGCGATGGTCGTTAAGAGCTTGTCATCCGAGAACTTGACACCAGTCATATCGAAAATACGAGGTCTGTAAAAAAAGATTGTATCAAAGCCACAGGCTTGCCGAGCCACTTACATCAAAATGACGCAAACAAGCATGTGGCAGACGGATCGAGTTGGGTAAAAGAGATCCCACCAGACTTCTTGGGTCGGTCCATGCACCACCACATTGCTGACGGCCTCCTCGATTTTGGCAAGCAAATGAGCTCTGAGTTCGAGATCCTAGCAAGGACGCCTTGCGCACCGTACATGTGTCCCTACATGACGAGCCATCAAAGGGATTCTAGCATAATGCGAACTGCGATTTCGAGAAGGATCAAGTAGATTGCTCCCACAAAGCACATGATAAGCCGGGCGCTAAATGGAAGCTGATGAACACCTAAACCGGCAAAACATGTTCAAATGAATATATGCAATCACCTTTCTAATTATAATTTTTCCAGTAAAGTAAATTATTAAAAAGATAAAAATCAATGACTTATTAAAAAAATGGAACATATACTATAAATTAGGGAAAAAAATGTGAGTACCTCAGGAAGGGAGGTGAACAAGCCACGAAAGACAACGGGAGTGATCTCTGCAATGTAGATAGGGGTAACCATAAGGGCGTAGCCAGTCTTGACTTGAGCGATGAAGCGGCCAAACAGGACAAAGGCATCGTTGGAATTGATGCCCATGACATAGGGCCCAATGAAGAAGAAGAACCCCACAAAACCGATCACACGACGGCGGCCAAACCAGTCTGATGTCAACCCCGCCATCACCAATCCAAAAGCCAAAAATAAAAGAGGTACCATATCATAGTCTTAGCATGCTTGTTGCTTGTCTTCTGCTCCTTCATTATGGACTTGTAGGAAGAATTGGTCCACCGGAATAGAGACCTGTCTAGCAAAAAAGTTTAATGGAACACTGGCTTAGATGACTCTACAATACATAATTCACATGAATTGTCTGTATGCAAATTTGGACTCTGGCATTGATTAGAATCATCAAATACATTTACGCCAAATCAGCCTCGCATGAAAAGTTAAAACTATACATTATGTTCTCTTCGTCAAATCTACTATACTTCTACTCATTTTCTTTAAAAAAAAATAAAAATTCAATTCCTTTTTCTTCGTAGATAACACTTCTACAATAATGCGCTTGCCTCAACATCATTGTTTATTAATAGCAAGTCTTTCCAGCATCCAATCAAATTAAATGCGTACATACATACGTATATAAATATCATAATTTTTAGTGAAAGTAAACAAAAAAGAAAAAAAAAAGACAATAACTAATTTAAGACAGCCATGTTATATTAAAATTGACTCTGCACATTAAATGCATTCATATTTCAAGGAATTATTATTTTTTGCTCCCTAAAGTTTAGTAGGAAAATCTGTATAAATAATGCAAATAACATATCTAATAATATCTAAATCCAAAACAATATATTAATAAATAAACTTTACAAGGATTAGAAAATATCGATGTTTATAAATTTAAGTAAAGTTGACTAGATTGTGCACAAGAAATGACTTTGTATATATTGAAAAAATGAAAAATCTCATATAAAGACCCAAAATGAGCATATTTTCTCAAATAAGAACCCAAAGTGGCCGTTGTCCCAAATAAGGACCCGGAGTGGCTAACAAGTCTCAAATAAGGACTTAAACTTGCCGGTCGGCCAAAATGTTCACCGGTTGGCAAGAGTATGACATTTCTGGTGGCCGAAATATGGGCAATTTTGTCCAAAAAAATATAGATAGAAATTAACAAACCTTAAAAACCACCCCCTAAACTCTTCACGTTCTTTTGACCTAAAAGGAAAAACTCTTCATGTTCTCACGTTTTTATTCTTCTGCTCTTCATCTTCTTCGCTCTTTGTCCTCTCTCGCTTGGAGCACGGAAATTTTCTGTTAATGGAACACGAATTGAAACACAACAAGAAACCCCTACCTTCATTTCTTCACATTTTCTTCTTTTGTTTTCTATCTTCATTTCTTTCCAACGAAGAAGACAAATCTTGTGTAAAGCCACCTTTTCGTTATTGAGATACTCGTGTGTAACACGAGGGCCTCGATTCTTCATTATTTTTTCCTAGGTTCGCCATACGCTTTGATTCACACTCCCGTTCAACCAAGGTCAGTTTCGTTCAAATTGAGAGAGAGAGAGAGAGAGAGAGAGAGAGAGAGAGGGAGGGAGGGAGGGAGGGAGGGAGGGCACATACCTTTCGAACTCAGGGAGACAGGGATCTTGCTCCATCAACAAAGAATTCGGGTTCTCCCAACAAGAGGGGACAAAGAACGTAAAAGATGAAGAGTGGAAGAAGAAGAACGTGAAGAGTTTGGGGGTTTTGGTTTAAAGGTTTGTTAATTTCTATCTGTAATTTATTGGGACAAAATTGCCCATATTCCGGCCACCGGAAATGTCACACGCTCGTCGGCTGGTGAACATTTTGGCCGGCCAGCGGGTTCAGGTCCTTATTTGAGACTTGTTAGCCACTTCAAGTCCTTATTTGGAACAACGGTCACTTCATGTCCTTATTTGAGAAAGTAGGCTTACTTTAGATCCTTATTTGAGATTTTTCCTTGAAAAAATTACAGTTGTAACTGTACAATAACATAGGGACAAAAATTGAGTCCACTTCTTACAATAGAATGCACTACAGAAAACAAAATTATAAAGAATGCATATATTATTTTTTTCAATTTTAAACAAATAAAATTTAAAAAATTCCGATGAAGGGTTTGGTCTTTTCTTAATATATATATGTATTTGACTTCTTAGCATTATTTTCAAATTTCTATTTAAAAAGTCGCATACATTATTTTTTTCAAATTTAAAAAATTAAAATTAAAAAATTTTGATGAAGGATTTTGTCTTCTTTTTTTTTTTAAATATATATGTATTTGATTTTTCTAGTATTATTGTCAAAATTTATATTTAAAAAGTTGCATACATTACTTTTTTTTTCAATTCTAAACAATTAAAAATTTAAAAATTCTAATGAAGGGTTTGGTCTTCTTTTTTAAAATTATATATATATATATATGTGTATTTGATTTTTTTAGCATTATTGTGAAAATTTATATTTAAAAAGTTGCATACATCATTTTTTTTTTCAATTTTAAGAAAATAAAATTAAAAATTTCCGATAAAGGGTTTGGTCTTTTTAAATATATATATATATATATATATATATATATATATATATATATATATATGTATTCGATTTTTTTAGTATTATTGTCAAATTCATATTTAAAATATTGCATACATTATTTTTTATTTTAAACAAATAAAATTAATTTTTTTTTAATAATGATCATGCAAAGAGCTTTTCAAATGTGTTTTCTATCAAACGACATTTCTCTCAAAATTGCTTCTCAAAGCATAGTTTACAAAATAGTCTTTGCATTTGCCTAAAATCTTTTAGGCTAAACTGCTTTGCATTTTCCCAATGGGCTTTCAAAATACTGAACCAAACGCACCCTAAGTCCTTTAGGCTAAACTACTTTGCATTTTACCAATGGGTTTTCAAAATGCTGAACCAAACGCACCCATGTTTTTAGATATTATATACGCCACTAATTGACCAAAATAAAGGCCAATTGTTTGCTAGGAGGCACATCTACTAATTTTAGTGTTAACGACGTACAACAGGAGATAGCCACTACCGATCCTAGTGTCCACAACACCCTCCAAGTGGAGCAGATTGAGGACAATCCGATGCCGCGCCCGAATAAATACCTTTTAAAATAAATGTGCCTTCCTGGCCTCCATCACATCTCTAATACTTGGTTTTGGTTATTCTTGTGTCACCCCGTGGTTAAGGTGAATTAGTCTTTTGTTGCAAACCAAAAAAAGTTAAGCTATTGCCCTTTTCTTTTTGTCTAGCTTTATTATCGATGAAAGTGACAGATCTATGTTTTGCCAGAAATTTTCGGGTCTCCAGTCCTTCACCAATGCCATCTAAGGACCTGAAAATGATTATTCAATAACCAGTGAGACAACGTCTCAGCAAGTTCTATGCCCTAAGACCCGATTAGTAAACCAATATGCCATACGAGCTGTCCATGCACACACGGGTTAAAGAGTGATCTTGGCGATGCTAAGGAGAGCATGCTTGGTCTTGAGGTCTTTTAGTAGATACAACTTTGAATTTTGTTGCAGCTTATGAGCCCCTGCTCTTGCAAGATAGAGTTAAGTGCCTATTCCCAAAATAAAGCCCCACCATTTTCTTGGGCTCAACTTGTGAACTTTTTGCTTTTGCTTTGGAGCAATATCTTCATCCAAGGTTAATGTAGAGCACTTGGGACGATTCTCTGATGATTTGGTGCTGGAGAGGCTCCTAGAAACAACGAAGGATGGAATACTTTCTAGTGGTGAACGAAAACACAATTTCTTATTTGTCTTGGAGAGAATTTTAGAAGTGGTCATTACGGAGGATAGTGCTGCCATTTCGCACCTAAAAGTGACGTATTTTTGTCTTTTCTCATTTGCTACTGAATATTAGGATTCTGTATATATATTTGTGTGATGTTGCGTTGAATCGAATGAAATAGTGAGAATAAGTATGTTGGTATTTTGGTGATTCGTATGGTGATTAGATTGAGGCCTTTTTATTCGGAGTTACTATGTATTTAATTAGCTTATTGGAATTAAGTATCGGTAACTGTAAAGTTCATTTCTTGGGCTCAATCATTCTTTATTCACTAACGGTGACCATTGGATCTCTTTTTTTAACATTTGTCAAGATAGATGGAACTAATTATCCATCCTAGTCTAAAGCGGTTGAGGTCTATCTTACTACCACCAGACAACTTGACTACCTCACGTCTACAGTATCGTCTAACAAGAGTAAAGCTGCCAATTGGATTGCAGAAGATGAGATGATATGGACCCTATTGTGGAATAGCATGGACCCTAAGGTCAATCCTCACTTTATTCAATGTGACTCCGCTAAAGCGGTTTGGGATAAATGTGCATTACTCTATTTGGGGCAAAATAATATGATGCAAGTATGTGACACATAGGAAAAGTTATTTGATATTCAACGTGGAGATCAATATTTATCCAATCATTATGCTCGGTTCACGACTCTCTGCCAACGATTGGATACTTATCTTCCTACCTTGAATGATCTAGATGTTTTGGCTAAACACCATGAGGGTTTGAGGGTAATATTATATCTCAAGTCATTGGGGCCTGAGTATTCATCTCTTTGTCAACATATTACATCTTAAAGTTCTCTTCGCACAATGGATGAAATCTCCCATGCTCTCCATTCTACAGTTCCTGAGAAGAGTTTTTTCACACCGGTGGTGGAGATTAGTGCTATGCTTTCCCACGGTCCCAATGGATGTGGAGGTCGAGGTCGTGGTTATCGAGGTCATGGACATGGTGTTGTTCATGGTCGACGTTGTGGAGGCCGTGAATGGGGAGTTGGGACTTGTGGTACCATTAGTTCTGAGAATGGTCATGGTTCACGCTATTGCCATTATTGTCAAAGAGCTAGACATATAGAAGCTTATTGCTAAATGCTTCACCTAGAGCTCAAACCACCCCTTGTTGCATATGTAAAGATTAAGGATTCTCTTCGTCCTCCCTCAATGGTTCCACCAAGTTCAACTAAAGTTTAGAATATAGGCAATTCAATTACATTGACATATGCTAAGTATGATACATTGGTTCCTTCCAACAAGTGAGGGGATCTTTAACTCCTATTGCAACTCTGGCACAATCCTCTAGAGGTAGTTCATCATGTTTGTTGTCTACAGCGTCTGATTCTTGGGTTATAGACTTTGGAGCTACCAATCACTTGATTTTTAACTCTAACCTATTGTCTTCTTTTCACTCTACAGTTCCTTTATTATCAAACTCAGTTACATTGCAAATGGCTCATAATCTCAAGTTATTGGTGTGGGAGTTGCTCATTTGAGTCATTCTCTTTCTTTGTCATATGTCCTTCACCTATCAAAATCTCCTTCTAATTTGATTTCTATTAGCTCGTTAACAAAAGAACTAAATTGTTCTGTAACAGTTTCCTCTTCTCATTGTGTCTTCCAGGATTTGGGGACTGGATAGATGATTGGTGGGGGACATGAATCGAATGGCCCATACTATCTTGATAAGACGATGTTAGCTGCTGCAACTATGAAACAGACTTCCACTATGTCTATCGGATGCATTGTTATGCTAGTCATCCACCACCAAACATACTTTGGTGTCTATTTCCTGAGTCTAAGTTTGTGAGTTCCTTTTAGTGTGAAGCTTGTCAGTTTGGTAAACATCATAGAGCTTCTTTTGCTTCTCGCATTCAAAGTCATGTGTCTAGTCTACTTGAGTTGGTCCACTCATATGTATGGGGTCTATTTTGTGTGCCTGATGTCTCTGGATTTAGATATTTTGTTACATTCGTGGATGATTTTTCCCGAATGACTTGGTTATTCTTAATAAAAGACTATATAGAGATTTTTCATTGCTTTCAATTGTTCTATTTCGAAGTGTTAAATCAATATAATATCTTTGTCAAACATTTACGATCAAATATTGCTAGAGAATACCTTGCTGCAACTGCTGGTTTCTAGCTATTTCTGGAATCTCATGGTATTATTCATTAGACCTCTTGCTCGTACACTCCACAGCAACATGGCGTAGCTGAACGTTAAAATCGCCATCTTCTTGATGTTGCCTGTTGCTTCATGTTTCATATGCATCTACCTAAATATTTTTGAGGCCATGCTGTTCTTACGACATGTTATTTAATTAATAGGCTTCCAATCCTGTTCTTAAGGGGGAGACACCATTCTCAATTTTACATCCAAATTGTCCTCTCTTTTCCTTACCTCTTCGGGTCTGTGGGTGTGTTTGTTTTGTACATTGTCTTACTCCAGGTCTTGATAAACTGGATCCTCATGTTGAAAAATGTGTCTTTGTAGGATATTATCGGACTTAGAAGGGATACAAATGTTATAGTCCTACTCACCATCATATTTTCATGTCTACAAATGTGATGTTCTTTGGAGATCAGTCATATTTTTCTTCCTAGAAAGTTTCACCGACGCATGGTGATAGTGATGGTTGTGTCCTACCAATGCTTCCACTACCTTCCATCTCTTTAGCTATATCCACAATATTTCATTTTGTTGACCGCATCTATCATCAACGCAGTACAGTTCCAACTATGACAGTAGTCTTCATCAGCACCTAATTCATCCGTTCCCCCATCAGTTACAGTGCCAGCCTCTAATTCTAATTTGCCCATTGCTTCTAAAAAGAAATACATGTTCTTGTGTTGGTCGTCTTGTTGATCATTATGCTCCTTATTTTGGTCTTTATGATTGTGTTAGTAAGCATCATCCTATTTTAAGCTTTTTGTCTTATGATCGTTTATCTTCTAGCTTCTTTGCCTTGATCTCGTTGTTGTCTTCTATGTCTATGCCTAGCAGTGTTTTCAACATTAAAGTTCACTCGGATGGTACTCTAGATTGATTGAAGGCACGGTTAGTTGGGAAGGGGTATTCTCAGACTTATGGTGTCGACTGTGATGACACCTTCTCTCCAGTGGCCAAAATTCCCTCTATTCATGTCTTTATTTCATTGGTTGTGCAATTTGGCTGAATCCCTCATAAATTGGATGTGAAAAATGCCATTTTACATGGTGATCTGGCTTAGGAGGTCTACATGAAGCAATCACATGGGTTTGTTGCTCTGGGGGAGAATGTGGTATGTCATTTACGCAAAGCTTTATATGGACTTAAACAATCTCCTCGTGCTTGGTTTGGTAGATTTAGTGATGCAATTAGCAAATTTGGATTAAAGCATTATCAAGTAGATCATTTAGTTTTTAGCTCTATGTCTTTAGCTAGCTGTATCCTTCTAGTTGTATATGCAAATGATATCATCATTACTGGCAGTGATTCAGGTGGTATTTAAAAACTTAAGCAATTTCTACATAAAGAATTTAGTACTAAAGGTCTAGGACGTCTTCGATACTTTCTTGGTATTGAAGTATCCTATTCACATGCTGGTATTAATTTATCACAATGAAAGTATGTATTGGACATCCTTGGTGAGGTTGGATTTCTTGGAGTAAAGCCAGTCGATACCCCTATGGATCTCAATATAAAATTTGATGCAGAACATGGATAATTACTACATGTTCTAGCAAAGTATTGGAGACTAGTTGGTAAGTTAAGCTATCTTACTGTCACAAGACTTGATATATCTTTCGTACTTAGTGTAGTAAATCAGTTCATGAGTTCTCCTTGTACTACTTATTGGGATGTTGTGCTTCCAATTGTCAAATATCTGAAGGGAATGCCAAGTAAAGGATTACGATTCAAGAATTATGGCCATCTAAACACTGTAAGCTTCTCTAATGCCAACTGGGTTGGATGTCCTGTGGAGAAAAGATTTATTTCAAGCTATTGGGTGGTTCTTGGGGGTTATTTAATTGTATGGAAAAGAAAGAAACAACATGTAGTTTCCCAATCAAGCAATGAAGCTAAATATTGAGCTATGGCACATGTGACAAGTGAATTACTATGGTTGAAAATGTTACTATCAAAGAATGAAATGTCACCATCAAATCCACCAGTGCTATATTATGATAATCAATCTGCTATTCATATTGTATCTAATCCCATCTTTCACAAGCGAACTAAGCACATTAAGGTTGATTGTCATTTTGTGAGAGAAAAAGTTCAGAAAGAGAGGTTATTCTTCAACACATAGATGAAGGATCAACTCTCAGACACTTTTACGAAATCTCTACAGGGGATTAGAGTGAGCTTCTTACAAATTATTCGATATCTACATCCCAACTTAAGGGGCAGTGTTGGGAAATATAGTGAGTAATAATGGTAAAATAGTAACTTAGTTATGAATATATATATATGTAACCCTATTTTTTTATTGAATAATAGAAAACAATTATCTCTTCACATCGTCATTAATAATCATGAATCAACTTTAGTTTGTTTCTTTTGCGTGAATATATTTCTAGCAATAATCATGGATTTGTTCAGTGAGATTTGGTGAAAATCTGTTGATTTGAAAGAAATGTTGTTTTGGATGATTTTGTTATTATCTAACCTTGTCTAATGTAATGGTTATTTTCCTTATTAGAAATGGATCAATAGAGAGGAAATTTTTACCATTCTAATATTAGAGAAGATGAACCTACAAATGTTGCTTTTGTCTATGATGTATATGATTATAGTGTCCAATCCTACTGAAAGGCACTACTATAAGCATATATTGAAGGATTGTTAGAAGCCAAGCTCGTTAGATCACCTTGACTACCTTATTAACAGTAGTGACTTGAATAGTGTAGTATAACTTAGGATGGATAAACGAACATTTACTCTACTATGCAAGTTGGCACGTACAATTGGTGGGTTAAAAAACAATGCACTTGTAACTATAGAAGAACAAGTGATGATGTTCCCACATATACTTGCCCATCATGTGAAAAATTGTGTCATCAAGTTTAGATTTATGAGGTCTAGGGAGACAATAAAAATGTATTATAATTTAGTATTAAATGTCATAATAAGAATGCATAGTAAGCTTTGTGTCTCACTTGAACCAGTTCTAGAGGAATGTATAGATGAGAGATGGCTTAAGGTATGTTTGCTATGCTATTACATTGATTAATTCAATACTTTAAAGATAAGGTTATTTCATTAACTTCATGTTTCTAGGGTTGCTCGAGCATCATATGGCACATACGTTTAGATACGTGTTCAAGAGGTTGATAAACCAAGGTATCAAAATAGAAAGGGGTGAGGTAGCAACCAATGTATTAGGAGTTTGCTCACGTGACATAAGATCAATTTATGTTAACCTAAATGGGAAAGCTCGACAGCAAATTCTAGAGTGCTTTGAGATATTGTAGTTAAACCAATGGTTTGAAGATTTTTATTAGTAAGACAACCATCACGTAGGTTTTGATGATATAAGACAATTAATAATGCTATCATTTTTTATTAGGTAATTATTATCTTGTAGATACTAGATACAAAAATGGGGAGGGCTTTCTTGCTCCTCATAGAGGTACTCGATACCACCTATTCGAGTGGACAGAAGGTTGTATGCCAAATTCCCTTGAGGAGTACTTAAATATAAAGCATTCTCAAGATAGAAATGTCATAGAAAGATGCTTTGGTCTACTTTGGTTACGGTGGACTACTCTTAAGGATGCGCATGACAAAAATTTCTGGAATAGAAATCAATTTCTATTCCATGGACGAGTTTCTCAGCAAAGAAATGTGTTTGATAACGATTCAGCATTTCTATTTCTAGAGTAAATATTTGTTTGATGAGAGAATAAAATTTCTATTTTTAGGAGCGGCGACGGCTGACATTCGGTGACCGGAGTCTAACGTCCGACGATCGGTATCCGGCGTTTGGCGATTGACGGCGGGTGGTCGGAGTCTGGCGTCCAGCGGCCGACGTCCGAAGTTCGACGTCCAACATCTGGCGTCCGACGTCCAGAGCCAACATCCGAAGGCTGACGTTCGGAGGCTGGCAACCGGTGGGTGGCCAACGGTCGAAGTCCAGTGGCCAGCGACAAGTGGTCAACAGCCGAAGTTTGGTGGCCGGTGGCGAGGGGCCAATGGCTGGAGTCCGGCTGCCAGTGGCGGGGGGCCAACAGCTAGAGTTTGACGACCCGCGGCAAGTGGCCAACGGCCGGAGTACGGCGACTGGCGATCAGCGGTTGGCGGCGGGTAGCCAATAGCCGAAGTTCGACAGTCGACATATGATGGTCAGTGGTGACCGACAGGCAATCGGCGGGGGACGTTCGGTGGTCAGTGGTGGGCCTCCAATGTCTGATGGTTGGCGATGAGCGGCCAATGACCGATGGGTGTCCAACATCCAACGGCCGACGGTCAATGACGAGCGGCTGACAATCGGTGATGAGCGGATGGAGTCTGGTGGTTGACGGCTGGTGTTCAGTGGCCAATGGTCAGTGGCAAGCGGTTGATGGCCGAGGCCAGTGGTGGGCGTTCGGCATCCCACGGGCGATGGGTGTGCGACGAGCGATAACAAGAGTGAACAATGAAGAAAGTTTTGATTTCTCATTTCTGTTCTAGAAATAGAAAAGCTAAAAATTTGTTCCAGAAATAGAAAAATGAAATTGCGTTACCAAATGGATTTCTATTCCAAACCTGTTCCGGGGAATAGAGAAATAGAGAAATAGAAACATTGTCATGCGTCCCCTAAGAGTCCATCTTTTATCCAATTAGAACGCAAGGTCCAATAATCATAGCTTGTTGCCTTATACACAACTTGATGAGAAGAGAAATGGCCATTGATCCAACTGAGGCATGGTTAGATGAAGTTGCTAATTTTTTTTTTTTGGTAAAGAAGTTGCTAATTTTTTTGAAGATGTGAAAACAATTAATGTTGTTGAACCGTTGGATCATTAGATGAAATGAAGGCAAAATTTGGCAATTTAAATGTTTAATTAATGGAATGCAAGTTGAGGACATGGAGGAGTTGCATGATTTGGCATTATTTAAAAAAAAAAAAAAACATCATGTGTTTCCCATTGTTGTAAGACTTGCATTGTAACCTTTTCATTTCTATTAGACAAGTGTAATGGTTTGTCATTATTGAAACATATATTCCTTATGTAATGTTTGAATTATGATTTTATCATTTTAAATTTTTTGAACCATGTTGTTCCTATCATCAAATCTTCTCTACCACACTATTTAGGAATGGAAGATAGCGATTTCAGTCAAACTCAAGAATGGGGAACAAAGAGAGAACAACGTGTATGGACAATAGATGAAGAGAATGCACTTCTAGTTTATTTTAAAGAGCTAATTGCACGAGGAATGGAAGCTAATAACAGCTTCAAAATTTGTTACATCATTACATTTTTGAAGTGGTTTGAAGAAAAGTTCATTGGTTCTGGCATCAAGGGTAATCTCACATAGAGTTGAAGATGAAAAAGTTGAAAAAGTTGTACAATCAGACATATGACTTGAAGGATCAAAGTGGCTTAAGCGGATCACGAAACATTATGTTGATATTCATTTAGAGGATAGTAGGCAAAAAGAATATCAAGGTTTTTGTCATTTCTTCTCACTTTTCTTCTTTAGTACTTGCTTAATTTTTAACAAAACAATATATTTTCTTTGTAGACTTATTTAGGAGCTGCTTCTTTGAGAGAGAAGTCATTTCCTCAATATGATTGACTAGCAACTGAACTTGGAAAAGACTATGCCAAGGGAATCTTAGTGAATACCCTTCAGAAGCTCATGTGGTTGTAGATCATGAATAAGGTGAGAATCATAATGGTATAAGTCAAAGCTTACCACCACAATAATCTGTTCAAACGCAAAATATTTTTTATCCTTCAATAAGAAAAAAAGGCTAAAACAAGTGATAAATGCGCTCCTAGGCCAGTTGAGATTGTACACACTTTTGGCTCTTTCTTGGAAAAAGCTAATGACAGTATGGATATGATTACTAGCCACATCAAACATGCTAAAGAGTTTGATAATAATAAAAGAAAAATCAATTAGGAGCTTCTTCATATGTCTTACATACTTTGGATAGAATAAAATTATGTTGAAAAAATTGTGAATGATCTTGAGATTATTCATCTTTAAAAAAAAAAAAAAATCAAGGAGAAGACATAAAGGCACTTGTGGACCTGCTTCTTTAAGAGATGATTGAAAAAATGACTAATAATTTGGGATTAATTGTTTTCTAAGGGTGCTATATTTTGTGAAGTGTGTAGCTTGGTTTATGGTTTTTGTGGTATTCAATGAACTACTAGAGTTGGAGCGATGAGTTGCATAAATTTGATTATAAGTAATAGGCGTCTTGTGTAGTCTCTTTGTTGTTTTAAGACAATGAAAAACATCGAACAATGTTGTTTTTGCTATTTATTGGAATCATATGTTTTTTGAATGTGTTTTTTCTTGTGAAGTCCGGAGCTTTATTCATAAGTGCTATAGTATGCGTCTCCTTCTAGAGAGTTATCATAAATCTTAATGCAAAATGAAAGGAGTATAGAAATTCTAACTAATAAACCATACTAAAATGGGAGCTGCAATCAATGGTAGTGATAGTGGACATCCTTACTTCCGGTGCATCAACTATGGCCAGTTGTTGCCTCGGGTTTGGTTGCATTGTGGTATGCCCTTTGGCTTATGATCAAGTTTCGAGGCTGTTCACCGTCTAATTTTTTGGCTCTCTATATTTTTTCTTAGCAATTCCTTTGCCACTATAATTTGTTTTATGTATCTTGGTAATTTTGACCCCCACAATATAAAGTCCACAAAGCAATCTCTTTATTTTGTACTTAATTCTCGTTGAAGAGTTAGTCGCTAGTGCGATGTATCACACGGAATACACAATTCAAAGTGCTTTTTCAATATTTGGACGACGAAGAGCAAGTCCGTTCTCAGCGATGTCTTTTTAAAAGCATGGTATGGAGAAGACTTAGGCTAAGCAAGTAGAAAATTTTGCTAAGCGCCGTATGGATGACAACGAAAGTTTGTGAGTCTAATTTTATTTTATTGCAACGAGGTTTGAAAGTCTAATTAGCTCTACATGTTTTCAAGTATATTTGCACATGAGAATTATATTTTTATGATAATAAGATTGATATCATTTCATGAGCACCACATAGGGGCATATATATCCTTTATATTTATATATAATTTTTATCAAACAATGGATAGGATAGGATAAGATAGGAAAATATCTAACTTCAAATCTATATTTCACCATATAGTTGATAGAATATGACAAAATCCTAGACTTCTTATCTTATCCTATCTTATATAGTCCTATCTTGACTGGAAATACAAACGACCAAACACGGGAAATAGAACAACCCTGATGGGCTAAGCAATAGTAAAGCTTCATTATGTCCAATACATTTAGTGTTTTTGCAAAATATTACTCAAAGACCAAACAATGCATGCATGCTCCAAACATGATTTCTAAATGCAATGACTATTAATTTTCTTTTTTGTGTTTTTCTTTTTATGAAAATTAAACTATATGTAGTGCATGAAATGTAATTATTAATTTACATGACATGACTTAGATTATTTGACCCTAAGCATATGATTAGTAAAATGACATGATAATATGAAATGGGCGTTATAAACTAATTAATTCTATATGGATATTTATGCAATATTTTTTACATTTTCTTTATGAATTTAGTTAGGAAATTGTCTAAATTTGCATGATGACCTAAATTAAACTAGGAAATAATTTATCTTAAATCATAATCTAAATTAGGTAATTTCCTAACTTATTACATTATTCCAAGGGAAAATTCCAAATAAAGACCTGAAGTGGATCAATTTTCTCAAATAAGGATTCGAAATAAATTTTGTGTTAGATAAAGACCTAAAGTGGACTCATTGTCTCAAATAAGGACCCAAAGTAGTTGAATCAATTCCAAATAAGGACCTAAGCTTGCTGGTCAGCCAAATATTCATCATCTATCAAGCATGCAGCATTTCTGACGACCGGAGTTTGGGCAATTTTACCCAAAAAAAATCTAGGGAAAATTAACAAATCTTAAAATAGAAACAAAAAAACCCTAGGTTTTCTACGGTCTCCCCACTCCTTGTACCCATCCTCTACAAAGTCAAAGACTAAAGTTCTTCCCATTCCTTGTACCCATCCTCCGCAAAGTTGAAGACCCAAATTCTATGCCAGTTGAGGCACGAATTCAAAAACAAGAAGAAAACCAGATGCTTCTTTCTTTGTTTGTGGAGACCCAAATTCTCTGCCAATCAAGCAAGGCGAGGAGCGACGAGAATCGAGTCATGACGATGACCGGGTAGCGATTTGGTTGAGGAGCAGCGGAGGAGAAGAAAGAAGAAAATGTAAACATCTAAATGAATAACCTAAACTTAATTAAATTAGAATTTTCCCTTTTTTTTCCAATCACAATTTTCTGACAAAATTGCCCCTATTTTAATCACCGGAAAATATCTAACGACGAGCTAAGGTCCTCAATAGAGATTAACTTGATCACTTCAGGTCCTTATTTGACACAAAATTCACTTCGGGTCTTTATTTGAAACAATGAGTCCACTTCGGGTCCTTATTTGACACAAAGTTCACTTTGGCTCCTTATTTGAGAAAATAGATTCACTTCAGGCCCTTATTTAGAATTTTCCCTTATTCCAATGCACTAAAGATATGAATTTCTAAATTAGGAAACATTCATGGATGCAATTTAAACTAAATGCAATGCAATCTTTTTTATATTATGTTATATGAATGTTCCTAAACTAACGAGTAAAGACTTGTTAAATATTCACCACACCCAAAATAGGAAATAAATTTAATCAAGGATCCAATTTTTAGTCTCAAAGATCAAATCCCCAATTATAACTCAAACAGGGAAACTTATATATTCGAGATATAGCTAAAACTCAAACCAAATCACATCACAGTTCTTCATATTAGGTAATTGACCATTTGAATAGAATGTAATTTTGGAAATTACCTAAATTGGACAATTGATTCCAACGACGACCGGCGACAAGTGGATCACAGGGATAACCAACAAGGCAAGGAATTCACCGAAGTGTCTGGCACGGTGAGGGTTGGTCCGGCGCAGCAGCAATGGCGTAGGCACGGTAAGAATCCTTTACCGTGAATGTGCCTCTTCTTTTCTCTATTGATCAACCACTTTTAATCTTAAGAGAGAGAGAGAGAGAGAGAGAGAGAGATCCTTTATATAGGTGAGATTTATGGTTGTCTCAAAAAGAACAAGAATCCTTTACTTTTCCAATTTGGACCGAAGGGATATATTTTTTTTGGTCTGTGAACAAAGGTACACATTGACACTTGTTCTGTTATCTTCCAATCGAAGACCGTCCCATGTGGACCTCACATGTAATTTCAACCAGAGGGATATTTCAACGAGGTTGGCCAAAAATTACAATCTCACAGACTCGGACCAAATAATTCAATCAAGCTCGGAGCCTTCCTGCACCAGTCTAATTAGAACATAATTCATTGTGGGCTTATTACTATGAAAATGCTACTAATATGTAAATACAAATTAATAATATATTTGTTAGGAGTTGTGGTCGATTTCTAATTTTCTTTGCACTGAGTGACTAAAAGATCCGCCAAAATGTAAGCATCAATAATGGAAATGTATACCAGATATATGAAATTATAGTCCTGAATTTAAAATCTTTATGAGGAATAGGATTCCGATGTTAGAAGTAACTATAAAACAACTGTGATCATCAACACATAACAATAATTGAACGATCATAGGTAATCTGAGTTGCTTCTAGATAGTGCAAGTCGGATTTATTTATCTTTGATTTCATTTTTTTTTTTAAACAAAGGGATAAAGTCCACAATTGATCCTAATTTGTGTGATTTTCTCAATTGAATCTTAAATTTTTAATCGGTCTAACTCCAATGGTTAAAAGTAGGCCAACCATCGTTAAAAGTAGTCCTTTCTTTGGACTGTTTGGATGGAGAGAAGAAGATGAGAAGAAAGAGGACGTTCTTCTCTTCAAGCAAGTTATTCTCTGTTTCCTTTCTCTTCTCCTTTCTTTTCCCTTAGATTTTTCCCAAAGTTTCCTTTTTCAAGTTCTCATTCCCATTTTCGGATGAATTTTAGAATTTTCTAGATATTTCACAGGATTTCATAATTTCTTTTATAGCAAAAATGCCATATCAACAGGGACGTCGACATAATAGTGTGTTTTTACGAGTATAGAATTTATTCAACCGACTAATGAAATTTAGGTTACTCACCAATTAAAAGTTTGAGGATTCAATTGCCAAAACCACACAAGTTAGGGGACCTATCGTGGAATCATCTCAAGAATCCAAAGCCAAACTAAGATCTAGAAGTCTTCTTACTAGAGATCATGAGGTCAATTGGGTTATAAACAAGTGGATCATAGGCATTTATGATTGTCTGTTCAAGTACTTTAATTAATCTTGTCACCTCCTACCATATAATATCAATTGTCAGCCGCTGGATTTGGAATGAAAACAATGCAAGAGGTTGCGCCTTAAGAATTTTTCTATCACCATCTCTTGCATCATCCATGCTTGTACTACCAAGCAAAGATCCAGAGCTAGTCCAGGGTTTACAATGCTCTTCTTGCTCTAGCACATTGGAGCTCTAAACTAGTGTACTTTTCAGGAATCTGAGTAAGGTAGGGCTTTATGCCTAACTCAGGCAACTCCTGATTCCGACAGGAGCTTTTGCTCGTTTTAAAAGTAGAAATCGGCACTGGCATCATCTGAATAAGAAAATATAGTTCACAATAGGCGAGCGATAAGCAATTCTAACAAATCAAATACTATACAGCCACTGAATCAGGCAAACAGAATAAAGTCTGATCTTCTTCATGCTCAAAACAGTATAATATGACAATCTGCCCAGCTTACTTTCTCTCTTTTGTGTCAGCTGAAAATTAAATGACTACTTACTCACAAACAGCAATCAGCAAGGGACTGACAATGCCGGTCTGAGCTTGCGGCTGCATCACAACGACATGAGAATTCGGCTTGACAAAATCTTTCAGGGGGAAACTTGATGAGTCGATAGCACAATAAGATGGATCAGATAAATTGCTTCAGAAACTCTGCAGCAACCAACCTTCCTCGTGTATTAACAGACATCTTGAGTTCGCTTATCTCTTTATCTATATCCTGTAAGTCACAAGACCCCGATCTGAACATTAGAAGGACGCATAACAAATGAAAACCAACCAAGGACCAAGGGTCAAAGACAAAATAAATTGAACCCATTGACCTCTAACTAACGTTGCTGCATTCTATACATTTTAATTGGCCAATCCTGTGAACTGCACGAGTTGTTCCCTGTTAATATTTTTTGCTATCATATTTATTTCCTTTTTAATGATTTATTTCATTAGGCCTATTCAAGATGTAAATGAAAGTAAAAGTCTCAAACTCAAGGTAAACTATTAATACGGCTCCACTTCAGCACCTCCCAAGACACACAGCTGCAAACAAACTCCAATACATCCATTAGTTTCAAAGAGCAGTCATGACATGCAAAGGAAACCAGGACCCTACACTTTCATAGAGCTATCTGCCATCTTCACTTTTTTAGGGGGAATATTAGTGATGCTTCGATTAAAAATTTTAGTGTTTGAGCTACTTCACTTTTCATGGGAAAAAAACCTCTCTTATGAGGTAAACATGTGCAGAAAATTATTTCCATATTAATTGCCTATATCATAGAAGGCAGCATTATTTTGTAAATGATCAGCTTTAGTCATAAACGATAATACAAGTTTTTGAACTGGCAGGGAAATGGTTTTGTTTTTGAAAAAAATACAAAGTTTTTCAATCGAGAACCTCTGGGTAGATGAAGAAAAGTAAGTAGAATTAATATGTCCACAAGAAAGCATAATATTCAAAGTAATTCACCACAGACCAAAGAACCAAGTGTAAAGGGTGAAAACTTGCCTCCATAAATTGCACAATGAAATCAATGAGTTTATGCTTCTGCATCTCCTCACAGTGGTAGTTCGTAATGAGGAAGCTTAGGTCATAACCCTTCAAGCAAAGGCAAGAAATAGATAAATCCACAATGCACAGAAGCTACTACAAAGTCTGTTCTTTATAAATGAACACAGTAGACCGCATAAGTAAATCTCTCAAGCCTTATTACACGCTGGAAACCTTCTTAGTGTTAAAAGAGGTATAATATAATTATTTAGGAACTTTACTCCTACCATCTGAAAAGCAGAAAAGAATCCATGGACAAATGAACATATAAAGATACTGCTCCACGAAAAAGTTTGACGACCTACTATTGCTCAGCTGATTTCACCATGAATGTTGCTGAATCCTCCAGTCGTTATCAGCCACAACTGTCTTCTGACATTATGTAATATAAAGATATCGACAAGGAATCTTGTGCCATGGATTTATATTGAGCAAAACATATTTTTACTCTTTAACAGCTTCTGAAATTATGGAAAATATCTTCAGTACTTTTTGGATTTATTGAAGCTATCCAGTATGACTCTAATTTCAAAAGAAAGCCTTCTGAAAGAACTATTAAACTTCAACAATTAATGGTGCATGATCCCAAATGAATGCTCCCAAGATTATTGTACCAATTTAGCATACCACTAAACCTACCCTCTTTGTAATGCTACATTGACACGACAAGTGACGTACCCTATTAAATACCTGTTCCCTGAATCCAGGTATCAAGAGCTAAGTGTGCTAATGATCCAGGTTATGATGGTTGTTGTACATTAAGCAGACTATCTCTTACTATACTCTCTAGAACACTAAGTAAACTGAAAAGGATGCACCTAGGAAAAGAATTTAGAGAAATAGCTTGCATTATCAATAAATCAAGACTTAAGCCAAGTTCGCCAATTAAGGTAAGCCCTAAATCAGATGCAAATGCAACCTTTCTATACGAAATGGAAAAAAATGTCTGAACGTCTTCAATAGGACATCATTCCAAATTTATATTGGGCAATGCATCTTTCTACGGCGAATAAATGTATATCTACCTGCACTGGCTTCCTCCTCAACACCTGAAATGCTTCTGCCCTCATAGACAAAAATCTTAGGAACTTCTTGGTCAATATGTTTTCAAGTTCATCTGCCTGTTTTACCTAGCAAATAGTAAATAAAAACATATTAAAAAGAAGCATGGAGACTCAAACTTAGGTGGTCAAAATCAAAATGCAATCATGAGACTCAAAAGGACAGGCCATGCCAATCACCTGGCAGGTACTTAAATGTTTGGCAAATGCTACATTGTACAATTCAAAATAAATGGGAAGCAAAGAAACACATCATTGTACTTCAGAATTCAGATAACCATATTACCAGAAAACAATATTTTACGCGTCACTGCCCAATCTTTTCTGATGCTTGCTTATCTGATTATTCTGGCTATTATTCAAATTGCCAAAGTGGGATGCAAATGCCCTAATTATGGGAACAAATGTAACATCTAATGCATCAACTTCCAGCAGACCCTATCCAAATAGCTTTCTAAAGTTGTGTCTGACTATCAAATTTTTCCTCTTCAGAGTCAGAAATTTAAAGATGCAGATCCACCTCAAAATCCTTCCTCTGGCAGTCCAGATGCAGGAAAAGGGAATTACCAGCATTTTCAATCATGAAATATGGATAATCAACTCTCCATACAAGGCCTTGGGAACATGACTAGTTACTCATGGGATTCCTATAATGCTTTATGGGTTATTATATTTTCCCCAGTTCTTTTATCTTTTTGCGTTCAATAATGATGAGATCATCTGCATCCCAAAATAACATCCACGAATCATTGAGAATTAAATACGACGAAAAAGTAGCCAGCACATGGAAAATAAACGAGACTGGCATTCAAAGCCTAATGATGCAGGGAACCGTAATTTGAGGTAACCACACTCAACTTCAAAGTCTTTACTCTACTCGAACAAACATCTTCAACTTCTACCTGTAATAACCCCTAATTCATGTATGATCCTTCCTACTTGATTAGCCCGGATTTAAAGACCATCCTCTAGTTCATACTCCGCTAATAGTGTCCACAAGGCACTCAATCATAAACCTGAGTATTTAGCCTAAAAAATAGTGCAAAACATGATATATATATATACATATAGAGTGTACTACTATGATATAAATTAGGATGCAAAAGACATAATAGCGTGAAATTTTAGTCGACTTGATTGAAGGTAAACTTCAATTGGCATGATCAGGATTTTAGTAATGTTGCATCCAGTTAAAAGGAAAGGGCTTTACATCTTCACTATTTAAATATAACAAAAACATGAGTCAACTAAAACGCCTCAATTCTAGAGAAATGCGAAACAAAGAAAGTTTAGTGTTACCTTGAGGCTTATTCGTAATGAATTAATAGAAGTTTCTATCAAGCATTTTTCAGCTTCATTTCTGCATATCAAGATCTGAAAAGAGATTCGACACAAAAATTTATACAATGACAAAGTACAGGAGTTGGTGAAAATAGATTCTCTCTTTAGCTAGATAAATCAGATAAGCCTTTCTAATGACAAAAGGTAGAAGGCAAAAAAGAATTACTCAGCTATGATATCTCACTGAAATTGCTTTTTACCGGTTTCAGCAGAAGTTCAGGACTAGTCCTGCAAAATAGAAAAATGGCATAAGATCTCCTGCACGAGACATCTATTAGCAACTAGCAAGTATTAAGAGTACATCCATAGCTCTATAGTAAAGGAGAGTACTTATCAATCTCAATAATCACTCATATCTTCCCATGGAGGTAATAATAACACTCTGTTAGATTGAATAGAGCTATGCGCATGAGAATATCATCTCTTTAATTCCGAGTTCAGACATTCTAAAAGTTCGCTATTGCCAACAATGGAGACATAGACATACTTTAGCTCAACCTCTGGCTTGTTATGCCTCTCAACTTCTTGACAAGGAAAGTTCTGCAATCAGGAAATGGTCAAGAGATCAGGCGCACCAATGAGATAAAAAAAATTCATCCCTGTACAGTTCGGTCAAGAACAAGTTATGAAGGATCACATTATAGTTGAAGGCTTTGGAAAGGCAACCACAACAAAGTCATGCCACAAGTCATATTGGGTAAGAAAACTAATTTATGAATTTCTGAGTGATATCCTAGTCTATCAAAAGTAAAGAGCTTTTCAAAAACCCATATCGACCGGTTCATGATCAAACATCTTGGCGGGATTTTGCATTGTTAGTCTCCACCAAAACGCAACAGGTCACACAAGCATTCTACCTGGAGCTCACACACACAACTTTATCCATTTGCATCAAGAGCGAACCCTACGATAATGCGACTCAAACGTTCATCGCATGCATTCACTGCAACTAGTGGCAATGTATCCTATTTTTCCGCCATTACACTACTCCTAATTGGAGATAAATCTTCAGCAACACCAAAGGCGAGACAAGTCTACTTCAACTCTCAACCCTAGTTCCCAAACGCCGCGACTGTGCGAATTCTTGCCTCACCTGCAAACACATGGCCGCCTCGAGAGTGTTCCGGATGCAAGTCAGGTACAATCGCAACGAGTTGGCCTGCCAAGAACACACGCACGCACACAACAGCGAAAAACAAGAACAAATCAGTCGAACTGATCAATCGCCGAACCATTTCAAACGATCTAAAAGCTTCTCGGCAACTCCAATCCGCCAAGATCTCATCGGGTTCGTTCCAACCAGGAGATCAACAACAGCCGAGCAAGTGATCGACGAGAACGCTGAATCGAAATCGCTCGAGTCTCACCATTGTCCGCCGCGGATTCGAAGCTCTCCGATCCTGGAAATCTTCGAGCTCTTCTTCCCGACGCCGATCCGATTTTCGTTTGCTCGCTTTTTGCAGTGGAAAACTGGAGGCGGAGTTTTGACCTTGACGACGTCGTTTTGTGCTTAGTCGGTATGAGCTTTGCAGAAGTTTATGATTAAATCGCGTGAGTGTTGTATGTAAATTGACGCAAAAGTATGTGATTACAATAATATTAGGAAATTATTTTCATGCTCTTTTTGCTATTTAGTGCTCGGATAATTTGGAGGTAGATGCATATTTTATTTTATTTTTATTGTCGGGCAAAGGAAAAGTGAGACGGAGAATGATTTTGACTTAATATGTGGAAGATAGCTTTCCCTACCGAAAAGCAAATCTAATAAATTATTTTAAGTCGAATTTTGACAAAGAAATTCAATGAAACTCATGCCTCCAATGAGGTAAATAATGATGGAATTTTTTCATTAAAACGAACAAAACAATATCTTAAAATTCAACGTAACTGTTGTAATATCCGAAAAATGTCTTTGTAGCTACTAAAGCAAAGTTTTCTTATCCTGTTTTTGGTGATTTCTTTTTATCTTTCATAAGCATTTATGTGCTCTCATTTTGCTAATAATAAAGATTAGAAATTATATTCCCACCTCGTATGGTATATTGTTTAATAGAACACATTGAAACATATCATAGAGACATTAACTCGATTTTTTAAATTACTGTATTTAGCAAAATAATTGAAATCGAAGAAGAGAACTCTAGGATACGACATGTCATAAAGAAAAGACATCACATTGTCCCCTCATAATTTATAAAAAATAACTGAGATAAATTTTTATTCAAGTCGCAATTCGATCCTAATTATTTAAACGAGAATTTTTTAGAAGATAAAATGATGAATTGATAATGTAGAATTACAGATACTCAACATTGTTTTGATATATTAAGAGAAATAATTCAACTGCGTTGATTAAAGTGGGTTGACTCTAAAGATGTCACATGAAATTCATAATAGCTTCACTAAAACATGGCATCAATCCAAATTGTTTTGTTTTTGGGAGAACAATAAAAAAAAAAAAAAAAGACATGTTGTATGTTGAAAATTAAGATTGGAGAGATGGAGAAGAAAGAATAGTGATAAAGGGTAATGGTCATTCCCGTACATTTTCAATTTATCCATTCAAGACGTTTCTTGTATTCCGTGAAAGGGTTATGGAGAAGATCATGAATGTCCGAAATAAATATACTATCCCGCAAAACGCATCAACCCCTAACTAGAGACTGCCTTTTAGTCTCTACACTTCATGAATCTGCTCCACAAACTCTTGGGCTACGTTTGGTCGTTCGGATTTCTAATCGGGATAGAATTAGATAGGATAGGATATGAAATCCTAAGATTTTTTTATATCATGTCTATTATTTGGTGAATCGCAGTATTAAAATCAGATATGTCACATCATATCATATACATTTTTTTTATATAAAAGACATCATTATAAATGAACATAAATGTTCATAAAAGGAGATAGTGAAAATCTCTTGTAACACTATTCCTTAATTTATTTTTATTTTTTCCTCTTTTTATATTATTTTTATTATTATTTCTTTTTTCCCCTTTCATCATTCTTTAATAAAATTTTATCAAATAGTAAACTGTACTAACATATCTAAAATACAAAAGAAAGTTAAAACCATTATTGTGGTAACAGCCGAGTGGTGCAATTAGTAGGGATGTACAAAAGAATCGAGACCCACCTGAACTACTCAGAACCGAACTGGACCAGCCTAGAATAGATGGTTCCTAAGGGAACCGATTTGGTTCCCAGTTCTAATTTATTGAAACCGATGGATACTGATTCGATTCCATTTTTCATGGGCGGAACCGCCAACCCGTTCACCCATACCGGACCAATATTATAATAATATATTAATTTTAATATACAAATTAATAAATTATTAATTTGGTTTGCGACTTTTGATTTGGTTTTTAGTTTATTTTGCTTTCCACATAATGTTCTGGCTTCTAGCTGCTTCTGGTTTCTAGTTATTGTGGTGATTTTTTTCATTTTCTTTTGTTCTTATTAAGGACATTGGCTTATAGTTTCTGATTTTGGCTTATAGTGAGACCGGTTCCACAAATTTTTTTTTTTACTTTCTTATTTTGCCATAATACTTCGGGTCCTGGAGTTTCCACACTTGAAAAAAAAAACCTGGGACGTATCTCTCAAATCATTGGTCCGGTACTAGATGTAGCCTTTCCCCCGGGAATAAATTGGGCTTTTGATTTTGCTTATTATATGTTGTGACGATAAATGTACAAGGCTATTATTATATACTCAATGCTATTATTATATATACGCAATGCTTGATGAGGTTGTTTATGGTATGGACTTTACAGTCAAAAGAATGGAGATATTTGGTTGATCTTTACTTGGGAACCAGACTAAACCAGCAGTCTGATTCTTGGGTGGATCCACGGAATCAACAAGTGGTTTCCGGTTCCGAAAGATCGGAACCGGTCCTTAGTGGGCGATTCCCAATTCTACACCCATCTCGACCATGCTCACCCCTAGTAGTTAGGTAATTTGTGTCATGGTTATGCTACCTTGACGACTATTGAGTGCTTGTCTAAGGTTGCCCAATCCCAACTCGAAACCTCCAGTTGAGGTTTTAAGTAGTTGCGTGGCCATAGACAACCTTCAACGAGGTCGGCCATAGCGGCTGGCAACCTCAAACTAAGGTCATAAGGCACCACTGTGGCCGTGGACAACAAGGTTGTTAATGGGGTCAGTTTGAGAGAGAGAGAGAGAGTCGGTAGCCATTACAATCGCGGCAGGGTGAGGAGTCGGTGGCTGCGGATGTCCGTGTGCGGTGGAGAGATGAGGGTTTGTTGATGTGGGAGAGCGTGAGCTAAGCCTTACGGATTTGCAGGAGGGGCCAACTTGGCTTCTTTTATTGTGGATTTCTTCTAGAGTAAAGAAAAAGAAAAGCAGGGGGAACGAAAATGGTAATCGGATGATATTCAAGACATGATTTTGGTAATTTCTGTTATGTTCTTTGTACTTTTCTAAGGAGTTCTTTTGCATGTAATCTAATACAACGTGAAAATGCAGGGTTTCAAAATCGAAAGCGTGCACCGGAAATTTTCTTCTCTGCTTTTTGAGTGCAGCGACTGAGCGACCAACATTGGTGCAGCTCAAAAGCCAAAATTGAGCAGCAACCCCATCACAAGAATGAATGCCGTGATCAGCTGATTCAGCAGCAAAAAGAAACAGATGACATTAGCTCGTACAGAGAGAGCGAGCGAGCTATAATTACTTGAGGCAAAGAGAATATAGATACAAGTTCATCTCTTCGTGAAGGACAACGACAGCTGAAAAGAGAAAAGAATGAATTTGGCTAAAACAACTCCGGTTGGTTGATGACAATAGCATTTACATCCCCAAAAACATAGAAGCATCCATCGACGAGGAAACAAAAGGAAAAAGAAAGAGAGAAAGCACACGGAAAGCAAGGGCTGCCGTATCAATTTGATCCTCGGACGCGCAATTTGTTGGCCACATACAGCAGATGACTGATGTTTGTGGGAGGGTAGTTTTGGAGTAGCCGGAGATTGGAAGTGAAATCACCAGCCAAAAGGCGTCTCCGAACGAGAATTAGCATGGCGCAACATACTCGGAGCAAAGTTTCCTGAAATGCAACACAAATTCCATCACCGGGTTATCAAAAGCCAAAAAGTGTCTTCTGAAAATTCATAAACTTGACGTGATATGCGCATCTGTTTCGCCCAATTTCAGATTAACCTCCTAAATCAAATGGAGAACATTAGGCAAATCTCAAAAATTTGGGAAGGATCATACACAGTTGTTTGGGAAGGGTGTTGTTAAATCTAAATGGATTGCATGACAGCTCATTAACACGCCAAGCCTCAATACCTTATGGAATTAAATTCACTTGCATCTTATTCTTCATGCTTAATTGATTACGAGTCGGGACCAACTTTTGCCAACATCTATAGCCTTTGATTCCACTTTCAACTAATGGTTGAACAGAGAATCCTTTTCAGCAGAACCTTCAGACAGAAAATTTTTGGATGACACATGGTGAAAATGTAAAATTATTGTTACACTTTTATAAGCTTTAGAATCAACTGACCAAAGTAGTCTTGAAGACTCATTCAACCATCGATAAATATGTTTATCACATCCTATAGCACTTTTCTCAAATTTAAATACCCAACTCTCATCTCACCGTTGCCCTCAATCTTTGGTCATCCACCATTTCACCACAATCACCATTACACCAACATCACCAAAATCACACCATCACAACTTATCTTCTGTCCTCACCATAACCTCCAACAACCAACCATCACTATTGCCAACACTCCTACTACCTACTCCTCAACCTAGTGATGGTGATAGAACCCGTTTCTTCACAGATTCCTTTTTACTAGCAGTGAAAAATTGCATATAGTGAGGCTGTCATAAAGGTCAAGCAGAGCTCCTCCAACCAAGCATACAACTATTGTATGGTTAAAAAATCAGGAAACAGAATTTTTAATCTCCCACAATTGTGCCTTGGATAGCAAGTGGCAGTGGGGCAAATACTTGCAAGTTGCAGCTTCTTTCTCCATTAAGTTCTTTTGTTTTCCCCCCAAATAATGGAGGAAGGGCACCTTTAGGTAGATGAATTTACCTAATCAGTACTAGTCTGACTTCACTTCCTTTGCATTATTAGATACTAAATATTCTCTTGCACACCGAACTAATCCCAACTGTATTTAACTTGACAGTCTTCCATAAAAAGGAGAATACAGATTGTACTCTGACCCTAACACAGCTCTAGCAGATGAAGCACTCTTGGGAATCAAAAACTGAGCCAAATGTTCAGTGAAGACTTTGGTAAGCATGAATTCCTGTCTTGTTAAATCTCAGGTTCTCTCATCTATCTTAACTCTGCTCAATTGAACCAGCATCTCATGAAGTCAGGAAGAAATGATTTCACGAAACTCCATCAAATGCCTTTGGCAAATTTACTCTAAAAGAAAAGTTCATACCTGAGGACCATCAGGGTCACTCAGAAGGGTGTCCCAAATCTGAAGGCTGTCTGCAAAATTGAACTCCTGGGTCAAGAGGAGAGTAATCCATCGGAACGCATAAAACTGGGGATTGACCTGACATTGAAAACAATGAGGGATTAGAAAACAGAAAAAAACTGAACCTCTTGTGCAAAAGGAAACCACATTATAGAAGCATCTGTCAAAACTTTAAAGAGTTAAAGCAATTCATGGTAGCGTTGTCCAAACAATCAGTTGCACAATGAAAGGAAACCAACAAGGACATATCGCAACTTAAAACCCTATCCGACATATACAACCAAAGTAAGAGCTTTATTATGAGCACATTGTAGCTAATAGTCAATATTCTTAATATCCCCTATCCAAGTTTCATACTTGTCCCTTTTCAGAATAAAATATAACCAAGCTTCACTGTATTCCATCTTCAATGAAAAATAGCTTGCTCTTGGGGGAGGAACCACTGTTAGAAATGTTCATGTAGAAGCTCCTATTTTATCCGATGTTGTACAAGAAGCTCCCGGAATCCTATTAGCTACAGATGCTGGAGGAGTTCAGTCAGTAGAATAAGGGCTTGTTTAGTAACACTCCCGAGAACAACTGATTCGATTCTTTTATTCCCCGAAGCAAAAAAAAAAAAAAAAATCGTTTGGTAAATTTTTTATTCCTAGGAACAAAAATCAAATTTTTTGTTCCGAGAAAAAATTTGGAACAGAATCAAGAAGCGGAAAAAGTCGTTTCTTGTTTCCAGGAATAATTCCTAGAATCAAGTCTAATTTTTTTTCTTTTCTCTTTCCTTTTCTTCTTCTTCCTTTTGGCCCGTCTCTGATCTCGGCCATGACCAGCAACTGGCCAGACGAGAGCCGGCGATCTCGCCGGAGCATAGCCGGCCCCCAGAGACATTGAGCCACAGCGAGGCTTGTCAGCCTGAGCCTCGGCTGAGGTCGGCGACCGGCTAGATGAGGACTGGCAACCTCGCTGGAGCGTAACCAGCCCCCGGCAATGCCCAGTCACAGCGAGGCTTGGGCCTTGCTAGGCCACCTCTAGGTCGGTGTCACTTGGCGGTGGCCCAACAAGGCTGAGCCTCGCTGGCAAGGCTGACCTCATGCTGCCTAGGCAAGGTTGAGCCTCACCGGTGGCCAAGCTCGGCTCGCCAGGCTGGGCGAGGCCTACCAGACCTCGTTCTTGGCCTAGCAAGGCTCCAGCGAGCTTACCGGACCTCGCCCAGCCGGTCGCGGCCACCACCGTGGCCAGCAACTGGTCACAAAGGAGGAAGAAGAAGAGAAAAGGAAAAATAAAAAATAAAAAGAAAAAAGAGAAAAATAAGAAAAATATAATAGAAGTAATAAAAATTAAAAGAAACAAAAAAAAATTAAGAATCCTACTAAACATATTTCTATCCCGGTAATAAAAATTTTGGACAGTTATCAGGCGCCTTCGAAAACTCAGAAATTATTCCCGTGAATAGGATAAAAAAAAAATCATTTTTGAGCAAAAATTATTCTTTAGAACAAAATGGTTACCAAACGCGCTCTAAACTACTGTAACGAATCTTACCCCCACAATATTATTTATTTTCCTTTGCAGGGACATCTAAGATTCATTTGTAAAAATGAAAAATACAACTTCATTTAGAATGCACAATGTAAGAGATATATCCAGATTTTCCTCAAAGAATGTGTCAAGAGGAAAAGAGAGACATGTACATTCTTTTGGTCGGAGCAGAGATTATAATATAAATATAGAAAGCTATGAGATACGCATTTAAAATTGATGTCAGCGCAAACAAAAGTATTTGCCCCACCTGACTACCGATTTCATTCTTTCAGTCAAGTAAGATATTAACTAGACGATTAATAACCAGTCAGGAGGCTGGGAATAAAAGTATTCGACCACTGAACACTTGAGTATGTGAGTTTACACACAATCTTACTTTGGTTGTAATCTCAAGATGACGCCAAAGCTCTTCATCATACTCCTTCAAAAATTGCGACAATCTGGATATTGTTGACCGAATTCCCACAACACTGTTGTCCAATTGTTGGCAAAAGTTATCCCGAAACCCACTCAACAACTCAACAAAGCAAAAGAAAGCGTCTGCTTCAGCAGAAGCCTGTGTGATCAAAAAATAAAAAATAATAATTAGGACACAAAAATGCTAATGGATCCACACACCAAAGAGATTCTTGATGCAGTTGCAGTCACATAGATATATAAGAGAAAAGAATCATAGATATAAAGATTTAGTACAAGATGCATCATTCAGCAGTTAGCATAGCTAGGAATTCATGCCTACCTAAGTGGAAAATATATAATAATCACAGCTCCAACTAGTTGATACTTGCATTACCAATTACTGAAAGAACTGCGATACAAAGTAATTTTCCATCACGGAAAAAAAAAATGTGAAAACGAACTCAGTTATTTAATACTTACTACAAACAAGATAAAGGTAGCATAATCAGAAAGAAAAAAAAATAAAAAATCAAGGTATTCCCTTTGATTCACTCTTTCTGAGTTTGCATAAGCAAAATAACGTTTTACCACACAAAAATCCTCTCAACAGATACAGCAATCAGCCAGTTGCTCCTCAAACTACATATAGAAAAAGCACCATGCCCACAAATCTAATAGGAAAGATTGCCCATGGATTTACAGATGACCAAAGATATAACTTCATATAATTCTAATCAATGTTGTTAAATCGAGATTCTGGTTGTGAATCTTAGAACTCATTTTCTGAATCATGAATTGAATGGAATCATAGATCACAAGATCAGTAAAAAGTACAGAATAAAAAGAAGAAAAATCTAACAAATAAGCATTCCTACTAAAATTAAGCTACTAGGTGCCAAAATACATAAAAAGCATGTTATAGTAAATATTGTTGAGAAAATTATACTCGCTACTCCATTGTCAATGCCCAACCTAAGTTCTAACTTCTCAAAAATATAGAAGTGCAAAATGAAAAAGGCCTAAACACTTACAAGAAAAAAAAAACACTGTCAACAACACTTAGAAACCTCAATGTACACAAAATAATTCAAAACACTGTTATAGTCTACTGAAACCAGCTAAAGAGAGGAGACTAATCTTAAATACTCATGCTGTGACTGTTGTCCAAGCGTGCGTTTAAACAAGTCAAAGGAGGCATAATGGCCAGCAATGGCTGGCATTGTCGCCAGAGGTGCAACAGTTGGTATCTTAGCCAGCAACAGCTGGTCAAGAAGTGACAAGAAGCAGTCTAGCAGCTTTCCAAGGTACTTTGCTAGCCTAAGGGCTGAGAAAATCAACGTCCTCCAGCATGCTTGCACAATTTTTACCTTTTATTAACAATCGTTTTCTTTTTTTCTTTTTTCTTTTTTTTCAATTTTTAGCCCATGTTTCTCTTTATGACCCAATACTTTTGCACTCAACCACTATCATGAAGCCCAACAATGCAAAGTGTGGTTGTTCTCCAAAACTGTAGAGAATTGTTGAATCGTATGATTTGTACCCAATCGTACGATTCATGCACTCTTATGATTCAAGAGTGCAAGAGATGGGTGAACCAAACTGAATCATGCAATTCGAATTGTGAATCAGAAAATTTACAACTCTGGTTCTAATCAATAACAAGATACATCAATAAACCAAAAAGCCTCCTTGAATAAGGTTACCCAGTCAAGACGTTCAATCAATGGACAGCTAAAGCATTGTAAAAAATGGCTAAAAGCGATGCAAAAATACATACTGCATTCTCTTCATCAGGATCATTTCTGAATACATAATATAGAGGAGCCACAATTTCATTCATCCCTTGGACATATCTTACGCCAGGATTGAGCTTTGCGTATATAATTAAAATTGTCTTCAAAGCTTCCTGGAGATGTGAAAGATGATAAAGTCAGTCAACTATCCTACTTTCCCATTAACAACTTGAGTCGGTGACAAACACAAACCTGATTAGATTCTGCAAATGATGAGTCCCCACAGAAAAAGTGCATGTCTGGATGAGTCCGTTTCACATCTCTGTCAATCTGTTCAATGATCTCTGTATCCTACAAAGTTGAAGCATACTATTTTCCTCATAATCTGTGCACATGCTACTTAAAAGGTAGCATCAAAGTTCACTGGCATAAAGGATTTCAGTCATTAGCTAAAGCAGAAAGATGATCTATATTCTCCCATGGAGGTGTTTACAAACCCAGGTATCAGCAACAGCAACAGCAGATTATTCACGTTATTACTGTCTTGGAACACGACATTCTTTCTTTGGCTATGCATATACGTATAGATCGTTCTGACAATGATTGTTCAATACAGTGATAAATTCTTTTATTTGTTTCTTCAGCTCGCTTTGTAATGGCTTTGTACCCCCTTGGTACCCTTTAGCTCAATTATTTTTACCTATCCAAACACACTGTGATAACAATTATCCACATCTTTAACCAGAACTAAGGAATTTAACTATCAAGGATCCCAAGCTTCAGATATATGTCTAGTGCAGATGAGATTCTCAAACTAGCGAAAGGCAGAGGTCAGGCTAGTTAATTTCACAATGATTAAACTAATTCTTGTCGAGTCGATAACTGTGAGGTGCTCATACAGACCAACCACTGAGAGGGACCTAGCCTTCCACAAGAAAAGGATGACCTACTGTGTAAGCAACAATGAAATCAGTTAAGTTGGAAATGACTTTCATGTAGAACTCACCCAATTACCATATCATACATCATGATTATAACAGCAGCCCATTACTTGCCTCAAGTGTAGCATATCTTCACAGCTCAAAGGCCATGAAACAGCTGCACTTGCACATTATATAAAGCAAGTCATGCTATAATCTGATGCAGCAATTTATTTCCCCACACCCAGAAACCCCTAAGCCCACTCACCAGAAATCTGGGTCTGGGTATACCACAACCCATCACAGAACTGTTACAAAAGGTTCTAGCTTAACATACTTAAGACATTAATGAGTAAATAGAAGCCCTTCCAATTTACCGCCATTTGCAGACCGCAATGCCAGTAACAAACCGCAATGCCACTAACAAGGCAATCTTATGCCTTGAACCATCATGCTAACCCTTAAAATCCTCCATCAAATAGTGATTAGTTAGCCTTCCCTAATTTAGCCGATGAACATTATCATATAGTCCGCTCCTCTTCAATGTTAGTATGTTTGGTCCGTAGAACTAAGAGAAACTACTCGGAGCTTATCTCATGATGGAGAAAGATGGCCATAACCTAACAAGAATGGCGGTAAACTACCAACGCAGTCTCACATGGAACAATGGTCACCTCACAAATCCGCAATCTATATAACCTTGACAATCCAAAAGTAAAAGATCAGAGTAACCACTGGTCAACCTAAAGGAGTACCACCCAGATCTCAAGGCATTAAGTATTTCAATCGGGCAGCAGGCCCGCGTTTATCTTACTAAATTTTCCCTTGGCTTTGTCAATAACTGCAAACTGCCACGGATCTAAAGTTTATGCCAGTGAATAATCGTTTTTTCTGCTTCATACAAAGTTAACTAAGATCATGTTATGCTCTCGTCCTCTTTTCATCCCAACCGCACATTTTTAAAATCACATTAATCATGTCACTTTTTTCTAATAGTTAGGTAATTCATTTAAAAGGCATCAAGGGGATACCAAACCATTTACAAAATCACATACACTGCTAATCAAAGAAAAGAGGAAACAATCAAAGCATCCGCTTATTACAGAGTACACATGAAAGAGGCAAAAAGAGGGGGCAAGCATCAAAGCAAACACAAATAAAATGAATGATTTTATTTCATACCTGAAAGAACTTATTCCATACACTGGTATTTCCAAGACTCAATGGATGCTCTCCATGAGTTATATCTGATCTTGAAAGCATCCCACTGGTTTCAGATCGAAACTCATTGTCACAAGTTGTGCATTCTTCCAACCTCCTTGTGATTTCTGACTGACCAGGATGGAAAAGGTCAGAATCCTCTTTCAAAGAGCAAAGGTTGAAAACCACAAAGAAATAAAAACAAAATCAGGACAAAAAAGTATAGCCTCATTATGCAGCAATCTCATGACAACAATCAGTAATTGATGATAGGTTAAGGGCTATCTTTTGGGGTCTCCTTTTTTTACGCCAAGGCAGATATAGGAAACAATGGCAAAAGGCTTGTCAGAAGAAATGTTTTCCAAATCAAAGAACAGGAGTCCTCCTTTGAACCTACCTCAAGAACTGTAATTTGGTGGCTACTGTATAATCACCACTATCATCACTAAAGAAGTTGCCGCTACATCGGCGCCATCATCGGCCACCACAATGGATTTCTCAACAGCTACCAGAGGATTCAAAGCATCAAGGACTAATTGACCATCATCGCCACTATACTGTCCATAGTAACCATCACTAGACATAATAACGGCATGACCACTGTTTATTAGACAGCCACCAGAACTACCACCTCTAATTAGATGACAACTACTGTTCCAAAGAAAATCTTTCACATACAATAACCATTTTCATGAATTGAATGGACCCTTACAGAAATTAGGCTATGAAACTAGACAGAGATAGCTGATTGTCAACTTGAAATGATATATGGCCCAGAAGAAAAAACTTTGATTAGGAAAAGGAAGTGAAGTTAAAAAAAAATACATGAGTTGTACTTCCTTCTAAATTTCATGACAACAAACAGAAAGACAAACGTAGTGTTTCTAACCTCTGACATTTCAGTCAAGCATGCAGTGTTCTGATCAGGAAAGTGAAGAGAAGTGGGAAGGTATAATTGCAGAATAAAATGTTTCCTCTGTTTGGCTTGTAAGAAGTACTTCCTCTGTTTGTTATCAAAAGAAGAAGGAAATTGGTGGAAACTGGGGACACAATTATCTTGGAGCCCATCTCATTTCCAACCGGGAGTAGGAGAAAATGGAAGAAAAATATTTCGTCAGAGCACTTAGCTATTACCATTCTCACTCTTTCTTAGGGGTGCATGAAGTAAATCCAAAGGTTATATTGACAGAAGAGGAGGGTTTAATCGGTTTGTCACCAGCTCAATCGGGGAATCCATAAGAAGGGCGATGACCCACCTAATTTGCACGAAAATTTGTCAATGTGAACTTAGGAAATTCTCCCGAGGAAGTACAAAGTTCTACTTCTAGCGGCAGCATGGTCTCATATGGCGAGCTCGACATTTCCAAAGTTAAAAGTGAACAATCTTGTCTTATGGCTATTGTTTCCTTTAGGCCTAAACTAGTCCAATCCTTATCCCATTCATTGGCATGACCTTAATCCGAGAGTTGTGAGTTATGATTTCGCTTTCATGTCTTAGATGTAATTTCACTCTGGTATTTCCCTATGACCAAGCAGCCTATAATAGTTAACTAGCTTGTCCTGGAAAAGAGAGAATACATAAGGAACTCACTCAACTCACCAATCAAAGAACATTCTAATAGATTATCCATATTTTCTTTTAATGAATATTTTCCACTGCATATGCATCCTATCAGGGACACAAAACTAAATTTATCGACATCTTCTTTACCTCTAAGTACCTTTTCTCTTCTTTTTCCCTACGATATGCATCCTACCAGCGGTGGTAATAGAGGATCCTTACTCTTGCAAGCAAAGGAATGCCAAACATGGGGAAACAACAATGCTGTGGACTAGCCATTTGCTTACAGGATTCATTAAGAGCTCTCCCTTAAAATTCTTGAACTGAGATCTTTTCTTTGCCAGCTCAGAAGACCAAAGCCCACGATCAGCCGGCAGATATCCCAGCAAAAGCTGTTACACCAGAACTTGTCCATTAAACCCAGTCTTATAGATTGTAAAGCACTTAGAATGCAGAAACACTTGTCTTTGTCTCAAAAATCTTACAAATAAAAGTGAAACCAGAAATATGGGAAAGATTAAGCCAAATTGAGGGTAAGAATCTACAACTGTACTTCATCAAAACCAGAACGAACGACATACAAACGAAGAGTAGAGCATTCCTCCTATTCAAGACCACAATTTTGTACAGAAGATAAAGGAGGAAAAGCAGAGTGAAGGAAGTAGTGCACGATACCTTCCATACAGCGGAACGAATTCCCGCACCATCCGGTATGCCCTGAGAGGCCATCTTCCTCAACTCCCGCATATCTACAACCTTTCTCGACAGCTGAATATCACCGAACGCAGCCCAGCAAACACATCAACTTTCCCCAAAACAACCAAATTTCGCCGCAGAGAAAGAGAACAACAAGACAGACCCGCTCACCTCGGCCAAGAGCTGCGACTGCCTGGAGATCTCCTCCGCCGACGGATCACCGGATTCCCGGCTCTCGCCGCCGTCCCCATTCCTCGGCTCCTCAGCCTCGGGCTCCGGCGGAGGCTCCGCCGGGCAGCCGACGGGGGCGGCACGGGCAGCGGCGGCCGGGTCAGCGGCTCGGCGGGGGCGGCCGGGGGATCGGGCGCGGGGCGATGGGGGCGATCGTCGGCGGGAGGCGGGGCCGAGATCCAGATGGAGCTGTTGAGCCAATCGGGGACCTTCTTCTTCTTCGTCGCCGCTTGGTGGGCGTCCATGGACGCGCATGCAGGCGAAATGCGAACGGCGGCGGCGGCGGAGGCGGAGGTGGCGGTGGCGGCGGCGGGGGCGGGCGGGAAGAGATCCGACGCCAGGGCCGAGCTTCCGCTAGGAGCTCGTAGGAGGCGATGATCCGAGCGCCGTCGGCGACGGGAGCGAAGGGAAGAGAGAGAGAGAGAGAGGGAGACGGCGGAAATGGGGAAGAGAGAGAGAGAGAAGTTGGAGGAGGAAGAGATCACGTGATCCGCTCGTGCTGGTGATCGGCCTTTACGCTGGCAATGTTTCGCTCATTCTTCCTTACTATTGCTACCATGGGACCTCTTTTTTTTTTTTTTTTTTTCTGTTCTTCTAAATATTTAATCTAATTCCTAATTTTTTAATTTATTCAATCTAATTCATCGATTTTCTATAACTAAGTCAAATCAACCATTCAACACTAGTCATTGGTTTTTCATACCGATACTATTGCCCGGATATTATGGTATCTTTTCATTTCAATCAGTTTCCTAAATCATTAAAATAATATGATGTCTTTTTATTACCTTTTCATATTTTTGTCTCTATAAATATTACTATTTTTCCAGTTGAATATATTTTAGCTTACGATTTTTATAATAATAAAAATATAACCTTGTTTAGAGTTATATCATATTCATATTTCTTTATGTTAAAAGTAAGTGCTTGTATAAGAATATCTTATTGACGATACTAATTTTTCAATAAATTTCTATTGTTTATATTAATCTCAATCTTCTTTCAAATTTTTTTAGATAGATAAATTTTTCAAAATTTTGTGTTTCGTGTATTTTTAATTATAAATAATTAAATCATGAAATTAAAACAGCAAGAATATCAATCCAATACAACTCTAAATGAGGTTTGTGGAGATATAAGTAAAAATATACTTAAATGGAACTATCGTAATATTTGTAAAGACCTAAAAGGTAAAAAAAATAATAAAAAGGTGAACATGTTTTATTTTTATTTTTTTGATAGAGGAAATGGAATGAAATGAAATAAATAAAAAATAATCCAAAATTCATGTGACTATTTAAACTTCTGACTTTTTTAAGGAAAATTGAGAAACTAAATTGAACATTTAGGAAGTTTAATGATCAAACAAATTAAAAATTCAAAGATGACATTACATATTGGGTCAAAGTTTAAATATTACTTACATCACTTTGGCTTTTTTTTTTTCAACGACGCTTTTGTATTTTTAGTCGTAATCCCTGTAACTTTATTTAACTACGACTCATCCTTCTACTTTTTTTCTCTGATTTATCATTTGAAGTTCTCAAATTTGAATGAAATTACTAAATTACCAAACCACGCGCAATACTTTTATATAAATGGAAATTTGCCTCAACAAAATCCTAAATTTTTTATACGGTTGTAAATTCAATTCTAAACTTTAATTTGTATAATTTAGTCTTGAACCATTTGATGGTTTGCCAAAGTAGTCTTGTCTACCAATTTTGCTCAACCATCCTACATAGCAAGATTAGCGCCGCGTGGACAATTTTTTCAATTCTTTTAAAGAATATTATGGATTTTATTATAATTTTTTCCTTTTTTTTTTTTTTTTTTTTTCCACAATTGGCCCGTGAGGGTTAGCAATCACCAACCAACGGCGAAAAGAAAAAAAGAAGAAAAAGAAAGGAAAAATATCAAAAGATTTATTTAAAAATTTAAAAAAAAATTAAAAATTGCAAAAGTTATCCACCTAGCTCTAGTCATGCTACATAGGATACTTGACATCCACATTGATGATCACTAACTAAAATCAATCAGAATGACTACATTAATAAATCATTAAAATGCTTATGACTAAATTGGCTAAATTGAATTGAATCGATATCTATAAAATAGATTTTAGATTTTTTTGATAATTTTTCTTAAAATATACTAATATTGCATTTAGCGGATATAAATGAAATACCGAAGACAATCGACAATCTCTTTCGCGGAATCATACCGCGTGTCTCAAAAACCGGTGTTGCTCAGACTAACACCCACGTTGACAGCCCCATGAACACGCTATTTTTCATCTTTTCTTCTCGGTGGAACCCTACTACACCACTCGTTACACGACCACCTTTCGGGAACATGCCCAAAAGGCGCATGTTATGCCAAAGAAAGAGAGTGGACTTGTCCCCGACTCAAAGATGGTTGAAGATGGTCGTCTTTCGACCTTAAATAGGGAAAAGGACGTCAATGAATTATCGAATTTTGTCTCAATATGCAATGTAATTATTGAATTTTGTGATTCTCGAACTATAACCCAATATATAATGTGGTCATTGAATTTTTCAATTATTCAATATGGTCATTGGACTTTTGATATATGTTCAGTTTAGTCCATTTGAATATTTTCATATAGTTTATAGATTAAATTGAATAAATACAAAAGTTCAGGGATCACAATTAATCACATTGCATATTGGGTTAAAGTTCAAAAACTTCATTAAACAAATTAAAAATTTATGGATCATATTGCACATTGAGTCAAATTTTATGGATGATATTTATCATTATCCCCTTTAAATATAATGCTCTGTTCCCAACCCAACATTCTAGATTTTGAAAATTGTAGCTTTACCAGACAAAAAAAAAAGGGAATTTATGTGACATCCGAATTTTTGACCCATCATATTAGTGAGCTAGGAACATGGAAATTAGCAATGATAATTAGATCAATTAAATTGACACTATTAAAAAATGTGTCAATGCGAAATTTGAAGATAACGGATTTTGAATAGTAATTTTTGGGACTTATTAGATCAATTCTAGATTTTCGACCAAAAAAAAAAAAAAGATCAATTCTAGATTTAGTTTATCATCCCTAGCGTCTAATGTACAAGAAAAATTAGACACAATGATTCCATTTTCTGTCATAGACCGCCCTCCCTCTTCGTCGCCATGTGGCAAACAGCGAGCTTGGCACCGCCGCCACATGCATCCAATGAAATTGCATGCAAGAGTACCAGTTTGGGGTATAAAACACTTTTTTTTCTTCTCTCCCTCTCATTTCTCTCAGCTTCTCTCTCTCTCATCACTCGATCTACTTCCCAATCGCTTGCTACCCCTAATTTTCTTGATTTTGCTCACGAGATCAAGGCACTCAAGCTATGTCAAGTCATGTCCAACCAAGGCGAGGGGTCGAAGCTTGGTTTTTCTGCGAGTTTAGGTTTGGTTTGCTCATTGAGGCAAGTGGGATTCCAATTCTCTATGCTATGTTGATTTGCTCATTATGCAGATCGATGAATCTTGCCTTTGATGTGCTGGGTTGCTTGTCTGTGTTGTCTTGACTTGGTCTATAGTAATTTGAGGCGGATTATGTTATTGTCGCACATTGATCAAAGTTTAGATTACATGCAATGCATCGAGAGATGTCGAGGGATCGTTAGGGCTACAATTTGGTCAAATTAAGCTTGATTTTGGCTTTGCATGTGGTCGTGGGTTCGGTGTGAGGCTTGGTGATGGTGGGTCTCGGTGTGAGGCTCCATGGTCCTGAATTGTCGATGGCTCAATTTGTGAGATTTTGGTTGTGAGGTTCGGTAATCGTGGGTCATCGATGTTTGCTTGTGAGGTTCAATGGTGTGCAAGTCGTGCCATAAGATCGTGTGGTTGCTAGGCTCCTTAATTAGATCGTTTAGGGCATAATTTTGGACATGCATGGTGGTGGCAAGAACTTAGTTAGGGTCGGTTAGGGTGGTGGTGTGTTCAATTGATGAATTTGCAAGAGGTGTCATGCGTTATGTTTGAAATTATGTGATGGTAAAGCTTTGGAAGAGGTTCGACTAGTGCATGGTTCGGTTAGGTCATTATTAGTGTCAATTTTTTTTTTTATGATTCTAGACTTAAAATTGTGCCAACAAATTGCAAGATAGGTTCGGCTAAGTGGTATGGTTGGTGTAACCGAATTGTGTCTTTGGTAGTCATCAATTTCGAGTCGTACTAGTCTTGGGTCATTGGAAGGATGCAAGCATGTATTTGGGATTGCGTCTTTGGGATTTGTCAATCCTAGTTACGAGTTGTCTTCTGAGGTAAAGTATGCGTGTTTAACAATAGGATAATTACACATGGATTGCATGTTTAATATACCGTGTAATGATACCATTGGAGAGCGTACCGATAATGCCCCGTGGAGTCAGAGAGATTCAAGATACTCAGAAAGAGCGTACCCTAAATGCCTTGGAGTTTGAGATGCAATGTTCAGTGGACCATGAAACCTGCACGGGCCGAAGAGCGTACCAACGTACATCGTGGCGGACCGAAGGGTGCACCAGAATTCTGCTAGGCAGGAGTTTATTCTTCTTTGCGTGGTTCGACGAGCGCACCAACCATATGTCATGGAGTGGAAACATTTTTTTTTTCTTTTTTTTTGATATCCAGGATCTGTCGGAGCCCCATTTCGCTTACGCTAATCGGGTTCACACGACCCACTGGTGCCCGGTGGCATCAACTGGTTTCGTCGCAAGCCGCTATTTAGACGTTAATACCTGAAGGGAGGCTAGCCCAGAACCCCACCACCAGGGCCCTCCACTTAAGACGTGTATGGCAACGTGGAGATTCGACCTTTCGACCTTCTGCGCTAATCTAGTCGGCCGCTTTGCCAACGTAGTTGCCCACCGATGGATTCATGGAGTGGAAATATTGATTCAAAAGTGAAAACTAAAACATGCCAATCATATGCATATGTGAAGTCGAGTCGTTCATTAAGGTCATTAGGCTCTTATATCATGAGTAGATATACTTGAGTCCTATCGTTATAATTCACCTGTCCTTAGTCTCATATAGCACTGTTTATGCCATAGTTGTTGGGTGAATCGCATGTCTTAGATAGATTTTTCTTATGTATGACGGGTGAATCGTATGGTATTCACATTTCTTAGATAGATTTTTGGATATTTCATTTGCTGAGCATTAGCTCATCCATGTTGATATTCACATTTTTCAGATCCATAGATATGGCTGCGATTCTTGCTCACTCCTTTCCGTCCGTGGTTTTTGAGCGGTACATTTCCATGCTATGGGTAGACATAGGCTCACGCGTTGGCCGCGTTGCCTACAGCTTCGTGGCGATCTACGCCAAGATCAGAGGACTCCTGATAAGTCCTCTGCCTCTCCCAAAGGATGGCAAACGGTAGGGAGTCGTAGGTGAGGGAGATGATGGTAGTAGGGATCCATTTTTGGAGGCACGGTCTTGACACTTTTTGGAGATAGGACTGTTGCAGTTGAGTGATAGATGGTGTAGATAGCTCATGGGGCTTAGTCATGATGGTGTATATCTTTCTAACCTTCTATTGTAGCCCGATGCAAATCACCCATGTTTATAAAAAATGCGAAATGAAAGTTGATGGTTGTTCTTCTCTTGCGTTCATTCATTATTGTATTGTTTGTTTGATGCTTCAATGTCAACTTCCGCTTGTGTTACAAAGTGAAAAGATTAACAACTCGTGTTAGTATGTGGCAAACTGGGATGCCACAATTTATAGATTTGAATCGACTTTCCTAAAATATGATGGACTCGAGACGGACTCGAGAATGTTAATGAAATGATTCTGTGGCCAACTCTTCATCAAGTCAGTACCATAGGGCTAAAAAAGATAGGGGGATTCAAATTGCATCTCGGACAAGATACTTCTCCCATTAAGTGAACTAGGAACAAACTTAGTGGTTGACTGCTAAATTTATCTAAGAGTTAATATTGTGAAAAACCTTAAATTGATATATTTATGATAAATATATCTCAAACTGGTATATTTATGACAAATTAACCTTCCGTTAGTTTTCATTAAATTAGTTTAATACAACAAAAATTTATAAACTAATACACATTTAATAAACGAAATGTAAAACCCTATATTAGTATACCTGTAAATTGTCACATGACATTCAACTCCGCAATTTGACTACAAAATTTTATGATAACTAACAAAAAGCAAATTTCTCACGAGTGATAAATTAATTTGAAGCAAATTTATCACGCGTGCCAATTTAGTGTTTTCATGATATTAACCCTTTTATTCACAAAACCTCGAAATAGCACAAGCAGCTATTGAATTCTGTTTTGTAGGCTTTTCTTGAAACGAACCGATTCGTCAAATTTAGTAGCTGCAACATCTGCCTTGATAATATAGATTTAGTAAGACGTAATCTAAAAGGTACGACATTTCAGTGGATCTATAGAAGGGTAAGGCAGTAATATTTAGTGGAGTTGTCCAACTAATATTTTATCAGGCGAGAGAACTTCCTTGAGTTAGCCAGCTTCTGCAAAAGACGGTGGATGGATTTTCCATAAACTGCTAGCGTTACTCGACAAGGGAGTCACTTTGGAAAGGTTGGCCAGCGATTGCGCATGTCTTCACGGTCCATCATGATGCATTTAACTAAGGTTTGGGTAATGAGAAACTTGAACTCTGCGTTTAGACAACCGAATCACACGAATGACAATACCCTGAACGCTAGTCGAAGCGATCGGGCCAAAGATTAAGGAGACCTTACTTGTATGGTGACCGAGAATTGAATAAAGCACCGACAAAAGCACCGTGTGAGACAAAGATCCTCTGTCCCTTGCACCGGGTCTGAGGTAAAGAGGAACAGACTCAAACTGAAGCTTCGTCCATCTGCGCTCTAATCGAATATCGACCAGAGAAAATAAGGAGATGCATTTGCTCTTTCCTCCAACATGAGTCTGTCATGAGAAGTAAAACAAAGTAACTTGCGCAGGTCCAATTGGAGTAGGGTTGAGAGATCTACCCCGTCTTCCCTTTCCGAATAAACAGATAATTCCCATGCCATTCTCAAAATGGAACAAATCCGGTCGAACTCCCCCAAACCGTACACCAATTCAGGCAAAGTCAGCGCCCATCTTATGAACTCTGCTGTGTTTCTTAAATTCAATAGTTCCAACGATTCTACAAATGAGGAACTTAACTTTGACTCAGAGTATCCCGAAGAAGGGATTCTTAATCGCTGAGTCCAGCTCGGAACCGGCAGAGTTCAGCACAGCCATGTCAACCTTGTCCCTAGGCAGAAACAGGAATTCACTGCCTTCCATTTTCTCAAACCCGCAGATCTCCAAAAACTCAACACCTCCTTTCAATGCACCCACCCTCTCCTGCATGGACATGTGCGGCAAGGTCAGAATCTTATCGAAGAAGCACGCAAGCAAGGATAACCTATTACCATCAACGATCACAACTCCGCATGGCTCAAATATTCATGATTTATACATAGTTACATTTTTCAACTGATCTAGCAAAAGAAATTAAGTGATTTGGGCAAGCTGCCAGGACTATGCATGCACAAGTAGCTGACTTGGTTGCGTACAAATGACAAGTATGAGAGCTCAACTCAAAGAATAACAAGCTCTACAGTAGATGTGGCTGCTACAATGTCCACAACTTTCTATTAATGCATGTGGAAATAATTTTTCTTATGCTGCTCTGCTTCATCACCAAAAGGAAAGAGAGAAACTAGGGAGGGAAAAGAAAAAGGACTTAAGGGAGATGTAGAATATACAGCAGCTAAAAAAATTATGCTTTTGTTTGATAAAATTGCCAGATTGGGGCAAAATAGACGGAAGAAGAGAAGCCACCAAAACCGGCAACTTTGGGTCTCAAGGACAGTAGCAGGTTTAAATTTCTCATATGTCTGGCAATCCATTGAGAAGGTTTTAATGCATTTCCAACAACCCAAATAATAATAACAAGATTCAAACCTGGAAGGATGGGTTAGTGACTCTGATCTTTCTGAATTTTTCCTCGTTAGGATTCTTGGCAACATTCCCTATGTAGGTTAGCAGAGTCTGGAATGCTCTCTTCACTTTAGCATCATCCTCCTATTTCAAGTAAAGCCAAAAAAACAGAAAAAAAATTACAGCAACAGCAATGCAGCATAGTCACTACAAAAGATTAACACTTCAAAAATATAGAAACTTTTTATCCATAAAAGTCATCTAGAATTATTGCCAGAAGAGCATAAACATAGCATTCTCCTCAAGAATAAAGTCGTCCTCTCTTATCACATTCAAAATTCTTGATACATGCATCAGAAATCAAAAGCAATTGATTCAAATAAAGAAAGGAAACAACAGAAGCGCATAATTTTTCAGGGAACATGAGGACATTGCCATATGGACAGCATATAATAGTTACAGAACAATGTACATGTCGGCTTTTTACCTTGTGATTCTGCTTGAGTGATCTCAAACATTCTCTCATCTGCTCAGCCTTGGTGGCAGGCCTAACAGGCAGTGAGCTCTAGGACGTGAAACAACAAAGAACTTAAACAAGAATCCCCAATAGTTTTAAAGAACAACAAAAGGATAGAAGATTGTTTCATCAGTAAAGCCCATTACCTTCTTTTCCTCAATAACAGGTGTAGATGGTTTTGCAGTTGAAGGTTCTTCCGGTGGCAGTCCCAACTTCCGTCTTCTTTCTGCCTGTGAAGAGACCAAGCAGCTGTTAAGCCAACTTGTATATAGTTATAAAACTTGTACAGTTCGAAAGACGGTTCCAATAAAGAATATCGACATCACCCACGGCTCAATGGCATTTTCCTGTTGTTTCGGTATGTTCAGTAGAGAAACACGGGTCATGACCAGAAAACGATCGTATAGTTCATAGTCAGAAACAGATCAGACATAAGACCCTGCCTCATGTCCAAATGGTCTTAAAAACAGCTCTTTGCTTTCCCTCGGTAACAGCGCCAACCTGATCCGCAAGTAGCTTTGTAGTTGCTGTCTCAAAAATTGTTTCAGAATGACGCCTGGTTTAGAAAGCATCTCAATGCTTTTTCATTTTGTTTGAATTCAGTTAATCCCAAGAATTTAAATGCAGGCATACGAGCTGCTGCCCTCCAATGGCTATTTTAAACTTTAGAGGTGATCATTGTTCTTACAACCAAAAAGCCATCAAGCAAAATCTCCATATAGCATTTTTGTTGTTGGAGGAATTGAGATATTTGTCTTCAAAACCAGCTTACGGTGACAAGTGTTCAAAAGCATTGGCTGACAAGCACTTCTGTTACTCTACTTTTGCAGTTCTTAGTACATAGTAATGTCAATCAAAATCACACCCACTGGAATCTTTGAAGGAACATCACTAGGCAGATATATAAACTTAAAGAATCTAAAACTTGAATTTCCTTCTTGGAGTTATTTATCTTTCTAGTAAACTACAAATAAAACATCTAATGCTTGCAGTAGGTGGTCGTACTTATCTGAACTAAGCATTCAACAGTTAGAAAAAAATGATGATCATGTGAAAGTGACTTCATTGTATAATACACAGCTTGAGAAGTTATCTCTACCTAAAGAAAGAAAAACAATGTGCATCCCACATAAAAGAGATTTAGATGAGTAATGCATTATAACGGGATCCTATAACTAGAATGCTGCGACAACCAGAACATGTTCTATACCTTGTCCTCTTCCAATTTCTGACGAATTTTTTCCCTGGCCCTCCTCTCTTCCTCCTTCTCAGCTTTCCGCAAAGCCATCAAACTGGTAGAATGGAAAAAAGGCCTTAGTCACAGCAACAGAAAACTGTCTGGAGTATTCTTAGGAGAATTCCTCATAATGTTTGCATTCTAAAACTATTTATAATATAAATTGATAACTAACCGTTTCCTTTCATTGTCCTCTTCAATTCGCTTTGCCTCTAGGAGTTCCTTGCCCACTCGAATCCTTTCCTGCAAAATTCGGCAGGCGGTTTTCACAATGAAAGATGAAAAGAAAACTATGAATATACTCCCAGAGGCAACCTTGCCACGCACGCTTAAAAGCTCATATAAAAAAACCACTGAAAAGGTCTGCTGCAGAGTATTCCGAAAGGTACAACCTAGATAACGATGATGTGCTTCTTGCTTATTGATTATGTGTTCACACAGATACAATACCTCAAATTAAGGTTAAGTAACTGTATAACATCAAGTTATGTAAATGCTAAAATATGTGACTGAAGAACTTAAGCTATTGGAGGAGGAAGACTACATGTATCGAAGGCCTACATAAACCCCTAGACAAGCAAACCTGACAGACAAGCATATGACGGGTTCCTTAACAACAGGTACTCCCCAAATTGCATTATGCAGAATCCAGATTGCATTTGGGATACACCCTTTAGATTTGCTACATAACAATGATGCTCCAAATTTGGAATGTTAATTCTACTGAGAAGAAAGGTAATTGAGTGAGATTTTCCAAGCCTTTTAAGCCTTCCTCTACTACAAAGTGACATGTGCCGCATGGATAGTCATGCCATAACATGCTTTGGCAAGACCCAAGTACTCAGAATCATCAGCCTGTTTAACTTTCAAGTCCTTGACTTAAGCCCTCCTTAATTTGCTGAACCTTTTCTTTGCTGAACGCACACTATATATTCTGGTATTTACATTAGTAAAGGGAAAAGTTAACAATTGCCTGAGTTCAATGCACTAGCCTATACAATTAACAAATACTGTAAAATGTCATCTTGAATACTTCTGGTGAGCTTGTCATCACCAAAATAAGGAGATAGAAACTGATTAAGAGTACTGCTCTCCACTCCATTATTACTGAAGCAAAAACAATAAATTTTCAACTCTGTTGGTTAAATTTTGTTAGCTTATCTCAAAAGCCCACTTACATATTTGAAAGATAAGTGAACTTTCATGGGATTAAAAACCACACATTGCAGCTTCTTTAGTCATTTTATGCACGAAACTTCTTGCTTCATATTTTGAAGACATATCCCAGCAGTACGATTACTATATATATTATTTTTCTGATAACTGCCATACTATGATAACCTCAACATCCAGTAATCATATTTATTTACCCCTTATCAAGTGGAAGACAATGGAATGGAGTTTGCAGTTTCATTGTCAGCTTCAACTTTCATGAGCTAGGCCCACAAACGTATCGAAATCTATGGACCTACAATAGAAGACCATCCCAGAGTTGAACGTGTATTTTCCTATTCTTCATGCACCCCAAGTTCTCGTGTTTTTCCTATTCTTCAATCACCTTAAGTAATTTGTCAAGTATAAAAGTATGATATAAGCTAGATGATCCAGCTTAGGTCAAAAGAACTTTTACCACAGCAGGTCATGAATTAGATTAATTTGTTACCAGAATGTTGCTTAAATTGATTTTCATGCTTACAGTTCATCTTTTCAATCTAAAAGAAAGCCTAGTGAGTCCACTGCTCTGATGCAACCTAAAAAAAAACAAGATTCATTTTCACAGACAAATTGAAATCACCAGGTTATCATAATTTTTAATCCTTAATAAATTTCACAATCTAAAATCAATTTAACAAATATAATTTCTAAGAACAATTAAAGTTTGTACATTTTATCGTTAAAAAGTGACGAATGGTAGTTCAATGTTTCACTATAAAAGAATGTCTAGATTACTACAAAATATGGAACTGCGTCACATGCACATCAAGATATGAACCAAGTTAGTAAACACACCAACATTACAAAAAAGAAAAAAGAGTGATGAAATGACTTGGAAAAATATGTGAAAGAACAGAATTACCTTTTCTTTCTCTCTTTCCATCCTCTTTTCTTCCTCTTCTTTCTTCTTGCGAGCTCGTTCCCTATAGTTTAATTAACAGAAAAATCACCATGCAGTGAAATGAAATGTTTATGCTATGATTTTACCAATTAGGGAAATAAAAAGTAAGTTTTATCAAAGTACTTTGTCTTGTATCTAATGCAGATACAGTAAACATGATATATATATATATATGAATGTAACATTTAATCATTTGCAAGATAAGATAAAAATGTCAACATGCGCAGATAGAAGTCAGAGAAAAATAATATTCAAGCAACATGTCTCCCTCGAAACCATGCCTTAATTGACAACAGATGAATGCTAGAAAGTGCACAAACACTCATGCTTGCAGCAGTACCAGAATCCGTTCAATTAAATCAAAATCCCATCAAATTTAGGAATTATAGGAAATAGTAAAAAACACAGAAAAAGAGAGTAATCATAGATGATGAATACCGTGGTCTAAACTGCCAACAATATACATTATTCCTTACTTAAGTTCTTGAGCTTTAAGCTTCATTTCTTCTGGCGTGAGAGACGGCTTAGGAGCTTCAGCTTTGGTGTTAACAGGCACCTGACAAACTCAAAAGACCTAAACAGAATTATACGAGGACAAGCTGAAGCTCAATAACCTAGAAGAGGTTTGTCACTTCAGTAAAACTTAGGCTTAAGTAAACAATAGTGATGTTCAATGTCCTGCAGCATATCTATCAAACAAAATACAACAAGCATGCATAATGTGTAGTATAATCATGATACCATGACTACTATAAGTCTATAAAATGGCCAGAAGTATAGAAAAATCGATCCACCACAGTGAGCTGGTGCAATATCAGATGACTAAATATCATCGTCCCTTTTTCTTCTTTCTATTAAAGGTGTCTTTAGGTACTAAACCTAACATCATCAATGCCAGGTAAACTATTTGTAGGAGCCAAACAGATATGTAAAAATGATAATACCCTATCATCTACTGAATAGAAGTTCAAACTAACAAGCTGATGATATTTCTCATTTTTTCTTTCAAAGAATCAATCCGCTCCTTTGCTTTCAAATAATGATGTATAGCCTCTTTCTTTTAGAACAAAGGCTGATGCATGAGCACATAATTTTCTAGCAATTTTAAGTGTCTCTTCTTTATTTGGTCTTTCCTTATGTTATTAGGTTAATAAGTGCTAATGTAATAGCCATGTGACTTTTTAATGAGATTTGATGGTAGATGATCTTGACAATAGAAACAGTTTACGTTTAATTAAGGGTTGAGATCATCTTACATGGCTCAGCACCATACGTGCAAGAATGCCCAGTCATTAATAATTTGATTCTTTTTTTTTTTTTAAGATGGTTAGTAACATTGGTAAATTCTTTGCAGGTACGGGCTAGGGAAAGCTTGAACCTAGCTGCTTCTGCTTCAGCCGCTTGAATTTTCAATATTCCTTTTACAATTCTTGTGAGGTCTTTTCAATCACTTTGATTTCAGTTTTCTTCTTCTATATAAATACCATCAGTTTGTCTAAACCCTAGAATGTCTAATTTCTGTTGCAGCTTCAATTCTTCTCAATTCAAACCATTGCTTTTGGTTCTTTTTGTTGTTTGTTGCATGTTCAACTATTTAAAGGTGCAACCTCATATCCAGATATATCTCTAATAACAATTTAAGTACCTCTACCTTTAACAGAGGAAAACATGAATAATGTCGCCCAAAAATCAACAAAAACCCCGCAATATATTGGCATTTGACATTCGAGGAGATCAAATTGATGCCTCCATATCCAGGGCCAACTTGGCTTTACTAAATTATCAAAGAAGGAAAGTGTTTCATATGTGTACAGCGAGTAGGCTTTATGCATTTGCTAGGGCACATGGCTGAAAATTGTGATGCAATCTGTGTCAATTGAAAGGAAAAGAAAATCAAAAACTTTAAAAGGTTGATAGAGTTATCTTACCAGAGGCATCTGATCAATTTCGGGGTCATCCTCATGTTCAACCACCCAATTGACAGCAGCTTCAACACTGGCATTGCCTGAGGAGACAAAAGAGATCGTCCATCATTCAAATAGCCGCACGTCTCCATGAGTTGAATGCAGACATGCACCTCACAAAACCACTCGGCTGGATATGATTGCATTAATCAAGCGGTCCATCAGCTGTACAATAGCATGAATCAACCAAGAAGAAAAGAGAATCCCAAATGCACATATCAGGGGGGAAAAAATTCCACCATTTTATTGTGAAAAACCTATCAGGCTACAAAATAATCTTAATAAAGGTGAGCATCTATACCTCAACCTCACAGAAAGATTTACCATGCTAATCAGATGAACATTCCAACTTAATCATTTAGTACTGACTGGTTTTGGTTTATTTTAAGTAGCTAAGTCCTTAAAAAACAAATCACTATTTACTAAACTGTTATCTCATTGACACAGGCATGAAAAGAAAATCAAGAGTTGAGATACTTCATCATGAAAAATTCAATGCTTTTACTGTAAGTCTTTCTGTTCCCAATCCAAAAGTGAAGGTAACTCAAAATTCTGATGCCAAAATGTCTCATCACATTTTTCTTTTTTACAAGCATGGAATTGTACCACACACTGCCTATTTACTTGCCAATAAAAACTTAATAATATAGTCCCCATAAATAAAAAGCCCAAAATCAATTACTTCAAGGTGTAGGACAGCGGAGAAAATATCACTTCAAAACATGAGAAGAGCCTCCAATACTGGCAGCCTGATAAATCATGTCAGCAAGTAATCATTTTTAGCCAAATCAGAGCCTTAAATCATTACCAATGTTTTCCGCACAAGAGAAACAAACAACTAAACCATAAATGGTAAAAGCATAAATCTAGAATAAACCAAAGAAACATGAAGTGAACCAAATTTCTTTCCCATTAATGCCTAAGTGTCGTCATTCCCAAATGCATCGAATGAAACCAGTGCAATCAGACATAAGGACTATACGGAACCAGAAGAGGAAAAACATGGTAATCCAAATTTAAACTCCATTCTCAAGTCATCATATTAAACTCTGGGCACAAGCCTCAGAATACAAAAACATATCCACGAATGAAATTGATTTCAAGTCCTTCAGCAAAAGTGAAACTCCATTATATAAACTCACCAGAAAAAATGAAAAAATCATCTGCAAAAATCATTTGCTTGGAATGGATATATGCTCTCTTTTTTTTCTAGTTTACCAAAATTAGTTGGTATCAAACAATTCACATAGCACAGTTTTTTCCTTTGTGATTTAGATAGGTATGTTTGGAGCCTTTTCACATAAATCAACAACTGATAACAAATTCTACCAAGCAATCCAAGATTTGCCTATAAATAACCACAGCAATCAAGCCCACTGCACCCAAAGCTAACACTTTCGAATATACTGCTGAACACTCAAATTATCATAAGTAATTCCAAACCAAGCATCAAACTAAATGCAGTAGCCATGATTAAGAAGACACATATTTGTAGTACTTCATAAATTCACCTCAACAATATGCAATTAACACTCGAGTAAAATTTATATTCACCAGAAAAATGAAGAGCTCGAGTTGCTCGTGCTGTGGGGAAACCCATTACTTCAAGTTCTTGCAGAAGTTCTTTGTTGACCTCAGGCACAATCATGTCTGAATAAAAAGCAAAGCATCATTAATCTTGTCATTGTCAACAAAGTGGGCATTTGTCTATTTGCAAATCGTCCCACAGCCACAATGAGACGGCAAATATTTGTTTAGTTTAAATATATACAAAGCAGAGGCAGAGAAAGAGGCAGGCCTGCAAACTTGTAATTCTCTATCTGCAAAGAAAAAAAGTACTCGATGTTCCCTTCACGATCCAGATTTTTGCTTGTCTCAAGTGAAATCTAATGTAAGGGCCAATGGATACAAGCGGATCTAGTAAAAAAAGATCAAGAAATATGGAGTGAAAGTAAAGATATGATTATGGCTATGCAGGATTGTGAAGCAGCTCAATTACAATTTCTCTCCCAGTATACACTTTTAATGAAAGTCTAATCCAGTACAATACACATGAACTGTACATATGCCAGATCCAATATTTTTATGTTCATAAATAAATGAAATTACACACATAACTGTTACAAAGGTACATGTGTTGTCTGTCACATGGCAAGTTGACTTCAAGCTACAGGATTACAACCAAATGAATCCAAACCTTAGGTTTTCCTAAATTTACTTGAACCAGTCCCACAACCCAAAACCTAAAACCAGATAATTCATTAGGGTCCAAAAATGCATAAAATCCAATGGGCCATCACCCTTTTCCAATTATTGCAAAATCCTCCTCAGCATCACCAGACAAATGCAACCAGTGATGCTTTTAGTCCCATTAACCACCTGAGTCTTGACAACAACACTTCATGTACATACTTGAAGACATGGTCAAACAATAGCAGAACAGAAAATGGACAATCAAAGGTTACATCAAGCTTTGCAGATACATGGCTGAGCAACTCCCAAACTTGCCATAATGCATGTACAAGCACAATATGCCAAAACATAAGAATTGACAGTGTTCAACTAAAGGATAAGCTTCACGAAAAGGTAAAGCTTCATACTGATATATATCAAAGAGCCAGAACTGTCTCTTCTCCTTTTTGCAAAATTAAGTTCAGACAATAAGAGGATACATACTGGCAGTTCAAACGACTGATCACTAGCAGACAACTTGACAATCTGTGGTGCAGGATATAATCAGAGCACCAAAAAAGAAAAAAAAAATGTGCAATCAGACTAAATAAATAAAAACCCGTACATTAGTACATGCAATCCATCCTCATGCTAAACACTCAATCACATGGAAAAGGATTATCCCAAAGACATTCATAACATTATCCACCAGCTAGTAAATCTCAAGTTGCACACTTTGCTAATCAAGCCAGAAAGGTACCTTCAGTCTGGTCACTAGTTGTTACATCTGGAGCATCTGCCGATTCTGCAGCAACCTTTGGAACCTCCAAACTTATTGGTTTTGCTGTCTCCAAAGTTTTATCAACAAATTCAGTATGCCCAGTTCTCTTTTTATGCAAATCAGTTTCCTGACAACAAGATCAAGGATAAACATATTCAAATTAGAAATAAAAGTTTCCCAACATTCTGATTTTCCTTGGACTGATAGAACGTTCTGTCCTAAAAGATAAAGACATTACAATGCCTAATTCCTTTATTCCAATAACTAGTTTAAAGGAAACAGACGTACCTCCAGCAAAATTAGAGAAAGGAAGGGAGATAGTGAATGTGCAGTACTTATTGAAATAGAGAGAGGAGGTAGCTGAAGAATTACTTGTGGTTACCATTCTAGCTTGATTAAAATGACGACTACCGAGGATGGTAAGAGAAATTTATTTATTGAATTCGATGAACGAAATTACCTTCAAGTTTCTAATAGGTAGTAGAGATGAAACAGTTCAAACATCGTTTTTCATCTTGTTTCCTAATGAAAATGGGAATTTCTCAAAAGCTTAATAGGGAACCTTCACATTTGCACTGTACAGGACCAAAACATTTCAGCAGCAACAACCAAGGCCTTTTCCACTAAGTGGGGTCTGCCCCTGAACTATTTGATGAGTATCAAAATATTTTCACCTTAAAAGGTTTTCAGAATGACATCAGTGAGAAAGAATTCGTCTTTTAACAAAAAAGCAAATGATAAATTGAGGGTTCACAGTAGCTTCAATTCACTTCTCCTACTTCTCTCAATTAGTGCAAACTTTATTTTCTACTTACCATATCAAACATAGCTAAGATCCCAGCAGATCATTCCCACCAATAACAGAGCGCCTTAAAGTCAAAAAATCTTCCAATGTGGAATACACAGTGGAGTCAACTGACTCATTTATATTTCATATAACAAATTATCCAATAGAATCACAAATAGCAACACTTTAGCTCTGGACATAATCATACCATCAAGAACCAACCCCCTCAAGGGAAATGTTCCGGAAAACAGGCTTTCCTTCTCAAAATTTGACAAGGACAGAATAAGCCACACCCGCAGCTGTACTATCTTCCCTTTTCCTGCCTTTTCTAACTCACAAACAATTATTTTCTTTTTCTTAGTGGAGTTGAGGCAAAGCTACAAATTCCCCTCGACAAGGCTACAAAACTGTAATTTTACCACGAATCCCTTTCATTCATCACACGAAAAGGGGACGCAATTCGATTTCCCGCGGGACAGCTATCTCCTCCGCCGCAAACCACGATCTGCTTCCCTCAACCCACAATTCGACGCGAAAAAAGTCCTCCCAATCAATCCAACCAAACGAAAGACAGGCGCCGGAAGCACCCTCGGACCCAAGCACGCGTTCAAGCGCTCAGACTAGAACTCCCAAAAGAAGAGGGCGAGGGGGATTCGCTCACCGTTTGGGATCGGCAGGGCTTCCCGCAGGTGCCGCAGACGAGGTTGAGGACGGCCTCGGTGGACTCGGCGAAGTTGGAGTGGGAAGTGAGCTCGGCGTGCTCCTGAGCTTCCTCCACGGACTTCAGGAGGGCGCCGCAGTCGCCGCACTTGAGAGAGACTCCGGCCATGGGCTCCGGTCCCTGCCGATCGGAGGGAAATCGAGAGAGAGAGGATAATCGCTTCCGCTCCGATCGATACGGCTCGCGATCGCCGGACGAAGCGGGTGGGATCGGTGGGCGACGACGCCGACGACGACCGACCTCCTCCCTTTTATATGGCCAGGACAGAGAAGGGGAATGGATCTGGTTTTGTTGTCGCTCGGCTTGCTTGCTGGAGAGGGAAAGGGAAAAGAACTTGAGGTGGGGTGACCAATGGGCCGGTTTCGAACCGGCAACCGAATCAGACCGGACTTACTCGGCCAAATTTAAGCTGTTTCGCATGGGTATCGATTCGATTCCCGAGTGAAAAGAGGGGAGAATGGGCCTTGACCGGTTCGATTCTCGATTCAGGCCGGCTCTTTTGGTATGTCCATTTTAAATTAATTTCAAGTACGGTTCTCGAGTGGAACCTTTCTTGAGCTGGTTCAAAATCGAATCCTAAGTCTATTAGAACTTCATTTTCTAGTAAAAATTAATGTCCTCTTTTCCATAGATTTTGAAAATTCAAGCAGAAGAAAGTGCCACAACTTCTAAACCTATTTCTTTGTTCTTGGGAATAGGTTTGGAAAAAATCCATTTGATAAGATAATTTCATTTTTCAATTTCTAGAATAAATTTTTAGTCTAGAAATAAGTTTGGAATATAAATGAGAATGAAAAATTTTCGACTTAACATTTACTCGTTTGTTGTACACTATTGGACTAAGTTGGTATTATAGTTTCTTCTTAGTTGGACAACCAATCCTATTGTGCCCTTCTCTATGGCAATGTGAGCATTAAATTGACCACCAACCTTGCTCATTCAATTACTACTACTCTCAATTTCTTGCATTTTCCTTTTTTTTTTAAGTCTGTCAACTTGCTTCTTTATTGGTAGAGGCTCTGGAGGTTAATGGTTTTGTTTTGTCTAGGAACTTGCTACTTGCATGAATTGGTATACAAAAAGATACTTGTTGTTTTTGTAACAATCTTCTACATAATCCTCTAAATTGAGTTGCTTCATTGGATGGATGCAAATTATATGTGGACAAGGTATTCCAATCAATTGACATGCTCAATAGGAACATTTTTTCCCCTACAAATGGACAACATTCTTGTCACTATCATTCATGAATAAAACAGCTTTCTCGAGCTATCTTGAAGATAACAATTCTTTTTCTCTACAAATTAGTTGAGACCAGAGGCACGCATTTTTAGAGATAACAATTAGCATAAGAAAGCCAACTCATCTGATGAGTTAGTTGAGACCAAAGACACAAATTTTTTAAGGGAATAGTTACCACCTGAAAGCAAGATTATGAATATACATTGATTTAAAAAAGCCACGTCATTGATTAGTTTGTACACATAAAATTTACAAACATGGAGATAATTAGCAAAAGTTACTTTGGAAATTACAATCACCGGAAACTATTGAAAGGCAATTACCAAAAACCATTATAAATACCTCAAGTCGCTCACCATAACAACAATCTGCACAATTCAAACAAAATATTATCTTTCAATTATCTTTCTTGCACTTAGGGGTGTTAATAAAACCCGACCCGACTCGAAGACAGAAAATAGGATATTTTGGGGTCGGGGTCTTAATATTATTCGCGTGATAGTGATAAAACAAATAGCATACATATTTCGGGTTGATTAGGATCGTAACACTATTCAACCCCAAACACGTTACTTACTTGAGCCTTAATATTGTTTAACCCAAACACATTACTTACAAACAAACATTTCTAAAACCTTTGACCTAGTGCGACGCTTTGACATGACGGACGCCCAGCTGTCTTCTCCTGCTTGCAACTCCACCGTCGTCGATGGTAATCTGATTCAATGGACGCTCTGATTCTATGGCATTTGTTGTCGAATCTCCCTGGCCTCCTCTTGTCCCTTGCATCCATCTATTTTGCTTTGCTCCTAGCATTCTAGGGTTTCAATTCACCTTGATTGGGCGTGCTTCTCGCCTCACCTCGTGGTGGCGTGGGATCTGACGTCGCTGCTCAAGTCGTCGTTAGGGTTTGCGGATTCACCCAATAAGTTCACATTTCGGTACTCAATTCTGACGTGACTAAATGAGCTTCTATTTTCTCTAAACTTTTGCATTTTTGGTTTTAGATGAGTGCTGGTTAGGGTGAGGATTGTTTGGTTCGATGTTTTCGTATGCGGATCTTCTTCTTCTGCCTTTTTCAGCTGAGATTTCTAAATAATTCTCACTAGTTCTCGTTCATTTTGAGTTGGTTCTTCTTCAATAGCATGATTAGCTTTACTTTTTGGCAAACTAGGTTTGACTTGTCTTGGTCGAATGTATTCTTCTTGAAAGGAAAGAATAAACGATTGCTATAAAATTTTCACATCATAACGGGCGAATGATATGGAGAGACTGAGTTCAATTGCTTGAAAAAGAAAGTAGAAAAAAATATTTAAAGCATTGATAGAGTCAATCCCTTTTCTAGTCTTCTTTTTTTCCGTCTCCCGCTTCTCTTTATGCTCTATCATCTGGGTTTGTTTTTAATTTGTGATTTGCAGTATTGATAGGTCACTTGCATGAGAAATCATGTATATTGAATGCGGCAAAGGTTAGGCTAAGTAATTGGGCTGAATAGAACTGCCAACTGAGAAAAGATTTGCATTTTCTATTTCTAGGAATGGAGAACTCGGGAAGAAACAATCTAATAAATTTTTTATGCTGGAGAATGGTTTTCCTGATTCATACATGAAAAACAAGTGGCTAGTGAGCTTTTCGCACTCTTCTGTGGATAATATATAGAAGAGAAAGATCTCTGTGCTTGTGTGACCTCTTCCTCTTGTTTTGAGCCTCCCATTACTATTATTAGTGCCAACTTCAGTTAGAATTTTCTTCTTGAAAGGAAAGATGAACTCTTTCTATATGCTTGAATGCTTCATACCGGATCTAATTTTTTCATACTTGGAATTGCAGTTGTAGGAATTGTTATTTCCAATTTGTGTGAGAAAAAATTACTTTTTACTTGAAAAAATGTTCATCAAAATTGTTGCCTAATAAAGAAGAGGTGAGCAAGACCCCACCCAAAAAAAAAGGGACTTGGCCCCTACTCAGATTTTCGCTTCAGGTTGTATGCTTTTCGGGTTGGGTTGGATCAGATAACGTCGAAACCCAACCCGACCTGACCCATTGACATCCCTGTCTACACTAGACTTTAATTTCCTTAGCTATAGTTCTCATGTTTGCATTGTCGATTAAATTGAGGTGTGTATCTTTATCTTAGTGTTGTGTTGTTGATTAAATTTTGATGTTGTATCTTTATATTCCTAAGTTGTGTCGTCGATAAAATTCCGGCATAGTTTGTCCATATCTCGTTATGTTATCGAGTTTGTAATTTTGGCCCGATTTGGAATTGTATAATGTTGTTTGATTTGGAGAAATCAATTCCCTTCCACTTGAGATATTCTTTGTCCGAAGTTTGCGAAAAACCTTGGTCTCCTGAAATAAAAGCCAAAGAACTACTTTTGATTAAAGTTATTTCGTCATGAAAAAAACTCCAACGAAACAAAAATAAAGCATATTTGTTTGTTTATGTGGGGGTTTTTGAAAAGTACAATATGATCATTTAAAATCTACAGTCATTGGTTATCAATAAAGGTTACAAACGGTTACTTGATGGTTATATTGACGGTTGCATCGTCTTCACTATCGCGACGATTACTTTATTCCATTATGTTGATGGTTACTTCCTTGACTGTTACATCTAAGATTGCCGACTCCACTTTTTGTTTATTCCTTTGACTTGCCAATTCATCAAGTTGTCAATTCTTCAAGTTGTCGATAATATTGCTTATGAATGATCAAACTTTACTTTCATCGACTAAGTTTATCATGTGACGTCCTAGCAGCGTCACATGCTAAGCGCAAGCGGAAACTATACGGATTATCGTCAAGACAAGACCTATTAATTTCAATTATCGCACTATAGTATCTCAACCTAATTGGTTAGCATGAATAACATGGATATTTTACGATATGAAATTTTCCTAACATGCGATCATCCTGTAACAGTCCTATCACCTAGTATTAGACAATCCAGTTAAGAAATAATATAAAGATCACGAAGGGCTTCTTAGTCTGCAGAATTCACTCAGGCTTACATACGTTGACTTGGATTACTTACAATTGTGCACTTATGTACATCATATGTTTACAAGTTCATGAATAAAAGCATAAGTAATTAGCTAGGGAAAGGGTGAGGGGGGTTCCTAATTTCATTACCCCTAAGCAAGCCCACATCTATCAAAAAACAAAAGACATCTTCTCCAGCTTCATAATGAACTAGGTGCCTAAGCACCACTTGCCCAGGCTCCAGGTCCCTAGCGTCGAACTAAAGAGGGCCAAATAGCCCCCCTTCATTGTTTATGAACCATGCAACGAACCTCATAGGGATCAAGTCTACCCTGTTGTCATCCATCCAAAGCGTAACCTCGTATTGTGTATAGGTCAACTTAATATTGGGGTCATATATGTCGTGAAAAGAAACGTCAATGTATGCTATCACCCCATAACGAGTGATTAGTGGTACGTCCATACTAACGATCTGAAAAAATAGAAAGGAATGAGCAACGCCCAGTAAAGAAATAATAAGACCTAAACTAGACAATCCACAATCACCAAAGAAAGCAAGAGAACATAACAAAATAATGCATACTTACTAAGACTGAATCATCTAGGTATAGCTAAATGAATACTGAGATGTCACATGAATGATCACTTCATATCAAGCACACCAAATATGCATGTATGCCTCATATTTCTAACCAAAACCTAGATGAGATGCAACAACAATAGGTGAACTCACACGCCAAGTAGAATTATATTATAGTGTGTATGTCAATGTCCACCCTCGATCAGTTTACCCACTGGGACTCAAGCCGACCCAATCAAGTCACTTCTGAAATCCCATTTCCAGACTTCCACGATATTATTATCATGGGCATCTCACTCCAAGGCATCCTAGAATCACACAACTAAAGCATCCCAATATTACATAGTGTGGGGCATCTCATTGCAAGGCATTCCGGTATCCCGCAACCAAGGCATCCCTAATCACACACAAGGGCATCTCAACTCCAAGGCATCCTAGTATCTCACTCAACCGAGGCATCAAAGATCACGCAGCATGGGCATCCCATTCCCCGGGCATCACTGGTATCCCAGTATCAATGGAAATCTCTTACTTATTTTATTCACATATTCCACACCTCACACCTCTGAATTATATCACATCATAGCATGCATATGATCCCAAGAGCACACAATCACTTTGAGCAGCACTCAATGCTCACACAGCATTTCATTCATGTCGCACTCATTGTACACATATGCCACAATTAGTAACCACACAATGACCACACTTTGAATTATTGAAGAGACATGCTCATGCACAAACTAACCATTATTACAAGACCATTAGACTCCCTACATGCCATGAAAATCAAGTACAAGAGGCACAACATCTATCGCACAGTCTCGAATCAAGGTAAAATAAAGACTAACACGAGCATTTTTAATCACAAAGGCAAAAAGTGCATCAAATCTCATCAAAATGCTACAAAATTTTAGTATGTTATAGAAGAGACATAGATTAACATTTTTTGTGAAGAAACCTAAGCCTATTTCTCATTGTATAAAAAGTAGTAACTTGCTGTCTTTACCGCTAAATTTTGCAGCAACTTCCAGATTACGCACCTACTGAAGAAAATTCGTTTCAGTAGTCGAACCTTGACCATTTGTTCTCAAATTTTGATATGTTATTCCTAAAGATGTGACCTACAACTTACATGAACACTTTGAGGTCCAACTCCATCTAGAAAATTTCATAAAATTCATAGAATTACCTAAGGTTCTGCTGGTTTATGCAAGTCAATTTGCTATTCTAAGGGAGGAATGTTCACACTAGTTAATTTCTGCAAGAAATCTCTAAACACTAGTAGTCGAAGCCTAGTTGGTGCACACTTAAGAAGATTAGTTATTTCCATAGACTACACATTTAAGACCCCAAAATGATGCATAAACCAATAATTTCTACCCCTATCTCCCCCGAACAGAGCATCTCAAGCCCCTGTCTCCATCTACAGCTACGTCAGGTTGTTTAGTTTGTCCACAACCTCTTTTAGTACCTTGACGCCTCTCCAACATAACCCAAAAGTGATCTCAATAGCTCATAGACTACACATAGCAACCTACAGTTCAACCCGAGATTAAAATTTGCCTTTCGACCCCTCAAAACCAACATGCAACACCCGTCTATCACGCAATGGTCGTCTACCCACCATCTCAACCAACGTAGCTCCCTCTCACTTAGTTCTTTGACCATCCGAACCCCAATCATCACATGCAAATACCAACAACTCGATTTGAGCATCCATCTAACCTATTCCAACTCAAAACATAAGCATTAAGACTTAATCTCCTACCATCTTCGCAAGTTCCCTCAACAAACGGCAGATAACTTCGAGTTTAGGACCTCATCATTTCCTTACTTATGGCTCAGCTTTGCTGGTGGCTTGCTGCTCTTCGGAATTCTACCCTCAAACACGCGCAAGACAAAGAAAAAGAAGAAGAAGTTGGGGTTTTCAGCTTTGCTTCTGTGCAAGTTGCACGAGAGAGAAAAGAGAGAAATAGAGAGACAATTTGGGTCTGTTTTTGGGAGAAGAAATGGCATGAGTTCTAAGGAAAACCAAATATGAGTGTGTAGATTTTATTTTAAATCCCAAGAATAGATATTATTAGGCAAAAGAACGCTTCAAGTGCCATAACTTGGCACAAAGGGACACTTAAGTGCCATAACTTACGAAAGGTACAGTTAAGTGCCACATTTTAAGAAAAGTGGGACACTTGAGTGCCATCTCCGGCGAAGCTGTCCGGAAATCATACGTGGCATTAAAATATTAATATTTCTCGCCGATGTGTCTCGCCGGAGAGCTGAGTCAGCTCGAATTCACCCCAAACGACGTCGTTTCGGGTGTTGGCCCAAAATAGTGCCCTTAAATCAGCGAAAACGCCGTCGTCTCCCCATTTGCCCTAAATCTAAAACCCTAAATCGGGCAAAATGCCATTGAAGCGCTGGAGCCCTAATCCCGCACCCTAATTCGATTTGCCCCAAATTCTACCACCGAATATTGGAAATGGAGAGCAGGACTTTCAGCAGCGGCTCAAATTTCTCTTGCCGAAGCGAATGAGAAGGCGAGCGTTTATGTTTTTGTGGGTTACCAAGTCTAAACAGAACATTGTGGACTCGAACGAATCTCGGGAGAAGATTCTATGGATGTGCCCGATACAGAGAAGGCTCGAAGTGCAAATACTTCAAATGGGTCGATGCGAAATTCTCTCACCAAGCCACAGAGGTGATATTGGACCTACTTAATGGATGTCATCAACCTCCATCTACGCTTGTGGACGACTTGGACGATGTTGAGTCAATGCAAGCTCAAGCTCAAGCATATTCTGTTAACCATTTGAAGAATGAAGTTTCAAAGATAAAATTGAACGGAAGTGTTACCAAGTGTTTATTGTGTTGTTGTTTTTTTTTGTCTATCCTACTTTATGATGAAATGTAAAGTACTGCAAGATGAGAAGAAGTTTCTTCGACTGCCATAGTTGTAAATGTGTGGAGAAATGTACTTGTTTTGAATGAAAAGTGACTTATTTTGTTGGAAGATGAGAAGAAGTGTTGTGTTGTCTACAAGATGGTTATGGCAAATTTTTTTTTTTTTTTGGTCTGTCATATGTATTATGTGTTACTTCTTGTGCTTGTGGGGAGGTCAAGGAAATGGAATGAATAAATGAATGATTTCGACAAATACTGTTTGTACTATGTTTTTGCTTATTCTCAAATATAAATCGGTGATGATGGAATATATATTAGGTCGATGTGTTGTGGTGACTATTTTACTTGAATTGAATGTAAACCAGCAGCAAATGTGTAAACTAGCAGCTTTTATATTTTGCTGCAAACCACCATATACATAGAACAGACACAAGTGATTACTCGAGTGCTATAAGTTATATCTAGCAATCACTTAAATGCCGGTCGTGATAAAAAAAAAAAAAAGAGTCATTTAAGTGTTAAGTTATTATTAAAATGATCACTTAAGTGCCACTTGTTGTTAAAAGTGAACACTTAAGTACTAGGTTTTTTAAAATGTGATCAGTTAAGTGCCATTTTTGTTTGTACATTTTCCCAGCCATCGGCTGCTACCAGCCACCACCACCGCCCACCACTGGCCACCATCGGCCTCTAGCCATCACCACCAGCCACACCAAGCATCCCAGGCTTCCACTTGAGCCACCACCAGCCACCACTACGCTGGTGGTATGTTGCTGCATAAGTTGCTAGTGTAAGGTGTCTTACACCAGCTTGCACCAGCACTACATGGTGCAAGATGTGCATATTGCACACTTACATCTTGCACCAGGTGCAACAAAAACCTTCAACCCAACCCACCACCACCACCACCAGGCTTCACTAGCCGCCATCACTAGGCTTCACAAGCTGCCACCACCAGCCACACGAGCACCCCAGTCACCACCACATATCCACCACCAAAAGCAGCAGTAAGTAAAAGTAAAAACAAAATCAAAAAAATGAAAAACGGCATGCCAAAAATGACAAGCAACAACCATTCCATTGATATTGAAATGAAGTCTCACAAACTCAATGACAAATGAAGTCTCACAACTCAACTAACTCAATGACAAACTATTATAAAAAAACAAAAAAAAAAAAAAAAAAAAAAAAAAAAAAAAAAACAAACAAACAAACATCCACAGATATTTACAATTGACTCCTCAACCCCAAAAACCATATCATATCCAATTTCATCAATCAATATGCATAATGCCTCTTGTTCGTGCTCGTTTTGATAGGCTTTGCACTTGATTCATAATCCTTGCACTTTTTCTAACTGGACGTGAGACTTATTCTTCAACTGTCTTGGGATGCGTTGATTTCGATGGAGCTACAATTATCCTAGGCTGAACTAATTCAGAAGGAACTGCAACTATTGTAGGCTGAACTGATTCAGATGGACCTGCAACTAGGTTCTTCTTACTCTTCTTTCTTGTAGGCACATGCAATGTCTTCTTTGTTGGCGCAGTCGTTGATTTTTGAGTTAGGCCTTGAGAGATAAGAACCTTTGAACTTTTCCCAGGCTTTAAAAAGAAAACTCAATTATCAACAAAAGTTTGCATTATAAATTAAATTAAATGCAGCCTATAAAACTTACATTAAGAATAACTATTCCAGAACGCTCATCTGTATAAAGGCCATAACCATATTGTTTTAGCCTCTTCTCAAGAGCCCCTCTTGTTCGACGGGGAGCATCACTTTCAGGTACTTGTGATTGATTGCCTCTTCTTCTCGCATGTGATTTCTTGGGCCCTTGTGACTGTTCAGCTACAGCAGGGGCTTCTTCGGCCAATTCTTCAGCTATGCGTCTTGTAGATGACCACCTTCTTGTAGGTGGCTCTTGATTTGCTTTCTTTTGGTTGTTTTTCTAGTTAGGCCTTCAGCTTTAGTGACACATTCGGTTGGCTTTGGTGGTGGCCCTTGTGATGACCCTTCTAGTGGCCTTTGTGATGACCTTGGTGATGGATCTTATGGTGGCCCTTCAGTTGGGCCCTCTATTGGCAGCTGAGCTCTAACTTGCCTTCTTCGAACCTGAGAAAAAGGCAAATGACATTATAAATATAACATTAGGCCATATTAAAACGTAAATGAAAAGTAAACTCAAATCATTGAACTTACCGGGTATTTTTTTTCTCTATTGCTGCTAAAGAACAGTCGACTTAACTGGCCCTCCAGTTGCTTCAGCCAATCCTGCAGCTGGCTGTCTTTTACCTTGCCTTCTTTGAACAGGCCCTTTAGTTTCAGGTATAGCAGGGGCTTCGGCCAATTCTTCACGTGTCACAATGACCTGACAAAGACAAAAACATTACATACATGTCACTTATATTTATGTACATACATATTCGTAACAAACCATAAAGCAACATAAACACAATTGTCATGACATACTAGGTTTATTGTCGTCGACTGAAGAACAATCGACTCACTTCGCCTTTCTATTTCTCCTTCTCCAACTGTCCCTTCACTAGGCCCTTCGGCTGGCCTCAATTGTTCCCGTTGCTTCTTTAATTGACAACCCTTAATATTATGCCCTACTATGTGGCAAAAAGAGCACTTTATCGGTATACCTGTCCTATTCATCCTACGGTGACATGAGTCATCTCCCTTCGTCATTTTTCGTTTTCTCTTTGGTCTTCCCATTCTCTTCTTTAATGGCAAAGGTTGAGGTACTTCGCAATCTATTGGCTCCCAGAACTTGCTACTTCTAATTGGCTGTAACATGAATTGATACGAAGCAAGATATTTCGGTTTCTTGTACTAATCATCAAGGTAGTCTTCTGTGTTGTGGCCCTTCAATTGAATTGCACATATGGCATGTGCACAAGGAATTCCACTCAGTTGCCATGCTTTACATGAACACTTCATCGTACCTAAATGGACAACATACTTATCAGAACCATTCATTATCTCATATCCTTCATCCCCATTCCAAATGGGATGACAATATCTACTTGCAGCCAAGTTGTCATCCAATTTCTTAGCAATCCTAGGACCACATTGTTTAGTCCACTTTGCAGTCTCATCTATTTGTCTATGTAGCCAAGTCATGACCAAAACCCGTATGTCTTCAAGCATTGAGATAATTGGTTTGCATCTGGCATCTATTATCCTCCCATTGAATGCTTTGCAGATGTTGTTATCAATGTTATCGCACTTGAATTCCACGCTGAAGAACGCCCTACACCAATGCTTCGGGTCTTTTTGGGACAGTGCATCATAACCATACTTTGTCAATTGAAGCATCTCTTCTTTGGCCATTCCAAAGTCAGTCATATTCGTGCTCTTTGCTAGCTGCCAAAATTGCGATTGCAGCTTGTCCCATTTATAGGTCTTTGCCCAATTTGCGTATATGTGCCACGCATACATTCAATGTTCAGCATAAGGCAACAACTCAGCTATTGCTGGAACCAGTCCCTGCAATAATTTAAAATATAAAAAATGTAAGCAAATGTCATGTTGATATCAAAAAGCAAACAAGTGACCAAATTTTTCAAAAAGCAAACATTACATTTTGTTGGTCGCTCATGAACGCCCACCTTGCCCCATTTGTTATCTCCAAATCAGTCATCAAAATTTTGAGGAACCATGACCAATTGTCCTTGTTCTCTTCCTTCACAACAACCCAAGCTAGGGGAAACATTTGGTTGTTTGCATCTCTTCCAATTGCGGCCAGCAATTCTCCCTTGCACAAGCCCTTCAAAAAACACCCGTCCAATCCTATAATCCGTCTACAACCAGATAAAAATCCTCATTTGCATGCATCGAAGCAAACATAGAATTTATCGAACTTCGTCCTAATATCAGGAAGTGGTCTCTCCACGACCTCTATATACACTCTACTTCCAAGATTTTGCAGCCTACACTCCCAAGCATAGTCCCCAATTGTCCATATTCACCGCTGTACTGACCAATGAGTATCTTCATCACCTTTTGCTTCGATCTTTTACATTGATTCCTGAATATATTGATGCCTACCTGCTCCTTCACCAGCATCCTAAAGTGAGTAGTATTCATTTGAGGCATCAGCTTAATCAATTCAAAGAAGTGTTTCGACAACCATGCACTTGTTACCCTTTTATTCTCAAAATTAATGGAACAAGTATGTTTCTCTTGGTAGGCTCTAATCTGGAAAGATCCATTTCTCCTAACAAATGCGCCATAGATCTTCCATGGACAATTTTGCTACGAACACCTAGCTCTTACAAAGGTCTTAGTGTTTCTAATGAAGTTAATGTTCCTCTGTGCAGTATTGGAGTTCTTCAGTATAGCTTCTCTAAATTGTTTCGCATCATGAAATTTCATGCCTACCGACAAAGTAGGAGAGGCAACGGATGGATCATAAGAAGGAAGCTTACTTTTCCTTTTCCTTCTATGCACAAGTCCTTCATCTTCTTCAAGCTCATCCTAAGAAGTAGCATTCTCGACGCTTTCTTCATAGTCAGCCTCCTCGCCCAGCCCCCCGATTTGCGCCTCCTTGCCCCGGCGGCACCAGCATTTGCAAGGCCTTCGGGTCTGTTTGGAACTTCATCGGCTACCTGCAAAGCTGCAAACTTAGCTATCAAAAAATCTCTTCGCTATATTCTTGACTGTACAAGCTCCTTCTCGTCGTTATCACTTATAAAATTTTCAGTAGGCAACCCTTCATCATCATCATCAGTTGATTTAGCTACTTCCCAATCTAATCCAGAGATTGTGACATCACCTATGTCGTCATCACTTTGGTGAACTGCATTTGCACTCCTCTCATGTCCATCATATCTATCCTGCCCTCCTTCGACCCTAATGTCAGTACTACCTTGAATACCATCTCATTCTTATCCTACTTTGGCGCTCTCTCCATCATCATCTTCGTCCTCACTTTCACTATTGTACTCAACATATATTTTTACCTCTTCACCATGGAGATAATGATATAAAACATCCCTAAGACCAGTATCATCTTCTAAGCATCTCAAACCATCTCTTAAGTCTTTCACATGAATACAATACATCAACTTCTGAACTTTACAAGGCAAATAAGTCTTGATAGCCCTAAGAAATCCTATATAAGATGCATTCTTTATATCCACAAAGATGGTGCCCTCATTTCCACCCGCATACTCCCACTCATCCTCCCCAATCACAAATTCTCCATTGTAGCAAATTATAACAGCGACATAATTCTTGTCATGAGCCATTACTGCACCAAGAACAAGAAAAAGAATCATTAGTTTTTGGGACCACTAGACAATTACACATAGGAGTCCCCCCACTCTCATGGACTTTAGTAAATAGAGGTCCCCACACTGATAATATGCCTCTACATGACAGCCAAAAAAGAGGTTGGCACTTTAATTATTTGACTTCCCTTCCCTTAAAATATTAACCAAAACCAGAGGTCCCCACAGCAAGTACAGGTTCCCACAACAATTACAGCCCAAGCAATTTTGTCTACTGAACTAAACTTATGATGTGAGAGAATGTACATCAACTTAATCAAATCAAAGCATACTCTGACATCAACTTAATCAAATCACAGCCGCTGACTCCTACAAATTCCTTTAGAAGTTTAAACTAAAATTAGAACAAATAAACTTGGAAGCATTTTATGTCGCTAAAGCTAAAGAAAAACAAATAGAAAATGAGGCACAAACAGATCACTTCAAAGTCTTAGACTATCCTAACCCATAACAAATTTGGACAAGCAGGCAATACCTTTCTCAAAGAAGACTGATGCAAGTTGCAGAGGCAATTCCAGGAAATAGTTTCACCAAAACATGCTTCAATACCCTTTCAAGTTCTTATTCTTCCTGCTTGAAACTTTTTCTCCGTTTGTAACTTTACCAATAAAATTCTAGCTACAGTTGTTATGTTCTCTTTTTCTTCTTTCTGTCATCATTCAGGATTTTGGATTGATAAACATACCTTATACAGCCTCACAAGCAGGGTGGTTCAAAGACTTAATTTTCTTCTCGGAGATGCATTAGTCACCTACTTTATTAGGATGCTCTTAAGGAGATGCATAGCCAGTGACTCAACAATCAAAGCATACTCTGACATTGGCTCGAAAGAAAAATTCACGAAAATAATGAGAAATTTGGTCTCTTTGTGTGATGTCAGCAAGTTTCAGTTGAAGTGTATCAACAAAAATTCCATCGTAGCCGTAATAAAATAATCGAGCGAGCCCTAATAATAATCAAGCAAGCCCTAATGAAATAATTAAGCCCTAATTTCATCACAGGGGAGGGGGAGAAGGGGCCGAACCTGGACGAGCGACGATGGTGAGCGGTGACGACGACTAACGATGGTGAGCGATAAGCGGCGACGGTGACCAACAATGGCGACTGACGACGGCGACCGATGACCAGTTCTGGGTGTGAATGGCGACAGAGAGAAGGGCCTGTGATCTAGTGTGAACGCGGACGGGGAGGAACGGTGACGGCCAGGTGTGCTTAAGCCACAATGACCTAAACGACGTCATTTAGGTCAGCGCACTCAATGTGGATGGACGACGTCATTTTTGTCGTCCACGTCGGCTTTTTTTTTAAAAAAACATTTGCCACATCAGTAAAAAAAAGTCGTCGGAAAATGCCACGTATGCAATTTGGCCAGATTTTGGCCGAATTGGCACTCAAGTGATCCATTTTGCTCCAATTTTGGCACTTAAGTGTACCTTTTGTAAGTTATGGCACTTAAGTGTCCATTTGTGCCAAGTTATGGCACTCTAGGAGTCCGCACGTCAATTTATTAGGAAGAAATGATGATGTCTCCCCTGAAGACTTTGGGTTGGAGAGAAATCGAGAGGGAAGAGATGAAAGTCATGGCTCCCATACATGCATTCTTCTTCATGGTTGACACCTGGCACTCGAGAATGCTTAAGATCAAGTTCTAATCCGTGTCGTTAGTTGGTCTATTAGTTTCGTTTAGAATCAACAAAATTTTCGATCCTTTTGTAACTATGCGAGCCCATGAGTTCGTACGAATCGAATTGATGTGTTAACGTCTCGGCGCTGATCTACAATACAAATAAGGATTAATTGCGAGAAATTACTAAAGTTAGTATTCAATAACAAACTTACAATCGCTTATAAATTTTAATAAAATCCTAATTAATTCTCGCATAAGGCTTAACCTATAATTTTAATCGAAAAAAATTAAAGCGTTTGGGTCTAAATACCCGTCTCTGGCCCACCGGGCTCATCCCATGACATTTCTCGGCCCACTAGACTTAATTCATAACTTTAATGAACCCAACTATTGGCCCATTCCAAATCAAGCCCAAGTCCGTAGCTCATCCTTTGGCCGATCAAGCCCATGCTTGATATCTTCGTGTAGCCTGTTAACTACTTAAGTCCATAGTCATTTGGTGCACTTTAAAATAATCCAAGCCCATTATACTCTGATTATACTTAGAGGGTCAGAAAATTCAAGATGTCACATATCACATATCAATAATAACTGCAGTTCGTCCATATCTTGTTATGTTATCAAATCTATAATTTATGGGCCTTTTCATTGATTAAATTATGGCTTAGTTTGGCATCGTACAATGCTGTTTGAATTGGAGAAGTCAATTCCCTTTCACTTGAGATATTCTTAGTTCAAAATTAGTGCAAAACCTTGATCTTCTTAAAGAAAAGCTGAAGAACTACTTTTGATAAAAGATATTTCGTCATGAGAACAATTCTAACGAAACGGAAAGATAGCATGTTTGTTTGTTTGTGACGTGTGGAGCTTTGAAAAGTACAATGTGGTTACTTAAAATCTATAATCGATAGCTATTAATAGAGGTTACAAACGGTTACTAAATGGTTATATTGACGGTTACATTTCACTAAACGGTTTCTTCAACTCCACTGTCGTGATAGTTACTTCATTCCACTACATTGACGATTACTTCTCCGATGGTTATATTCGAGATTGTCGACTCCACTTTTTGTTTGCTCCTTCAACTTGCCCATTCATCAAGTTGTCAATTCTTCAAATGGTCGATAATATTGTTTATGAATGACTAAACTTAGCTTTCATCGACTAAGTTTATCACATATCAATAATAACCAAAATTGGTGATTTTTTGGTGCAAATGAATATTCCCATTAAAAGAATGGAATAATTCATTTATCATTCGATTCTTTTAAATTAGATAACCAATATTCATCACATGTCCCCTTGTTGTCAGCAAATTTGATTTTTTTCTTACTAAATTTTATCTTTGTCAGATTCATTAGATGTCTCATATTTTTCCGTGAAAGGCACATTTTATGTAAACTCTATATGTGGTCCTATATCTTTGTCCTTAAAGTAGTTGCTCATATGTAGACTCTCATTGCCAATTGGAATATATCGACAAAATTTCAGCCTTTCTAAATTTTTCTCTAAGATTGAATTTCAATTCATTAAAGCCAATTTTATGAATTCTTTTTCTGAGAGTGAAGTAAAACATCTATTCCTAGCCTTCTTGAGTTGAGTAACAAATTGATCAATTGATTCATTATCGTACTGATAAATTTTGGTCAAGTCAGCAATCGATACTTTAGGTATCATTCTATATAATTGAGAATGAAATTGTCTTTCCATCTCGGCCTAAGTAGGGATTAAATTAGGAGATAAATTCGTATACCAAATAAAGATAGCTTTTGATAAAGACAAAGAGAACAACCTAAGTCTTGGGAATTCATTTGTTCTTGCTTCTCCACATTAGGCAATAAACCAATGTGTTCAAAGGTCGACTGGTTAAGTTAGAAGTTTTGAAAATTTTAGGGTATAGTGTCAATCCAATCAAGATGCGACTTCCTATATATATTGGCCTAAACATGCTGCTATTGGCACCTAATTGTTATCATATAAGTTCTGCCACTTGATTAGGATTCGCAAGTCGACACCTTCTTGCCACCTAGGTTTAGGGTATATAGATTAATAGACTCAACCTTCTTGCCCCATAGTTTCGAGGTAGAAAGGATTTTCAAGCCTTTGTAAATTACTCACTGGTGATGGGACCACATGACCTAAATTATTTCTGCTGTTTAATTGATTAAGAGTTGGAGAAACATACACAAAAGCTGCCACATTTAGTTGGATCGATATGGACTAGTTGAATGTCCTGAGCCTAGAGATGACATCATTGATCACATTGACCATTACCTGATCACATTAAAAACGTGTTTTGCTGTGTGATTCGTAATCTTATTCTGATGTTCCTCGAATAGTCTCTTCATGGTAGCCACCAAAGTAAGGCTTGCTAACTCCCTCATCTGCTCCTCTATAAAGTCCCATGGGATTTAGATGTTGTCCCCTTCGCTTAGCTCTATTGTTGGAGCGATTAAGGTCTCAAAATGGATAGCCATATCACTGGGGTTGTTATTCGCAACATGATTAGGCTTTAGATGATTCCTCGTTCTCGGAATTGTACCTCCTTAAACTAACCACATCAGTTCCATTAGGCGTGCCAAAACGGATGTTTCGTTTGAATTCGACTCTGCGACAAAATATCTTTCACCAAAAGTCATTCTTCTGTTTTATTAGAGGAGACAAGTTCTGTAGCAATTCTAGATAGGAAATATCATAGGTAGAAAAGAGAGTTGGTAATTTCATTTCAAACAAAGCCAAATATACGCAAATTTTAATGAGTTTTAATCGACAACAAAGCTTGAGAATGCGAGTACTTTAAACGGAACCAAACGTACACAAACTTTGTTAGAATTTAGTTGATGACAAAGCCTAAGAACGTGAAAATACAACACCATAATTTAATCGATGATGCAAATTTTAAAATTACAATCGAGAAACACGCCGGAATTTAATTGACAACACAAGTCTAAAAACTATAACTCCTATGCAGAAATGTAATGATAATTGAAAAATAACATATTTGTTTGTTTGTGCGTAAGGCCTCTAGAGAGCATGATATGGCTATTTAAAGTTTATAATTGATGATTATCGATGGAGGTTATAAAAGGTTACAAACAGGTTATACAAGGAAAGGAATTACAATTAGAGGTTACAAATGGTTACCGAATGGTTACATTAGCTATATTATCTCAACTACCTTCACAGTTTTTTCGTGCATACGAGATTATTGACTCTAAGCAGTTGGTTCATCAAGTTGTCCATAATTATATTCATAGATGACCAAACTTTGCTCTCATCGACTAAGTCTATCACTTATCAATAATAATCAAAATTTATCTAATTCTCGTTCTCACAAATGCAAGGCACGAAGTCCAATGTCTGGGTACGTTAGAATGATAAATGAAAGAAATTGAATATACTTTTGATTTTCTTTTCGAATGCTAATATCGACAAAATTAAAAGGAAAAGCCATTAATTAAAGAAGAAAATGGAGGAAGCAAAAAAAAGAGGCCGGGTTGGGCCTGGCACATGGTTAGGGCTCTTGAACGGGCTGGAGGCCCAGTTCGCCATCCTTCTTCTTCATCCTCCACCACGGCCACCGCGTCCTCGCGTCTCGAAATCTCTGCGCAGAGACAGCAGAGACTCCGCGCTAGCTAGGCTGCAGCTTCTTCTCCTGCTTTCTTCTGCTGCTGCTGCTGCTTCTTCTTCTTCGAGTTCAAGCGCGGGGCCGAACCACATCGACCCGGCGCAGAGCGATGACGACGCGGATCGCTCCGGGGGTCGGGGCGAACCTGCTCGGCCAGCACTCCGCCGAGCGGAACCAGGACGCCACCGCCTACGTCGGCAATCTCGACCCTCAGGTCACCCTGCTTTTTTCTTTTGCCCTAGGACCCAATTTTCGTTTCTCTCTCGAGTTCCTTTTCGGCCTCCGAGCGCTCCGTTCCAGTCTCGGGAAGCGTTCGTGGGAGCGGTTTCGATGGTGGCTTGCTAGAGGAAATGGGATTATGAATTGATTAGGGCGCGTGTTTGACTTGCAGGTGTCGGAGGAGTTGCTCTGGGAGCTGTTTGTTCAGGCCGGTCCTGTTGGTAAGTTCGGCTCCTTTTTCTCGTGTCGATGCCTGGTTTCGACGAAATGCTAGAATATGCCATGGAAGCAATCGCTTGTAGCTGCAGTTTTCATAGCTTTGTGTTGCTGGTGTATTTGATCCCGATGTCTTTTAAGCTGCCGCTTTGTTCTTAAAATCTCTCTGCTAACTTACTTTGGAATTACTCTGAAGTGGAAAAGTAAGTTTGAACCGGTCATGTGTGAAGAGTCAGTTGTTATCTTTTTCTTGGTGTTGCGAGGAACTTTGTTTTCTTCTCTCCCAGATGGGTTTCTTTAATTCAGTGATTGAGTTCGGAAAATATAAATGATGGGTTTGCCTCTGTTCATTGTCATGTAGTGGAGTTGATTAACCCAGCAGAATTCCGTGTTCTTTTCCTTTGAGCTCATTGTTGTAATTTATTTTTCCTTTTGTGTGAATAAAGCCCTCCCGCACCTTGCCTTGCTTTGTTTGAGGTTTCAGACTATCGAGGATGAATATTCACCATATTGTAACTCGTTTCAGTTAATGTTTATGTTCCAAAGGATAGAGTGACAAACCTTCACCAAGGATATGGATTTGTCGAGTTCAGGAGCGAAGAAGATGCTGACTATGTAAGTACTAGTCTAAGTCACTGCATTGCTAGTTCTGGTTCTCTGGCTTACTGATCGTTTTGATGATTGCAGGCAATTAAGGTGTTGAACATGATAAAACTTTATGGGAAGCCTATACGCGTGAATAAGGTATACGAAGTTACATGTCTTTATTGTGTTGGAGGTTATCTTTTAATTAAGGGAATATCTCCCTGGACCATCTATTGAATCTGTATTTGTTCAATTTTTAAACATGTTGCTATTGTGCTCAAATTCAGGCAACCCAAGATAAAAAGAGCTTGGATGTGGGAGCAAACCTTTTTATTGGAAATCTTGACCCTGTAAGTAGTCAGATACTATGATTTTTATTAATGGGCTAAGTCTGTCAATATAGAAGTCCTAATTCCTTGCCTATGGCATATCCTCTGCAGGATGTAGATGAGAAGCTTCTGTATGATACTTTCAGTGCATTTGGCGTAATTGTTACAAACCCAAAGGTGATGCTTTGGATTTTTCCTTGATTTGCATGAAGTCCCACCTTTACAGTAGTCAATCATTTCTTGATTTCTCAAGCACGTAAATTTTTTAAGAGCATTGTAGTGCATGAAAGTACCTGGGTTGATTACGATTGCTGTGTCGTACCCTTGCAATGTGGCTTACTTTGTATAGTTAATTGATCTCTATTTCATGTGTGGCATGATGATTGTGACAGCGGTCTAAGTTGGATAGTTATGAGCGCCATGTCCTGGTATTGCCAGTTGATAAGCCAATATGAATATACACCCTCTAACGCCTGCCTACTAGATGGATTACATGTATCTTGGGAATGCAGTTTTTCGCGTTGATTCTACTACCCATCTACTAGGGGTGTTCTTATGTAAATTTATTGCTTCCAAATGCAGCATCGTTTATTTGAGTTTTGAAGGAATCTGTTTATTAGATTCTTTTGTTGTCACACTTTGGTTTGAGAAATCAGAATAAGCTCGCAAGTTCCCTGGGCAGAGGACTACTTGGGCCCTCTAGATGGTGAAACAATTGGGGGTTGAAAATTTGTATATTTTGTTGTATTGCTGGTGCATTGTTCTTGGTTACCTGATTTTGCAAATGCATTCAAACGCTTTTCCTCTTCACCTTTTGCCCTTCTGTATGGAATCACTAGTTTAACGTGATTTTCACTGGTAGATATCATGAGGACATTTAACACTTCCAGTGAGTCTTGATGACAAGGAAATTCGATAAGTACCATTTCAATATTCCTGTGGTACTACCAGGAAAAAATAAAAATGCTCTCACTCACACTACAGAAAATGTCTCTGGAGTCATTTTATAAAGTTTTCCAATTGTTGGGGCTTGACATCCTCTTGCCGCTTGTCATCAAGAACCCAAGTGAACACCATGGATTGAATACAAATCACAACAGCTCTTTTGAAAGTTTGAAGATGCTTGACATAGACTTCAATTGGAGACTTCTATGATTGATCAATTTGTGCTCATTCATACCATCTCTTCATCAATTCTTATGATATATTTACCCAACACGGTTCTTTAAATAAAATTCTACTTATTCTCACTGGGTTATACATAAAAAAAAACGTGGAAGATTTTCTTGCAATTGTTGCGGGAGAATCTCTCATCACGAAAAGGATGGAATGCAAAGAGAAACTGCATGAACTTGCCTCCGTGTGTCTACTATTAATGTGTTCATTAAGATCAGTCGAAACAACTCTAATTGTGTTTTTTTAATGTTGCTTCCTGCATTATGTTGTGTCTCTATGAGTGCTGAAGGACTGAGATGTGGCTGTTGTATCCATGCTGTGGTTTAGAGATGTCGTGGTGCACGCTTTAAGTACATAGATGTCAAAATTAGTAGTAGTTGCTGTGAATGTTTTATTGGATAATGATTGGTCACCATTGTTATCCATTACCAGAGTTGATAGGCTCAGGAGCCGGTTAAGTATGGGGAAGATAACAGCCCCTGCCATGAAAAACTGCCATGTTATGTATGTGCTTTGTGGCGTGAGAGTACTAAGCACATGAATATGTTAGTTGTGTGAAGAGTGAATGTGTTACAAGAGTGAGAAGTCACATGCTTGGGTGTGCTCTGTTTGAACAGAGAGTGCAGTACACCTTTGATTCTCTGGTTGTGTTTGATTTGCTGGTAATTTATTTTCTGATGTTATCTCTCCTCTTTGCTGTTTGGCTTCTGCTTGAATTGATGTGTGGCTTCTTTGGACTTTCTACCTCTTTCTCTATGTGTCTGTATTTCGCTCCTTGGTTTCCCTGTGTGTGTTTAATGTTGCTGTATTTAAATTAAGTCTTGTTGCAATATTCTCTTTACGTGGCTGGGTTTCTCTCTGTTTTATCGGTGTTTTTGGGCTTTTTTCTCTGTGTTTTCATGGTGTTTTATGGTCAATTCTCTCAAGTTGGTACGTTGAATAGAAGTAACATTATGGGGTTGGTGGGGTGAAGGGTAGAGCAGTCATTTCCTCTTGGTTTTACCCCTTCTTTTGCTATCCTTTAGAAGGCATAAAGTTCTAGACTACATGGTGCAAATTGACAATGTCAGGCCTCTTTAAGCATTTGTTTGGTGTCTTGTTTTCATGTCCATACCAATTATTTTGGGTCTGCTATCAATGAAGGTAGTTGCTATTCATGAGCTTAGGACTTGAAAATTTAGTCTTCTCTTGCCCGGACTCACTTTCATTTGTCTAGTTGATAGAGGGGGTTTGTCTTGAGTCTTGCAACAAGGCGCAATTTGTCAAAGGAAGTGTTTGAAAGACGCCTTTTGAAGGGTTAAACTTTCGGATTATGTGCTAGTATCAATCTGTTAATTACATTAGGTTTGGGTTTGAATTATGTAACTTGTTTTATATTTTGCAATGGGTATGTACATACACAAATTTAAGAGAGCTTTCGTGGTAAGTTTGGTTACATTTGGTGTTCAATGTTTTCTTTGAGGGATGTATTCTTGTGTTTAGATTTTCGTAAACTGGTTTGAAACAGTCCAGATGAATTGGCATGTCTCCAGTGAGTTTTCAACCTAATCTCAGCTTTTTTGTTCTCCTTTCAAGGAAAACTTAGATGGTCAGGAGGCAAGAATATTCATTGTGATATCTTGAAGATTGCTGTGCCATCTACATTAATTGCTATACCTTGTATTTCCATGGACAAAATGCACCATTTCTGAACTCTTGTTGGCTTGAAGAAGTCATTTTGCCTATGGTACCAGGATGAATGGACTGCTGTTTGTAAACTTGGTTTACTTAGGGAGAATTATGCTATCTTCTGTGTCGATAGATAAAACATAAATCCTGAATAGGAGCCCCCATGGTGTGAGGCTGAAATCTTTGTTCCTGGTATGCCGCATAGTTTCAGAATGTCTTAGATAACAGAAATCCCTGGAGTGAGTAAGCAGTATGAGGTCCTTCGTCTGCTCTCAGATTTGAGCAATGGAGTGAATGGATGATTTGGAAAGGCTCTAGTGTCAACAGCTTAAGCATCTTTCCTTCTGCATGAAATGTGAGGATCATCTTCGAGAACCACTGACATTTGTTGATTTGCATGCTTTCTTTCCAGATTATGAGAGATCCTGAGACTGGAAATTCCCGTGGCTTTGGTTTCGTCAGTTATGATTCTTTTGAGGCATCTGATGCAGCTATTGAGGTATCTTTCATTCTTTATTGCCCTGGGAATTTTATTGATAGATAATGATTTAGGGTGACAATAGAGATTGTTACTTTGCAGTGACACTCTATTGTTTGTGGTAAAACATCAACACGTGGATTGCTGGTCAAGTACTCTTAAAAATGTATTAGATATTAGCGATTCGACGTTTCTGCATGGTTACTTTTATGTTAATGCTTATGATGTAAAAACTTGCTTCGCTCTAGAGAAGTAAGTAATTGGTTTTTGTATCTTGTATTCAAGGCGATGAATGGCCAGTATCTTTGCAATCGACAAATTACAGTCTCATATGCATATAAGAAAGACACCAAAGGGGAGCGTCATGGTACTCCTGCAGGTAAGTTGCTTTGTTCATGGAGTATGTCTCTCTGATTGAGGTGCTTTCTTCACACCCTACACACGTGCTATTATGACATAAATGGACAGTGTGTTAGTTTGGTACCATTTCTTTTCATGGTTAAGACATGAAGTGGTTAATTTCAAATACATTCATGGTGCAGAGAGAGTTTTGGCAGCTAGCAATCCAAATGCCACGAAGAGTAGGCCCCATACTTTATTTGCAAGTGGCCCACCAACTCTTCCCGGTCCTCAGGCCAACGGTGCCATGGTTGCTCCAGCTCCTCCACGCCCCTTTGCAAATGGGACTGTTGCCCCAGCATCAATGCAAATGCTCCGGCCACCACCTCCTCCACAAGGAGCGACTTTCCCACATATGCAAGTCCCTCGGCCAGCATGGCCTGGTCAGCCTCCGCAGCCTGGTCAGGCAATGCCCCAAGTTGGAATGCCACCACCACCTGTACAGCAGTTCCGGCCACCTCCTGGCATGCCCCCACCACCTCCTCAGGCGGCTCAAGTCCTCCAGAGACCACCTCCACCACCAGCTGGTATGGTAGCACCGGCACCTACTTGGCAACCACCACCGCCTCAGCAACAAATGTACGGGAGGCCCCCCATGCCACACATGTCCATGCCGCCACCGCCGCCACCCTCAGGTTAGGGTGTGGTGATTGATGGGGTCACATCCATGAGATGCTTCAAGCATCTAGAGATTCAGTTGTAGCATTTTGTGAACTACTTCTCTCTGTTTTTTACAGTGTAGGGTCTTAAGTATCTGAATATACATCTAGAGTATTGAGCAGGTCTTTTACGTTGCACAAGTGCTTGTTCTTTGAATCACGAGGTGTGTTAGAATGGCAGTGCGAATCAGCAAAAGGGATGTGATTTAATTTACCTGTTTCATTGCATTTCTTCCTTTCATTCGGATGAGAAGACGATGCCAACGAGTCCAGAGTCGGATCCTTTCTTGGATTAGAACTTTTGAGGAGATTTTGTAATTGAAACCAAAACTTAAATTTGTTTCCCATTGTTGCACCAGACAATGGAGGGCGCAATGTTTTTAAATTCAGATGAGTTTTAGATTCAATTTTATTTCATAGATTAACAGGTAGGGGTTTGGAGAAAAATCCTACTCAAATTGCCTATTAGGTCGAGACTCTTTCTGTAGATAACCATGCTCTATATAAGTTAAATAAGTGTATCGGCCTTGATGACATAAGACAACTAGTTAGGCAGCTGTTCTTTTGTTATTAGTGTCAATATTTTGTTTTATTTGATTTCCATTTCCATTTCTAAATATATGGTTTAAATTGTTATTTAAACTAATTTCATTGTATAGTTTAATTAGGTCAATGCCAAATGAAGTTAAATCGCATAATGCCATAATTTATATATAAAATTAGGAGTAGGTACTCTATAAATTACCTGCATTGTTTAGCCATAATTATATATTGTTTGATGTCATCAATTATTTTCAGAATAACTTGGGTCATCTATGTTATTGACATAATGAACAATATTTCTCACTTTACTTTAACTTCGAAATAAATGAATTTATTTCCATCATAAGTTATATTCAAAGAAATAAGTTTTAAGATATTTTATCTTCATCTATTTTTTTTTTTTTTAAAGTTCAATCTTAATGATTTTACTATCATGAGTTCTTTTAAACTAACTCATGCTTTCTAAAATGTATTTGAATATGGTTTTGTCTAAAAATATTGAATTAAGGGAGAGCATACCTAATATTGGAGCTCACACATGAGGGAGAGATTGTTAGAATACACGTGTAAGTTGTGTTATAGAAGTCTCATATTGGAGAATTGATGTGGTGTCAAGTGGATAGCTGATCCATAACTCATTGATTTAAACTTTGAGTAAAGGTGGGTCTAATTAGATATATTGACGGGCTCGGATTTGGGCTATCTCTTGACGATCTCCTAAGGTTAAGGTATTGGAGTTCTGTTGCACGCTCCCAACAAACAAGAATTGATGGAGTTGTGGAGTTTGATAGAAGAAAGTAACGTTCAAGCGCATAAATAATTTATTTTAGGCAATCACCCATCCTATAATGTTAAAGCATATAATAAGACTTTTATTGCTGCTAATGGTATATATGTAATTTCTATATTAATTATGTATGACGTAGACTCATGATGTATATAAGAGCAATATCTTTCATATTTATAACGTTGATGCTTATAATCCTAGAGCTTGTAACACTAATACTAATAGTGGAAAGATTACCTAGTTCGGCAACATGGTATTTCCCTTTTCTTGATTTTGGGAAGGGTTTTCCATGTAAAAAATTGTCGCTTGTTTTCTTCTTTATTTTTCTTCATATATTCATGTTCCTAACAACTAGTATTAGAGTATGATTTTGGCAAAATAATGGGAGCGATATGGACGAAGGGAAGGTGAAGATCGATCGGTTCCATGGCAAGGACTTTGGTTTCTAGAAAAAACTTGCATTGGCCTCTATTTGGAGAGAAACCAGACTCTATGAAACAAGAAGAGTGGGAATTGTTAGATCAACAAGTTCTGAGTTTGATGCATCTCACATTGGCACAAAACATAAAAAATTCTTGCTTGTTTTCTTCTCTATTTTTACTCTTTATACATTTGTGTTCCTAACAATTGATATTGGAGGCTCATTTTGGCAAAATAGTGGGAGCGAATAGGACGAAGGGAAGGTGAAGATCAATCAGTTCAATGGCAAGAGCTTTGGTTTATGGAAAATGCACTGGAAGATCTTACATTAGCCTATGTATGGAGAGAAACCAGACTTTATGAAGCGAGAAGAGTGGGAATTGTTAGATGGGCAAGCTATAGATTTGATTCGTCTCGCATTGGCGCAGAACGTTGCTTTCAACATTGCCAATGAGGCGACAATGGTAGATTTGATTGCAGCATTGTCCAACATGTATGAGAAGCCTTTTGCATCAAACAAGATATATTTGATGCGTTGTCTTTTCAATCTAAAGATGGACGAAGGTGCTTCAGTGACAAATCACATCACTGAATCTAACGTGATCATGACTCAGTCGAGTTCGATGGATATCAAATTCGATGATGAGGCAAAGGCTTTAATTTTATTATCTTCTCTACTTGAAAGTTGGAGTGCAACTGTGAATGCAGTGAGCAATTCGTCTGGAAAGAAAAAGGTTGAAGCTTCAAGCAATCCGAGATTTGATTCTTAGCGAGCGCATAAGATAATTAGATGAATTTTCAGGTGCTGCCTTAAATACTGAAGGCAAAGGGAGAAGCAATTAACAAGGGTGGAACCAATACCGTGATAGATCAATGTCCAGGGAGAAGTAAATTGAGACCTCATGGATAAATAATTTGCTGGAATTGCTCAAAGAAATGCCATCTGAAACGAAATTTTAGAGCCCTAAAGAAGAAATTTCACTATCGAGACCGAAATCAATAGGAAGAAAAATCTATAAATACAACTTTTAAAGATACGCATGATAGTGATGCTTTAATTTTGAGCATTGACAATCTAATTGACTCAGGTGCGTCATTTCACTTTATTTTGTGCAAAGAATTAATGCATAATTTTATTGCTGGAAAATTTGGAAAGGTTTATCTTACTGATGGTAAACCTTTGGATATTACGAGAAAAAGGTGATGTTTATGTAAAATCTACTAACAAATATCCATGAAAGTTGCATGATGTTGGATATGTTTTAGGACTTAAGAGAAATCTAATCTCTATAAGTCAATTAGACAACACGAGATATAGAACTATTTTTGGATATAGCTCTTGGAAAATAGTTAAAGGTGCTTTGATTGTAGCACGAAGAACAAGGTCAAGAATGCTCTACATAACTAAAAGTAGTAGAGAAACTGCAGCAATTGCTGAGTCTGAAGTCAATTCTAAATTATGGCACCATAGGCTTAGGCACATGAGCGAAAAAGGGATGAAGATGTTAGTATCTAAGGGAAAACTGCCTAATCTAAAGTCCATAGACATTAGTCTATGTGAAGATCGTGTTCTGGGCAAGTAAAAACATGTTAGTTTTTTGAAGATTGGGAGAAAATCAAAGAAAAAAAAAATTAGAGTTGGTGCATACAGATGTGTGGGGACTAGCCCCTATGCATTTCCTTAGCGGCTTGCGCTATTATGTCACATTTATTGATGACTCGAGCAAAAAGATATAGGTTTATTTTTTGAAAAATAAATCTGATGTATTTGATACTTTTAAGAGATAGAAAACTAAAGTGGAGAATGAGACTGGCTTGAAAATTAAATGTCTAAAATCCGATAAATGGCGGTGAATATGATGGTAAGGAGTTCGAGCAATTTTTGTAGAGAATGGAATTAGAATGACAATAACTGTTCCAAACAAACCATAGCAAAATGACGCTGCTGAAAGGATGAGCATAACTTCGAATGAGTGTGCAAGAAGTATATATTGCATGCAGGATTACCCAAGACGTTTTGGGCAAATGCAATTAACACTACAACATTTCTAGTTAATAGAAGACCTTTAGTTCCACTTGATTTTAAGTTACCGGAAGAAGAATGGAGTGGAAAGAAGATAAGTCTCTCGCATTTGAAAGTTTTTTGTTGAGTTTTGTATATATGTGTAGATTCTAAAAATAGAGATAAGTTTGATGTAAAAGCTAAAAAATGTTTTTTCATTGGATATGGTTTTGATTATTTTGGTTATTAATTTTGGGATAGACTAAATAGAAAAATAATAAGAATTGTTGATGTTACATTCAATGAAAACATGTTATGTAAGGACAAATCTGTAGTAGAATCTATTGTGAAGAAACAAACAGTGGAAAAGAGAGATCAAATTAGAGGAGGTTTTTAAAAGTGCTTAGGTTGAAAATCCTGAAATTGTTGTTGTCAACTCAGATAAAGAACCAAAACAAAAATTACTTACACCTGAACCCACTTTGAGAAGATCTAGTAGAACATCTAAACATATATAAAGATATCTTTGTCATTGCATTATTTGTTTTTGATCGACGCTGGCAAATCAGGAAATTTTTCGAAAGCAATGCAAGTTAAAGATTCTGTTAAGTGGGAATTAATAATAAAGGATGAGTTAGACTCACTCGAGAAAAACAGAACTTAGGTGTTAACTCAATTACCATATAGGAAGAAAGCATTGTAGAATTTGTGGATATATGGGGTCAAAGAAGAACTTGATGGCAGGAAAATGTACAGAGCAAGGTTAATAGTAAAATTGTTTCAACAAATGCAAGGAATTGATTACACAGATTCTCCAGTTGTGAAATTAACTACTATCAAGTTAGTATTTAGTATTATTGTTATCAAGAATTTATATTTGGACCAGTTGGATGTTAAGATTTCATTATTTTATGGTGATTTGGAGGATATTTACATTATACAACCAAAAGGTTTTCAAGTTCCTAGAAAAGAAAATTATTTCTGCAAATTGAAGAAAAGTCCATTGGCTTGAAATAAACTCTTAGCAGTGGTACAAACAATTTGACACTTAGTGTGATAACAAGTTCACTAGAAGCGATATGGATCATTGCTATTACTTCAAAAAATTTGACAATTGCTATATTATTTTGCTATTGTACGTGGATGATATGCTCATCGTAGGATCTAACATGAAGGAGATCAATATACTGAAGCAGCAATTGTCAAAAGAGTTTGAGATGAAGGATTTGGGCGTAACAAATAAGATTCTTGAGATGAGGATCATGTGGGGTAAATTCAAAGGAATTTTAAAATTATATCAAGAAAGTACATTAAAAAGATGCTAGATGGATTCGAAGTTCAGAATGCAAAGCTTAGAAGTACTCTTTTTGGAAGTCACCTCAAACGCTCAAAGAGGCAATTGTTGAAGATAGATGAAGAGCAGAAATATATGGCTAAAATGCCTTTTGCATCAGCTGGGCAATTTAATGTACATTGTGGTATGTATTTGACTAAATTTAGCTCATACATTGGGAGTTGTGAGCATATACATGGCAAATCCAAGAATAAAGCATTGGGAAGCTATAAGGTGGTTATTAAGATACCTCAGAGGTACTTCAAATAAGTCATTATGTTTTATGAAAAATGGTGTAACTTTACAAGGTTTTGTTGATGTAGATCCTGGCGGTGAATTGGATAATAGGAAGAGCATCTCGAGTTATGTGTTTACCTTAAGTAGCACTGTAATGAGTTGGATGTCTAGATTTCAAACGTGTATGTCTCTCCCAACCACTAAGGCAGAATATGTTGCTATATCTGAAGCTGGTAAGGAAATGATTTGGTTGAAAATTTTTATGAATAAGATAGGCAAAGAGCAAGATAACAATGTTTTTTTTTTTTCAGTGACGATTAGAGTGCTATTTCTCTTGCAAAGAATCTAGTATTTCATTCAAGGACAAAACATACTGAGTTAAAATATCATCAAATTCGTTACTTGATAGATAATGGGACTTTGTCATTGAAGAAGATTCTTGATGCAGAAAATCCAGCAAATATGTTAATAAAAATTGTCACCATTGAGAAATTGAGATTGTGCATTGCCTCAATTGGCCTCCATGGTAAGTGATAAGGGAGACTGCCGCACTTGGACAATTCGGGCTACAAAGATAAAGACTATAAACGATTATTACTATTTTATTTTTTCTTAAGATTAGCCTCCAAGTAGGAGATTGATGAAATTGTGGAGTTTGATAAAGGAAAATAATGTTCAAGCACAGAAACAATTTATTTTAGGCAGTCACCCATCCTATCATGTTAAAGCGGACAATAAGATTTTATACATGTAATTTCCATATCAATTATGTATGTCCTAAACTCCCGCTATATATAAAAATGGTATCTTTTATAATTGTAACGCTAAAACTGGTAACCCTATAGCTTGTAACACTGATGCTAATAGTGGAAAGATTGCCTAGTGCGACACCATGATTTTTCTTTTTCCTGATTTTGGGAAGGATTTTTCACAGAAAATTTTTACTTGTTTTCTTCTCTATTTTTTCTCTTCATATATTCGTGATCTTAATATGGTCGTGCCAAGGAGTACGCAATCGCCCAACGATGGGCAGTGTGTGAGCGGGATGCGAGAACGAGATTGATGAAACGCGGCTGAGGCAAGGACGGAGGAGAGGAAAATTTAGGGAATATTCAGGCGCACACACACACATACCGTTGTATCTCACTTTTTGATTTCTCCTCCTGCCATCATCAACATATTACTTTAATGTTGCAGTACATTTTAATTTTAAATAGAAAAATAAATGTAAAATGACTAAATAAAAAGAATAACACGGTGAAGTTAAAAGAAAGAAAGTTAAGGCCATGCTTGTTAAAAAGTATTTATGCTCCTCGAAACAAACATTTTTGTTCTTTTGTTCTGTGGAACAAAAAAAGAACATAAACGTGTTTGGTAAAACTTTTGTTCCCGGGAACAAATAATTTTTTGTTTTCAGGAATAGATTTGGAACAGAAACAAGAAGTAGAAAAAATTTGCTTCTTGTTCCCGAAAACAATCCCGAGAAACAATTTTTCTCTCTCTTCTTTTTTCTTCTTCTATTTTATTTCCTTCCCTTTCCTTTTGGCTGGTCGCTAGAGCGTTGCCGCCCTACGATGAGAGGCTCGGCCTCGCCCGGCCTAGCGAGGCTCGGCCTTGCCTAGATCTGGCGAGGCCGAGCCTCGGGGTGGCTTGGCGAGGCTCCGGCGAGCTCGCCGGACCTCGCCGAGCCGGTTGCTGGCCACGACCACAAAGAGAAAGAAGGAAAAAAAAGAGAAGAAAAATATAATAAAAATATTGAAAAATTAAAAGAAACAACAAAATTATACAAGTTTACCAAACACATTTCTATTCCTAAAATAGAAATTTTTTATAGTTACCAAGCACATTCTTATACTTAGAAATTGTTCCCGGAACAAAAACAAAAAACTATTTCTATTCAAAAATTGCTTCTCTGAATAGAAACTTATCAAACACCCTAATTAATCATTTTCACTAAAAGTGCACTCAGCGAAGTTCCTCAATTGAACAGAAAAAACATTATTTCTCTTGTTTTCTTTTGCTAAAATTTGAGTAAACTGTTTTTAAGAATAGCAAAATGTTCATTTTAAAGTAAGTGACTGCTTTCTAAATTAATTCATTTAGCGGTTAAAAGAAGAAGAAGAAGAGGAAAATGTCAGTATTTTATTTCGCCATTCAATTAAAGAAATCGCTTTCATTATCAATTCATTATAACGTCATAGAATGAATGAAATAATCACACATGCAAGTAGAGCGAGCATGAAAATTAATTTATTATAACCAGACGAGGCCTGATTAAGAAGTAAATGAAAGAATTTCAATCCTTTCAATAAGATTTTCATCTTTGGCAATTTTTTTTCCTAACCTTATAATGAAAGATACATGTAAATATCACTTCTCATCATAATAAAAATAATTCAATTTCAAGTTATTTTATATATTTTTTATTGATCTTCAATTGAAACGCAACATGTCAATTATATGTATGCCAAAACTCTCCTGAGCTCATATCATAATCATTGAAATGTTTATATGATATTATTTTTCCTAAAAAAAGTACAAAGGAGTCATATGATCATAGATGAGCCATTTTATCAAATCTTTTGACAGGGTAGGGGGGGTATTTAGCATACAAGCTTCTATTCATTATAATCAACGTAAACACATGACAGTATCATCCTATAATCTTCTTCTAATAACATCAATTCCGTAAATGTTTATGAGAGAGTGTGATAAACATTTATTATATTGTCAAAAGTTGGAATTAAGGGAATGTTCTCTCATGTATTTGTCAAGTGACACTTAACTGTACCTCTAAATTGATATGTATGTAATAAGCCACATTGCATAACTGCACCACATGACCCATGATTGAGATCGAGCCATCAAAGCCTTTAGGTCCATGAAGTTACAAAGGTTGTACATCGGAGTTCCACTTCTTCCTCAATCCACTCTAAGAAAAAGGCAAGTACGGCTACTCTACTTTAGAGTCAATCCAGCTTTCGATCACATCAACCTCGTCCCATTAAAAGCCTTGTGGTTTTTGATGGAAAGGGGCGAAGGTTTTTTCTTTCCATTCCAATCCGCGGAGATGAGGAAAACAAGCAGAAGCAGTCCCGACTCTTCTAATTCGGCATCTTCATTCTCATACCTTCACTCTTGGATCGGGAACAGAAAGACAGTTACTTGTTGTAGTTGCACGCTCGTCCCCTCTTCAGAGGCCTGCCAAAACCAAAACTTAACTACTGACTGGGGAAAGAATCACCAAACCACTCTTTTTCCTTCGCTAGTCCTGGTAGTGTGCCAAACTGCAGCTCCTTGTGGTCGACCTCTCCCCACTTGGATTGGGGCTAAGCGATCCACCGAAGCTGTGGGATGTAAAAATACATCGGTAGGGGAGCGTTCCGCCTTAGAGGGAAGCACCCGCGAGAGCAGGTGTGGACGAAGCAGAAGCGAGAATGTCGGCTTGAGTAATGCAAACGTTGGTGAGAATCCAATGCCTCGAAAACCTAAGGGTTCCTTCGCAAGGTTTGTCCAACCAGGGGTATGCTGGGATTCGCGAAGAGCAGCACCTTACGATGTTCATGACCAATTGGATCCTGACGTACCAGTAGGTACCAGAGGAGATCGCTATGATCGTTACTGTATCCGTATTGAAGAGAGAGCTCTTCCTCCCCGAAGGGGTATTAATCAATAAATTGAGTTAGTTCCAGGTGCGAGGCCCCCGGCTAAAGCCACGGCATTCTTCTTGCCTATATTTAAAAGCGTATGAATTTGGTCTTTCACATGCTTACGTAGGCATTCCGGTGCCGTTGAATTATCTGGGAGTGATAGGGCTTCTCGCCAAGTGGAGCTCTCGGCAAAGGCTACCTGCCCTTGATCAGGGGCCGTCGGTGCTGGTGCCTGCGGCAGCGCCTCCGAAGCCGCCCCAGAAGGCATCATCATATTCCCAATATATGGCGCCGCTTCGGTAGTACTTTTTCGATTAAAATAGTCTAATGAAAAGCATCTGTTTACGTTCGTAGTTGCAATAAGTTTTTTTTCATGAACCACATTTTATATTGGATTATAATTAGGATACTATATTGAACAAATTAAAAATTCAGGCACCACATTACATATCGAGTCAAATTTCAAAAATCAATTGTGCCATTTTCTCATCTTGATAAATTCTACGGTTTTCGATATACTTTAATTCTTTTAGGGCACCGAAATCATATAAATACTTGAATTTGTGAAAAGTAAACCGTTGAAACTTCCCACCCGTCATTCTTCCTCTCGCCTTTTGCCCCCAACCAACGGCAAGCCAGGTCCCTCTCTCTCTTCCCCTGATTCCCACTCAACTTTCTTTTCCCGAGAAAGCGAACAAAGAAACTTTTCTCGAGAAAATCGCCCAGAAAATGGGCTGCCGGCCGTCGTGACATTCGAGCCCTAATTCGCCGGCGCCGGAGGACGATGAGGTCGACCCATGAAGTGTTCTCGAAACCCCTCATCCAATCTCGATCTCTAGCCGCCGATGGAAGCGAAACCGAATGCCGCCAGCGCCGCCGCCTCCTCCTCCGCCCGAGAGCCCAGGGAGACCGATCCGCCCCCCCGGCCGAAGTTGATCGAGTGGGAAGATTTCGAGCCGGAGCTCGCCCGGCTCGTCAGCCTCTCCTGCGCCCTCGAAGAAGCTAAGGAGAAGAAGCAGGTCCTCCATCTGAAGCTCGAGTCGCTTATTCAGGTATGGTCTTGATGGGCGATGTCAAGATTGTGAATGGTTTCCTGTCTTTTTTGGGTTCGCCATCGAGTTTTGAGTGATGGGTTTTGCTTTTCTTGACGATACGACCCGTGTTCGTGGCGAATTTAGCTCAGTTTTGCTCTTCGCATCGATTGAAGTTCGATAGTCTCGGCTTAGCTAGCGAAAAATTGGATTCTTTGTGTTGCATAAGCGGGGATGCGATTATCGAGAGAGCTTATTACTCGGGTCCTTGGAAAGAAAGGATCGGTGGTTCCTTTGTGGAGAAATTTATTTGGCATGAAGCTTTTAATTTAATTGTATAGGTTGCTTCTGGAGACCTAACTACTTATCTCGACTTGCTTTGTTTGTGTTCATGCCTGTTGTTTGGAAATTGTCCGTGTGTTGATTTTTGCATCAAGCGTTGATTGAATAGCCCGCGTGCTAGCGGGTGGAAACGTATTTGGCAGGTTAAAAATGAGTCTTTGGGAAGATTGAATGAGCTCGAAGAAATGCAGGAAAAAGTGGAAGGTAGAAAGCTTGTGATGCAGAACTTGCAATTGCGTACGAAGGTTGTTGTAGAAGACGCTAAAAGGAAAGAGGAAGATCTTGCAGCTGAAGTTAGGTCATTGTTAGTTGCAGGCACAGGTCTCTCGGTTGCCCGGAAACGACTGCAGGTGCCACTTTCTACTGCTATTTTACTATATTGTCTGGTGCTGAAGTATTTTGTTCAGAATTTGTAGGTTAAAAAGATTATAGGCTTTCTTTAGTCTTTATAAAAGGCTTTTTTAGTTGTCCTGATGCTGTACTTCAAAATATGAAGGAAGTGAATTTTACCATTCTTCAAAGCCTCTGCTGGAATACTTTGAAATGCTGGTGTGTCCTCATGAAAGATTATGTAAAGGGCTTTTATATTTTCCATCATCTTGAGTCTAGTGGTTCCCACACTGCGTTTCCATGTTCTAGCTGACTTTGGCATGTCTTTCATGCCTTTTTGGATATTTATCATATTAGGGTCTGGAATTTCTGTATTGATTTTCTTTGTGGCATCTAAGATCAATCTGCAGCCTGCCTGCATACATCCGAGGACCATACAATATGGCCTTTTCTAATATCTCTCTTATCTCCTATGATTCTTCTTTTCTTTTGAAACATCTTTTGTTTGAACTTATGTATCCAATGTGGTCGAATAGCGCTGCATAGTCTGGCTTCTGTTTTATCTGTTCTATCCTGTCTATTGCTTTGCTGCTTTCCAGATATATTTTGATAAAAGTGAAGATTCATTCTCTTCTTCCATCCGTTATACAGGCTTTATCTAGATTCAGCATTTCTATTATAGTAAGTTTGATTTATCAATATTTATTAAATGAGGAGGTGCATCATAAAAGAATTTATATGCTGGAAATTTCTTGACCATTACAAAGCCAATGTGTTCTTTGACTAAACGAGAAAGACGGCTGCTGTGGGATTGTAATTGATGAATCGGTCATCGTAGGATTGCTGTTTCACGTTCAGTAGCTGGCACCGGGCGTCCTTCATCTTAGTTTAGACAACGTACAGAATATTCTAGTGTCTTCTTGGTTTTCTCCCTTGGTTTTCTCTTCTGTTTATTTAATTGCATACTGTGGTATATTTCTTTCATCCTGCCAATGTGGTCGGCACTGTTGCTGCAGGAATCAAATAGGTTACTTGGGCAAAGGGGTTATGGCAAGCTCAAAAATTTGCAAAAGATGCTAAGAATGAGGCAGCAGTACATGGTATCACAAGTTTCAGTGTTCTATCCTGTTAGAATATTTGCTGGACAATCACAAGAGCAAGAACTTGAATCGTTTCCAAGTACTACTAAATCAGGTAATAGACAAGACAGTTACGAGATTCCTTTTAATAATTTGGACGTATTTGATTAAAGAAAACTGTGCATTTGGCATTAGTAGTCAATTGTGTGATTGAATCATGAGTTTGTCAATCTCAAGGGTAAAAAGGTTTATAGTCAAAGCCAAAATTGTAGCCTTAGGATAGTAAGGGACTATGAATTTTCAGGTTAACAATTTTGACTGCTGATTGATTAAGAAGACATGCATAAAGACACGATCCTTTCTTTTCTCTTGGGTAAAGGATAAGTTTGGAATTAGAGCTGCCAAGTTTATTATACAAGTTCTTACTGTTTCAAGGGTAACCCTCATAAGGATGTTCTCTTCTGAGTTCTTATACAATGTATTTACAGAAATTTTCGGATACATACAATCAAAGGTTGCTTTGTTTTCATTATTTTTCTTTTTTCTCCGTGCTCACCTGGATGAGCATTTAATATCCAGGTAAGATTGTGCAATGGATAAGCTTTTCTGGCCTTAAGAGTTCCACTGTTGTAGTGGGCTTTTCTATTTTCACATGATGTGCTATTCTGGCCTTACCAAGCTGGATATCTTTAAACTAAACTGGCTCAACCTTTTTATAGCTATATCTTGTCAAGGTTTGTTGGGTAGATGGTACCTTTTTTACACTTCTTTGTAGGGGATAATTAAGTGATACTATTGGAACAAAAGCTTGCCGCATAATAACTCCCGCCACAGGCCATTTAGTTTTACAGGTAAACAAGTTGACTGGTTTGCATAAAGGAACAAAAAAGTGATACCATGTTTCCCAATTGCTACCTACAGAGCTTTGGTTTTCTTTGAGAACATTACAGAATAAGTTCTTCACGGTTGGTATTATACTTCTAACCTCTAGAATTACGGATTTAACTTAAAATATTAATCCCTGAGTGGCCCTTGCCAATTTTCATGTAAGAATCTTAATTGCCTTCCCTTCAAGTGACTATTATCCATCACTGTTCTTTGGTCCAAGCTCATTGCAGGTCTTTACTCTTTATCAAGTTTAGTATCCTGGTCCAGATATTCTGGCTGTAAGGGTATTTAAGAAAGAGATGGTCTCTTGACCCCAGATAAAAGCATTATAAACCAGAATGAAGATATTCTTCCCTGTTTTACCTGGAAGCTATTAGTAACAAGTCTATCACAATACTTAAAAGAGGTTATGAAGCAATCGAAAAACCTAATAACCTTATGCCATATAACCCTTGTGTTTTAGTTCACTTCAGATTGCACATGTTTGAAACAGAAAATTGGCCATTTGCAGCTGGAATCTGAATAGCTGAATCAGAGACATGTGCATATTGATGCAGACCCTTGATTGATTCTGGAGTAGGTCTTCAGATCTTTCTGGGGCAGGCTAAAACTAATCTGAATATCTGATTACAGCAGAAACTTTGAAATGGTGCATATCCAGTCAGAAACCACTTTGTGATGATAGCTCTGGAAAATTGCTCACCAATATGCCTATTATCAAGCCATAAAATGGTTTGCGTTGTTTCTTATATAGGTTATACCGTGATTGTGAAAAGATCTTTTAATCTGCCCAAGTTTCAATTCCTCCAAGCATCAAGCACCTACTTGAGCAAATAGACTTACATATGTATCCTGCCATCTGGCTTTGTCCACTCTTTTATTCTTCAGCTTCCCATTGTTTCTTTCTGAGGACAATTTCTGTCCACATGTGATTCTGCTACCATGAGCATCTACCTCGACGGAAAAAAAGGCTTTACGTATCTGTTCAAGCAATCAAAACACCTACCCTGGTAGGATAAAGATATTACTTCAGTAAATAGCCAAATTTTACAGAACTGAATTCATGAGTCGTAGTCTGCCTGTGTACGAGCTATTCTGTCCAGTTGAAGATTCTGGCAATACTCTCTACTAGGCTTCCATTCTTCTTTAGAGAGTTCTGCTGGCACTTAAGGCACAATAAGGTACTTCACATGAAGCTTTCTGTTGAAGTATTATCCCACATTGCTTGCCTTAGGGTCCTAAATGCTCTTTATATTCATGTGGTCTCGCTCCACCTAGTAGTTGAAGCTTTTGGGTTAGACTTTCTAGCATCGTATCGGAGCCAGTGTTATCCCTTTTTCATGAGTGTGCATGATCAAAATTCCTCGGGAATGTGTTGTTAAAATTTCATGTGCTGCTCGTAATCTGGCTTGCACATGAGAGAGGGTGCTGAAGTAATATCCCATATCGCTTGACGTAGGGCCTAAATGCTTTTTATATTCATGTGTGTCTCCTTCCACCTATTAGCTTAAGCTTTTGGGTTGGACTTTCTAACACTTTCCAAGAGAAAAGTAACGGGTGTGACCATTAGGCTAATAGGACTAGGAAACCCACTAAAAACAACTTTCTTTTCTCTGAATTTAATTTAAGATATGACTTGCAACGTGATTTGTGGACTCTATCGAACAAATCCAAGATCATTATTGGTCAAGATCATGGTCTTATTAGTGAGTCAATGTGACCTAGGCCTGTTTTAGCACAATCACGATCACATATCTGTTCCATCTGTTTCCAACTTTAGTTTAGATTTAATTTTTCTTTGCATGTGTTTTGTATCCACATCTTAGCAGATGTAGGACTCAAATGTTCCATGATGTTCATGAGCCTAACCTTTGATAACTTGTGCTGTTTCTTCATTTCTAGGCTTGCATCAGTAGTTTCTGACCTTTAGTTGTATATAGTTTCAGGTAGCTCTGCTGGTTCTAAGCCTGTAAATCTTGAATCCTTGACGATTCTCGGCCTGCAATTGACCATGCTTCCATTTACAAAGATGAGTTTCTTTATGGATAAAAAAGAGGTCCAGAGGTCTGCGACTGCTTTGGCATATGTGGGGCATGTATGTTCTTTCTTCTGGATCAACCTTATATTTGCACTTCTGTATGCGCGTGCACCGCATGTGAGTGGGTGGTGAAAGAGAGAGTTGGGGATCGGGAGAGTTTGATATGAGAAATATCTTTAAAAAGGAACTTCAGTCACACTTTTCCTTTGCGATTCAGTGTTTTTTGTTGAAAGTAGAATGCAGCTTATGCTGGAGAACTTTTGTTTGCATTAAATGTTATTTGACTTTGATTTAACTGTTGCCTTTTTTCTAATTGCAGGCCGTTTCTCTAATAGCTTCCTACTTAAAAGTTCCTTTGCGTTATCCTTTGCGTTTAGGTGGATCACATTCCTATATAATTGATCATGCTCCTTCTGTAGAAACAATGCCAATTGATTCTTCATCAAGTACTACCCTACCTTCAAACGTGAAACCCATAGAGTTTCCACTATTTTTAGAAGGTCAGGATACGACAAGAGCAGCTTATGCTGTATTCCTCTTGAACAAGGTATACTTAATTTGCTCTACCACTGGACTGCTTATCAGAAAAATTACTGTAAAATGTAGCATATTTACCATACGGGGTTTTCTGCCATTTACTTGCAGCTGCAAAGCTTTTTGGCTTGCATCCTTACTGAAGATACTCTGAAGCTTTATTTCACGCACTACGCATTTAAAAAATAATGGAGTGTGCTGCTGCATCATTATATGTTGACTTTGTGGGTAGATGCTTGTTTTAAGATGGACTGCTATTTCATATCAGCATTTGGACAACTATTTATCATAGCATGTCGTGCACTTTTAATCAAGTCCAAATCTGACAAACTTTCTTCTATGTTCATTATACAATCTAGGTGGCTCTCTCTACATCGATATTGCCTCGGTTCTTCAGTGTGCGCTTTGGCACACATTTTGCATTACACATACATGTGATTTGTCATGGACTTGTAGTGGCGTGTTAAAAGATTTGAGATCCAATTGTTGTTGTACCTTTTTCTCTTTGTTCTTCTACATATTTCTTATATAATCTTCTTGTGCTGTAGGATCTAGAGCAGCTATTGAATTTCATCGGTCTTAAGAGCTTAGGACCACGCTATGTATTAGCTAATCTGAAGGAGCTTCTCAGGACTATTTTGTCTGCAGATTTCATAGATACATGATTACATCTTGTCTAGGTTCTCTGTAAATGGATCATGTGTGATCGAGGTGCATATTTTTGCTTGCACGCCTCACCTTACTGCTTTTTCCCTTTTTTTTCTTTTGCTTACAATTGATGAGCTACACCTTGCGGATTTAGTATGGTCTACTAATCATGGAGCTGTAAGAGGATTGTATAGATTTCTGACGGTTAATTCTTTTGACCTTGAAAGGTTGGTATACGGAATTGTAACTTCAGCAAAAAAAGGAAAAGTCTTTTAACCCAACGATTCAGTTGTGCCAATGTAGATGCATTGTTATCTTATATTTACTCGAGCAATATTTTGTTCATTGCAACTATTGCTATTGCTGTTACCATTTGTCATCGTTTTAACGAGATCTGAATGTACATGACTTGGGGTTGTGAGGAATCGACTTAGTTGCATTTGATCCTTTTAGCCTTAACAATGAACTGGAACATGATATATACAATGACCACTTCTCTTCTGATGGGTAAGTGGACTTTCATTAGCTCGAACTTGGAAGTGCAGGAGGTACCACTTCATGCTTTCCGGCTACAAGCTCATGTGGCACACTTACCACAAAACCAGGCATGCCAATTCCTGCACAGAGCTCTATGAATGTCTCAAGTGTCTTCCATCAAAATTAGGATCATCTTCAATCCTACTCTTGACATTAGACTCAACACTGCATAATATGCAAGCCCGCCTCGAAGCGACAAAATTTTCGCCTTCCAAACATGCTTCCAACTCTTTTCTAGCCCTAGCTAAATCATAAGGACAAGCCACCATATTAGGTTACATAGTACATTGGGCGAGGACGGTTAAAACAGAGCTGAAAACCAATAAGCCAAAAGCGGGGCAAAGTAACCCAAATTGATAATTTAATTTGGTGTTAGGTTGAAATTTCGTATTTACTAACTTATCGACATACATACACCCGCATATGAAAGTGTATTTTTGGGGCCTAGAATATTGTCACGCGCGTATGAAAGTGTATTTTCGGGGCCTAGAATATTATAGAAAAAATCGCTATCCTCGTCAATTGACTTTTAACTTATCCTAGAATATTATAGAAAAAATCGCTATCCTCATCAATTGACTTTTAAATTATGCTTTCAAGAACATTACACAGGTTACAATCCAAGAACATTACATAGATTACCATCCATTAGTTTGATGATTACCATGTTATCAGGTGATAATTCAGTTTACTGTCCTTAAATTGAGAAGATTCAGTTCCTGAATATCTACATCCTCATAATCATTTTTCGATACTCATGATCTTAATTACGTTACGTGGTTTTAGTTCGATTTGTCAGCACTTACACCACGCATGTTTTCCTCTTCATGGTTTCACATGATGTTTGTTTGATAGATCTCAGGACTCTTTCCAGTGGTTGTCGAAAACTTTCCTTCTGTTCGACATTGGTAAACACCATACGGCGCTATACTTCCCCCTTTTTAATACAATTTTGAATTGACTCATCGACAACAATTTCGAATATAACCGAACAACAATCATAAATTATGATTCGCATCGTATTATATCTCAGTTTGGCTTGAGGATGGTCGAATATATCCATTATTTCGATGATTACCATGTTATCAGGTGTTATTTGCACTAAAAATACAAAACTGCCCTTAATAATTCAAGGCTCACCTTATTTACATCTCTTTATTGACTCGTAACACCTCTCTATTATATTGAATTGACTACATTAACCTTTGTGGTCCCACTTTTGATGTAAGATTATTTTTTACCTTTTTTTACCCCTTATTATTGGCTCCTAACATCTTCTATCACATTAAAATAACTATATTATCCATTGCTATTCTTGCTCTTAATTTAATATTATATCTTACCTTTATCTCTGTTCTTTTTTCAATTTTATTAAATAAAAAACTTACCCACAACACTTTCACACAACTTTTTTTTTTTTACCCTTGCCGATTCATCCACACTTGTTACATTTCAACTTTTCCTTCATGTTTGTCTTCTTCAAATCTTATTCTCCACTATTATAACCAAAGTAGGTACTAATCATGTATTGGAGTAAAGAAATGTTAATTTTATCTGCAAATTGTTTACTCTATTTCCATAGATTATCATCATGATAGTGAATTTTTCGACTTCGAATTTTGGTACAAATTTACTCAAAGATTGAATATTGTGGCCGATGTATGCATTATACACAATTTACTCAAAGATTATATCCTCTTACTTGTGCTTAAATTACTTTTTGAATAATTCTTTCCTTTTATAGAAACACAAATATAAAAAATCATTAACAAAATAGTTATTTGTTTGCCAGAAAAATAATAATTAGATAGCAATCTATCAAATAAATATTTTTTAAAAAGAGGGGCACCAATTTTATTCCAAATTGAGAAAGAAAATGAAAAAAAACCAAAAAAGAAGAAATAAAAGCAGGCTTTGGTCTTAAATCAATAGTGGACCCCACATTTAATATTAACAAATATTATTTGAGAGGGGTATGGGTAGTTTGTCTTAGTAAGATTGAAACAAATGAAAAAAGAAAAAAAAAAAGGAAAGTAAATAAATTTAGGGTCATCAGTTTTAATTGTAATTGAATAATTGAGGGCAATTTTATTTTTTTAGCAAAAAGCAAGTAAACTTAGTCGTGTGTGGAATGAAAATAGCCCTATATAATATTTCGCACGTTGAAGCGAAATTAATCAAAGTCAGAATGTAAAGTCCAAAAAAGGAGCAACCAGACAACTTCTCTCTCTCTCTCTCTCTCTCTCTCTCTCTCAAAAGGAGCAACCAGACAACTTCTCTCTCTCTCTCTCTCTCTCTCTCTCTCTCTCTAATCAAAGTCAGAATGTAAAGTCCAAAAAGTAGCAACCAGACAAACTTCCTCGCCGTCCTCGTTTCCGATTCCTCTCTCTCTCTCTCTCTCTCTCTCTCTCTGCAGCAAGCAATGGTGACGCTGGCTTCTTCTTCAACCTTTTGCATTTGGCGTTTTCTGGCCAAGCACCAACTACGCCCCGCTTCTTTAACTTTTGTCTGCATGACGACGACGATCTCGTGACGGGCTTATAAAGCCACACACACACACACTCTCTCTCCCTCCCTCCCTCCCTATCCAACTGTAAAATTAACCCATCATCATAATGATTTTCGACCCCCTAACTCATGATCTTAATTACGTTTGTGTGTGTTGGGGGGAGGGAATTATCCAACAAATCATAATAGCCTATTGCACGTTTACAAATTCAGTCATGAACCGTCTAATTTTGTTAATTGAGTTTTAAACATTTTTATGCTTTGTCAATTGATTCTATCTGGCCAATTTTAATGGGAAATTACTATGTGGATGTTTGTCATTATACGTGGCATGCTCGGCATTGATATTGATAATTTTTAATTTTTTAATTAATTTATTCTTTCTTTTGGTTATGGTGATTGTGATTTCACCAAACCAAATCAAAATGAATCTCTAAAGATAATAAATTTAAAAAAATATGAAAATATTATTAAAAAAATATCTACTTTAGCATCGATTAGGCCATGTAGGACGATCAGCGTCCACGTCAACAATTTTCCAAAAAAATTGGCCAGGATGGATTCACTTAACAAAACGTAAAAATATTAAGGATTCAATTAATAAATTAAAAAATTTAGGACCGTATTGGCAAAAAATTTAGAATTTTTTGGACAATATTCCCCATTTGGGCGGTTTGGTTTGATTTGTCGGGGCTTGTACAATACTTATTTTCCTCTTCATGGTTTTGTATGATGTTTGTTTTATATAAGATCTCACGGCTCTTTCTATCCGAAGGTTATCGAAAACCCGTCTTTTGTTCGACGTTGATAAACGCTACGTGGCGCTAAACATATGTTAAATCCTTTTTTTTAATGTAATTGCGAATCCTTATTAAAAAAAAAAAAATGTAATTGCGAATCAACTCATCGTGACCACCTTTGAACGGAACGAAACAAGGATTATCAAATTCGATTTGCATCGCATTATTTGTCGACCCGGCTTGAGGTGGATCGAACATTTCCGTGTGGAACTCATCCACGTCGGCCGAGAAATGCGTTCCAAATCGAAAGACGGCGTCAAAGAAGTTGGCCAACCCGAACCGTCGACATCACTCGATTAGACCAATACGATCAAATCCAAAAGTATATTCGCTTTCTGATCATTCCCTATATTACTTAAATCGCCGAGTTTTCTATTTTCAATCCAAATCAAACGGATTTTGAGTTGTATTTATGGACTCATACTGTCCAGACCCGATTTATTGTACTGATAGATAATTCTCGCGCAACCTTAAACTAACACGATGTATTTAAAAGGTTGATGCGAATGTGGGCGAATTGCGACTGATGATGGCAATGTCATGCTGCTAGTATGTCTGAGTGGACCTGCCTTCAATGGTATCAAGGTTAGGGAGGAGATGTGGGTCTAAATGTCTTTAATTCCATGTTGCCCTGGACCTAAGCTTGCGTACTAGTAAATTTTTTTTTTTTTTTTTTTTTTTTTGTCATAGTGAAAATGGATTAGTCCTGTGCTATCTTAAACTTAGAACCATGTCTTGCTCTTATCTTATAGAAAGCTTGAAGCATCGAACATCTGACAATCTGGACATAATTGGTTTCAAAATTTTGTATTCTGAAAAATCATCTCATTGTTTCTATTTCTACATTTGTTTCTTCCCAGCCTTCTCTCCATTCTTCCATTTATGAGGTTTCTTTGAATTTTTTGGTAACAATGGATGATGATGTTCTACCTATATAATAAACACAAGTAATAAATAAAAGAATACTAAAAATTCAAACTATAGAACCTCTAAATTCTGACACAAGCTACTTCGAATAAAATAATTTGACTAATATCAATTCTACCCATTTCATGAAAAAAAAATTATAATAAATTGACCAACCATCAAAACTACTTGTATATTTGCATCCAATCATATAAATGTGTATCAACCGACTTAATTTTAATTTTAAAATGCAGAACATAGTTCACACGTTCGAAGCTGCGGTTAATCACGTCCGAAACTAACCGCCAGACAACTTCCTCGTCCCCGTCGTCCCCGACCCCGACTCCGATTCCTCTCTCTCTCTCTGCAACGAGCAAGTCAAAGTCACGAGCTAGCGGCAATGGCGGTGCCGGCTTCTTCTTCGACCTTTCGCATTTGGCGGCTTCTGGCGCAGTACCCACCACGCCCGCTCCCCTGCATTTTCCGCATGGTCACGTCGGCGAACGCGTGATGCGCTTTCACATGCGAAACCGCTGACCTGTCTCTCCATATCCAACCGCATATTTAAACTCCTCGCTGCCACCGTCGTTGTCGTCGTCGTCGTCATCTGTCCGTGCGTCTCTCTCTCTCGACGCGCGAGAAATGGCGGCAATGCGGGCGGCGCCGTCGGGTGCTTCGCTCGCCCTGCTCTGCTTCTTCTTGCTCTGCCCCTCCGAGACGCTGCTCGCCGGAGGGATCCCGACGACTCTCGAGGGGCCGTTCCCGCCGGTGACGGTGCCCCTCGACAAGAGCTTCCGTGGGAACGCCGTCGACTTGCCGGACACCGACCGCCGGGTCCAGAGGACGGTCTCCGATTTCGAGCCGGAGCAAATCTCCGTCTCCCTTTCCTCGAGCTACTACTCCGTCTGGATTTCTTGGATCACAGGTCCGTTCGCCTCTGCTTGTGCTTTGTCCATTGTTGCCAAATTCGCTCCGACTTCTGATAATATCCATCTGTTTGTCTATTGGGTTTTGTTCATTGGATTGCGTTCGAGATAAGTGTGAGGAGGAAACTGATGCGTAAGAGAGATTAAATGGAGCTTGATTTTTAGACTTGGATGAGACAAATTTGACTTGGCCGTGAAAAATCGGATATTTATGTGACATTTAGTCATGTTTAGGTGGGGGTAGTGTGAGTGATTAGTGTTTTCTGTTCTTAGATAAAGGCGGTGTTGGTGGGTCGGAGTTGGATTTATTCTAGTGAGCAATGCTGTGTGTTTCGATTTGATTGGACTTTGAAATCGCAAGCTCATAAAATGGACTACCCTCTGTTCTTGAGGCGAAGATTGTACATATCACGTGGAGCATGGAATCGATTGTGACTGTAATTTGTTCAATGGTTGGGTAGAGATTCTGATACAGTACTTTGGTTGTTTGTCTGGCGGGAGCCGTGTGGGATGCCCGGGTATTTGTTGTTTCTGATGATTTTTGTGCTAAGGAGCAGTACAATGGTTGTGATTGTTACTTACTTGGTTGTGTCTGCGATCGATGTTTCTCAAAATGTTTGCAGGAGAGTACCAGATAGGTGATGACATCACCCCGTTGGATCCGAACAGTGTCGGGAGTGTTGTTTACTATGAGGTCTCCGAATCTGGACGGAGCCGTCAGGCAACCGGTTATTCGCTTATTTACAACCAACTTTATCCCTTCGAAGGCCTCGAGAACTACACTTCTGGCATTATACACCATGTTCGTCTCAAAGGTACTGTGTGCATCATTTTTCTTGCATCAATGATGTTTTCAAGCTCTAGTGTCGAAGCATTTATAGCATTTGTGAGAAATATCTTGCTCTGCCCTTTCTTTTGTTCTCCTTTTTTGCTGAAAGTTGGTGGTAAGGCTACTGACAAAAATCAATCTGATTAACTATGGTGAAGGACAGAGATTTCCCACTGCCGAGCTAGTGTGAACTTTGTACTTTCACAACCTGTAACAAAAGCTTTGTTCAACTATCTGCTGTCAGAGAAGTAAAGTTGCACTGTATTATCTGAACCTCCTTATGTATAGCTTATTTAATTGTTTCTTACGGCAATAGGTCATAAGGAAAGTAAAGTGCCAAATTAAAATTTCTCACTCGTCTATTATTGGCGTCTGTGCCCTGGTTATCCTAGTCATCCCAAGTTTTAGGCTCCCTTTTCAATTAGCCAAATGTGAAGCTCCACTTGATTTTGCAGTTCGTTTTCTTCTGTCAAATTCTTGATTTTCTCGAGCTTGGAAGTTCATCTGAAAATGAAAATGTGAGGAAAATCTCTGAAGAAATTTCCTGAATGTCTGATTGTCTTGCAGTTAGTAATCTTAACATAATTTTCCGAAATGTGCAGCTTGTTTTTGGCACTATACTGTCACCGATTTTTGCAATTCTGAATTTCAAGGGATTTTGATTGCTGATATTTTCCACTTCGACATCATTTATTGATTTTGGTTTATCTTCAGGGTTGAAGCCCAGCACGTTATACTCTTACCAATGTGGAGATCCTTCAATAGCAATGAGCGAAGTTTATTATTTTAGAACTATGCCTGTCACTGGCCCAAGTAGTTACCCCAGCAGAGTGGCAGTGGTTGGTGACTTGGGTCTCACATACAATACCACTTCCACAGTCGACCACATGCTGAGTAATCATCCTGATCTGGTTCTTTTGGTGGGGGATGTTTGTTATGCTAACTTGTATCTCACAAATGGAACTGGGGCTGATTGCTACTCCTGTTCATTTCCACAAACTCCTATTCATGAAACCTACCAGCCACGATGGGATTATTGGGGAAGGTTGACATACTGCTTTGTTCTTTTTAGATGGAAATTAATGAGTCGCTTTTCTTCAGTCTTGACTAGCACAGCTAAGTCACTAACTAATTGGCTGTGATGAGTTCTGTTCATTTCGAATCTCATGAAAAGTAGAAATACCGTTGTATCAGCATTTAGGGTCCTCATTCTCACTTATCTGAAATGGAAATAGAGCCAACTGATCTTGATGGTGTTTCAAACTTACTCATCTGAGAGTGCAGTGAAAGGAATCTCCTATATTAGTACTATATTGCGCATGGGGTTCTCTTAATAGTTCATGTGGATGCTTCTGAAAATTGTGTATTTGGCATCAAGCATTGTGTTCCTGATGAAGCATTTAATTTTCTTTGTATGCTGGCTTTCACTTACTCATTGGAGTCTAATATAACATGAATTTTTATTTTTTTTCTCATTTCAGGTATATGCAGCCTCTAGTGTCTAAAGTTCCCACCATGGTCATAGAAGGGAATCACGAGATTGAAGAACAGGCTGAGAATCAGACTTTTGTTGCTTATAGTTCTCGATTTGCATTTCCATCTAAAGAAAGTGGATCGTCGTCTACGTTTTACTATTCCTTCAATGCAGGCGGCATACACTTTTTAATGCTTGGTGCCTATATTTCTTATAATAAATCATGTGAGCTTCTTCCTTTTGTTTTTCCCTCAAATAGTAGGATCTTCTGAAGCATGTGTCTGACACTTTTATGCTTTCGCATCAGCGGATCAGTACAGATGGTTAGAGAAAGACCTAGCTAAGGTCGACAGAGAAGTCACACCATGGTTGGTGGCTACATGGCACCCTCCTTGGTACAGCACTTACACGGCCCATTACAGAGAGGCAGAGTGCATGAGGGTTGCAATGGAGGATTTGTTGTACAGTTACGGGGTTGATGTTGTCTTTAATGGACATGTAAGTCACCATTCCCTATCATTTATCTTTAATTTGCTGCACCAGCGATGGGTCCACTGTTTCTGTTTTCCAACTTGGAATGGAGGGTACAAATGTTCTTAGTCCTCTGTCTTATATATCCATCTTATGCGTTATATGAGGCAGATCGATTCATAATCTGGTTCTGAGCACTAGCTGCATCTCAGCAATATGACATGCTCAAACATTTATGACATGGGCGTATGACGTTCTTATATGAGTCTTTTGCAATGTGTCCTTATCTTTGTGATCGAGGAGGCCCTCTTCTTTTGTTTGACGCGATCAACACTTGACATGAATCTCTATTGGAAATAATCAACAGGTTCATGCCTATGAGAGGTCAAATAGAGTGTACAACTACACTCTGGATCCCTGTGGCCCTGTTCACATCACTGTCGGAGATGGTGGTAACCGAGAGAAGATGGCCATTACACATGCAGATGAACCTGGAAACTGTCCAGACCCAAGTACCACCCCCGATAAGTACATGGGTGGTTTCTGTGCATTTAATTTCACATCAGGCCCCGCTGAAGGCAACTTCTGTTGGGACAGGCAACCGGAATATAGTGCTTACAGAGAAAGCAGCTTCGGGCATGGCATTTTTGAGGTACGTAACAATCCCTTAGGTACTTTACATGACTGTATCAACATGTATACACCAAATGCACTCCGTAATCTTGTTAAGATTTATGAAGGCCATGCCGCGTTTTGGCTGTATATAAACAGTAGAGTAAGAAAGCACAGAACAACTTTAACATGTGAAACTCTCGAGTAAAAACTCATGACTGCCGTTATTACTCCACACGCTAAGATGCTCAATGCGTGATCTTTATAATTTGCCGTTGCTTGTGGGGTAAATGCGCAACTTCAATTTGCATTTGCGGTGATCTGCAGATGGTCCGTGCATTTTGCAAAGCATGATTAAGGGTTGCTTCTCCTTGTGAAACCTGTGTTTGGGATCAAGTCAGCCGGTGCTTGTTTGCCTAATAACTGCTGAATGGATCAGGCACAGCTTATGCCACACCATCACTTAGGAAGATTTGGTCATGACTTTAATCCTAAGTTTGCAATGCATGGAGGCGTAAAATGGATGACAACGTTGAATTTCCCTCCAATATTTGCAAAAAGAATTAAAAATTTGCACGTCATCTTTCACCGGTCTCTCTTTCCTTAAACAATGCGTAAGAGTTAGCGCATTCCATCTCACTTATTTCACCCTTACGTATGGTGCTAGAAGAGTTTATACACTGGGAAAGCAACCATACTTATGGAGATCATGACGGCCACTGTCTTCTACCCTCGTGCAGGTGAAGAATGAGACTCATGCTCTGTGGACATGGCATCGGAATCAGGACTTGTACAAGTATGCAGGCGATGTCATCTACATCGTTAGGCAACCTGATAAGTGCCCAATCATGGGAAAGAGGAACTTCTGACCAAGTGCACAAGACCAGATAGTTCACAAAACAGAGCAACTTTTGATAAAAAGAATTTGACAGTCGTCACTTTTCTACAATTGAAACAGGGAACTATCACTGTTTTCGACAGGAAGCTGATTATGTGAATGTGAGCAAGAGGATGTATTCATCTTCTTCAGTCGTAAATGCAGTCTCTGTGAATACACTGGTGTCCTTGATATAAGTCGTACGAGGGACTGTTCGTACCAAATTGAAATCTTTTTCTGAATGTCGGTTGATGTTACGATTAAGAGAAAATACAAAATTGAAGGAGGGGAACCTACAAGCATTTACTGGCTATTGAAATATATTCACTAGACAATACAACATCGGGTGTTTCTTTCCTCTTGTTCTCCCGACATGTGCCCTGGCATTTTCTTCTTTTGCTTAAACAAAAATAGATATATGACCGAACTCAACTGGCAGAGTTCATGACATTAATCATCTAAAACATGACCTTAACCAGCTCAGAAGTGAACAAAATGAGGGACAGAGTCGTCATTTCCTCATTACAATTGAGAAAGTACATCTTCAGGCATCATCGGGCTACAATGAAGCCTGAAAGATATGATATAGTTCAGTGAAAATTTTCCCAAAAATAATTTCATCAGTACGCCATTTGCAGCTCATTAAATCTCGAAGTAAAAAACGGTAGCTATGTAATTCAGGGTAAATGACAACCCTGTTGGTCACTCAGCCTATATATTCTCTCTCTGCCTTCTCTCTTGTATCTCCCTCCAAAAAAGCCCACATGCTCTTGGGGGACAAAGAATCAAGAAAAACATATCAAAACAAAAATGAAGATTGAATTCAAATTATCTCATAAAATAAGATGTATGCTTCACAGCGAAGAACTTCTTCTAACGTGACTTCACGCACATACGCATCACTGATGTGATACCACACGGAAGCCCCGACTCCGTTTTTGCTCTTCTCACCTCCGCGTATGTAGGCAACATAGTGGCCCCCACGCATGGTCCCCATGTGCTCCACAACGCCATTGAGACGGTAGACACACTTTTCTTTCTTCTCTTCCCTGCGAAACAGCAAAAAGGAAACACCCAGACACTATTGTGTTATACAAGAAGATTCAGTTACACATGGTCAATGCCAGCACCTGAATGGAAAAAGAGTGTCGAGCTATAAGGGGGAAACAGCCAAGCCTCATAAAACTTAAAGGAGACTACTGGTGCGGCTATACCATAAATGTACGCTCTGATGCTTTTTGTTCTGACAATGCCTCTAATAAGACAATGATGTGCAATGGCATGTTAGCAAGACAAGGATCTCAAACATCGAATGATATGCTCAAGACATGAGCCAGTATATACTTAAGCAGTAAATCTTCCCTCGGAACCAGTTTACTATCCTCTAGCTATTAGACAAACTACACACTGATTGGCATCAGGAAATTTTGTTGCATTTTTGCCTGATGGAACAGAAGAAATCTATAAAGAAAACGGGTAGTGGAAGAAGTTTTCAGCTGAAGCATTGAATTAAATACTGAAAATGTTGCCGTGTAGCCTAATTTTCTGATTAAAATAGCCGACGTCATCCCAGTATACTTCATCTGAACAACGAAGGACTGGCTTCATCATAACCTTACTACTCCGGTTTTTTACACTTACAGTTATTTTCGTTCATTACATTCTAGATTAGCTTAGTAAAAGTAACTTGGCATTTCCTACAAACATTGTCATTGTAGGAAAAAAGTACGTCCAATGTTACAGGTCTCAAAAGCCTAGTTGCATAACTATTGTGTAATTAAATTCTTTCTGGCAAATTATCCGGTGGGGGGAGGGCAGAGACTTCTTCCAAACATCTGCTTCAGACTCCTCTCGAGTCATGGCTTCTAATTCATCATGCCTTTTGGTTTAAAAGACCAGTCAAAACTCAGCCAGTAACAATCAACAACCGAACTGCATCATTCTCTCTGAACTGTTAACCTATGCTTTTGGCTTTTCAGTAAAGGTAACTGCAAAAAATGTCTTAAAATTACACTCAATGGTGCCAAAGACAAGTTTTCCAGCAATAGTTACTTCTAAGTAAAAACAACAAAGTAGTTTCAAAAGTTATGATCTCCAAAATCATAACTAATTCTTTAAACTTCAATCACATGGAATCCTACTATCATCAATCACCTGCATTTCTTGTAGTTTACCAACCACTAAACCATAGCCTCTAAAGTTCAACTTAGGCATTTCAGCCCGTCCTTTATTTTTTAAGTAATACCGAGCCCCATTACTGAAATACCTCTCAATTATGTATTACACACCAAAGAACTAATGTTTACACAAAATGAAATGGAAGAACCAACTAACAAATGAATATTCTAAAAACAAAAAAGTCAGACTGCCATGAGTCCAGGAATAAAAGGGACATTATCTTTTTAGCAAGAATATAACTATCTCATAGTTTGTGGCTACTTGCCCTAGGAAAGATCAAAATGGCTCACCACGAATTGCCATGGTACCTAGTACCTGGAGTATTTCACATACCAAAGTCTACCTGTCCTAATCAGATACAGTTCACAAAAAAAAAAAAAAAATCAGATATATAGTTCAACGAAAATAAGGCTGTTTGTACTTCTTTTTTCAATCCCAGATCATATTTGCACAATAGAGCATCCCAAAACATAGTTTTTATCAGATTCTCCCATCTGTGTTGAATCATTCACAGCAGAACCAATAGATGTAACTAAATAATCAATCACTTATTACGATGATGGTCTTAACCATCTAAATCTGATTTTCTTTTTTCCTCATATCACATGTATTTTCCTGTTGAAAAGACTGTCCATTATAAAGATAAATCCTAAACTGAAAAACCTAGATTTCATTTCGCAAGGTTGGTAAGTGCACTCGATAAGACCATCAATAAATTTAAGGCATCAACTCCAGGGCAAAATGATATCATGTGGGAGAGCAGTGTTTCTACTCATGGCAAAATGATATCACATGGGAGAGCAGTGTTTCTACTCATGCAATAGTTATAGATACTTCAAAAACAGAAAGGCAACAGACCACTTCAATCTTTTTCTTTTTTTTAAACCAGTTTTCCTCTCTCCTTTCTTTCAGCAGGTGTCGATTGTTTAAGGTCATTGCAAGAAATAAATAAAAGGCACTCTAACTAGAGCAGGAAAGCGAGGGTACCTCATATCCAAAAATGGTCTCAGATCAATTGTTTCTCTGAAAATGACATGACCACTCAATTTATTTAGACGACCGCGAGCATCTTGGCTGAATCTTTTTAAGTGAATGGTAAGGATTGGTGGAGCGTTATGTATGAGGACCCTTTTAGTTGCATCCCTCTTCACTTTCACAGCTCCTGAATCAGCCTCATCGTCAACTATCTCCGTTTGGCATTTTGTAGCCAACATGGGATTGACCTGTTTAAGTTTTTCAATTATTGGTCCAGTACAACTAGGTTCATCATCTGTACAAGACACAGTAGCTTGATCGCTTGAGCTCACATGAGACGGTATATCTTGCTTCCCATTTTGAAGGATAACTTCTTTGTGATTAGTGTCGACAGAGTGATCATCATTTTCGCTACTTCCATTGCTAAGCTTTTGGGCCTCAGCTGGACAGCAGGATTCTGAACTTGAATCAGCTGAAATTATTTGGCTTCCTGTCTCACATCCATTATTGCATAAGCTTGCTACACATTTTGTCTGCTTCTTCTTGGATTCAAGCTGCCGTTGTCGCAGAGTTCTTGAACATTTCTCACAATGCCAAGCATTATCATTAGAAAGAAGTTCCTCTTTAGTGAAGTGAGTCAAACAACTCTCAATAGATACAGGGGAATCTGAATGATCAACTTCACCAGGATCAGACTCACTGCTGTTTCCGGCTATCAAACCGGAGTCTGCAACGTCTTTTGTCTCAAAATTATCACCACCTAAAGAGGGACCCGCCACAGGCCCATAAACAACATCAGGCTCATTGAACATATCACCAAAGCCATCAAATTCTGATTCATCTTGTGTGAAGCCCATCGAAGATGTCACACCTTCTCTGGTGATGTCACCCACAGTTGACGTGTTTTCTTTGTATGGAAGCAACAAGACTTCAGAATCTTGGACCTGCAACGGTGTCTCATCTTCCCAGGAATTTTTGGAAGATATTTCCTCTTTTATATCAGTTGCTTCATTAACACTATTGGCTAAAAAGTGATTTTGTTGTGAGCCATAATCAGCCACATCTGCAATACCATCTCCCTGGACCTGCCTACACCCATTGTCTTGTGAAGAAAAATTAATCTCACTATATAATGGTTGTGAGTCAAGATAGTCCAACCATAAATCATCCACTGAAACAGCATGCTGTTCCAACTCTTTCTCAGAGACCTGTTCACTCTTGGACTCTTCAACAGTGTCCACTTTCGCTGTAGACAGATCCTGTGAATCTGCAGCCCATTCATCAAGAACAGTATCTCCATTTCCGGATGCTTCCGCAGGCCCAAAATTAGTATCTTGCAAATCCAAATCAGTAACACCATGATCAAGATAATCTAATGTTAACTCTTCCATAGAAGAAGCTATCGTGTCTGTCTCTTTTCCAGAGAGAGGTCTGTTATCGTGCTCTTTGATAGCCAAGTGATCTGGTGGAAAAGTAACACTGCCATCAACTACAGCACCTGAGCCAGTAGACGTTTCAATCCTAGAATCACTAGACGAAGCAACAGTGTCTATAGGAGGTGGTGCACTCGCTGATGCAATGGACACACTCTGAGCTGTAATGGATTCTGAATCTTTGTTAACCTTCGATCGTATCCGTGGACCTTTCTTTGGCAGTACTTTTCCTTTCTTCGCTCGAGAAACAGGCTGGTTCTTTTTAGGTGGAGGTTTCTTGGTGGGAACAGGCAATGAGAGATCTAGAAATGGCTCATACACAGTAGACGAGTGCCCACACTCAACACAGCGAACAGTGCTTGATATCTGGCCCCCAAAGACAGCGTCGACAAAAGTCACATTCTGATTATGAGGAACTCCACCCTCCTGGGGAAGTCTTGACTGTTTTTTCATGTCGAACTCCTCAGTTGACAACACATCCAGTAAGCAACAAAGCAATTCATGACTGTCGTGCTGCTGGTATCCTTTAAACTGAGGAGCCTTGGAACATATACATCCAAATAAGTTTCTGGGGTTAATCACAACATTTTTCGCACTATTTTCCATCTTCACTTCTGAAAAGAGTTTTTTCAATGAAGCAGTCACGGGTCCAATAGATGTGTCCAGATTCCCAAGATAATTTTTTAGCCTATCTAAGGCTAAAAGATTTTGCATGACTGAATTAAAAAAGCAAGTATTCCCAAGATTAACCATTCCTCTTACCACATAACCACCTCTACTGTCTAAATAGCCGGGGACACCACTTGTCAAATTCACTTCTCCTTTAACACTGCCCCTTTCAAGCAATTCATCTTTGACATCCGCAGATGGCGCTTGTGTAGACCGCCCTTTAATTAACTTCATGACTCCTGCAAACGGATCGTCCTTCTGTTCGCCATTTTCTTGAATTTTCTCAACCAGGATTGGTGCGTTGCATGGAAAGCACCACCGAAGGCTAGGCTTTTCAAGTTGGATTGCCAAGGGGTGGCGTGTTTGCCGTGCATGCCGAACAGCATGACTTTGAGCAGTCGTCGGAAAACCGACCCCTCCACAGGCATAATGCCCACACTCCAAGCAAACCCATAAGGCTTTGGACTCGGACTTCGAGTCCGTTGAAGTGCTGCCTTTCTTCTTCCCCTGTTTACCCTTTCCCTTATTCCCTCTTCTATCAGCTACACCTTCTCTGCAATCCTCGCACTTCTCCGATTCAGAAGATTTGATCTTTGCAGACAAAGCATTCAAATCAAAACCCTTTTCCCGGTGGGCGCAGGTTTTGCTCTCATTCTGAACTGGATGGCCTTCGGCAATCTCATTCTCAGCAACGTTTGGCGGGGTCATGGTTTTCTGGACATGGTTCGCAACCCGCTTCTCCCTGACAGGAGTCCTGGCCTTCTTCTTCGCTTTCTTCCCCATTTATAATATCGAACCAATCGTAAACTAACCGCCGACTCTCCGTATGCACATTGAAATCTGAAACTCAAAGGCCAAAAAACAAAAAAAAAATTGCCACTTTCGACAGGAAAAGGAACGAGCAAACACCTCAAAGAGAAACCCAACTCAACATCCACAGCAAAAGAGCCAATACCATCAAGACAAAATCATATAAAAAAGAAAAAAGAAAAATCCTACTTCGCCTGTAGAGCACCATGATTCGGATCCAAAGTAGATAACCAGACGACGAAATCAACACCAAACGGAGCGAAACGAACGACAAGTTAAACCCACTGAGCAAAAACGATGCAAACCCATCAACAGAAACTCAGACGAAAGATCGAAACGGGGGCTTACGAGAAGCAGGGGAGCAGGACGGCGCCGTCCCGAAGACTCCGCGGGACACGATCGGCGATTCAACGTGAAGGGCGGACGGGGGAAGATTCAAGAAGCCTCCGGCGGCGAAGAAGAAGGAGATGAAGGCGTGCGTGAGTGGTGCAGGTGGGCTTGAATTCGGAGCACCGGCCAGTCGTTTTCACGCTACGCTACAAGCGAGGAGGAGGAGGAGGAGAAGCAGACGGCACAATAAGGGAGGAGGAGGAGGAGGAGGAGAGGAGGCGAGCGTGAGCTTGAGGGGGGGGAGATGAGATTTTACCTTCGGCCCTCTCCTCTTTTTGGAGGTAAAAACATGGATTGCATTATTAGCGTTTATTACATTCACAGTCCAATGTAAACTAGGAAAAATAACCAAGAAATTTATTTTTCACCTTATTAAAACAAGAAAAGATTAATACCATGAAAAAATCAAAATCGTACGCCTAAATTAACCTTCGAAATAGAACGTCGTGACAAATTTACCTTTTATTAGTTTCCGTCAATTTTACTGTCAAATTACTTAATTAGATGATACGTAACAATTAACAAGTATATTGATTTAAGGTTTTATTCTCCGTTTATTCCAGTTTGTGATTTTTTTTTATGGTATTAATATAATTTAAAGGAAACTAACAAAGAGTAAATTTGTCACAAATATATTAGTTTAAGATTTTTGATTAAAAAAATTAATATGGGATAAATTTATCATATGTATAGTAATTTGAGAATTTTTGTGGTAAAAAATTTAATTTATGGTAAATTTGTTAGTTTAGGATTTTTTTTATGATTTAACTTGAAAAGAAAATATAATGTTGAAAAGCTTTCATGACATTTCTTGATTAAGTGAATTTTCATGACATGCACTATATCAATATTACAAAAGAATAATATTTTCTTTACTAAAATGTTTTACAAATTGTCTAAAGGTGTTCCTTTTCAAAAATCCAAAAAAAAAAAAAAGGAGTTCAATTTTCGCGCACGATACTTGAATCAGTCAACAAAAGACAATAAAGTGAAGGTTCGATTGCGTTGATTCCAACTTTAAGCACTTGCTCATACTATTGTACGACAAATGGACCCTCCATTACAATGGTTGGTCTTGGATTTTTTCTTTTTTGAGTAAATATTTTTAATTAATCTGAAAAGCTAAATAGCATTTTTTAAAATGGACTAATATCACCAAAAACTCTAAACTAATATATCTGTGATAAATTTAGCCTAAACTAATTTTTAATTACCAAAAATCTCATATAGGTATATTTGTACCATTCCTTAGTTTTCATTAAATTGAATTAATATAATTAAAAAAACTAAAAATAGTTATATCTGTGATAAACGAATAACAAAATCCTAAATTTATATACTTATCAATTGTTACGTGTCATCCAAATCAATAATTTGACAGTAAAATTCAATATAAACTAATAGAGAATAAATTTGTCACATATGTATCCATTTTGGGTTTTTATAATAAAAAAATTAGTTTAAGTAAATTTGTCACGGGTGTAACAATTTAGAAATTCTTGTGATCAAAAAATTAATTTGAGGCAAATTATTAGTTTTAGATTTTTCGTAGTATTAATCCAAATAGAAAAGACAATATTAAAAAGCTTTCGTGACATTTTTTGATTAAGTGAATTCTCGTGACATGCACCGTCGATATTACGAAAGTAGAATATTTTCTTACTAGATATATTTTACAAATAGTTTAAAGGTGTTCCTTATCAAAATCCAAAAAAAAGGTCAATTGTTGCCCACAATACTATTATCAATCAGCAAAAGATAATAAAGTGAGGGTTTGATTGCCGGGATTCAAACTTTAAGCCCTTGCTCATATCAGCGTTCAACAAATGGACTCTCCCATCACAATGGTTGGACTCGGATTTTTTTCGTTCTTGAGTAAACATTTTTTAATGATTCTGAAAAGCTAAATAGCATTGCTTACAACAAACTAATATCACAAAAAATCATGAACTGACATGTCTGTAATAAATTTAGCCTAACCTAATTTTTTAATCACCAAAAATTTCAAACTAGTACATTTATGATAAATTTATTCTCTATTAATTTCTGTTAAATATCACCCAAAAAAAAAAAAGATTACACTTGTAATAAATAGATAGTAAAACGCTAAACTGATATATTCATTAATTGCAACGTGTCATTTAACTCCGCAATTTGACGGCAATGTTCAACAGAAACCGAAAGAAAGTAAATTTGTCAAAAAATTAGTTTGGGGGTAAATTTGTCACAAATATATTAGTTTGGGATTTATCGTGATATTAACCCTTTTAAAACTCTATCGTGTTTTAAAATTCAACCTCAAGTTGGACCTCGGATCCAAGGTTAACTCAAGGTTAGACTAAAGTTTTAATTGCTTCCCTAGGGCAATCGAGCTTGAGCTGCTTGTTGAAATTAATCAAGTTGACTTCAAGTTTAGAGAAGTCAAACTTGATCCAGCTCGAACTAAGATCCAGTTGTAATTCAGTTAGGTCAAGCTCGAGTGTATATCGAAATGTATCAACCAAATCTGACTAGATTATATACACCACTGAGGTGTCCGTAGCGATCGATACATGACCTTCGCACAATCATTGCTATCAACATACAAGGGGTACGTGACCCTGCCACACTACCTAGATCGACCACGCCTGTCTTCTAGTTAGTATCTCGATGACAAACGTATCCTTTTTTGGGTGAAAAATTTATCTTAGAATGACAACCGTAGTGCATCAATTGCAAATAAATCAAATTTCATGCACTGATTGGGAGTAACTTGAATATTGAGTAATCTCGAAGTAATATGACCATCGGTAGTAATAGATCAAGAGATACAAATTGCAATCTTCTTTTTCAATTATATGAAAGGCGGTTGACAATAAGTAAAAGGGTTAATACCCTAAAAAACCCCAAACTGGTACACTTGTGACAAATTTACCCCAAACTATTTTTTTGACCACCAAAAACCCTAAACTGGTACATACGTGACAGATCTACCCTCCGTTAGCTTCCATTTGATTTTTCCGTTAATTTTGCTGACGTGGTTGCTGACGTGGCAAGTCATGTGGAAATTCATAAGTTTAATACCATTAAAAACCCCAAACTGGTATATTTATGACAAATTTACCCCAAACGGGTATATTTACGACAAATTTACCCTAAATTAATTTTTCAATCATAAAAAACCTAAATTGGTACACGTGCGGCACATTTACCCTCTTTCAATTTTCCCAAATTTGACCGAGTTGTGATGTCCAATCAATTTTATTTTATGGATTACTCTAACATTGCCTCAATATCATTAATACTTGATTTTTTTCTTTTTATTGGAATCATTATTAGAAAACTATTCAAAGGCTACCAAATGTGCACTTTATTCTTGTGCCGAGAAGATGCCCATTAACTAAAGATGGACAGATCGCTTGCGCACATATACAATAGAATCACACTCAAAGCACACTTAAAATTAGCGACAAACATAAGTGATTTTGGTTCCGGCATTTCAATGAGCATGTGATGTACGAGTCACTCATACCATTCACATGCAAGTTCCATGTTAAAATTTTGACACACTTACGATTCAAGGTAGGAAAGACTACGTAACGCCAACGAGCATGGTATGAGTGACTTGTACATCACATGCTCGTTGAAATGCCGGAACCAAAATCACTTATGTTTGTCGCTAATTTTAGGTGTACTTTGAGTGTGATTCTTTTGTATATGTGCACAAGCGATCTGTCCATCTTTTAGTTAATGGACATCTTCTCAGCACAAGAATGAAGTGTACATTTGGTAGCCTTTGAATAGTTTTCTAATAATGATTCCAATAAAAAGAAAAAAAAAATCAAGTATTAATGATATGGAGGTAATGTTAGAGTAATCCATAAAATAAAATTGATTGGACATCACAACTCGGTCAAATTTGGGAAAATTGAAAGAGGGTAAATGTGCCGCACGTGTACCAATTTAGGTTTTTTATGATCGAAAAAATTAATTTAGGGTAAATTTGTCGTAAATATACCATTTGGGGTAAATTTGTCATAAATATACCAGTTTGGGGTTTTTAATGGTATTAAACTTATGAATTGCCACATGACTTGCCACGTCAGCAACCACGTCAGCAAAATTAACGGAAAAATCAAACGGAAGCTAACGGAGGGTAGATCTGTCACGTATGTACCAGTTTGGGGTTTTTGGTGGTAAAAAAAATAGTTTGGGGTAAATTTGTCACAAGTGTACCAGTTTGGGGTTTTTTAGGGTATTAACCCTAAGTAAAATAAGTTCTTGATTTTATGTAGCTTATTTTGGGTCATGTAAAAGATCATTGAAATCAAATGAAATAATTTGCCCATTTCAGGCAATTTATGCTATGCAATACAATAGAATATAATGTTCTAGTTACGTCAATATATATATATATATATATATTGAAATTTTGTTTCATATGTATGTTTTGAATGAGTAGCAATTCAAAGATGAAATTGAAGACATGATTATGAAGCTAGAAAACAGTATCCTAAATATCTAATATAGGGAAAATTCCAAATAAAATCTTGAAGTGCCCTCAATTATCAAATAAGAATTTAAAGTAAATCTTATTTCAAATTTATGCTATGCAATACAATAGAATATAATGTTCTAGTTACGTCAATACATATATATATATATATATATATATATATATATATATATATATATATATATATATATATTGAAATTTTGTTTCATATGTATGTTTTGAATGAGTAGCAATTCAAAGACGAAATTGAAGACATGATTATGAAGCTAGAAAACAGTATCCTAAATATCTAATATAGGGAAAATTCCAAATAAAATCTTGAAGTGCCCTCAATTATCAAATTTAAAGTAAATCTTATTTCAAATAAGGGTAGGAAGTATCTTTATTTTTTTCAAATAAGAGTCTTTGAATAAGAGGTTTGAAGTGGCCATGCTAGTTTCACTAGCTAGTTAAGGGTATTTTCATCTTTTTTTATTTTTTGATGTTTTTTCCTTTTTCCTTTTTTTCTTTCCATAAAAATACTCAAAAAAGGAAAAGGTTTTTTTTTTTTAAAGAAAAGAAAAGAAAAAAAAAAAGACCTAGGCTTTCCTTCGCCTATGCTGTCGCCCCATCATCGATGGGGTTGTCGATAACTCAACAAGGGCTGGCGACCCTCTCCCAAATTTAGGCAAGGGTCACCTACCCTCGCCTCGGTTTGAGGGAGGGCCACTTGACCTGTAGGAGTGCTGACCTCATGCATAATTAGGAGAGGGTCCCTATCCCGATTTTGGCGAGGGCTAACTAGTCTTTAGTAGGCAAGGGTCACTAGCCTTCGTAGCGCCTCATCGCCGCCCCACTAGTGATGGGGTGGTAGTAGAGGTGGCAAATGGGTGGGTCGGGTCAAGTATGGGTCAGGTCAAAGATGGGTCGACTCATATTTGACCCATTTAACTCGTTTTGACCTATATTCTTGTAGTGTAAATCTAGTGACCCATACCCGACCTGACCCGTATCCGACCCATACCCGACCCGACCCGTATTGCTAAAACCTATTTATTGTTGAAACATTTTTATGTAATACAAATTTTTAAAAAATTTTATGCAATACAAATTTAATGGAAAATTTTTATAATTATTTTTAAAATATTTAAAAAAATGATTTTTTAATTTTTTTAAATATAATTTTTAAGTGGATCTCGATTAACTATGATAGTCCTCCCAATCATGCATAACAAGGATACGAAACTGATGTTGCGTTCTGATGGAATCAAATTTCGCCCGGTGCTTTCCTCGTGGATTCTTGTAGAGGCCGTAATTGGACATGTCTCTCTTATCTGAATACACATTCGAAACCCATTTGTTATACGACTAATTACAGCGTACGTCGGCGATACAAAAAGGAAATTTTCACGGGCAGCGTCGTTCATCGTCAATTTTGAGATCGACCCTTGAATCAATGGTGGAAAAGGCTGCCCATGCTCTAATTTTTCTTGTTAGATGTGAATCGATGGATCGATTTTTCAAATAGAAGATAAGCATGAGCCTCGCTGGATCTGGCGAGGCTTAAGCTCACCGGCGTTGGGCGAGGCCTTAGCCTCCCCGATCTGGCGAGGCCTGTCACCAGCCGTCGCCCTGCCGGCCGCTGGTAAGGAATGAAGAAAAAGAAAGAAAAAAGAAAAAAAAATTGAAATATGAAAAATAATTATAATTTCGAGTTTTTATTAAAAAAACATTTTTATAAATTTAAAATAGCCAAGGGTTTAAACTTTAAAATGGGTTCCCTTATAACTCATTTTTTTAGACTATTTCTTTTTGTGTTTTACATTCACTAACCCATTTCTGACCCATATTTAATTTTCATTTGACCCATTTCTGACCCATATTTAACCTTTACTTGACCCATTTTTTACCCATATTTAACTTTCACTTGACCTATATATGACCCATTTAACTAAAAATGAGTCATAATATGGGTTTTTGACCCATATTGCCAGCTTTAGGCGGTAGCCACAGGGCCTGTATTTTTGCATTTTTTTTTTATCTTTTATAATTTTTAATCTAGTTTAACTAAAATTTAGGTTAAAGTTGTCTTTGGAAGAAAATACCCTTCATCAATCATAATATTTAGCTGATTGGTGAGGTTAGGCTCTTATTTGAAACAACTATACTCACTTCAGACCCTCATTCAAAAAAATGAGAATGCTTTAGGTTTTTATTTAAAAAAGTCCACTTCATGCCTTTATTGAGAATTTTCTCTAATACATGGTAATGAGTAACTCTGCTTATTTAATCTTGAATGATCATGAAGTTATTTAAACTAGGTAAGTGCACTAGAAGTTACAAAACTTATCAGAAAATTTATTACGGAAGTGCAATTGTGTTCTAAACTTTAAAAAAAAAAAAAATGCACTTAAATCACATTTGTGTAATAAGTTATCTAAGTCAGATTTGTTCCAATCGAGAGATGGAAAATGATGAACTAGCTTGCTTTTATTCATCTCTCTCTCATGGGCAAAAAGTTGTTTTCTCCCTTTTAATTATGCAAAAACGACGCTATCGTCGTGCAATGCCCCAAATTAGTTTTCTTCGTCTGATTGCAGAGAGAGAGAGAGAGAGAGAGAGAGAGAAATCGGAAGGAAAATCTATTAAAATCGAGGGCATTGCAATCGAAGAAGTTCGTTTAGTGGCGGGTCATTTGGAATCTCCTTCACATAACTTGACATCTATATCAAGTTACATATGATTATTGTCATGTCATGTCACGCCATTTTCTTGTCATATTTGATTTAATTCCCATGTCCTGCCAAAGTGAATATTGTTGAGAAAACACCCCGATGTGTTTTGAAGATGACAAAATAATCTTCATTGATTAAAAAAAAAAGTCTTTCTATTACAAACCACGCACATGCACGAAGAGTCTCCCTAGGTGTTGGAAGACCTAAGAAGGTTGCAAATCCCAATCGAGTTTGAGGGATGCCAAGTTGGAGACGATCAACAGATAAAAACGAGTTAGAAGTTGTGCCTGTAATGTTCTTCATGCCAAGTCAAATGAAAATTGTGTTTCACGTCTGCCAAAAGACGGAGTTATAGTAAGGCTTGCTTGTACTATGAGGGACGAGTGACAAGTATTTTAAGGCCTCCTTGACAATGTAGGATTAAATCGTTCTGAGTACAAGAAAGCATCCACAAGTGCTTTAACTTCCCGAAGATTTCATAGTGGATTCCAATCTGATTAGAGTTGTTATAGTTGGAAGAGTGGGAGATAATTGTTCAAAAAGTCCTAAATCTATTGTACGAATATCAATTTAGTCATAAACCTTTCAATTGTGTTAATTTAGTCATAAACTATTTGATGGTTTGCAAATGTAATTCTCTTGATTATTAACGTGAATTTCAGCAGTTCTACGTGGTAAGGATAGTGCTAGTATGGGCAATTTTTACAATTTTTTTTATTTATTTCATGAATTATTTACTTTTTTTACTTTTTATTTTTATATTTCTTTTATAAGCTTTCTAAAGTTTTTTTCCTATTAGCCCTTGTTGGCCATCCCTCACCTAGATTGGGCAAGGTTCAGAAAGGAAAACCCTCGCCTACGGCCAGTGAGCGCAACCCTCGCCTATGCTTGGGAAAAAGGAGAAAAAGAAAAAAAGAAAAGGAAAGGAAAATGAAAACAATAAAAAAAAAAATTAAAAACACTCCAAAAATCGTCCAAATCAGTAATGGCCAAGCAACATGGGATGACTAGCATCCACTTTAGCGATTTTTGTCCAAAAGTTGGCCGGAAAAACTACATTAGCAAATCGTCAAAAGGTTTATGATTAAATTTGGCACAATTAAAATTTTTAGGATTGAATTAGCAACCGTACAATAGATTTATGACTTTTTGAACAACTATCCCCAAAAATTTGGGTAAAAACACAAATTCCCGGCTGCCATATGAGTGGATCTGATGAAAGGCAAAATCATAGTTTATAGATTGGCAATGAACCGTTAGTGTCACTCTTACTGACATACTATCAATAATTTGGTCATTTTTCTCACATAAGAAAGAGGCTTCGGAGCTAGCTTGAAGGAGAGCAAGAGTGACCATGAATACCATAAAATGTCTAGTCGACATGTACATGTTTGTAACCTTTGTTTTTTATATGAAATATGAATATGGTCTGAGGAATCTACTTAGGGAGAAACAAGAAGCTTCATTTGCAAAGATGGGAAGATAATGTATATCCTCATCGATAAGGAAGATGTTCAATTGGTATCCTATTAAGAAAATCTTGATATCAAGTCGTACTGATTGCTTCCTATGGCAAGTTTATTTGTAGCTTCAATAATGCATATTTCTCCATGAATTTGGACATGGGTTTAATGAGAATAATGATGAAGCAAGTTAAGAGTTTATTACGTTGGTAACACCAAACAAGCATTCAGATTAAATGACCAATTGTTGGAATGCGGAATTACAATTTGATTCAATTTACATGGATTATTCAGAGATTGGAAATGGTTTGAATGGCTGTAACATTTTGTATCGCATGGCTTGCAACCTTTTTATAATCATATGGCAATGCCAATTGGTTTTCTTTATTGGAAGAAAATTTGAGAGATGGAAATCTGAGAATTGATAGAGATGAACCGACTTTTATATATCTCAGTTAAACATTTTCTCTAACGTCACAAACAGAATTCGAAATTATATGTTGAAGATCAATGTAAGATTGGCATTATATGTATAATGTTGCATTTTACAGAATGGAATGAAATTAAGAATTGGAATGGTATGAAACGGAATAAAGATTTTTCGTTTTTAGTTGCATGAATTTTTTTTTTTGACTGTGGAATAAAATGAGAGTTTTATATACATAGTTTAAAAACATAAAATATGCCCACATCTAATAAATATATTAAGAAGTAATTTTACTTATTTTACATGAAGTTCCAGTTATATCTCACAATGTGTTGAAAATATAAATTACTTCCTTGATAAGTTTATTCGATATTGAAAATTTGATTTAATCAAGTATGCATGATAGTTATTTTGATTAATTAAAAATGCATAATTTATGAATAATATTTAATTAGTAGCTGTAATTAATATAATTGGTTATGTTATCTCATCATCTAGTTACAAATATTAATTCATTGATTTATAATATTTAATATATTCCATAATTAATAATTTTAATTGTAATACAGTATTAACTAATAGGAGTTAATAATTATGTCCATAATTATTTTTGTAAAAAGTAGTAGGGAATCATCAATAAATGGAATAAGCATTCCAATGGGCATTGGAATTGGAATGCCCATGCCATAATATTTTTTTGATCCAAATAAATGTGAGAGCCTTTAACTAACTCTTACTAAGAAATTTTTACATATGATGTCGTAAACAATATGAAATTATGGAGTATGCCATGATGTAGAGACAACAAATATAACATTACATAACCAATGAAAGTAAATACAAATTGGGCGAGATTAGAAGAATGAAGTTGACTCTTTTTTCTTATTTTTATTGTTCCATTTTTTAGCAAGTCCGAGACAAACTATAGGTAAATTATTTAGAGAAATGATTGCATAATAGTCTTTGATCTACCGTGAGAATAATAGTTTATTTGGATCACAAAAATTCAAATCATAAATTATTATAAATTATTATGGGACCTACTTTTTAAAGAATTTACAGTTCACAACAAATTGATATTCTCATATTATGCTAACAAATTCCAATTATTTATTAGGGGAATCTACATGTCGGATTTTCTGGCAAACCTACCTAAAATTGATGGAGAATCTTGAATAAAGATTTGAAATGAGGCCTTTTTCTTGTAAAATGACCAAAAATAAACATAATCTTAAATAAAGACTTGAAATGGTCATGTTGGTCCAATCTCGTCGGTCAGCCAAATCTTCGCCAGCTGGCTTGTTCTAAAGGAAAATGGCATAAATGATCCATAAACTTTGACTCAATATGTAATGTGGTTCATGAATATTTAATTTGTTCAATGTAGTCTCCAAACTTTAGCCCAATATATAATGTGGTCTCTAAACTTATCATTATTTAATGTGTCCTTGAACTTTTGATACATGTTCAATTTAATCTTTGGACCATATGAAAATATTTAGTATTGTTCCTAATCAAAAGTTTATGGACCACATTAAATCAATTAATATTTTAGAGATCACATTAAATATTAGGTTGAAGTTTAGGGATCACATCACACATTGACCATTTGTGTCGTTTAGGTATTATTTGTATCATTATTTCTTATTCTATCGTTAGGAGCTTAAGCGATTTGGTTAAAAATTTGCAACGGAGTAAAAAATTGAATAAAATGCTCAAAACAAAAATTTCGAATCGAGTTCTGATTGAAAGGGTTCAATGCTACTTCTCTCTCACTAGATTTTTCTCCCAATCACGTCAGAGGGAATCCTCTTAGCTCTCCTTCTCGCACACGTTTTCTTTTCCAGTGCTAGTTGCGATTGTGCGGAGCTTTTCTCAATGAAGTCGCACGAGTGAATGTGCAAATTAAGAGAACTTTGGGCTGACACTCCGGTTGTATGACTCTAGCAGCTCGACCCACTATGTCGTTAGTCCGCAATGTAAGATCCGCCTGAGAGGAATATGAAGTTTCTTTTCTCATCTTTGTACACACGAGCGTCCGCAACTTTTTCTGTTTGGCTTGCAATTTTGTCATTCATTTTTAGCTAAACTTAACGGCTTTGTCCTTTATCACTTGACCTGAGATTGGTCTCAACTTACTTAGGCACTTTTGAAATAGATCAGCTCGGATTGGTGTGGTCGGACCAAAATTCGTTGCGTTGCGCGATTTCCGTGCCCTCACTGACTGTTAGGTTTGAGTTTGATTGCGTTGCTTCATGAGTTAGTACTGTTTTGTTCACCTCAATGAAAGCACACGTTTCTCGAACATAATTCCGACACATGAAGTATGTCCATATGTAAGTCCCCGGCTTTTGTTGATGACAGATCTCTGTTCTAGCCTTGCCTATAAAATTTTGAACATACAGAGACAAGAACAAGTTGCTTTTGAATAGTAGTAGTTGCTTTACTGTCTATTTGGATTTTGATTTGAGTGTGGATGTAGCTGTCAGTTTCGTGGAGTGATTCGCCGTGTAAGTCTGAGGAGATTTGAGTAGGTAGTGGGATAGTTTTAGCACCTCTGGAGTTTTGCAATACAAGGATTTAGTTACTCCCAAAAAAGGGTAAAAACTGGGAAGTTCCATCCTTTTTAAATGCTAGATGTCAAGGGCTGTTCTAGTGTGAGTAAGACTGGCTGTAACTAATGCTCTTGATGCAGATATGTTTTGGCAGAAACCTCCCCAGAATGTTGTGGGAATTTAGATGGTGTCTTTGAGAAGGGCACATGAAGGGCTATAATCGAAGTCATGGTTAGAGATTGATTGGTCACCGCGTCGGTTATCTAGTTAGAGTTATGATTCACCAACTTTGAATTGAGTAATCCAGTTGCATTTCGCTTCGCATCACTCTTCATGAGCAAGTACCCGAGTTTATTGACAATGTTGCTTCCTCTAACCTTGTAGCGAGGAAATTGTGGCTTCTTCGACTGGATTAATTGCCCCATTGATGCTGAGAACTCCCACAACTCTTGCGAATTGAAGGCGGCCTTCAACAAGGCAGAACGAGAGGGAAGATTCTGTTGGGTGGACTAATAATTTCACGGGCGATAGTGTACTACTTTTAAGAAGATGTGGAAAGTACTAGGGCTATGATTGCTTTTTAATGTAATGTTTTGGAGCCGTGATTGGTTGTCGCAGGAGTCTTATAGAGCTTTAGATTGATTGTTGTAAGATGAGCTGTGACCAATGAATGTGATGAGTGGAAGTTGGACTGTTTCGTAATTTGTCGCCTTCCCTTTTTGTAAAGCAAATGCATAAATTTAATGCATTCAAGCGTTTAATAATGACTAGATGACGGTGGTTGCTTGGCCAAACGCTTGCTATCAAATAATGAGTTGAGGATGATGGTCGAATGACGAGTTGGTGATGTCGATTGCTTGGCCAAATGCTTTGCTGTGATGAATGATGCTTCATGTGCAGTTATTGGCCAAGTGCCTGTTCAAGAAAATGAAATGGCCAGGCATTTTCATACCAGATTGGCTGTGCTCACTTCTGTGCCGGCTTACATCACCATGAAAGAGGCACAGTAAGAAAATTGGTCTTCTGAGTTCTGCAACTATGCCTCGCATGTAAAACTCAACGCAGGAAACAAGCTCTTGTGGAGATGTACGCAAAGGATGAAATATACTAACGCCAGTGAGCCATGCTTAGCTAATCTAAACAATAAGCAAATAAATTACATCCACTCCCATAATTCAAATGGACATGCCACCCACAAACAAAGGATGTTTTCTCAAGGAAATAGCTCTGGGCAAGTCATGAACATGCAGCTCCTGATATTACTCTTTAGTTTCTCAGAGAACAGTACTGGAAAATAAACAAGCACAGGTTTCTTGTATGTTTGTCTAAGTGCCCGAGACAATGTCTGACGAGCACGAGGAAGTGTACCAATTGCTACGATGTTCAAGGGAAGAGATGCACCATAACTGATGGCCCTTTGTCATAGATCACTAGTCCCCGAGTGAGAAGATTGCAATCAAATCAATGTTTACAGACCCCGGTTTTGTTAAAGCAAGAGTAAAGCTGCAGATTGATAGTATCCAAGAAGAGAGTTTTGGCAACCACATTGAAATGTCAATACTCATTCAAGAGTCATAAAATTTAAGGGATAAAGAAGCTTGTTAGAAATGATCGGGTAGGAGGGAAATGAATATCATCTCCAAAGTACTCATCTCTCAGAAACTAAGACAGCAAGAGAGTAAGAATAATTGAAATCGTTAGCTGATAGATTATGTGTTACTAAAACAGATTAAAAGAATTCCAAGAAGATCCACCAGAAACATTAAAGATCAGGTTTAGAAGTAGGCTTTTTTACAATCCAATAATCCCTCACGCATATGAGCGCCTACCTCACCAAATTGATACCAGCTTCTACTGTATCTTCTGTGAGTGAACTGCATTACATCTCGTCAACTGAGACTATGACAAAATAATCGAGATTGCTCCAGCATCAACTATCTAGATGTCATACATGTTCTAAGAGCCCCTTTTGCTTGAGAAGCTAATTGGCATGAGGTACTAAAAACATGACGATAATCAATCAGTTTTTATTAGTCTACAAAACTCACCTGATCAAGAGGTAAACCTAAAACAGGAGCTCCAGCAACAACAGTTTTCAACTATGATCCACCAAAGAAAGAAAAGAAAAGAAGAAGAAAAATTTAGCAGTAGCCATTGTCTGCTCGACGGACCAAGCAAGCTAAGTTTCAGCCATGGACTTCTTCTTCTCTTCCTCAAGTTGCTGCAGCTCAGCTAACCTCTGTGCCCATGCTCTGTCTCTTGCCACTGCAGCCATCTTTCTCTCTACCCGAGCATTGATTTTCTTTCTATTAGCTTCTTGCACTAGAGCTTTTCTTTTCTTCCTTTCGGCCTGTGCATGACTCCAAACAGGGCATTTAGGATAAACACAATCATAAATGTCAAGCAAGTGGAGAGAATGCATGTTAAGAATAGCAAAATCACAAGCGAAAGTATCCCAAGAGAAACATAATTTTCTGGGAATTTCTCCCTAAACCAATGCAAACAATGCTAAATCCATCTTTCTGTTAGGCAATAAACAAGGTGGTAAGTGGACTTGATATCAAGATCTATTAGTCTTGGTAGAAAGGCAGAAAATCCCAACTCTAAGTTGCTTCAATTTTTCCCAGTCAATTCAGATTTTTACTCTAGCTTGGACTTTAAGGAAAGGAAGTTTGATTATTCAACAATGCAACCATCCACGCTACTCACTATAACTGTTTCCTAAAAGTCTCTGGTGATTGGATTAGAGAAACCTCTTCCAATCATGTCTGTATTGTACATTTGTTGACTCAGACCATTGCACGACATAGATCGCAAGGAATTAATCATTCTAGCAAGAAAAGAACTGCTAACTATTCAGATGTTATGAAGAAGTATGTTAGATTAATATACAACCACAACCATAAACTTCTTCAAGTTCTCTTGTCTGTTTAAAATTCAGATTCCAGAAGCAAAATTAGGATGGCACAGGGACTAGAAGAGAGATGGAGACATGATTGCATATTTGGTGCCTAAGTGCATGAGCGAGCACAGTAAAGCCACTTGTGGGCAACTCAATAGTTGATTAAATTGTGTACTACTGTTGAGGGTGTTAGTTCCTCTAATTTCTAAATGCACTCAAATCATGCACAGTACTTGCTCAAATTGCATTTTGTTTTATGCAAAGTTACAACTGCCCTAGTGACCTCTCCCATTACCTTTCTTTCTTAATTGGACTATGTTGAATAAGCATATACAAATCAAGAGAGTTAAGTTTTTACGGCATTGAATAAGGAAAATAAAAGCCCAGGTTCATCAAATCATAGATATGATGTTTCTCTGATTTTAGCTTTTGCTATGTAATACAACACTTCAGTGATTTCTTAGGGAATTACTCTTCCTTACCCTATCTTGAGTTCAAGGACTGAATCCATGACCTCCTCTCTTCAAAGAAGGAAAATCCACTGACACACTTCTCAAATATACTTCCTGGGTTCCAAACTTCTACAATGAACTCCATGACTACATTAGGGATGTTCATTCCAAGGAGGTTCTCTAACAGTGGAGGTTGATGGTTAGATGATTTTATACCTCCTTTTTGTTTGTTAATAATGTGGAAGTACCAAAACTTCTCAATAGAAGCATCAATAAAAATTTTATGTAGACAGATTAAGCTTAACACATAAGAGAAAGTTTCATTCTAGGTATACCCAGGCATTTTACACACTTAAGAGAATCTTTCAGAAAAATATACCCAATTTGACCTAAGGAAAAGTCAAGCAATTTGGTGAGTATAATATATTACTCATAAATTTGCTCAATTGACTGGGTGGAGACTTCCCCGTCAGTGCCGACAAGATATAATACTCATTGCCCATCAGAGCTTTAGGTCAGTGAATATATACACAGACTGCTCAATGGAGGAAACCACTGAAATATCAGACTCAACTAATACAAATCCTACACAGTACAGCAGCTATTTTCATGGGTAACCAGTAGTAATCAGACCGAAAAACTCAGCCTCCGACCAGAACTCAAAACCCATTAATATTAGTAAAACATGATACCACCCAGCAAATTTATATATGGGCAGGACTCGAATTTTCTAAAACATGCAAAATGTTAGAGCCATGGTCCTCATTGTCATTTAGTTTCAATAGTCCTTGATGATGCACTACGCCGTCTAAGATTTAGAAATAAAAGGATACAACGCTTTACAAGGAATGAGGTTATATCATTAACAGAGCCATTAATCACAACAAAGCAAAATGTGCTAACTTTCTAGAGAAGATCATAAGTATCAAACATTAGCATACACATAAGGGAAAAGCCGAATCTCAGAGATTTCGGAAACACAATTGAAGAAATCTCAGATAGACAGTGTTGGGATCATCAATCGTACAACAACACAGTTAAACACCCAGGGATGTTCAAGTAGCAGCCATAAAAATTTAAACAAGCACGCACCACTATAAAAGCATGGCGCTGCTTGATGCGCTTTTTTTCGTTCCTCCTCTTGACGCTTCCTTCGTTGGGCCTATTTGGAAGTATGGGTTCACCTGGAACATACTGAACCCACGCATATGGACCTACAATACCAGAAACATCAAATGCACGTTTTTAACTCCACCTTGAAACTACGAGGCACACTGGCTAGCCTCTGACTCCACTTCAACTCCACCCAATGCTATCACACACATCTAATGAAAATTACAGGCAAACTACATTTTCAATTTGACATAATCGCAACCACATTAGCTTCAAATGTATCCACAGCAGAACCAGGCTTCTTCAATCTCCAATCAATTGCAGAACATATAAACGAACACCATTGAATAGGGGGAGAGAGAAGGAGAGTAGACAAACCCGGGGGTCTCAGGCTGGCCCTTTTGCGACGGGGCTTGTCAACAGGCCTTCTCTTGGGGTATCGCGTGTCGGTCAAGCTGTGGATGCAAGAGAACGCTTGATTCCACGGAGCCAGTAGCTTCGACAGCGAGCTCCCACCATGGAGGAGCTGGGGATTAGTCTCGAGTGGCGTGACCCGGAACGGGTTCGTCCCTGAAGAGACGAATGTGCGGGGTTGTAGGGTTCTGGACAGCGGTTGGATGATGTTTCTTAGGATTCCAAACCTCATTTCACTGACTACCCTTGAGTAATTAGGTTCCTTCTTTACCTGCGGCTCGAAACTTAAAGGAAATAAAAAAAAAAAAAAAAAAAACACGCCAGTTACAATCATCAGCGGCAAGAAGAAAGAACACACACCTCAATAAATAGAAAACCCAACTCAACATCCACAGTTTCAAAGCCGATACCATCGAAACACAATCACGCAAAGAAGAGGAAAAACCCACTTCGCCGAAACTGTAATGCATCATGATTTGGATCCAAAGACGATGACAGACCTCGAAATCAACCCCAAGAAGGAACGAAACGAGCAAGAAACCAAACCTACCCAGCAAGCTGTCCCGACCGACTAATATATGTTTAGATTGAAAGATCGAAACGGGGCTTACGAGAAGCAGAGGAGTGGGACGAGGCCGCCCTGAAGATGGTGGTGGGACACGATCGGTGGTGATTCAATGGGAAGGCGCAAGCAGGAGATTCAAGATTCCAACTGTGAAGGGAGGCGATGAAGAAGAAGGAGAAGGAGAAGGAGAAGGTGTGCAGGGGCAAGCGAGAAGAGCTTGACGGGGCTGAGGCGGGATTGGAGCAGCAGCGCCGGCGTCTTCGCTCCGGCTACAAGCGAGAAGAAGCAGGGGGAGGAAGAAGGAAGGAGGAGGAGAGCGTGAGAACGGAAGTGGGGTTTATCGTTGGCCCCTCTTTTCGGGGTTAAATTATAAATTGCGCTACTTAACCCAACCCAATCCAGCATAAAGGGGGTAAAATATGCTGTAAAAAAATTTTGTTCTCATTTAAAATTTCGCATTGTTAAATAAAAAGGAAATAATGAAAAAGTGTTCGAGACACGAGTGATTGAATTATCTGACATACACTATTAAAATGTGCTATTACCGTTTTAATTACGAAATTAAATGCTCTTTATATATACATAACTCTTCTTCATTTATAGATTTAAATTTATGACTTATGAGTTGGGCTTTTTAACATGTTATATTTAATTTTAATATGCTATTTATGTACTTGTTTTCTCACTCCACTTAAAAACTTTAAGGTTTGGGACACACTTATTTATATGAAAATCAAACATTTTCTTATTATGGTGTGCTTATTTCGGAAAAAAAATTCATGACAAAGGAAGATACTTTATGTAAAAATTATTTTCGAGAAAAATGATTAATTTTCATTTATTTGATGGTATGCTGAATATTATGACAACAAATATCTTATGGTGTTTTGATGTTATTTTAAAAATGATTTTGATCTCATCAATTACTCTAGGTTAATATCCATTTTCTCTTATATTAAAGAAGTCTTCAAGCCATAATTTTTCAGCTTAACACTCTTCGACAATGAGTGCTTTTGCAGCTCCCTCATTGTCCACTGGATAATCAAAGCCGTGGGCAATTTCATCAAAACTGTCAACCGCCATCACTTCTTTGTAGAGTTCATGTTAAAAGACAAAAAACCAAAACTAAATACTTGGTTAGGTTGATGTAATCCTAAGCTATTTATTTATAATAAAGTCAAGAGGCCAAAATTACTATATCACCCTCATTGCCGCCATAAATATAATAATAAAAGAAATAGACAAATATACCCTTATTAGCAAAATACTTTCAAAAGTTTAGAAATATCTAATTGATTTTGACGCAACTTGTTTATTGTAGAGAGCAACCTCTCCAATTTATTAGTGGCATGACTTCACTTTTTGTTAAGCCTTGAGAGACTATCCCTTTCGAAATATTCTCACTATTATGACTAATCCAATTGAGCAATCCACCTCCACGATAGGAGGTGAGTTGACTTCAAGCTGTTTTGCAATGCTTCTAGTTGTCATGTCTTTTTGGGCTAGTAGAGTGAGTTCATTGCTCATTTCAATGAAGAAGAGTTGAACCTCTAATGAAGATGTTGAATATTGGTAAAGAAGAGTGAACCTAAAGAAAGCGAAGAAAATAACTGAAGAACGAACAAGAGTGCACCTTATTTAAGGTGAAAATTTGATTGGGCCTTGTCAAGACTGCCCGGAGTGGTCCAAAGAGATCGATTCAAGGTAGTATCATGTTGAGAATCGGCATGGGTTCTCCTAAAATCCTTGCCTCATGACGTTGAGATTTTTTTTTTTTTAGTTGATTAATCATATACGAATTTAACATAATGAAGAGATGCCACTACTAGCTTATTGAGCCAATTAGGAGCCAAGTGAGATATGGGAAGATATCTAATTTCCTAGGCAATTAGATCGTTTAAACCAATGCCCTTTCAGTACTACTTACCTAGGAATGCTCACAACACAACTATACGTGCTGGTGATCTTGTAATCCTAACAATTAAATAAGTATTGATGTTAAAATAAAATTACTACAAAAACAATGAATTGGCCAAACTACGCCTAAATGCTACAAAACTACTTCTACACGATAATAGATCGCTCACTCCAAGCAATTATTCAAACCTAAATGCAAAGTGGAACTCAAGTGCGAAACTCTATGTCACGCCCTGATCCTCCGAGTGCGAGCCCATCCCTCGGTGGTCGATTAAATTGCGACATCTTAGGACGCGTCACCGACCTTTTTATTTCAATGTGCATGCGGAAACGAATAATTAAATCCCCAAACAATAGAAAGATGGGATAGAAAAGCAAGGCCAAAATTTTTAAAACCACATCACACTTTTATACACATCAGACTAAGTCATATACAATACTAGTCTATAATCACAGGTCTACAAAAGACAAAAAGGCTACTAGTCCTCTAAACGTTCAAATCCTCAACCGAAGGCTTCGGGGTCTCTAGCTCCAGGGAGCTCGAGTCTACCACTGAACCACCAGGAGGGTCAGCCATACCCTTGTCAAAAGCGATCTCCAGCATCGACAGAGGAATCTCAGATTCCGGTAGGGGACCTTCTCTGGGTCCATCTTGCCCATAACGATACCACGATTTAAATTGATTGGGTACCCTCCGAGATAGACCCACATCAACCCAAATAGTGAATCTCATGAGTTTGTAGACCTAGTCTCCTTGGCTCCCGGGGAGGGGAATCTGAGAGATCTATTCGGTGATCTTCTTCGGCTGGCCGAAACGATCAAGAGGAACAACCATTTAAGGACTTGTAAATGTTAGCCCATGACGAGGTGAGACGATATCTCAGCAAGTTCACCCCCTAAACTCCAACTAGGAAGGGAATACACCTAAAAACTGCCTAAGCACACACAAGATAGCGGATGTACCTTTGTCTCAGTTCCTTCCTGCACATCAATACAGTTCATGAACTCAACCAATCCACTCAATTCAAATCGAACCAATGATCAATCAAACAATAAGCTCAAGTCCATACCAACAGTACTATCTATCCATTTAATACCATATATCCATCCTCTGATACCACTACTAATCACAACAGTTGCAATATATGGTTTTAGCTCGCTCAAGTTGATAAAACGATCTCAGCTCACTCAAGCTGATAAATATGTTGATTGTGTTCGCTTAAGCTGATAAAACAATCATATTGATATATATATAGGTCGTGCTCACTCAAGTTGATAAAACGACCGTAGTGGTATGTATATATATATAGGTCGTGTTCATTCAAGCTAATAAAACGACATTGGCTCACTCAAGCTGATAAATCACCACATTGAAAATACCTGATAAAATAGTCGTGTGTGGGTACACGATTGGCCTGAGCCAAAACTTCAATATCTTTCTTTTTATAAATTCCCACTAATCATAATAGTCCATAAACACATTTTTGGCGCTGTAGACTAACGCTTGGTATTTTCCAATTGAATACCGAAATTACTCAATTTTGGAATAAATACCCAAATTTATAAATCTCATTCAATTTGTACAAACCAACACTCAATTAAATAAACCAATCATACCATTGAAATCAGCACGAAATTCCGATAACCGACTATCCCGGTATAATTTCCGAAAAATAATAAATAATTAAATAAATACCAAAAATGCAAACTTAGGCCGGAAAAGCCTAATTAAATATCGAAACGGGCCCAAAAAATTTCCAAACCTATCTAGATAAATAATACAACCTATCTAGTTGCTAATTAAGCCATTCTAACCACCTAACATGCATAAACGAGTAATTAAATCACTAATCCATTCTAACTAACCACCTAAATCATACTTAGCCTAAACTAATAAACCCTTAAGTATAATTAATTCCATAAGCAGAGATTAGTGAGTAAACTCACCGGTTTTGAAATCCGATGAGTCCACGACGACGGCAAGGCAGAGATAAGCGACAAACTCTGAAGCGGGGGCACCCTATGAGGCCTGGAAGTGGTCCTAAATGGGCCTCGAAGCCCACGTTTCCTTGCTGGCTTCGGTTTCTGTTGGGTGGACCGAGAGAGGCTGGACAAAGGCCGGTTGGGCTGGAAATGGCACAGGATCGGCGGACGAGCTCACGGTGGCGGACGGTGGCTCAGGCGGCTTGAACGGCTTGTAACGGTGACCAGGAGGATTTAGGGAACACGGTTGGATGCGGGAGGAGACGCAGAACAGTGGGACAAGTAGGCGAGGCTCGTGGGGGCGCGAGGGCCAAGCAACTGCGAGCAGCGGGCTTGGCGGTGGTCGGACATGCGTGCGACAGAGGAGGGGGCTGCTTGCTCAATTTCTTTGCAATTCCAAGCTCTCCAAATGCTCTCTAGTGGAGAAAGCAGCTGAGGGAAGAAGATAGGGGATAGCCAAGGCTTGGAGGGTCTCTTAAGCCTCCCTTCTATCCTTTTGTCCCCTTTGAAGGCTGCGTTCAACATTTGCAAGGGGCTTTGAGTCCAATGCAAATGCTGAAAGCCCAAAGCTACTTGGGAAAATGCAATTGTGTTTGGTAAAATTTTTTTACAAATGGACTTTGAGTTGAATGTGCGTTTGGTAAAAAAAAAAATTCGCAATGGGCTTTGATGGGTATAATATATGTACGTATATATATTTCTTTTTTTAAAAATTGAACTAAACCCTTCGCCGGACTGGCGAAGGGCTATGGCCGCCGGCGTGTCAGATCTGGTGTTAGCGGCCATCGGCTGAGGTCGCCCGACCTCGGGCGACCTCCGAGGGTCGTGCGATCCAGCTGAGGGCTGTCGGAGGTCGCCCAAGGTCGGGCAACCTAGCCGAGGGCCGCCAGAGGTCGCTCGACCTCGGGCGACCCTCGACGAGGGTCGCTTGACCCAGGGGCTGCGCCACCCAAGCAACCGCCGCTTGGGTCTCGCGGCCGCAAGCAGCCCTCGCTTGGGTCTCGCGACAGCCACGCAACCCTCACCAGAGGTCGCTCGTCCTCGAGCGACCTCAGCCGACAGCCGCCGGCGCCAGATCTGGCTCACCAACGGCCGTAGCCCTTCGCCTGTTCGACGAAGCGCTACCTCCTTTTTCAATTAAAAAATAAATAATCAAGGGAAAAATAGGAAATATGAAAAATTAGTGAGGATAGTTTTGAAAGGGAAAAAATAATTTCAGCATTCGGTGGAATACTAAAAGCCCAAAGCTAGTCCCTACTAGCTTCGAGCTTTCAGCATTTTGAAGGCAAGTTGAAAGTTAAAAGCTGAAAGCAGGCTTCAAAGTTGAACCAAATGGTCCAGCATTTCCCCAAGGGGCTTTTAGGCTTGAAAGCCCCTTGGAAATGTTGAACCAAACGCACCCCTAAGAGATCTCACCAACATGGGCCGGCTTCCTCAGCCATTTGCAGCTGCCAAAGCTTCCTTGGCAAGCTAAGAAAGTGGTCCAAAGGTGGTGGTGGCCCTGGCATACGAATTTGGACTTGATTTCCCCAAATTGGATTCAAATCCTCTCCAATTGGGTCCAATTTGGCCCCATAAATTCAACCAAAGTGTCCATGATCAAATTAGCATTTTTCATCGCCAATAGAACTAACTTGCATCCCAAAAACGTGATAAAAAACGGTCCCCTAAATATTCCGGTTGAAAACGGCCCTATATCGAATTTCCGCCAAAATCTCGGTTTGCAGAAAAATCTTCGAAGGATGAGTCGACGTTTCTAAAATGACTTGTGACATGACATAACCAAATTCACGATTAATTTCAATTTGGAGCGATTTTAGCGTGACCTAGCCTACCGAGTAACTTTAAGAATTTTTGGTCCAAATGACTCATGATCGATTTACTTTGAGTCACAACGTACATCTTCAACACATTAGCGACTCTCGGTTGTCGTGAAAATCTCAAAGTTTTAAATATGGATATAGGATACCAAAACGACAGAAAAATCACTCTAGTGTCGATCGGCGAGAATTTTGCAATCTGGTGGAATCACCCACACTTTGATCACCTATCTTAGTCGAATCGACCTATCTCTGATCTCTGATCTCTGATCAATTTTTAACTGTACTGTAATGATCTCTACAGATGAACACAGCTTGGTCGAATTCTCAAGTCTTTTGCATTAAAATCCCTTAATGGCTTCCATAAATAATCTAGTTATCTCATGAGTGATCAGCTCAGAGAATAACAATATATGCACGTCGATGAAAAGCCCGATTCATTCAATTGAAAACAAGACCGAAATTTCAGGATGTTACATTCTAAAATTTTGCTCCGACTAAAATGTTGCTCTAAAACAATTCCCATCAAATTCCATGGTTCTACATCGTCATAATCCACCATTTACACAAAATCTTATAGCTCAACAACTCAAAAATCAGATTTTGCAACTCGAATTTCATAAAACTTCGAAATTAAGCCATAGTTCTGAAAAGCACTCTAATGGGAAGAAGGAGATGTGCAAATACTTATAAGGCATTGCGAATCTAACTAATGCCAGCTTGGCGAGGCTTCCATGGCATGTATGTGCAAAACCCTTCTCTTTATTTCCCTTTCTTTCTTCTTCTTTCCCTTGTTCTCTTTTCTTCCTTTCCCATGTGTTTCTCTCTCTGCATGCGCTTCCCTTTTATGCACGAGTAGAGTGTCCCCCTTTTCCCCCTTCTTTGACTTTTCAACGTTCTCTTACCTTTTTTTACTAAGTCAAAGGCATCAAATATTACAATTTACCATCCTTAAAGAAATTTCATCCTTAAAATTTGCATTTTCCTCAACCATCAAAAAAATGCGGCTACTTGCGTCTTGCTTCATTCTTGGGTTTCTTGGTCTCCACACTCCTCGACTTCTCACTCAACTAGCTCGAGGACTTCTCCTTCTCCCTCGCCTTAACCTTCTTGGCCTCTAGATTCTTTGGCGATGACCTCATCTTAGACTGTTGTTCTTTACTTTTATATCTCTAAAACCTCTTCAAATTGCTTGCTCCTTGAATCTTTTGATCATGTAGGAGATTCCACAATGATGCTTGAATTTAACTCACTTGAGGTATTTTCCACTTTGACCCGTCTCATATCAAGTCTCACAGTTTTATTTTTTTGACATACGGGTGAGTACCTTCCCAAGAGGTCACCCATCTTAGGAGTGCTCCTACTTAAGTATGCTTAACTTTGGAGTTTCAAAGGTCAGTATTATCATTGTATTATCATTATATCAAAAGATGCATTCATGATTCGATTCTAGTTTTCTCTCTCACACACTCACGCGTGCATCTCAGAATTGCTCTCCCTCTATTCGATGCATAGTTTGATTAATTTATGCCCCCTTTGTCATCCTAGAAACTTAGTCAAATGGGTAAGTGCCTCCTATTTGATTTAGGTAGTCATCTAAAAGTGCTCACTAGGCTTCAAAACCCATATGCTTAACATAGGGAATTCGATTGCGCTTTAGAGGGAAGAATCTAATTTATGCATTCACCTAGGGAGAGGTAGCTTGAAAGGGATTTTATTCTTATCAAACGCTCCAAATAAACCTCTCTAACATCTTCCGCCTTTCCATTTGTTTTCGCTTATTTTGCAGCGTACGTTGGAGTCTTCATTCCCGATCTCTAAGCTGAGTTTATCAGCCCTTCTCTTTTTTGCATGCTTTTGTATCGCAATGCTAGAATGAAGCCTCTTTTTGCCCCGGTCCTCAAAAAGGAGACACTGAAGGAAAGAGAGTGTTTGATCGAGGGATGAACATTCAATAGCAAAGCCAAAAAGATAAAAGTGGTGAGAAGATAAGGAGGCGGATGCTCCATTTGTCTTATATATCTAAGATGCTTTAAATATTTCTGCTACAGATAAGATGGAAGGAGGAAAGACGGGTACTCTAGATCTCTATACATAAGGAGAAGAGGGACTGATAGGCTGTCCTTATATAGGCTATCAGTGTCATTGAATGTTTCATCTTTACTTTTAAAAGTTGGCAAAAGAACAACGTAAACGTCAAAACTTGACAAGGGGGGACACTTCAGTGTCAAAAATTATGAAATGTACACTTAAATATTAGGATACCTGAGTGTCAAGTCCGGTAATCCTAGTTAGAAATCTTACGCAACAATTTTTTAATAATATAACTCGCCTACTTGGCTCGCTGGAGAGTTGAGTCGACAAAGAAGAAGTCAAAGACATCATTTTGCCTCTTTTTTTAATTTTAATATAAATATCACTTAAATTAAAATATTTATAATTAAAAAAAATGAGAAGGAGGCAAAAGGCAAGGGCTCAACCTTCGCCAATGCCTCCCCATTGTTGCCAGGAAGGGCCGATGATGATGGGGAAAGGGTCAGCCGGGGTCGCCAGCGCTTGGCTAACCCTCCCCCCACAGTCGCTAGCGCTTCTCGACGACTGGGGGAGGTGATGGTGAGGGCTTGCATAGCCCTCGTCTGCCCAATGCTTGCAACTTCTTCTTCTTCTTTTAAAAATAATAATTTAGTTTTAAATTTAGTTTAATTAATATTTATATAAAAATTCAAACTAAGGCAAAACGAAGTTTTTTGCTTCTTTAGCCACGTTAGCATGAAAAAAGACATCGTTTTTTGCTTCTCTAGTCACGTTAGCATGCAATTTGATGTTGTTTTGCATTTGTCTCGTCGGAAAATTGCTATATCAGCATTTTGACCGGATTTTATTGCTATTAGCATTTAACTGATCCATTTTGTTCCGATTGTGGCACTTAAACATACATTTTCTAATTTTTGACACTTAAGTATTCTCCTATTGCCAAATTTTGGGATGTCTTCAAAAGTGTCAATGGCGTTGATGGTGTTCTTTAACAGTTCATCTTCAAGAGAGAAAATGGATTCAAGATCATCGTCATCAAGAGAAATATTTATTGTTTCTCAAGCTTTTGGATCATCTTGATGTGCTTATTTTTCTTAGCTACCTTGGACACCTTTAACGAAACGCCACTTTTGTCCGCAAATAAAGCATTTGTTTCCTTTCTTCTTAGAAACTTTAATTTGCAGGAAATTTATATCTCTTCTTTCCTCTATCCTTCTTAGCTTTTATTGACATAAAAAGCTTCACTTGCCCATTGAGAGTAACGGGGCTCATGTAGTCCATACTAGACTAACTGTTGGCATTCTTGAAGAGCTAAAGTTGCATTATTTGGTTTCATCGCAAAATGAGTTACCTTCATTGGGTTGATATCTTCATTTTCTTGAAAGGCAAATGAACAAAGAACTTAGAATTCCGCCACAAAGGATCAGAGCATTATTCCAGAAACTCTTAAGTAATTTTCTGCATATGAACTCAGCAATCGCTACAATTTCTATTCTACTTGGGCTGCCTACAAGGAATACATCCTTTTGATGTAAAAAAACTCTTTGAATTGGTCTTTGAAACATAGACCATTTAGAATATCTGAAGAGCAAATACTTCTATGAGTTAATTCCATTTCACACACATGTACATACACATACACACATCTCAAGATTGTTCTCCTCTCATTCAGTGCTCAATTTGGTTCATTCCCGCCTCTTTTGCCATTCTAGAAGCCGACTAGGAGCCACTCTTTGTTTAGGCTCTTTGGTTCTCAAAAACACTCCCCGTTTTAGTTAGATCAAGTCATTACATAGCATGTATTCAAACAAAGATCCTCTCTTACAACCATTCAAAACTTATTTAATTACAAGACTGATACAATCAAATGGAGGAATGGAGTAATAATCATACATGCGTATGAGCAACAATTGATAACTAAGCATTCAACGGAGTCAAGATTTTCGTCAAAGGGTTTTGGACTCTCTCATTACGCTTACAAGTGTCAGAATTAACCAAATTACTAATCTCTTGATTATTACCAACCATTTAGAAGCATAATTCGCCAACAACTGAGACTTAACAAACGAGAATCAACAAATCTAAGACAAAAAGTAATGTTTAAATATGAGATAAACAAGTATGATACGCCATGAGAGACTTGTGGATCGAAGAAGGCATAGCCAAGCAATCCTCGGAATATCGAAAAAAAGCACGTGACTACAGTTCAGGAATTTAATTGAGCAGGTGGTAGGCATCTCGATTGTTTGTTTGTATGCAACAATGCAGCAGCAATTCATAGCTAACCATATCACAATGTCAAAACATAATCAAAACAAGCTCAAGTCACCAACAGATCCTCAATAGGAGACTATTTTCATATAAACCACAACCAAATTTCTTGGCCTCAGTCTTACCAAAGCAGAGTATGAAGGCAAATTACCTTGGAAGTGCAGACGTAGACTGCAAAAGGTGATCAAACTAGAGCCCGGAGCTATTGAAAATGTCTACGCCGAACGTTGGAGCAGGCAAAGGAATATTAAACGAGTCGAGAGTATTGCCAATGAGCTGACCGCAAAACAAAGCCGAACAGAGGAGGTCTAGCTAGGACGGATCCGGTGACGGCGGAGCGCCTATGGCGGTGACTAACTGTGTCTAGAGGTCGATGGAGGAAAAAAATTGATGAAGAAGCCCTAGGAAATTCAGAAAAGGACAGAGAACTTAGTGCGATTTATTGAATCAAGAAACAGAAATTCAAAGAACTAGAGAGAATTCAGCTTTTTAAGCTGGACGGCTCCAAGTCCGGACATTGAAGGACTTCCATTTTTAATAAACTCGAATTCATTGATCGAGCATTGATTTGAAGCTAAAGCACGAAAAGATCTCGATTGAAGAGCACGGATGTGATGTGGCATGGTAAGCGGTGGATTTAGTGAATGTCATGGAATTCTTCAAGATCGTACCAAAACATTTACAAAAATAAAAACACAAAGACTTGGCAATGAAGTCGGTCAAAGCTTTAAAATGTTCCACCAACAGGAAATCGGAGCTTGCTGAGGATCTCAAGTGAGATTGCGGCTCTTCAATTTTCACGGTCACGAAACGGGGTCGGACGAAGCTTCTTAGGAACGACGAAGATAATCACTGGATAATGGGCCGAGATGAGGGAATTAACATGAATATCTTGATTAATGGGCTTGATCTGGGCCCAATTGAATTGGTCAAAAGTAGACCGAAATTGATGTGCTTCGACTGACTAGTCCGATGAATAGAATGGGCTGGACTGAGTCTTTGAAACATTACAGAATCGGATTTGAGGCCTTCTCTTCGGCTGTTGTTTTTATTCGTTCATCACTTTTTGTTGTCCATTAATTTATTTATATTTGCAACAATGCGCGTTCGATTTGTCGACTTTCAACGAGCATTTCACTAGAAGAAAAGTCAACAAAGTGAATAGGAACATTCGTTAAGTGGCTTTTCTTCTTTCCCTTTCCAAGAGTAGGAAATCCATTTTCTTAATTCTAAGCACGAATATTTACCTTGGCCATGAATGGTTTACAATTGATTAATCATTTTCAATAAATTAAATGTGTGAAAGTCCAAAAATGAATTTGCGAAAAACATTTTCACTTGAACAAACACGCTCATAAGTTCTGAATGGACTCCCTTACAATAAAAATCAATTGATGTTTAGAGAAATTTATTTATATTTACAACAATGCGCGTTCGATTTGTCGAGAGAGAGAGAGAGAGAGAGAGAGAGAGAGAGAGAGAGAGAGAGAGAGAGTATCTTATTGATGGTATCGATTAATATTTATTTGATTTTTGTAAATAAGGATATTACTCTCGGGCATTACATTTTCTTTGTAACAAAATGTAATTTGTTTTACACAAATATGCTCTTCCAATCATCTTTAGTAGGGGTGCGTAGCCAAACCGGTTCTACCCAAGAATCGGACTAGACCGCTCAAAAAACAAGTCCGAGAATCGGTTCCATTCAAGAACATATTCTAAACTTTTGGAATCGGTCCAGGAACAGGTTTTGAGTAGATACCCACTTGAGAACCGGACTGGACCACCCTAATTTGGAATTGGTTTCGGATCGATTTTATAAGTTAAAAAGCTAAAACCTAATTTCATTTTCCCCTAAATCCTAACCTCAGCACTCCTCTTCCCCTAAATTTTTATGGATGAATGGGGGAATTAAGTTTTATAATTTATGTTTTATGCTACATGTTTGAACTTTTTATCGCTTATAATTATGTTATGTATTTATTTTATAGATTGTTGATTTTGGTAGATAGAAATTTCTATTGTTCATTTTTTTTTAATCATTTTGTTACTCATAGTCTATTCTACTATAAAAAATGAATCGAAAAAAGGAACAAAAAAGATAAAATAAGTTCTAAGGCAGACCTTGAAACTGAATCAGATAAACAAAGTAGGTTTTAGGGTCCAAAAATTGGGAATCGACTATAATTGGTTAGATTTCAAATTTTAGTTGTGGAACCTGTTGAAAATCATAATCGAATTTTCTAGTTAGCAGTAGAAGTGTGGTTATTTTGTTTCCAGATTTTCCAGATTTCCCAAATTTTCCAAATTTTCCAGATTTCAGATTTTTCAGATTTTGTTTGTTAGCTTTTAGGAATTTGTTTCCTACATTTTAGTGTGCTGTTGTTTTCTTTTTTTTGTTACCAACCAGCAGCTATAAAAACGCTAGATGCCTCATGTAATTATATATTCTCTGAAGAATAAAACTTAGAGTAATTTCTCCTAAATTTCTTCATGGTATCAGAGCTCGATCTGAACCATTCTTTTCTACCATATTTCTAAGTATTTCCACCATGACAAAATACCCTAGAGCTACCATGGCAAGTGAGGTTGAGAGTGAAACCTTAGACCCTAGAGCTCATAACTCTCCTCACATTACCCAACCTATCAATGTATCCGAAGGTGGAACTCTTCTTATCACTGGTCATAAACTTACCGGTCACAACTTCAATCAATGGTCCCATTCTGTCATGATTTTTGTTTGTGGAAAAGGTAAAGAAGATTACCTAACTGGAGCTGCCGTACAACCTGAGGAGACGAGCCCAGATTTATCAAACATGGAAGGTGGAAAATAACATGGTGATGTGCTAGCTACTGAATTCAATGACAAATGAAATAGGGGAGAATTTCATGTACTACAAGACAGCAAAGGAGATTTGGGATGCTGTTCATGAAACTTATTCAAACAAAGATAACACCTCGGCCATCTTCGAGATCAAGGGCATTCTCCATGACCTAAAGCAAGAGGAATCTTCTGTCACTGATTATTTTAACCAACTCATACGTCATTGGCAGCAACTTGACATGCTAGAAGATATGATGTGGAGTTGTCTTGAAGATAGCAAGCGGTACAAGCGGATTCAAGATCGAGAACGCATCTACAAATTTTTGTTAGGCTTGAATCAAATGCTTGATGAGGTACGTGGACGAATTTTGAGCATAAAGCCCCTACCTAGTGTACGAGAAGTTTTTGCTAAGGTCAAGAGAGAAAAGACTCGGTGAAAGGTGATGCTTGGTTCTTCAAACAATCAGACCAATCCAGCAAATTCTGCTCTAATAGCTGGAGCTATCGTACAACCTGAGGAGACGAGCCCAAATTATCGAACATGGAATGTGGAAAATAACATGGTGATGTGATGGCTGCTAAATTCAATGAAGAATGAAACATGGGAGAATTTCATGTACTACAAGACAACAAAGGAGATTTGGGATGTTGTTCATGAAACTTATTCAAACAAAGATAACACATCGGCCATATTCGAAATCAAGGGCATTCTCCATGACCTAAGGCAAGGGGAATATTTTGTCACTGATTATTTTAACCAACTCATATGTCATTGGTAGCAACTTGACAAGCTGGAAGATATGATATGGAGTTGTCCTGAAGATAGCAAGCGGTACAAGTGGATTCAAGATCGAGAACGCATCTAAAAATTTTTGTTAGGCTTAAATCAAGAGCTTGATGAGGTACGTGGACGAATTCTGAGCATAAAGCCCTTACCTAGTGTACGAGAAGTTTTTGCTGAGGTCAGGAGAGAAGAGACTCGGCAAAAGGTGATGCTTGGTTCTTCAAACAACCAGACCAATCCAGCAAATTCTGCTCTAATAGCTCGAGGATCTCAACCATCCTACAGTCAAGGCACTCAATCAAACAACAACAACCAGCGAAGGGGTGGTCGTCCATGGTGTGATCATTGCAAACAGACAAGTCACACAAAAGACACATGCTGAAAAATTCGTGGTCGGCCAGATGATTGGAAGCCATCAGCCTCACATCCTACTCAAAATCGAGAGAGCAGAAGCAACGTAGTCCAAACCGAAACAATTGCTTCGGTAGATTCGAGTCCCTTCAACAAAGAGTAGCTGAAGATGCTTAAAAAGTTGCTACAAGAATCAGTTCAGAAGGCAACCCATCCAGAAGAGGTTAGTACAGCAACGATAGCTTAACGAGGTAATTCTCTAAATGCCTTTAGTGCTAAACAGGAGAAAATCACCTCTTGGGTTGTAGACTTAGGAGCATCCGACCACATGACCGGAGATATCACGGTGTTCAACGAGTACAATCCATGTCAAAATGGCACTAGTGTTCGAATTGCTGATGGTTCTTGCTCAAAGGTGGCTGGTGTTGGATCGGTGGTTATTTCAAAAGATATAACATTGAATTCAATATTATTTATTCCCAAACTCAGCTATAATCTTCTCTCCATCAGCAAGTTAACCAAAGATTTAGGCTGCATTACTAAATTTTTCCCGCACTCAAGTGAATTTCAGGTTTTGAACTCGGGGATGATGATTGGCAGTGCTAAGATGGATGCGCGCCTCTACCTTCTGCGAGTTAATGCCTCATAATGGAAAAACAAGAAGATGTCATGTGTAGCAACTTGTGCTAAAAAAGAGAGGGACGTAAGATTGTGGCACTATAGGTTAGGTCATCCAAATTTCTCGTACTTAAAAAGGTTGCTACCTTCTTTGTTCAATGTGAGGTGTGTCAATTATCCAAACATACTCGCAATTTGTACCCTTTGCAACCTTATAAGTCTTCTCATCCATTTCACATGATTCATAGCGATATTTGGGGAGTTTCTCGTGTCAATAACATTTCTGGTTCTAGGTGGTTTGTTACTTTCATTAATGATCATACAAGACTCACTTGACTTTTTCTAATGAAAGAAAAATCAAATATTGGCCAATTTTTTCAAACCTTCAACCTAATGATCCAAACCCAATTCAGCACAAAAATCCAAGTTTTCAAAACAGATAATGGGAGAGAATACTTCCACTCACTGCTCGGGTCATATCTAAATAGCCATGGTATCATACATATTAGCTCTTGTGTAGACACTCCACAACAAAATGGAGTAGCAGAGAGGAAATAAGCATCTTTTGGAAGTCGCTTGTTCTCTTATGTTAGCCACCCATGTTCCTAAACATTTTTGGGGAGAAGTAGTGTTGACAGCCACATATCTCATCAATCATATGCCTTCCCGTGTCCTAAATTTCCAAACACCATTTCAGAGTCTACTTCGTACCTACCCACATATTCGTTTTGCCTCACATATCCCACTCAAAGTATTCGGTTGCACGGCATTTGTTCATATAAATCAGCAACATCGTAGCAAGCTAAATCCTAAGTCCCTCAAATGTGTGTTTCTAGGATATGCTCCAAATCAAAGTGGATATAAGTGTTATTGCCCACAAACAAAGTGTTTTTATACCACCATGGATGTTACATTCTTTGAGCACCAGCCCTTTCACTCCAAAAATACCATTCAGGGGGAGAGTTGTGAGGAATATTATTTTTGAGACACTTTTCATTCGCTTGAGTCACAACAAACAAATACCAATTCTGCTTGTCCTCCGTGTCTACCCATTCCAACATATGAGAGTCATCCAACATCCGAAGGTCTTTTGTGTCTACCCATTCAAGATGCTACACAAGACAAAGCTGAGTTCAAGACCCACAATAGATGAAGGTAATGCTCTGACAAGCTCAGAAAATTTTGCTATACTTGATGATCTTGATCAGCCCATTGCTCTTAGGAAAGGGAAGAGACAAATCATTCGACATCCCATTAACAATTTTGTGTCTATGAAAAGTTGTCTCCTAAATACAAGGCATTTGTTTCAATGTTGAGCGACATTCAAATTCCCAAGAACATCCAAGAAGCACTTGCTCAATCCGAGTGGAAAAAAGCGGTTCTTGAGGAAATTCATGCACTTGAGAAGAATATGCTTAGGAATATAGAATTGCCAGCTGGGAAGAAATTGATGGGATGTAAGTGGGTCTTTACAGTTAAGCACAATGCTAATGGTAGTGTTGATCGTTTCAAGGCAAGGTTGGTTGCTAAGGGACTCATGCAATCATATGGTATAGACTACGAAGAAACCTTCGCTCTAGTGGCCAAACTAAACTCCACTCGAGTGTTGCTCTCCCTTGCAGCTAACTTGGACTGGCCCCTGTATCAATTAGACATAAAGAATGTCTTCTTGAATGGGGAATTGGAGGAAGAAGTCTTTATGGAGGTTCCATCGGGAATTGACACTAAAGAGAGCTTCAACAAGGTATGCAAACTCAAGAAATCCCTATACGGCCTAAAGCAATCACCTCGTGCTTGGTTCGAGAGGTTAACAAGGGTTGTTAAGAAGTTGAATTTCTTTCAATGTCAAACATATCATGAAATGTTTGTCAAGAAATTAGCTTAAGGTAGAAGAGCAATAATGATTGTATATGTCGATGATATAATCCTAATTGGTGACAATCTGGAGGAGATTGGAAAACTGAAGAATATCTTGGTAGAAGAATTTGAGGTTAAAGACTTAGGTCAACTCAAATACTTCCTAGGTATGGAGGTAGCTCGGTCACGAAAAGGAATTGCAATTTCCCAACGCAAATATACTCTTGATCTTTTGAAGGAAACTGGTATGCTTGGGTGCAAACCAGCTAACACACCCATGGATTCTACAAATAAAACTGAGATGGAAGAAAAATGACCATTAACGGACAAAGGGAGGTATCAAAGATTAATTGGCAAACTAATCTATCTCTTGCATATGGTTAGTAGATACATGAATCAACCAATAGAGAGAAGCACATGCATGCAGTTTTTCGAATCTTACAATACTTTAAGAGAAGTCTTGGAAGAGGGCTCTACTTTAAGAAAACAAAGGAGAGAAACATGGAGATATTCACAGATGCAGATTGGGCTGGATCTCTCATGGACCGAAGGTCGACAATAAGGTATTGTACCTTCGTGTGGGGCAACATGGTTACTTGGAGAAGCAAGAAGCAATAAGCAACCCGTTGTTGCTAGGAGCAACACTAAAGTGGAGTTTAGAGCAATGTGTCAAGGAATATGTGAAGGCATATGGCTGAGAAGAATCTTAAATGAACTAGGATTAACTAGTACCAATCCTATGTCATTATTATGTGACAACAAAACTACTATTGAGATTGCCAAGAACCCGGTTCATCATGATAGAACAAAGCATGTGGAGATCGATCAACATTTCATCAAAGAAAAACTCGAGGAAGGAATCTTGAAGCTCTCGTATGTTCCAACCAATCATCAAACATCAAACATACTGACCAAGGTTTTATCCAGAAATAGTTTTGAGACTCTAAGGTGCAAGCTGGGTATGATAGACATTCATAACCCCGCTTGAGGGGGGTGTTGAAAATCAAAATCGGATTTTCTAGTTAGCAGTAGAAGTGTGGTTATTTTGTTTCCAGATTTTCTAGATTTTCCAGATTTCCCAAATTTTCCAGATTTTTTAGATTTTCCAGATTTTCCAGATGTTGTTTGTTAGCTTTTAGGAATTTGTTTCCTACGTTTTAATGTGCTGTTTTTTTTTTTTTTTTTTTTGCTACAACTAGCAGCTATAAAAAAGCTAGATGCCTCATGTAATTATATATTCTCTGGAGAATAAAAGTCAGAGTAATTTCTTCTAAATTTCTTCAGAACCTATTTACCTTAAAACCGATCATTCATAATCTTTAAAGTGCATACCAAGAAAATTGTATCATTGGTACCTATTAAAAATGGGCTAATACTTAAAAAAAAAAAAAAAAAAGCACCAACTTCATCTTGAGTTACAATTCTGGCTCGAACTTTTTTTTTTTTTTTTTTTGGTCTCAATAAAAATCACCTACTGTTACCGGAGCCCCAAATTTCCCCTCCGTTAATCAAAGCTTGAGATCTTGTAGATTGTTATAAGCACTTTGGCGGGGCAACACTTGAAAATCTACTTCACTATACTTCCCAACAAAATCAAATTATTAATGTCCATCACTAGAGCCTAATATATTAAATGAGATCAATTGATTAATGTCCATTCAAAGTAAACTTTGAAGTTTCAGGGGAGGGCTTGGGCTTGTTTTATGAAAAAAGGTTGTGGTTGTGAGCTTGATGGATTTCATCCATTACGTCTCTTGATGGGTGGCGCTCGACAACTTTATATTATGATGAAACGGCAAAAGCTAGGTGGTGAGATTCAATTTGGAGATATTTTTGACTTATTGGTGAAATAAAGGAGACCATAAATAATTTCACCGTTATTTTTCAAGTTGTGACCCAGAAAAGAAGACAATGAATAGTTCTTTAAGTCCAGCTAGCAAGCGATGTGAATTTATTGCTAAGGTGGAATAGTCACATTGGACAATTAAGATTCCAAGTCAATGGGGCCAGATTTGGACAAAAAAAGTTTGAACTAGAATTGTCCCTCAAGATAAAGTTGGTTCTTTTTTTTGGGAATTACGCCTGTCAAAAATTAGATAAGTTCATGGATAATTTTTAGGTGTGGTCATAATTGGTGAAGAAATGTAAAACAAGCAAGATGAAAGATTGAGTATTTATCTAAAAATAGGAAAGTTTATTAATTTAGAACTTTTTATCTTGAATATGCTGTATACATGGAAAATTTAATTAACCAGTTGTAGAACGAGACGTGGATTGGTTTAATTGGTGTCACAGCCCTATAAATTGTAGCTAATGTCCACTCAATCATGTGCGAGTGCGAGAGTAATACAAGACAATCCCACATACATTACGACTATGGACAAAACTCAGAAGAAGGCTGCTCCGAAAAATTGCTCTCGTGGCTTTAAAATTACTGGCCGGGTCAAAGATCTTGGCACATCGGCTTCTCATGCTCTTAGGCAATCTCATGACGAACCTGGGGCCAACCTACGTGAGCTATACGAACAGAACTTCGAATTGGAGAAGAAAATAAGGGCTGAAAGAAAGCGCGGGGTTGAACTCCGGCGAGAGGTAGAGAAATGTCCGGTCAAAGGCTGGTGGGAAAAACCCATCGAGCAACTTTCCCTGGAGGAGCTGAAACTTCACAAGAGAAGGTTCGAAGAATTGAGCAAGATGTTGATCCAATCCATTGGAGATCGGGCGACTGATTCTCACAACAACAATTCCGATGATCCTCCTAGGATTGATTCTTAGGAAAGTTCAATGTCTTTGAAATAACATGGTTTGATATTGTAATAAGTGAGCCCATGTTGCTTATAATGTTGAAATAAAGCATGTCGTTTGATTATACATTCTTCTTGCACATCCACTTTTAAGCAAACCTAATTCGTAAGATACGAATATATGGAAATGTGTAAATTTGGTAAGTTAAATCAGTCAAATATGGTAGGTTTTGCACTCTTGATGGTTATACTAGAAATGGCTGGGGTCCTATATGACTTTTGGCAGCAATAGGATTAATTATTTGCCTCCACAGAAAGATGTATTTTTAAGGATGTCAAGTTACCATGTTAAACTACCTCCAGTTAAGGAAATTTGAATGTGCTTGCTCATACATTATTGAAAATAGTGTTCAAACAGTTAAGGTGTCCTATATATTCCAAAGTGGCTCAAAGCACTTCCTTATCGCAAAGCATTAGAAATATTAGGATTTCTCAAGGGCACATTAAAGTAGACTTAATGATAGGCCTGGCCATCCACCATTAAAGCTAGTCGAGCTAACGAGGTCTCAAGCACAAACCGGGCATCCTCCGTAAACCAATTTCCTGCTTCGGCTCAAGTCCGCCTAAATAGCCCTGTTGGGCCAATAAAATCTAACGATTTTTTAATCACTGGGAATTATGGTCGAGAACTTTTAGCCTGATTTCTAGCTCGACCCGCCCATTGATCCGGCCCATGAAAAACTAGAGAACCCAGTAAAAAATAGACTTTTTAAATGTGAAGAACTCTTAGGGAAAAATTAGACTTTATCAATGGAGAATGACACAGCAAGTACTTGAACTTTTGTTTGTTTTACAATTGAATATCCTAACACTTTTTTTTTTTGGGCTCAGTCAAGTACCTCAACTTTTCAAAATTGGCGAGATCCATGCTAAAACAACATGTCATGTCGTAAGATTTTGCCAATGTAATTCACTTACTTATAAAAGTTAAGCACAATTGATAACGTGACTTATTTATTTAGCAAAAGTTGTGTCATCTTTATCCAAAAAAATCTAAAATCTATTGTATTTTACCAATTCAAACATAAATCTATTAATTTTGCCAATGAGGATACCAACCATCCTATATGATAAGTGAATGTTGACATGTATAATTTTTAATAATATTTTAATATTTTTTTCGAATTGTTATTAAATTTTTTTCTTTTCCTCTATTTTCTTTATATTGTGGCTAGTGATTGCAATCATCGCCTAGTAGGCCATCATATCCACAAGTGAGGTCTAGCTAAGAAGGCCATTGTGGGCATGAGCGAGGTGGAGAGAGGCACATGACCCTCACTCGCAGTCGGCGGGGGTGTCGCGGCCCTTGTCAATAGGTGGCGAGGGCCCAGCAAGTGAAATAAACCTATCCAGAGAACCAAGGAAAATAGAGTCAGTTTTCTACAGGTTTGCCTTCCCATAATAGGCAAACTTCTTGTTCAAGTCCTTTTATGAATGGCCTTTTAACAACAAACTACTTAGAATTTTAGTTCGAAGCATAGAGACACTCGAGAATGTTAGAATGATAACATTTCTAACTGTCTGAGCTGCATTTCTTAGAGGATCCTATCAGATGAGAAAAGAATAGGTGTTTAGAGAGACATTGAGAAAAGTGAAAAAGAAGAAATAAAAGTAAAAAATAAGAATAAAAAAAAACAGAAAAAATATTATTAAAGATTGTGAATGTGAGTGCCCATTGTGTCATATAGGACAATTGACATCCACGTCAGTGAGTGAGGATGGTGAGCGGTGATGACTGATGTCGGAGCCACAAGCAGGTGGTAGTGACAAGTGGTGGGGGGAGGCACCGGGCAATGGGTGGGCGCGGCTGGCTAATAATGAGGAGGAATGATAAGAAGATTTTTTATTTTTCTTTTTGTTCCAAAAATCGAAAAATGGAACAAAAAAGAAAGCTAAAAAAAAAATTTACTTCTCATTTTTGTTTCAAATCTATTTCTAAATTAAAATTTATTCCAAAAATATAAAAATGAAATTGCATTACCAAATAAATTTTTATTCCAAACATGTTTCCGATAACACATAATAATTATCATTCATCCCCTAAGCTTTCATGATGAGATGGGGGGGGTTGATCTATAAGTTCACCTAGGAAGTAGACTATTCAAGGAATGAGAATCTCGTTAATAGAATTTTTATGTTTAGTCAGAACTATTCTCCTAAAATTGGATCTTAAAAATATAAATATTTTCATTTCTATAGCATTGATTTTTTTGACTTTGTAGCAGTGAACTTTCAAAATCGCGACTCACCAAATTATAAATTCATTAAGAAAAGCTCTAGAGGCATGGCATGATATTTGTGTTATGCATTTTGTGAAGGATTAACACTGTTAAAAATTCCAAATTGGTGCCCATGACACATTTACCCAAATTAAGGGAAAATTACTTTTCTAATCTTTGATATATTGTATGGATATCGATTCAGTTTTAAACTTTTCAATATTGCTAATTTAATCCTAAACCATTACATGAAATTTCAATGTAGTCATTTTGGTTAAATTTTATTGGAAATTACTAATGTGGCAATGCAGTCATCATTTGTTGTCCTACCTGGGATACATTAACGATTTCCAACAAAAGTTGACTAGAAAGATTATATTAAAATTTTGTGGAAAGATTTAAGACTAAATTGATAAAATTGGAAAGTTTTGATTGAATTAATATCCATATAATAGGTTTACAACTAATTAAATAATTCCCTCACGAATTTTTGTCTCATGAAAAATTCCAAATTGGTATCTATGACACATTTTGCCCAAAATTTACCCTTCGTTAGCAATTCGGGATCTAATGTAGAGGGTGGATTTGGATCACTAATGCTAGTTTGAGAATTTTTGTAAGATTAGACTAGTTTGAAATATTTAATCGTATCAATCTTTTCGCAAAATGCGGCATAGCTTCCATTCACATATTTTATAATTAATAAAGAAAAAATCACAAAAAGCCCAAATTATCCTTATTGTGATTCACTATCTTTTTTTTTTTTTTTTTGTGATATTAAAAACACAAAATTACATATTTTTTTAAATTTTTTCTTATGACATAAAAAACCAAAACTTGTGCTTTTGTGACATACTAAAATGTCATCATTTTTTTTATTCATTTAAATCACATGGACGCCATGCCAACATTATTTGCTTTCTAGCATCTATGTAAGTAGATTACTAATAATTATCATTAATAGAATTTCGACGGAAGGTACATGTGTCAAATAAGTATAAGTTTGAGATTTTTGATACCAAAACTTTTTTGAAGGTAAATATATCACAATGGGTATACTTTAGAGTTTTTAATGGCCTTTAACTGTGATTACTCAGTATGTAGACACGTCGGAATAATGTTGTTATTTTATATTTTGCTTTTACAAAAAAAAAAAAAAAAAAAAAAAAAAACAACATTCTTTTGGCCGAGTAAATAATTTCTCCTTTTTTTTTTAAGCGAAACTCGTTCATAACTCGTATGAGACGTGACATCACATAGTTCAGCCAACGCAAACCCCAATTTGCCCGGGTACCGCCATCATTTTCCCTCTCATGGCTTGAGACCTTACATCCCAATTTCGATTCGCCGTTCAACAACAGTTCGATGGTCGCCAAAAGAGTCCATTCGAAGGTATGCTTTAGACTCTTGTCCCCTGTTTTGACGCGAACTGTGAGGTTAATTTGACAGATGCAGAGCAGCTTCGTTCATAGCAAGGCAAGGCAAGGAACCCAAAAACTGATTCCACGTGGGCTGTATTGTCTTCCGAAGAAGTGTCGAATTAGTGATGAGTGTCGAATTCTCGATTTGGAGAGTTGGGTCTTGAGTGAAATGGGTTGGCGATTCTTGTGCCGTTAAAAAGAACTGTTCTTCATTGATTTTTGCAGTGTCGAGAGCTTGAACATGGAGACAAACCCAGCCAGCGAAGAACCCACCTCGTGGGACGAACGGTACAACATCGATTTGATGCCCTCCGAGTTGGTCCTCAAGTTTCGGAAAGTAATTCGGGGACTCCGAGTCGGTGTTAATCTGGAGGTGTCTCTTCTGATGTTTGTGAATTTTGCTTGCCTTTGTGTTGCCACAAATTTGAAGTTTGTTCTCTGGCCAGTATGATTGCCCTGAATGAGTGAAAAAGGGTGATCTAGTAGCTAAATTTTGTTGAGAGAGCTCTGGGTAGATGAAGCAAACCTTTTTCGCCAAAGGGTCGGAAGGAATGAATGAAATGTTTCGTTTTGAGGTCATTTGCCAATTTTAATGGCGAATATCTCGTTCGTTTTATATTTGGTTACTATGTTGCTGTCTTGGATTGATTGGGTGTGCATCTTAGATGTGGTTCCTGTCTGATTTGATTTGGCATACTCGTTCTTTGGTCCTGAAGATGAGTGCCAGATATTTCAGTGTGCGGTTGGCACAACTTTGCTGTTTAGTTGATGTCAGAGATTGCTGCTCTGGCTGCCTAAGCTAGTAACTACTCTTCTAACATGCACATGGAGAGAATTGAAAATGTTGAAAGATTTTCAGTGAAGCCTACATCTAGTTTAAGTTTTTCAGATAGATTGACCTGAAAGTTTGACATGGCAACTTCGTGAACTATAAATACTCAAGGCTTCTCATTTGCTTCCGTGCGTAAAACTCCATTTTGGGGCTCTGTGAAGTCAAGATGTCAGTTCACATGTAGGTGAGAATCCAGAGAGTGTTGAACTGTTCAGATATTAATCCATGCTTTCATGGTTTTAAATGAGGTTTTGTTACAGTTGTCACTTACGTTTGATTAGTGAAGATGTTAGAAGTTGAGTAGATTAACAGGAGCATTTTTATGAGTTTTCTTTGTATGATCTCCATGAGCTTCAACCTCACTTGGCTGAGTATGTTAATCAAACTTGTATAAGATCTGTCACACAGGATGTTACAGTTTTCCAGTCATTTAGATAGATTCTATCGACATATGCTACTTGATATAATTTCTGTAAATACATTGCTTGGCTTGGCTTGGGTTTGTGCTCACTACTTCATCCTTATTTCCTTAATACAGCTTCTGTCAGTAATATTTACATGATAAAGTGGATGAACCTAGACTTTCTTGTTGTTGTTGTCTCTTTTGTTTTCATTTAAGCTCTGACTGCATTTTAGTTCATCGGGTAGTTTGATTTCTGTGACCTTGTTCACCATACTTCAGCTTAAGCAGAACAATTGATAATATATTTGTTTTTAATTTTTATGAGTATATCCTTATGACTCATTATGATTCATGGTTCTCGACACTTTGGGTCTGTCTGACAGTGCACCAAGGATTGACCATCAATCAAAACTTCTGTTGGAGCCTTAAGGCTGGATTTTAACTTTGCTTATTCAGTTAATGCAGTTATGGAATGTAGCCTCATTATGACATTATTGATTTGACATTTTGATTCAGTTTTACAATGCTCCAAGGAATGATTTTCAAGCAAAGCTCGTGTTCAAGCCTCTATCCCCAGATCGTCGGTGGAAATTTGTCTATGAGCCTATACATCAAGACGTGCGCATTCTCTCGAAAAAGATTTCTGTCACAAAATTCCTGAATCTCCAGGTTTGAGGCTTCTTTAATTTCACCTCTGTTTTGTGCTGGTACAGAACTTCTATGGCTATTGAGCAATGATTGGTAATACTTTTGGGGAGTCACTTGATACTCTTTGAAAATTACAGGTTGGTGTAGGCCACAATTTTCAGTTAAATGCAATTAATTGGCAATGGAAGCTCACCACATGTTTTGGTGGAGATGGTGTCTCTCGAATTAGAAACAAGACCACTCTTGGACTTTGTCCAGGTGTAGATTTTCGATTTGGGTGGAGGGCCGATTATGTTCTTCCAGAAATCACAGGGTAAGTTTCTTCCTTCTCAATTCCACTATTTTGCTCTTGGAAGAAACTAGATGAGCTATAACATCCAAAAAAGTTCTATTTCTATCACCTATTTGATGTCATGAATTAAAATTCTGCTAGTACAAAGTATGATAATTAATAATATACAGTGATCTTACGGTGTGGGTAATTCACTTCCATTACGTATGTCGCTCTTTTATTAATTTTTTCCATGGTTCAAGTTGTGTGTTTTATTTAACAGGGGTCTTGGTTCTGATAAGCCATTATTCAACATGAACTCTGGACAGTTGCAAGCATCGCTAGATAGAGTGGAAGCCATCTTAAACTATCCAGGTACTTTTTAGTGGGCTTTGGTGAAGAGATAGTATGTTTATTGGTTGGTTCCTTTGAACTGCATCTAATGTGCACAAGATGATGGTTCGACATGAAAATCTCGAATATGGCTTAATTGCAAAATTGTATTGTTTCTGAGAGTTGACGTTGGCCTCAGAAGTTGCCTATTCTCATGTAGTGGGGTGCCGTATATATTTTGTTCACATGCATGTGGGATTTGTATTATTTATATGCTTTTGAAATGATTTTTTACCATTGAGTTACTTGATTATGCAATTTTTGATTTCTCAATTTTTTTGGGTCATGGATTCTATCGTATTCTTTTGCCTGCAGATTCTAGATGGGACAAGGGAGAAGAGAGTGAGAGCAAGAGCATTTGCGACAGTGAATACCATGAATGAGCTCTTCTTTAGAGAGATGGGGATTCCTAATTCATCATCTCCTCCGGATACTGTAAAAGTTGCTGCAAAAACTAGGAGAGATTGGGATTCCTATTTCATCATCTCCTCCAGGTACTGTAAAAGTCGCTGCAAAAACTACCGTTGTGATGAGAGTTGCAACGAGGCTGCATCATGATAATGTATCTGTGATCTATTTGCTTGCCTCTTTGAGCAAATCTTGCCGATTTTCTACAGAGCCTTCCCAGCATTTTTTGCTTGCCTTTCTTTTGTTGATGGATCATCTAGCAATTTCAGATTTCTATGAGAAGGATCACTCGTATATATCTTTGAGTACCTTCAGAAAAATAAAGGACGCCTATTAATGTAGAGGCAAAAATATGTTCCAAACTTTTATGAGAAGGATCGCTCCTATCTTTTAATACCTTCAGAAAAGAAAAATAAAGAACCCTAACCATGTAAATGTAAATTAAAGAGCACAAAAAGCTGGCAAACAACGAAGGTGAACTGACCTTGAACCACTGGAGTTCCCTTTGCAGAAGAAAAGTTTCTCCAGAAACATCTGGGGATAGACATCTTGGTAACCATTCGGTGAGCCGTCGTCTGGCTTTGTTTCATCCCAATATCGTTTATCAAAAATGGGATGTAGTATGCTTGCACTAGTCTGGACAACTCAACATACGATCTGTTCATAACTTCTCTTAACAGTTCTTTTGTGAAATTTGTGTCCTCATCAACTTCGAAAAATTCTCAACGTGTAGTAACTTCACAATTTCAAAGAGTCCACGAGATGCAGCGTCAAGGACAATGCCCGAGGTTCATAGAAACTTGAGAATTTCAGGAGTTCATACGAATCTTCTCATCAATAAGAGCTAGCTCTGCAAACTTAAGCGAGCATTTGTGCTTCCGCCTACATTTTCTTCAATACTTTTTTGTGAAAGATATACTGCCCGGAACATCAGATAAGCAATTTTTCAAATGATGAATAATAAAAAGGTTAAAGAGGCTTATTTGCAATGTTCTTACGCATGAGTAGTAGTTGATAAGAAAATGATGGAATTAAGTTATTAATTGAGCAAATAAAATTATTTGGTTTGAAAATCGAAATGCATGCACCAGAGAACATATAAGATTTGTTAACAAACACACAATGTCATGAGAAAAAAAAGTTCTTTTTTTTTAATTGAAAAATGCGTAGATTCAGCGACAGTTTAATAAATTTGTTTTCGATTAAGTAATTTTACAGATTCAGTGAATGCATAAATATCATATAGACTTTGAATTGAATCAAATCGAATTAGGATGTACTGAAAATATCAATTTATACTTTAAATTTAGAGATCCCTGCCCATTGATGAAATAAGGTCCTTTTTTGGCATATAACATGGTAGTTTCGTGTACTCGATTTTGTGGCAAGATTTCAAAGGAATATCTTGAACCGCTTAAGTGCTAATGCAACCTCAATGAACAGGAGAGAAAAATCATCTCAGCAAATGAGGAATTGATGAAAATAAAATTGTGACATCTTTGATTTGGACTCCCATCTCGAGCACGACGGATGGACTTAGGATCGGTATGCTAATAACGAGCATAGGCTGTGAGTCAATCTTAGAGATTTTTCATGAGCCAGTTGGCTGTTTAGTGCTTGTTTGGTAACCATCCAAACAGTGCCTGATTTTGATTTTTTGTTCCTAAGAGCAGTTTGGGAACAAAATCGCATTTGGTAAAATTTTTGTTCCCGGGAACAAATTTCTATTTTTCTATTCTCGGAATTAGATTTGGAACAGAATCAAGAATAAAAAAAAGTTGATTATTGTTCCGGGAACAAATCTAAGAATCAAAACCAACTCTTCTTCTTCTTCTTCATCGACCGCCATCCCGCAGTTGCCGTCCGCCGGCAACCGGTTCGGCGAGCTCGCCAGGCTAGGGTGAGGTTCGGCGAGCTTGCCGGTGGCCAGGCGGGCCTCGCCTAGCCCCGGCGAGGCTCGCCTAGCCCCGCCGGTGGCCAGGTAGGCCTTGCCAGCCCCGACGAGGTCGGCCTGGCCACCGGCGAGGCTCAGCCGACAAGGGCCGGCGACGCTTTGGTGAGGTCGCCGGCCCTCTTCTGGCCGATCGCCGGTCCAGCGACCGGCCACAAGAAGAAGAAGAAGAATAGGAAGAAAAAGGAAAAAAAAAAAAAAGAAAAAAAAAAAAAGGAAAAAAAGTAAAAAAATTATTTAAAAATTAAAAGAAATTGATTTGGAACAGAATTAATGAGCACGGTACCAAACGCAATTCTATTCCAGAATCAGAAATTTTGGACAGTTACCAAACGGCTTAAAATACTTAGAAATTGTTCTCGGGAACAGAATAAAAAAGAATCATTTCTGATCAGAATCTGTTTCTGAAAACAAAATTGTTACCAAACGTGCCCTTAAGGCAATGTGACTCAAGATCAGGATTACATTAGACTAGAGCATGCGATCATGAAAGACTATTCGACCATAAAAATCAATGTGGACGATCACGTGTTGTCACGAGTCGATTAATGGACGGATATAGATCGATTTAGCTCGAGTATATACTAGTCGCGGGTGACTCCGCATGATCACTGTACCGTTCATGAACGACCCTAATCCAATTCCATGCGACCGTGAGACAAGACAAGTTGATCGATCCTATACAATTACATCAACCGAAGGTCATTCATGGATCGACCAGGCTCAAACATAGGTTTTGCGTAGAATCTCGGATAGACATTGAACTTAGTTTAGGTCTAGCCATGCGAGCATTGTTAATGCCACCTGATTAGCGTAGGCGTTAGGGCCATTTCCAATTGAACTTAGTCACAGACCCAGTCTGACTACGGGTGTCAATCGTAAATGATCTCAAGATATTTCTGTCCCATTAAGATAGTAATTATATAGTCCTTTTTATTATGCCTTATCATCTTGATTTTGTATTTTTGAGAGTGAACTTGGAAGTTAATAAGACCCCCCTCTTTACACACCTAATTGGAATGAATTAGAAGATAAGTTGTCTTGCAAGGATTTAAACCATCCTTAGAATTTTGGAGGTTAGTCTATTAGGGCATTAATTGGAAAAATGTGCTAATTTATGGACATAGACCTTAATAACCCTAGGGATGAGACCAATTAGCTTCTTGACATTAAATTGAGATGAGACAAAAATCTAGTGGCCTTGCAAGGAGGGAAAGGCACCACTTAGTAGGGAAAGAGGAGGAACAAATCTAGTTTGGGGTAACTAGACGTTCTCTTGCAAATAAGCATTAATTGGGCGTTGAAGATTGAACAGCAAGCTTGAATAAGAAGAGAGCATAGGGTGACACTTGCAAGGTGGAGATCAATTTTTGCTCACCAAGTTTAGGAAATTTAGTGGCCACCCTTCCAACTTGGAAGGGGAGATGGGGGTTCGAATTCTCACATTCTCAAGGGGGGTTGGGGTGGGGACGAATTAGTTTCAGGAGTGGGTTTTGACTCTCACGCCTTGCAAGGAGGCAGGACAAAAGTTTGAGAGTGAGAGTTAGAGTAGGAATAGAATAGGACTGACAAAAAAAAAAAAAAGTTTAGGAAATTCATCATTACAAGTCTAGTAATTGAGCTTGCATTTATTGCACTTGGAAGGCCCATTTCTCTCTCTTCTTTCTACTTAGGGCGCGTTTGGTAACGATTCTATTCTCAGGAACATATTCTGATAAGAAATGATTATTTTTTATTCTATTATCGGAAACAATTTCTAAGCATTTTAAGCCGTTTGGTAATTGTCCAAGATTTCTGATTCTGGAATAGAATTAATTTTGGTACCGTGCTCATTGATTTTATTCCAAATCAATTTCTTTTAATTTTTAAATAATTGTTTTACTTTTTTACTCTTTTTTTTTTTTTTTTTTTTTTCCTTTTTCTCCTATTCTTCTCCTTCTTCTTCTTGTGGCTGGTCGTCGGATCGGACTGGCGATTGGCCAGACGAGGGCTGGCGACCTCACCGGAGTGTCGTCGGCCCTCGGCAGCTGGGCGAGGCTTGCCCAGCCTCGCCGGTGGCTTGGCCGACCTTGCCGGGGCTGGGCGCTGCAAGGCTTGCTCAGCCTCGCCGGTGGCTGGGCTTGCCTCTGGCGAGCTCGCCGGACCTCGCCCTGGCCTGGTGAGCTTGCCGGACTGGTTGCCAGCGACCGGTGGCGGTGACGGCGGTGGACAGCAACCGCGGGATGGCGGTCGATGAAGAAGAAGAAAAGAGAAGAAGAATAGTTGGTTTTGATTTTTTTTTTTTTTTTTTTTTGTTCCCGGAACAAGAATCAAATTTTTTTTTTTATTCTTGATTCTACTCCAAATCTGTTCCCGGAAACAAAAATTTTACCAAAAGTGATTCTGTTCCTAAACCGATACCATCCAAACAGTGCCTTATTCTGCAGGTTCTACTTTTTCCTCTAATTCTCTCCCTCTCTCTCCTCACTCATGCGCCCCCCTCTCCCCCAAATTCCCTCTATCTCTCTCACGCCTTTCTCCCTCTCTTCCTCTCAATTGCTCACCGCCATCGCCCTATGCTGCCTTCGCTGCCGCTTTGCTGTTTGTCATGCCGTGCTGTCATGCGGTTGCAAGTCGTTGCTATCCATGTCTTGTTCTTATTCCGGTTTTTGTGAGTTAAATGGGTGAATTTGGGTTGAATTCACTTACAACTCAACCAAATCCAACCCATTTCATCCATTTGCCATTTCCATTCAGGATAAAAGCCGACATAGATTTTGGTGCCCATGGTATAAAAGCTATTTTCTAGAAAAATCCTATTCTTTGCCTCTCTTCCTCCATAATGAGAAAGACGAAACTCTCTCTCCTTTGTAGCTCTCTAGCTCATGTTGAATCTAGAAGCGGTAAAAAAATCTGAAAATTATACTTCTCCAAACTGCGAAGGTAAAAGATCATACTTTCTCTTTCTAATTAGATTTGGAATTCTCTGACCGATTTATCTTGTCGATGTTGGTGTAGTCTATTTACATTTTTTATCATATTCAATTCTATGGCTTTAGAATAAAAATTAATTTAATGCTTAGATATTGATGTTGGTAGATGTCTCCGAATTGTGCATTTTTTTATTTTCTTTAATAGAGAACTATGATAAGTTTTTACCATTTTCGTTTGTGTATTTTTAATTTCTTAAGCAATGAATCCGAGAAACCATTGGCAATACTTTCAGTTTGTTGTGCATTTCCAGCAATGATCATGAATTGATTCAGTAAGGATCTATGCCCTCCCATTCCAACCCTAGGCCTACGTTATTATGTTTTTATTTTGCTTTTATTGGTTTGATAAAAGTTATATCATGGGGTTTTAATGGATTTTGCTATTATCTCACTTGTTGATTAGTATCTCATGTGCTCTTTTCCTTATTAAATATGGATCACAATAATAGTGAATAATTCCTCAACATTCAGATGCACCATCAAAGATGAAGAAACTATTGATATTATTGAATTGTCGGATTATTTGAAGACATGGAGGCAAAATTTGACTGTACATATATTCAATGAGTGGAGTGTAAGTGGAGGACATGAAGAGGTATGTGAGTTGACATTATTAAAGAATCATTTGTTGCCATTGTTGTAAGAGTTGTGTTGTAAGATTTTATTTTTCTCTGGTTATTGGACAGGTGCAATAAGGTGTTGGCTTGTCACCTTCACCATTGAAACAATTAAGAATAGTGACAATGGTGGTCTCTGTCTTGCATTCATGTTTGTATTAATTTTAGAGGAGAATAATGTTCATTCTCTATCATGCAAGAATCATTCAATAGTAGCTCAATTTTGTTATTATATGCTTTGACTTCATAATTTGGTTCCACTGGCTCACTTGCTAATGTTATGAGCAAGGTTTAAAGAAAAAGGAACATATTTTTTTTTCCTATTTATTTTCCTCAAATTGAAAACCTTTCTTACATCTTGACCGATGACATTTCTTTTTTACAATTAATACGCGAAGTTTTAAAAGTGGTCGGATTTGAGAGTTCTTTTTCTATTTTCCTTCCTTTTTATTGGATATGGCAGGTGATGATGATAAGAATGGTGGTATCTTTTCATAGGCAGCACAGAAGGGTATATTCATCATTTAAACTGATATACACATCATAGGATATGAAAATATCTAGCTTATATAGTAAAATATCTGGATTTTATATAGTATCTTATCCTAGTTATTAATGCAGGCGACCGAAAATTAAACTCTCGTTTTTGATAATTAAAATTATAAATAAAAAACTGAGATTTGACAAAATTGTCCGAATTTAAAACCCTGCTCGTCTGCACGATCTTGGAGAGCCTGTCCATTCGTGAGCTGTCGTACTTGAGAGAGAGAGAGCGCGCCCCCCATTTTCAACTGAACCCTCTTGCCATGTCGACGTTTCAGTCAAACAACCACAACCAGGTGAGCGACGCACTCCACTCGACGCAATCTTTTCGCTACCTGTTCTTGCCTTGTGTTTGATCGCTGTGAAAAAAAAAATGCTGTACCATTAACGGGAAAATTAACTAGACTGTCTCGAGAGTTTCGATTTCTCGACAAGTTGTGTTATTGTCGCAGAAGATACCGATTCTTTTGTGTCTACTTCGTGCCTGCATGTCCTCGTTCTGACCTTCGGAGGTATTTGGGTTTTTGTAATTGCCCCGAAAGATTTTTGAATATGCAATAGTATACAATCATGGTGGAGCTGGCTGTGGATGATTTCTTGTACACGGGAGTTCGATGTTATCTGTCGGAAATTCGGATCGTAATTGGAAATATGTGTTTGGATTTGGCAATGGGGTTGATGAATATGGGTATAAAGTGGATGGCCTCCCTTAGTCTGTTACATTTATTGATTAGGAACATCATTTTAAGTTGGAACATTGCCATTCCAATTTGTCACCTAGATATTATGGGAAAAGCTGCATGTCATTTTTGGAACACGAGCTGAATATGCAAACTGCTATAAGCTCCACACTTTTTATCGAACTTTTGATTCTGATGCAACGAAGAAAGTTCATTGTTGCAATCATGACGATCTGCTGACCTTACCGGAAAGAGATGGGCAGATACTGCTATGAGTTCAAGTATCAAGAGTCCTGTTCTTCGGGTTCTCCAGTCACATGAGAAATAAAACTATCCATGCACATATTTTGTAACTCATTATGGTACTATTGACAGTCTGAAGTAAGAAAAGTTCAAATGTTTTCACTCGAATTATGCACCGTCTCCCAGAATTTCTGTGTACGAGTGATGTTTATATACTTATTTTGATACTTACAGCTCAAGTTTACTTCATATCGCATGACCTGCATTCTTCGGCTTGTTTGTTTGCAAAGATGCACATAATTAGTTGATAATGTCCACCACTTTGCAGCCTTCTGTCAACACAACAGCATTACCTGGCCAAGACTCGTTGGCACCGGTGGTTGTTGATCAGAATGAAGTATCTGCTAATGCGAACAGCAGAGTGCCAAGTGGAGGTGATTTACAGGCATATACGTCAATTAACAGTTCTAAGGTTTGTATTTGAAATGGCTGGGGAGTTTCTTGGAGAGTCATACTAGTCGTAAATTTATCTACATCTAGGTCAATCCAACTGATATTCACCTGTGTTTCTGTAGAGACTTCACAATGATCTGCAGTCTCTCGGTCTTAAAATCAAACAGCATGAGGATAAAATAAAATCTCTGAGGGCTCAGAGCAACATATTATATGACTCTATTCTTGAAAAGCGAGGTATGTTATCTGAAATCTGATGCCTGCGGCATGGATGTCTATTAGACCATTCAGAGCTTTTTATATGGAAGTCGAAATCTGGCTTCTTTCCTTGCAATATGGTCACTTGTGATACAGAATATGAGTTTAAATGAATCAGAGGGCAAGACCTTGAAGACAGCATCATATATTTGTAATGGGTTAGCATAGTATGCATGTCGTCAAGTGGAGTGAGGTCATAGAGTTTCTCAAAGGAAAAGCAAAGCGTGGTGGCCACTTCTTTGATTTTTATGGTGTCTTCTAACATGTTTCTTGCTGACTGATCATTTCTCAGTCATTCTTGGGATGTATCATTGTTCTGCTGCACCTATTGCTGAAGATTGTAGCCTTTCCAATGGAGGTGAGGATGAAACAACTGAGCAAATATTGAAGCATGATAAATCTGCCGTTGGAATTTGGTGCCAACTTAAAAATATTCATGGCACTCAGGCTCCCATTCTTGCTTTATCCAAGGACGTCATTGGCATAGTTGCTACTCTAGGCAAAGTTGACGATGAAAATCTTAGCAGGTTTGTACAGTTTGTCATCAATAGTTAGAAGTTAGAACTGAAATTCCTTTTGTTGCAAGTAACTGAAACTCTGTTTTTTGGTTGGAAGTTACTGCACTTGATGATTTCTTGAGGCCAATATTTAGGATTGTTGTAAGAGAAGCAGTGAGCCTTGTCTCATGAATGCTCATGAGAAATGGCTGCAATTAGGGGTAGTTCAAACTCACAATTTCTGATCATCTCGAACTTGTCGGTGCATTTACTGGAATGAATGTGTTGCTTTAGCTCATGATCTTGCTCTAATCTCAATTCATCAATTTCCTTGGCTGGGGTTTAGGCTTCTTTCTGAGTATCTAGGAGCGGAGAATATGCTTGCCATTGTTTGCCAGACTCGAGAAGGCCTCAAGGCTCTAATAACATATGATAGAGCAGGCAGTATTGATGAAAGTGCTGGTCTTCATGGACTAGGTCCTTCCATCGGGAGGATTTTAAATGGAAGATTTCTGTTTATTTGCTTAGAAGATCTAAGGTGTGATTCTTATCTGTCTTGATGGACAGAACGGAGTTTAACCTTTTACAGAAACTAATTTACTTCATTTAATTTGGTCAGACCATATATTGGTGATTTTGTAGCTGATGATCCGCAGAGGCGGCTTGATCTCTTTAAGCCCAGGTTACCGAATGGGGAATGTCCGCGTGGTTTCCTTGACTTCGCAGTCAATATGGTCAACATAGAAACCACCCATTTGGTTTGTTCAACACCCAGTGGTCATGGTCTCAGGGAAACTCTATTTTATCACCTTTTCTCTCGGACTCAAGTGTATAGCACAAGGGTGGACATGCTACGTGCTCGTCCTTTAATTACTGATGGAGCCATCTCTTTGGATGGTGGAATAATCAGAGCTCCTGGCATGTATTCCCTAGGCAAGCGGTAGGACAACTTTGCCCATCATCATTGACAATTTGCATCCATTTACAAATCCTGATGTATTTTTGTAAGCAATTCCTGCACATTGGGAAGGTCTTTTTTTGTTTTTATAAAAAAAAAAAAAATCTGCATAAAATGGTCATTCACGGTCCCTCCCGATCTTTATGGCTTCTTTGATCACGTCAGTTCATATCTAATCATTTATGTTCTCATTGATACAAAATTGTGTCTTACTCGAGTATTGAACATGATTCTCAGAAGAATTAAGTCGAGTATGCTTGCAGCTAAAAGTGAAGACTTGCATGCATATATGGTCAGATTTACAAAAAGTTCTGTCGTTTTCGTGTGTTGGGAAAGTATCTACTATTTTGAAATATTTCCTTTTAGTCAGGTTGGAGAGTGTGTTTCTTTCTCTGGCTAAAAATAACTGAAATTTTCTTCTGCTGCATTTGTCCCTCCTATAAATTTTAAGGGACGATGTGGATGTGAGATTTCCAGTACCATCAGGTGCATCCATCCGTCCTACAAATTACCATGAGATAGAAAACCGGATGAAGGACTTGAAGTGGAAAAGGGAAAAACTGCTGGAAGATTTGCGACAAGAGCGACAAATGTTGGATCACGCTAAACTGGATTTCGAGAGAAAAAAGCAAGAATTTTTTATGTTTCTTCTCTTCTTACGCAACCTGCCTGGGTAATGCCTGATCCAATTTAAAAGTGATGCGTTAACCTTACTTTGAAAGAAGTTATATATATTTTTTGGGAACGCTTCTCTGCTGATTAGCACATATTGATGTCTCTGTGGTGCTAATTTAGTGTGCAAGTTAGGTTATTGTCGTTCTTTTATATATTTTTATGTGCAATTTGATCTAGTATGGAACTTGTCCAGCATACTGTTCGAATAATCAAATTTTAAAACTGATTGCATGTTCTAATGAAAAGATACTTGCAATTTGTCGTTTAAGACGATATCCGTTAAAAAATGCAATGTTTTAGAGAAATGGTTGTATCTGTTCAAAAAAAAAAAAACTTTTGTTATTTTCGTTTCTGTCTCAATATTTTTTACTTTGAGAGTCCTCGGAGATATACTAAAACTGCTATTGGGTATTCTCATTTGAGAATTTTGTTGTATTCTAAGAAAATTTTTGTTAGTAACCATTAGTAATGTTGTAGGGCAAAATAATTCTTTAAATCTCAAAGTTCGATTCTATTCTTTTCGATTGATTTTTTTCCCCATAATAAGTCGGCAAAATTTCTTCATTTATTGATGAGTTCATAGTGTATATCCAAATTAGGTTCCTTTTCTGAGTCGCAAACCTCTTGACACGTGTCATAAGATAAGGCTTGTCACATGTTTTTCCAAAATCCCAAGTGCTTGGAGAAAACCAATATTTTTATTGATTTAGTCTACGCTCTTTTAGGATCTAATGGATTTCATCATTTGTGGCTTATATGTGTGGGAATAATCCAACGACATCTCTTCTCGATGAGTATTGGAGCAAACGAATCTATGGAAAGCTTGATTCTACTCATATACGATGTGTTGGGCTCCTCTGTATAATGCAATAGTTTATCAAAAAAATGCATCCAACGGACCATACAATTTTGCAATAGGACATGGACAAACTCACGCCTCGAACCCCAAGTACACGAACATCCCTCAATGGTCGATTAAAAATGCGATGTCTCAAGACGCGTCGCCGACCTATTATTTTCATCTTTCAATTAAGCACATGCTGAAGCGAATTAAATACACACCCAGTCAACCATTAGAGATAGGGATAGTAAAAATACACCATTCTTTTTCACAAACTACGATTTATTTATTATCAAGTTAACCTAAAGAGTTCATATATATATACAAGCCTATTAAAATGTGAACTCTTGCGTGACCTACTAACAAAAGGGTCCAAGTTGGGGCTAGCATCCAACTGTACAACTACTACGAGCTCTTACAACCTCCGCCCTAATACCCATATCCAAGCCCAGCCAGGAAGTCGGGTATGTCGCCAGGCGAGCACGGCTCCCCGGGCCCTTCCGACTCGGTATCAGGATCTATCACGACACCATCGGGGATGTCGATATCCATCGGGTTAGTGTCCTGCTCAACCTCGCTCCCTACGGGTGGTCCGTCCAAACCGTGCATAGGACCCTCCCGACCCCCGTTCGGCTTTGCAATAAACCAAGCCTTAAAGCGGTGGGGCACCATGTTAAAGAAGCCCTCATCTACCCACACCGTAGTCACTACCAACTCCCTGCATTGGTTGGTCCCATGGATAGGGTAGAAGGTGGACTCTACCTCCATATCCCATGGAACCCCAAAACGGACTGGGCGGATCTCCATACTAAGGACCTGAAAAAGTTTAACCACGACGGGGTGAGATAAAATCTTAGTGAGTTAAACCCTAAGCCTCGATTAGGACGCAAATTCGTCTCGGAGGCAGCCTAAACAGGCACCACAAACAAACTCACCTCGTCTCGGCACACCCTTGCAGGTTAGCACATCACATATGCCGTTATCAATACCATAAACATAATTAGCAACCGGAACACAAAGTTCTCACTCTCCAAACACTCACATAGGTCTCGATTATAAGGCAAAATTGTTTTGGCATGTCCCATATCATGCCTAATAGTTTTACCCCATAATCAAGCGCAATACAGCACAATCATACACACGTGTTCCAATTATTACGACCCCTCGGCCACGGCCAACACAAAAGTCGGTGGTCATCCGGCGTAACCAGGCATTGTCCCGCCCCATCGGGCACGGCATCATCCCGCATATGCATACGCCTCAGAACAGCATTCCAATAAGGAGCTTCGTTTCGAAATCCATCCACGAACGGCATCCCGTTGACTTGGGGGCATCCAAACTTAATTGGGCATCGCCCCCAACTCTCATCGGGTGACGGGTTCCATTAAATGACCATACAAGCACATATTTGACCAAGAACACCATACTTTGTTTCCAAATGCCTTGTTTCAAATAATGAACTTAGCCAATTTTTCATCTTATTTAAAAATCCTGGTAAAATAATCATGCATGGTCATGTATTCAAAATTGAATAGTCAAACTTGGTACACTCCCATTTTAAAACTCCACGGTTTCATCTAGTGCATAAAAGTTGGCATCCAAACCCGACACCTTGCAATTTTCTATTTAATTGCCCATAAAACCGAGTTTTATACTAATAATCGGTATCTACCATCAAACAATCCATCACCAAGTATTGTACATACAAACCATCAAAATCACGCATAATTCCATCCAAGAAAACGAGCGTAAAATTCTACGTAATACCTAATCCGTCACTAATTACGCTATTTGAGATTAATTAAACAATAACGATTAAATTAAGCTAAACGTAATTAATTAATCTAAACACGATTAATTAACTAATCGAGATTACTTAAACTAATCTCAATTAAAATTAATATAAACCATTCTTAATCTCAATTAAGACTAAACTAGGCTTAACTAAGACTAATCCACCTTAGCACTAAACTAACAATGATTAGCACTAAACTAAATACCCCTGAGCACAATTAACGGCCTAATCAAAGATTAGGGAGTTAACTCACGAGTTTTTCAACGGCGGCGGGCTCATGGCGACGGCGACGCGACGGCGTTGAGGACGTGCCACTCGCGGGTCGAATGGGGCTCAACGGTGGCAGTGACAATCCCTCCAAGCTCTCGACAAAGAGGGGAGCTTGGCTCGGCTTGGGGCTAGTCGGTGGAGGTGCTTGGCAAGGCTGTTGGTGGTGGTTGCTGGAGTTGGTGTTGGCGCGAGGAGATGGAGCTGCTGGCGTGGTGGTATGGTGTTCTGGTGGTGGTGCGGTGGAGCTGTGGGATGCTGTTGGTCGTGAAGGTGGTGGCGTGGAGGTGGTCAGGTGGTGATGGTGCTGGACGTGTAAACATGAGGTGTTGGGGGTTTGTTGGCAGTTGGGGATGGAGTCGTTGGTGAGTGCTGTGAAGGTGATGAGGAATGGTGAAGTGAAGTAGACGGTGGATGGGGGATGATGGGTGATTGTGAAGATGGGATGAGGATACAGCAACGAAGAAGATAATGCTGAAGGTGAAGATGGCGCTGGATGGTTAGGGGCTGATGGTAAAGGAAGGAAAAGAGGGTGAAGGGAGAAGTGAGCTGCTTCGGTAGAGGGGGAGGGGGGTGTTTCATGCGTGAGTGAGAAAGAAGAATGGGAGAGAGAGAGGGGGTTTCACGAGTGAGTGAGAAAGAAGAATGGGAGAGAGAGAAAGGAAGAAAGAAAGAGAGAAGCAACAACCAATAAAAAACCTAGGAAAATATCTAACTCATCATCACTATGCCACAAAGTCTTCATGCCTCGAAAGTCCTAAGCTCATCCTTAGTCACCCAATCACCATTTAACTCTAATTTCTCACAATAAAGCCTTTTTATGGTAGAAAAATCCTAATTTCTCATCCCATCCGAATTTCCTATTATTTTCTTTTTGTCCAAAAATCGTTTTTCCGCAAAATTTTGGACTCGACAAAAATTCGCCGAAAGATGAGACGACGTCCAATAAATAAATCGTGACACACTCGAATGTTCAATTCCCGAAATCGAATTAAATTTTGTGGTTAAAATCGATTGAACACGACTTTAGTACGACCTAATCTATCGGGTAGGTTTTAGGGGTTTTAGTGCTTTTGACCCATGGTCGATAATTTTTTATCCACGTTTATGCATCTTTGAATTGTAGATGACCCTCGGTTGTCATAAAATCGCGAGGGTTCAATTACGTATTCTGAATATAATATCAATAGAAAATCGGTTTATTGCCGTTCGACGCGAATATCACAATTGTGCGGAACCACTGATTCGACTACGTATTTCTATCGAATCGACTTGTATCCGTTCACGAATCGATTTATATTGGTGTCGTATTGACCCTTGCCGATTATTATGGTCGAGCAGTTGGTTTTTGATTGAATTCTCTAGTCTGTCGCGTTTATATCCCTTAACGGCCTAACCTAATATATTAGTTAACTCATGAGTGATCAGTTCCGAGTAAAATAACTATAAGTGTGTCAACGAAACAATCATTTTATATATTCGAAACGGGGCCAAATTTCGGGATATCACAAGGTTCCTAGTCATTTGATGAATAGTTTGCATTTTCTATAAAAGAAAATGGGAGGGTGGCCTTCTGGATTTGGGCGTCTACATTTTAGCTCCGAGAAAAACAAATATTGCAAGTATCTAAACATTTGCCATCTATTGAAGTTGAGTATCTACATTTTTTTTCCCATTCAAGTACTTCAACTTTTCAAAATTGGCTTAACGTAAGATCTCCGCTAATTACTTGTCATCTCATATAATTTTGCTGATGTGACTCACTTACGTGGCAAGAATTAAGCACAATTAGTGATGTTGCTTGCTTACATAACAAACGTTATGTCATCTCTAGTTAGGCGTTAGGTGACGAGAAAAGAGAGAGTTTGCCGACTTCGACGATTTTATCATCTAATATATCTCTCCCGACAAGACATCATCCCAAGTGGCTACAATGGACACTAATGTGGACAATTAGTGGCTATATAATGGAATTAGTGTCCATGTTGGCATTTTCCGTCGGTAATGATAATAGAGGCCTCATATTGATCTACATTAGAAAAGTTGATGTACTTGATTGAACAAGAAAAAAGTGTAGATATATGACTGTAAAATGGACAAAAGTTGAGGTGAGTGCCATGCTATTACTTCTTAAAAAAAGCTCTGTTTGATCTGTGAAGTTTTTTGTTTTTTGTTTTTTATTTGGTGGTCAAGATAAAATGTTGTCTCTTTTTGAAAATATGTTACTTAAAAGATGCAATAACATGTGATAATCAAACCTTCAACTGGATTATAGATCATAGATATAAATGAAAGAAATCTTGCACAGTAGCTAGTGCGTCAAAATTATAAAAAAGTTAATTCAAACTTGACGGAATCCGCATTCACTTTTGAGAGCAGTGAGGATACATCAATATTAAATTAGGAAGCTACTACAAAAACTCCAGGTTGGAGCAGTTAATTACGATGTTGGGAGATTTTCAAATGCCCATTACTAAAAGAAAATTTGAAATCAAATTGTCCAAAAAAATTCCACGTATGAGTTTCCCACATCAGGAACTTCTGTTGCTAGCATGGGGACGAAAAAATTGATACTTTTGGCATAAAGTACAAGGACTATGTTGGAAAAAAAAGCGGCAATCTCAAATTTCTCTTAAAAGTACATGGATCACTTGTGACATGATCTCTTGTTGATAGCATAAATTAAATTTTATCTTACTTTTGTTAACATGGAAATAACACTTTATATCATTCTCTTCCAATCGCCTCTTTATCTACTAACCAAAAAAGAAAATCGCCACTTTATCTCTCGATTGCATACTAAGAAACTTGGTTTTTTTTTTTTTTTTTTTTTTGTCGATAAAAGGTTGTATTTATTTAGTGAAAAGAGTACAACCAGATGCTATAGCATCTGCATACACGAGATCCTGCAAAATAAAAGGACGAAATACATTCCAATTGCGGGCCGGTTCAGATTTGCCATGGGCTTTTGCAGCCCAATCTGCTAGACCATTAGCCTCCCGTCTACAGTGTCGAAGGTGGAGATTAGGGTAAACGGACAACAAACCGTCGACTTTAGCAAAAAGAGCTCTTTCTTCCCACGGCGGTGATCTCCGTTCTGTGACGATTTCGATCATTCGGAGGCAATCGGATTCGATTAGCAGATGCTCTTTGTGAAGCCCTTGGTGCATCAGATGATGAAGCGTCAAGATAAGCGCTTGAATCTCCGCTTGAAAAGTTGAAGCAGCTGGGAATCTTCGTGTAAAAACATTGGTAAGTATTCCTTGATGATTTCGACAAACACATGCCATGGTGCCTTCATTACTTCCAAGTTGAAAAGCTCCGTCGATGTTGCATTTCAATATGCCATAATCAGGAGGTCTCCACAACTGAGCAGGGCTAAGGACAGAACAATCTAATCGATGAAGATTTGGAATGGAGATCTGGTGGATCCGGGTCTGTGCAATGGCGTCCTCCACCGCAAGGCTTGGATTTGGTCGCTGACGGCGGAATATGAAGCTATTGCACATACACCATATCTGCCATAACACATTGGCTATCGTTTCCAATCTAGGTAAGGGATTCGAAAGTGTTACCCTTTCTGTTACCCATGTGTCACGAGCCGAATGAAGGCCGATCCAAGAGGTTCCCCGAGTATGACCGAGACTCGTCCGTGGTCAAGTTCCTATGCTCGCTCGGATTCCCAACGAGCCTTCTCCCCGAAGCTTCTAGAAGTCCTTATCCTCATTTATGTCGGTAGCCAGTAGTTGGTAGTTGTCTTAAGTGTCGGTGGTTAGTAGCCGCCATTACTGTCGGTAGATGAGGCGGTGCGATCTCGTCCACCGGTTAAAACCTAGATCAATGGTTGTAATATGAGGCCCTCGACTATAAGAAGGGGTCTCCTCCTTCATTTGTAATCATCCACTACTTCCGCAATATAAAGCTTCTATCTTTCCAGAGCTCCTCTCTCTAGATTCTCTCTCTCTCTACGATCCGGGTAAGCGAGCGAGTGAGCGTTCGATCGAGCAAGGCTTGGCTTAGGTGCTTCGGCGATCCAATCCGATCCTAAAGTGCCCGAGTTGCCGCGCGGTCACGATCCCAATCGATCGGCCTGTGACAAGTGGTATCAGAGCAAAAGAGAGATCTATTTCCGGAGATTGAAGAGCGCCAACTGTTTGAAAGAATGTCAAGCCAAGATGCGGCTATAGTTGGAGAGGCCGGGCAAGTCAAGGAGACTCGCGGCCGATCAAAGAAGAGGGAGACCTCAGTGGATGCTGCGGCTGCGTTCGATGAGAAGCTCGGGAAGGTCCGGAGTGCCGTGCTCGAACTCATGGAAGGTCTTGACGATATGCGAGACCGGATCATGGAGGTTGAGGGCTCGCTCCGTGAGGACTTCACGACCGGCATCAACCAAGCTGCGGCTCCATTGTTCGACAAGGACGAAGCTCTCGAAGCATCGATCGATGGTTTGAATGAGCGCGTCCAAGTGATCGAGGAGGTAAGCCCGTGTAGGGAAGGGGTCGAAGTCATGAAGGCGGAGATCCAAGAGCTCAAGACCGAGCTCGCCCTATGCAAACTTAGCATCACCAACGGTGCGGTGCCTACCCAAGCGATGCCCAAGATCGAGATACCGAAGCCTAAAGAGTTCAAAGGCGAACGATCCGCCAAAGAGGTGGACAACTTCGTCTGGAGCATGGAGCAATACTTTGGCGCCGTCAACATCCGAGACGAGCCGATCAAGGTACGAACCGCTTCGATGTTCCTTACTGATACGGCTATGCTTTGGTGGCGCAATAGGTGTGATGAGGTTAGACACGGCGCCGATCCCGTGAACAAGTGGGACGACTTCGTGAGGGAATTTCGCGACTACTTTTTCCCCGAGTTTGCTCAACAAGAAGCCCGTAGCATGCTCCATCGCCTCGAGCAAAGAGGTGCGATCCGAGAGTACGTGAAGGAGTTCACGGAGCTCAAACTCCAAATTCGTAACCTAAGCGAAGAGGAGGCCTTCGGAGCGTTTATGGATGGACTCAAGCCATGGGCACAACTCGAGTTGAAGCGACGAGACGTGAGTGGTCTTGCACGAGCACTAAGCGTTGCCGAGTCACTCGTCAACCTCACCAAGGTTGAACCGAGGAACAACCGAGCAAGAGAGTGGAGGTCGGATTGACCTTGCGAAGACGAAGTGAGAAGCACTCCTCGAGGCACGCATGATCAAGGCGGCCGAGCCAAAACATGGGGAGAAGGAACTTCTAAGCCGTCCTTCCAAAGGGGTCGACCACCGACGGACTACGCGAGTAAGTTCGATCAACCTCCACCCTCTCCTTGCTTTATTTGCAAAGGTCCACACTGGACCCAAAAGTGCCCAAAGAAGGGCCGAATCAACGCCCTCTTAGCCATTGAAGAGGTGGAGGAGGAGCCCAAAGAAGAAAAGCGGCAAATCCGACTTGGAGGTGTGAAGACAATCAACTCTGTTCGAGCTCGATCGCCGTCCAAAGGAGAAATCACACCGAACACGGACATGTTCTTCGTGGAGGTCGAAGTGGGCAGCCGAACGCTTTACGCTTTGGTCAACACCGGCGTGTCGAACATGTTCATGTCGACCGAGGTTGCAAAGGCCTTGGAACTTTGCGTGGAGCCAACTGGGAAGACGTTCAAACCGGTCAACTCGGAAGGCGTCCATGGCATAGGGTCGACTTCGGATGTGGATATCAAGATCGGCGAATGGAAGGGCAAGATGGATTTCGAGGTAATCCCTCTCGATGATTATGATCTCATCCTTGGTATTCAATTCTTCCATAGTGTGAGATCTATGATCGACATGAGGACCAAGTGCCTTGTGATCCTCGACCCGAAATACCCGACGACGATCCCCATGATCAAAGGGGTGGTCAACACCAAGATCATCGCCACGATCCGACGCATCGACAAGAACTTGAAGTCCGAGAAGTGACTAAACAAGTTGGCCGAAGCGAAGCCGAATGTAGAGTTGGATCCTACTCCAACGCAAGCCATGCCGATTCAAGTGCTCTTCCCCGAGGTTGAGTACACGCCGCATGCTCCGTCCAAGCCGAAGATGGAGCCGCGTGACAAGTCCGAATTCATCATTGAAGGTTGTGGACCTTCATACGTGAGCGTCCGCACCAAGCAGAATCAAAAGAAGAGAGCCCGTGCTCGTGCGATGAAGGCTGCCCGTCAAGCTGTGAGCGACGAGGACGTCGCTCGATTGAGTGGGGGAGAATGTCACGAGCCGAATGAAGTCCGATCCAAGAGGTTCCCCGAGTACGACCGAGACTCGTCCGTGGTCAAGTTCCTATGCTCGCTCGGATTCCCAACGAGCCTTCTCCCCGAAGCTTCTAGAAGTCCTTAGCTTCATTTATGTCGGTAGCCAGTAGTTGGTAGTTGTCTTAAGTGTCGGTGGTTAGTAGCCGCCATTAGTGTCGGTAGATGAGGCGGTGCGATCTCGTCCACCGGTTAAAACCTAGATCAATAGTTGTAATCTGAGGCCCTCGACTATAAGAAGGGGTGTCCTCCTTCATTTGTAATCATCCACTACTTCTGCAATATAAAGCTTCTATCTTTCCAGAGCTCCTCTCTCTAGATTCTCTCTCTCTCTCTCTCTACGATCCGGGTAAGCGAGCGAGTGAGCGTTCGATCGAGCAAGGCTTGGCTTAGGTGCTTCGGTGATCCAATCTGATCCTAAAGTGCCCGAGTCGCCGCGCGGTCACGATCCCAATCGATCGGCCCGTGACACATGCATCAAGACGCTGCAAAGAGTGAGGTGAGATCTGGACATTGATCTGAGGATGGCGCCAAACTTCTTTGGTCCATGTACAAAAGCAAAACAGGTGCTCTATAGTTTCTGGCATGTCTTGATTGCATAGACTACATATAGGATCAAGGGTAATATGTCTGTGAAATAGGTTGGCCTTGGTTGCAAGTGCGTTTTGGCATGCTGTCTACAGAAATGTGCGAACCTTGGGTGCTGTTTTCATATTCCATATTCTTCGCCATAAAATTCTAGGGTTTTGGTGAGAAGTCGAGGCAGGTGGATTGGATGGTGTGGTTATTGTGTTGGTGAGTCGATGATAATTACTTTTAATTGTATAACAACCAGTAGTAGTGGTCGTCCAGACGAGCTGATCAGTAGCATGTAAAGGACTAACAGTAATTGTAAGAATTTCTGCACTGACCTGTTCATCAAAAAGTTGTTTAATAAGAGGGGAGTTCGAGGTGTGGTGGATATGATCAATAAGATCAGCCACCAAAACTGGTTCTTCTCATGCTGTTGGTCCTCCTATTATTCCCATAGGTAACCACCTGTCTTCATGTATCCTAATCTTTTTACCATCACCAACAGACCATCTGACATTCAGAAGAATGGCTTCTCTCCCAATCAAAAGGCTCTGCCATCCCTAGGATGGACGAGTCCCTATTTCTGCTGACTGAAAATCGTTTGATCTGAAATATAGCCCTTTAAATAGTTGACTCCACAGAGATTGAGGTTGTTGAATTAAACGCTAAGCTTGCTTACTAAGTATTGCCCTGTTAAAATTAATAAGGTCTCGAAATTCCATACCTCCATTATCTTTGCTTGATTTTAGAATTGCCCATTTTTGCCAATGAATGCCTGCCTTACTCCTGTCATTGCTCCACCAAAATGCTGAAATTCTCTGTTCTATTAATCTACAAAGATACGGTGATCTACTAAGAAACTTGGTTGGAAACTGTATCATTGGGACCGATTAAAAATTAATACGGTGATCGACCAGGTTAAAAAAATCTATCCAAGCATTAAAATAAAGATTGACAAACACAAGGACCAAAATCTAATTTACCCTTCAAACTAATTTTCATGAGAAAAGTTCACTCTGCCCTCGTTCAAACGCTTCTTTGCCCTTTTATATAACCAAAGATAAGGGCATGCAAGAGTTTTGGAAGTCCTCAGGTGACCGGCACACGGGGCAATAATTCAAAGCATATGGATTAATAAGCTAGTAAACATCATTCACCTATTGATGAGTTCAAAGCTGTTGCGACCCTCTTCTCCAACGTGGTTGTAGAAATGGATGGGTTCAAAGGTAATGCCCAAAGGCGGGCCAATGACCCTTAAGTAGGTGTGGGTTCTCCCAAGCTTTTATCCTGCAAGCCGCTGCTTTCATTTTAAGTTTGATTTAGTCTAAAAGTATTTTATGTGAAATGGAAGTTGCCACTAGTCTATTGGAATTGGCTCCAAACCAAGTGAGACGAGCAAGCTGGTCTCACTCCCTATGTAATTAGAGATTATCTAGAACTAGGGACTTGATTATACTAATAATTTCTATTAGTGTCCTTCCGATAGCTCTAACTTGTTTGGTATGTTCATTTAAGCAAAGAAATGGTCTTTGTTATTGATTATGAGTCCTAAATTAGGGATCCACTTCCGAGTCATTGGTCTCTTGACACATGTAATCTAGATAAGATACCTTACATATTTGTCTAAAATCCTAGGGTTCTTGAAAAAAAAATCTATTGGCTTTGCCTAATTTCGTGTATAACTAATTTTATCGTTGCGACTTATCAAATAATGGATAGGATAAAGCAAAATATATGGAATTTATGTCCTATTTCTAGTCATATTCTGATAAATCTGGACAACCAAATATAACCTTAGTGACTTGATGGATTTTCCCCTCTGGGAGTTTATATGCGTGGTAATAATCCCACGACATCTCCGTGTTCTTTACTAAATTTTCAAGAACAGCATCCAAAGGACCTACACGATTTTCCATATACGGACAACCTATTTTGTCACGCCTTGAACCCCGGGTATGCACGCATCCCTCTGTGGTTGATTAAAAATACAACGTTCTAGGATGCGTCACCGACCCTTTCTTTTTATCTTTCAATTAAGCACACGCGGAAGCGAATTAAAAAAACACCCGTCCAACCAACAAACATAGGGATAGTAAAACACACAACATGATTTTTCACAAACTGCACTTTATATACATACCAAGTTAACCCTAGGAGTTTATATACATAAGTTTGTCTCAAAAAGTAACTCCTAGGCAACCTACACCCTAGATCTCTCTGACTTGGGCTGAGGATCCTCCACGATAGCATCCGAGATGTCAATGTCCATGGGGTGACCTACCTCCCCATCCTCTGTTCCGACAGGATGCCTGTCAAAACCCTTCAGGGGACCCTCCCGAGCCGCGTTACGCTTATTGATGAACCATGCCTTGAAGTGATGAGGTATTAAGTGAGTGAGGCCCTCATCGACCCAAATCGTGGTCACCACTAACTCACGAGTTTGGGTGGTCCTAGGGATAGGAAAGAAGGTAGACTCATAATCCATTTCCCACGGCATCCCAAAATGAACGGGACGTCTCTCCATACTAAGGACTTGAAAAAGGTTAACTACTACGGGGTGAGATAAATCTCAGTGAGTTAAAACCCTAAACCCTTATTAGGACGCAAATTCACCTTGAAGGCGATCATAATCATGCACCATACAAAACTCACCTTACCTCGACGCGTCCCTACATATTAGCACATCACTTATGCATTTATAAATATCACAAGCGTAAATAATAACCAGAACACATCATTTTCATCCTTCAAATATTCATATGGGTCCCGATTATAAGGTAAAATCGTTATGACACGTCCTATACCATGCCACACAATTTTGCCCCATAATCAGGTACAATAGCACAACCATTCAAGCATGTTCCGATTATTACGACCCAACGGCCATGGCCAACTCAACAGTCGGTGGTCATTTGGCGTAATCGGGCATTGTCCCGCTCTGTTGGGCACGGCAACGTCTAGCACTACACGCTTAAACGACATTCCATAAATGAGCATCGGCCCAACCTTCACCGCGACTCGGCATCCGTTGACGTGGGGCTTCCGAACTTAATTAGGCATTGCCCTCCCCAACTCTCGTCGGGTGACGGGTTCCGATAGTAACCATACAAGCACATATATAGCCAAGGACACCATGCTTTGCGTTCAAATATATCGTTTTCAAATAATGAACTTGGCCACTTTTTCTTCCTATTAAAAATTCCCGGTAAAATAATCATGCGTGGTCACATATTTAAATTGAACCATCAAACTTGGTACGCTCCCATTTTAAAACTCCACAGTTTTATATAATACATAGAAATTGGCGTCAAGACCGACAACTAGCATTTTTCTATTTAAAAGCCCATAAAATCGAGTTTTGCAATAATAATCAATAACTATCACCAAGTACTCAATTGCACATGTTAGCACATATAAGCCATCAAATTTACGTATAAATTCATCCACGAGAACGAGCATAAAATTTCATGAAACGGCTAATCCGTCACTAATTACGCTAATTATGATTAATTAAATAAATTACAATTAATTAAGCTAATCCAACTTAATTAACCTAACCATGATTAATTAACCTAACCATGGTTAATTAACCTAACCCAAGTAAACTAACCTAACTAAGGTAGACTAACCTAACCAAGCTAGTTACACTAACTTAGGTTTAACTAACTAATCCTCATTACATTAATCTAACTCTCTAAGCGCAATAAACAACCTAATCAAGGATTAGGGAGTTAACGTAGGACGGCGGCGGACTCACGGTGACGGCAACGCGACAGTGATGAAAACTCGAGACTACCGCATCTTGCACAAAGGCCCAATGGCGGTGGAAACGGCCCTACAAGGGCTCGGCCAAGGAGGAGCTTGGCTGCTGGAAGGCTGGTCACGGGGGCTGCTGGACACGGATAGTGAGGTGGCTGGAGCTGGTGGCTGGATGTTGGTGGGTGGCGGACGCAGTTGTTGGACACGGGGATGGGCAACTGCTGTTCGGTGGCTGGGCGGGTGAGCTGAGTGTGGTTGAAGATGGAATGGTGGGTTGCTGGTGGAGACGTGAAGTGGTGGGTGGTTGCCAAGTGTGTGTGGCGGTTGTGTGGTGAAGAAATGAAGATGGCGTGAAGTGGAGTGGCGGTGGAGATGAGCTGGGCGTGAAATGGAAATGGAGCAGCAGCCAAGGAGTTGGACGGCGGTGGTGGATTGGAGGGGATGAGAAGCATGGGCAGAGAAGAAAAGAGAAGGAACGACAGAAGGGAAGGGGGGTTTCATGAGTGAGTGAGAGGAGAGAAAGGAGAAATGAAAGTCAATTGGTAAGCCAATCACAAGCCTAGCTAAAATATTTAAACACTCATTGAAATGCCCCAACCCTAAAATCAAGCACCCAATCACTTAGAAATTAGTTCTAATTTCCACAAACAAAGCCAAAATAGGATAGAAAAACCCCATTAATCAACCCATCCGAATTTCACTTTCATTTTCTTTTTGTCCGAAATCGATTTTTCCACAAAATTTTGGACTCGACGAAAATGGAGGGGAAATGGAGAGGAGTGAGGGTTGGCAGCAAAGTGAAGGAGAAGCTGGTGGGAAAGAGATGTGAGGGAGAATTGGGATGAAGAAGGTGGTCGGCTACAGCAAGGGGGAAGGGAATGCACGCATGGGGGGCAAAAGAGAGAGAAAGAGAGAGAGAGAGAGAGAAAGTCAAAAGCACAACCAATCAAAACCTAGGCCAAATATCTAAGCACTCGTCACAATGCCCGTAAAGTCTTCATGCCCCCAAAGTCATATGCCTCTCCAATCACCATTTTTCCTCTTATTTCTTACAATTAAGCCCTTTTTGGGCAGCAAATTCCCCCTTTTCCTCTTAATCAGAATTTTATTTTCCCTTTTCTTTTGTCCAAAAACTGTTTTTTTTTGCAAAATTTTGGACTCGTCGAAAATTCGCCAAAAGATGAGACGGCATCCAATAAATGAATCATGACACGCTCAAACATCCGATTCCAGAAACCGAATTCAATTTCGTGGTTAAAATTGATCGAACGCGACTTTAGTATGACCTAACTTATTGGGTAGCTTTTAGGGATTTTAGTGCGTTTGACCTGTGGTCGATAATTTTCGATCCACGTTTGTGTATCTCCGAATCATAGATGACTCTTGGTTGTCATAAAATCGCGAGGGTTCACTTACGTGTCCCAAATATAGTATCGATAGAAAATCGGGTTATTGCTGTTTGACGTGAATATCGCAATCGTGCGGAACCACCTGTAATTCGACTACGTACTTCCGTCGAATTGGCTTATATTCGTTCTCTAATCGATTTATAATGGTGTTGTATTGACCCTTGTCGATTATTATGGTCGAGCGGTTAATTTCCGATCTAATTCTCTAGTCTGTCGTGTTTATATTCCTTAACGGCCTCACCTAATAGATTAGTTAACTCGTGAGTGATCAGTTCTGAATAAAATAATCATAAGCGCGTCGATGAAACAACCATTTCATATATCCGAATCAAGGGACAAATTTCGAGATGTCACATATATGGTAGGTTGTCGCTTGACTTGATGATCACTACTGGATTTTGTACTTTCTTAAGTAGCAACTGTATTTTATGGATTACTAAGAAGCAATGTATGGTTGCTCGATCTGGTGTTGAGGCATGGCATTGACGGCTGTAAAAATTACATGGATGTCATTCATTTTAGGAGATTTGGGTATTCATCTCTCTAGTTCACAAATATTATTTTGTGATGATATCAGTGCACTTTATATATCGATTAGTCTAGTGTTTCATGCAAGAAATAACATATGAAATTAGATTATCATTACGTGTGAGAAAAAGTGGCTCTTGGAACACTTGTAACTAAGTATGTTCCTTGTATGCATTTACCAGATCTCTTCATGAAACTATCAAGTAGAAAGGCATTTGAAAACTTATGTTGCAAATTGGGAATTTGGGATTCTCCAATTCCCAATTTGAGGGGAGTAAAGGCACTGATTTATCAATTAGGAAAAAAGAATCTGGAAATAACAATTAAAATCACAAGCTGATTTTTGGAGATACTAGAATAAAGGGATTGATATTGTAATATAATGATATTTTCGTTTATTATTTTCCATTGTTGTATTATTTCCTTACAAAGTGGAACATTTGTGATATCTTTATATAATGAAAATCATCTCAATAATTATACGATGAGATCAATAATAAGATACTTTTATCCTTTTACAGCACACCCGTCGATTTGTGATGACTGGTGACGCAAGTGAATTCCCAGAGAAAGTATTATCTATTCCCATGATTCTACGGTGCTTTTTTAAGATAGTCACTGTCATTATTTCTAAACAAGAAAGTAGTGTGGTCTACACTCAAATTGGTATCTATGCTTTTAGTTCTGAATTTCTAATTTTTGTCGCCTGAAGGTATATATCTTATGTTTTACTGAATGATGTAACGAAACCTTTTTACCAATAAAAAAAAAAAAATTCTGATTTCTGTTTTTCTGGCCAAATAGTTCTGAATCTCGTTAGCTCTCTTCTCCTAGAGAGTTTAAAATTTTTCCATTGGATTTATTATATTTCCGGTCTATACTAATAACTTGATTTATCAAAGATCAAACTTCGTCCTACTCGGCTCTCAAAATACCAAGACCATACAAAGAAAGTAGAAACAGCAATTATTAGGACAATTCAAAGTAATATACGTAATGAAATTGAAGATACACTTCAAAAAGCTCAGAAGAAGAAGAATCTGTAAAGTTGGACACACAATTTTATCATACTGCTCTAAGAAAAAGCATGTATAGATCCTTAAAAAAGCAAGATCCAGAAAAAGCAATAAAAGAAAGAAATTTCAACGAAACCATTCTATTGATCCTTTTCTCCGACCGTAAAAAGTGAGGGTTTTCACGAATCCGAGACCAAAATAGCATCCCAAATCATCTCCATGTCCAATGAAGGCATTCTACTAAGCTGAACGGCATCAGCATCAGCACTAGTACTAACAACGGCCTCTTGTGTCTTCTTGCTCATACTCATCATCTCAGACCCAACAACTCTTGCTTCGAACTCAAGTTGCCACTCGCTTCCCATTGGGTCTTTCGGGCTTGAGGTGCTTGGGCTTTCGCTGGCAAATTCCTCCTTATTCGTAACGGATTTTGGCGGCGATCCTCTGTGGAGTTTCTTTCTCGAGGACGCCCCTTGCGATATGGTTCTGATCTTGGCTTCAAGGAGTGCGGCTGTGGTGCTGTTCAGGGAGCGATTGCCCTTGACCAGCTCGTGCTTGAGTTCGGGGAAGTTCAAGTGTGCAAAGTCGCCTCGAAGCATGTATGCTGCAGTGTCGTAGGCCAGGGCCGCCTCATCGGCCGTGTCAAAAGTCCCAAGCCACACCCTTGTCCGGTTCCTTGGTAATCTAATCTCCGCTACCCACTTCCCCCAATGCCTCTGCCTCACTCCCCGGAACAACTTTCCTGACGAAGAGATTGAAGACGATGATGTCGACCTGTGCTCCTTCTTGCTTGCCATAGATCTCCGTACTGTGTACTTCATAGGCTGAATCTTGGTATTGCTGAGCCAATAGCAAGAGTCGCCGAAAACGCTAGATGATGAACGATCTGATAGATGGTCAAAACTTCGGTCTGTTGTGGGCCAGTCCGATCCAGGTCGCCGCAGAACATAACCGTACTGAGTCAGGTGGTTGTTTGTGGAAGATGCTATGGACTCAGAAATTGTGTCCATTCCGAGTAAATCCATCGTTGATGGAGTCTTTTTCTCGGGTTCTTGCCAGGACAAAGTTAGATCACTCGGGACCCTCGATGTCGATGACGATGAGCCCTGTGAGGACGGAGATGGCGGGTTTGGCGCAGTAATCTTTGCAAGTGGATTTAAGAATGCCTTGAAAGGAAACATGCTCTCCTTGAGATCACCACCACATGAAAATGGAACTTTGCCGGTAGAAGCGTTGGAAATTGAATCATTCTGGTAGGCATGTGAAGAGATCGTGCCTAGTGAACCCCACAAGAGCGGATCCACAAGGGATCTTGGTGATCCATTTCCTGATGATGATCCATTATTGAAACATGATGGTGATGCTGCTGATGATGAGAATTGCTTGTGCACCAACAATCTTTCCATATATGGAATCTCGTTCTCCATTTTTGTGAGGTCGAGATGTATGGGAAGTAAAAGAAACAAAAGATTGGGGTAGAGTAAGAGAGAGGAAATGATGCAAAATGAGCAAGTCCAAGACTTTATATATACCAAGCTTTACTCAAAAGTGCTTTAGAAAATTGTGGAGCCACCCACTTCATCGAGTCATCATCTGAGTCAGATCCCTGCTTCGTCTACTTCTAAAAGAATAATACAAACTTTTTGCATCTCTCTCCTCTGGCATTCTAATCCTTCTAATTCATACTAACCAGCCTTTGAGTCCACGGAAAAACCTTAGCTGCACCTCCAATATGTGAGAAGAGATAAAATAAATCACTAGATGACGTGGGACCTACGTGAAGTTGACTGCTTGAAACCTCCTCGCTCTTGTGTCTTTTAAGGGGAAAATTATTCCAGAAACTCAGTCCCAGAACGGCGCGGCGGAAAAAAAAAATCACAATGCTAGAAATGCATAAATATCGATGTTCTTTCTTCAAATCCCATAGGAATTTTACCGGTTCTTTGGGGAATTTGCAGTCCACTTCTTTTGCATAAAAGTTGAGTCCTCAGCCTCCAGTCGATTTCTTGGCGTTTAGTTGCAAGTATTTTAATCCTTGGCATGTGATTTTCTCGGACACCCACATGTTCGATTTCGGCTTTTTGACCTTTTCCAGTTAGTATCCATCAACAAAATAGGGGGTCATTGAGTCCCACTATCTTTAATTATGCAAAAAGTGTTTGTCCTTAATTGTTTTACATGAATATCATATTACAAAACCTTATCATCCAATACATGTTCGATCCAATCACAAAACATTACCCTTGCAATTTGTTATGATATTATACAAACGATAACTTGCTTAGTCTAAACCATATGAGGATGGTTGACAACCAAAACGAGAAAACAAACATATCTATTTGTCAACCAAGATGTTAAAGAAAAACCCTCATGATTGGTGCTGAATTAGAGTCAATAGTACAAAACATACCCTCGCTAATTAAATCATTTCCTGGGTTTGCATTGTTAATGTTATCACAAAGCTCAGCAGGCTCCACCACAATTCAACCTTAATCAATAATGTCTCCAATCTATGCACAATTGAGAAAATAATAGCTGTCTTTTCTAGATCTGGTACGAAAATTAGCGATTAGAAAACCAAGGGTGTGGGCCCAGCAGTATACTTCGTTTGGCTTGAGTTTGGGGGCATCACCGGAGGATGTCTTTTGGGATTGAGCTGGGGGACACAAAAACAACTGATTAACTGTATAAACTGAGGGAAAAAAGTAAATAGCAAAAGAATAAAACAATTAAAAAAAATGAGAAAAATAGAAAGGAGGGACATTCTATGGGCCATCTCTCTTTCCACCTCAAAATCTGCTGCGCGCAGGGAATGATTGGAATCTGCATCGTGGGTTGGTGACACATTGCACTCATCTTAAGCAACTTGCTCTGGTCTATGCCACTTGGCGTCATCTGTGTGGAGGGAATGGAGCACAAAAGAGTGGGAGGAGGCGGAGATTCGCTTTGGGCATTCTTTTTTTGTTTCACTTTTATCCCCTCAGATTTCAAATTTTCCTTTCTTTTCTAGGGTTCCAACTTCATCCAAACGTTCCGTTGTGCGGTCATTTCTTATGGCTGTCCCTTCTAGAGAAGAGACAAGCCGCAACTTGAGAATAATAAATGATATTTCGTCTTCTTTTACAAGAAAGGTCTCTATCATATTCAACAATTATAAATTTTAGTTAAATTGTAAGTACATTCATCTTTCTTATTTAAGATCGTTACATCTGATGACAATTGGATACTAAAAAAATCTCAAACATCTAGCTTTTTTGATAAAAACATCTTCAAGAATAAAGTTACGATTATTTTTTTTGTCCTTTTAGCTCTTAAAGGCATTGAGTTTACATGGTTATGTAGGTTTGCAACGTAGGTCTTATAAGTACCTAGAATTGGAGAGATGCAGCAATCCCATCAATAGTTGGGAATCTTTCGACTTTGAGAAAGGGTGATTTCCTCTGTACAATCCCATCAATCCCTTCTGGGTTCACCTTTCCAATGTCCTATGAATCTATCTCAAAGATAAAAAAAGAGATGCAACAGATTAGGTGATTCTAGTCCTCTAGACAGAGCCTCAAGGACATCTTGGTGTGTCAAAAGAACTTTGATACCATTACAAACTTCAGATCTTCGCTTCTTAGATGGAAGAGAAAGGATGAAAATAATCAGAACAAAAAGTGGGATCTCGAAGATGAGGTCACGTTCCTCCTATTGCGCCACTTCTATTGCCCTTTTTCCACCACCTTTTAAGACACACAGTTCTTTATTCCTCCACCTTATGCTTGCCCTAACGTAAAACTACAAATAAAGTGCGAGTATACATCTATCTGTAAATGGAAACGGAAGTAGACGTGGAACGCGATTTAACCGCAGAAGAGGAATCATTATCTCTACTTGCTTAAAGACAAGCCTTCATAAAGTCCATCACAAGCCGCTTTTTTTTAATTGTTTCTTAACGAAGATTAGTTGAGAGTCGTGACGACAAATTGCTGTTAGCTGCGCCCGTAATTGATTACTCAAATGTACAACTGTTGTACATTGCATGGCCATGATTCATCACACCTTCAAAGTTTCTGCATAGAAAATGTTAAATTCACTTAATGAGGCTAAGGATCATAAATGAGCTGATGATCTCTTGCATCCAGATTCAATACATTTGTATGTGCGAATAGGCATGGAGTAGCAAAGGAATGATTTTTGTTAACGTGCTTTAGCGACATTTCATAATTGAACAAGAATATACGCATAGAGCATATATACTCAGTGTTCGAAAATTGAAAACTTTCCTTGTTTTTTGGGATAAGTCATAGAGTTTATCATTGACAGAGCAAAAATGCTCCTCTTTTTCATAGAAAGTCTTTAAGGACTGTTTTGGGACTATTATTTGATATTGAGAATAAGTTGATGAAATTTTATTAGGCTCATCGTGGTTGTAAAATATATTTCACACATTCACTATTGAATAATCGCTATGCAGAACAACTTAGTTAAAAAATTAACTCTAAATATGCATGTCACACATCTGACGATGAAGGTGCAAATATCTTTTTACACTGATTTGGACCTAACAATGATCCTAAAATAATTTATGAATGTTTCACGGACAATACATCGACCATAGCCATAGCAATATTATGAATTTTCTATCATAGATCGAATGCCTTTGAAACTTCACAGGCATGACATAAAAGAATTGTAGTATATACTTTCTAATATGCATCTAGAAGAAAATTTTCCAATGTGTAGATCATGCTTTTCTCCGATTGGTTTCCTGTGCCTTTTAAATTGTAATTTGACTAATTTTAATATATTCTATCTCCCTGGTGAGGCTGAGTCAACAAGATGATGCAAAAATAGTTTTTAATTGCTTTGCTGACATGGTGTCTCTCATACCTCCCTAATTTATGTATATAATATGCTAAATGAATAGTTTTATGTGCATTTGAATACACATGAAACTATGTCTGGTGAAAACTTAATTCGACCTAGACGCATCTACTTGCTCTACCGCACCTTTCCACGAACATTTCAAACAAATTTATTAAAAGATTAGAAAGATGTCATGATAAGATTAACATTAATTTGATCTCTGTTAGATCGATTTACTTAAACTTTTAAAAAAATATGCAGTTGCATTCCGACTTCCCCAACTACCTCCTAGCCTCCAACTCCTTTAGTTTTGTTATTCTTTTTGTCCTTTTGGAATCCGAAGGGCTTTTTTCACGCTCTCTCCATGTATGATTTAATTCCATTTTGTTTATATATGATTATATATGTTTTAGATATATGTATGTGTATTTTTTATTGATTTGGAGACATGAGCATGGAAAATCTAACTACTCGGAGGGCCCATCAAACAATCTGTAGGGTCCTAAAACTTTAGACATATTGCTAATGATTTATTGTTTTTATAACTAATACAATGACTCATGCATATATTAGAGATATTTTGACTTTACAAAGTTCAACCATAAAAGACTTGTTTACAGTAGAAATGGCCCCTCTCTTTTTCTTTTGAGCTTACATGATATGTATAACTCGAGCACATAACCTTGATTATTGTTGACTAAGGCTAGACAAGACGGGAAAAGACAAAAAAAAGAGCAAGACAAATATTTATGGTCAACGCTTTGATTTTGACAAAGTTTTTTTTAGCGGTTTGAGTTCGATTCTTCCTTAAATGAAATTACTGATAAAAACCTAACAAATACAGTTTCATACTTCCTACTTAACTTTATCTTATTTTGTCCGTTGTCCGATGCCTAACAAGAATCTATTGAGAGACATGATAAAAGTAGAGATAAGATAACGACAAGATATAAGGTAAAAAAGAAAAATAATAAAGGCGGATGGATCATGGATGTACTAAAGTAGAATATCATTTCACGTCATCAAACGATTCTTTTCTTTTGTTTTTTGGTCACTCTTTCCTTCTTTTTAGATCAACATACATCGCATTCGCAACAGACGTTGTCCTAAAGAGAGATTCTCTCCTTGAAATGTGAATATCTCCAACTTTTGGTCATGGGAAGAGGAAGGAGAAACTTGAAATGCAATCGAATGCATAATGCCTACAAAAAAAAAAAGAAAAAAAAAAGAAAAAAGAGTGAAACACGTACAACTACGTCGTGGAAGGCTATTGTCTTCGGCTTTGTAGTGACCTTAAATGGAGGCGAATGGTTATCAATGACGTTTGTGCTATGAGGCGAATCAACAACACGAATATCTGCCAAAGTAGTATCGTGAAAAAGAAAGAGAAAGCGCTATGAATGTTGAAGACCTTTTCTTTGACTCTGGATTACCTCCGAGGCAGTAAATTATTGCTGACAATTACGCTTGCTGTGAAGCTAATAGAGGGAATAAATGTATATGAAACACCTAAAACGATAAATATGTAGTCTTTTACATATGCGCGATGAGGACTTTGTTGGCAAGCCCATGAAAATTGTTTCAATGAGTTTATGCTTTCAAAATAGTTTTATCGGCTCCAATTCTCAATCATATTCGGTCGAAAAACGGGGATGAGAGGCTGCACATTCTGCATCTCATGCCCACCAGAAATGTATGAAGAAAAATAATCTAAGGTAAAGTGAAGATCCCCAGTCACACCCTTTGAAAAAAATTAGATTTAAAACCAAGTTAGACAAAAAGTTCAAGAAAAGAAACTTAAGAAATAGATAAGAAATGAAGTCACTCTTCATGCCTCCGCCGGATATGAACACAACATCACATATTTAACTTATATTATACTCATTTCTACTCACCCTTTCGGCAATGTATTAAATAACATAATTTTTATATATTTCCTGTGAAAACTATGTTCTACTGGCCCCACTCCTTGGGGAAGAAACCACCATGGACTTCCACCAATTTGCAAGTTACTCATAACATATAAAAATAAGACCGAGTTTTTGAAGCATGCGCTTTTTGGCTATTTTAACAAGGCATGCTTGTCATTGCTGTTACAGTTGTCACTATCTCGACATTACTCTAATCTTGCTACCTCCCGGGCTTAGGTACAAAGGGTTATTATTATTTTTTTTTTCACTACAATTTGAAAAAAAGAAAAGAAAAATGTGGGTCCAAGGCAACGGAATCTAAGACATGGTTCGGTGGGCGAAAAGAACGTAATGTGATATAGAAGTGTTAATTTTGAAAGGCTTGTGAACGGGGAAGTGCCATGTATCGTGATTCTTATGGTGGTCCAAGCGCGACCACTAGTCTTCCATATGAGTTAGCGACGGAATTGAGCTTAAAACAAGGAACAAATTAAGTCGTCTTTTCTAATGACAAATTAGGTAATGATTATCTTATTACACGTATTAAATAAAATACCTCATCTTCGATTACATCCGATGAGCTGTGAAGTTTAAAGATTTAAAGATATGTTCGAACATGGGTGTCTTATATGGACTGTTCATTCCCCCCTTGACATGTGAATATTAGGATAAGTTTCTTTAGTTCAGTCGAAATGACAAAAGATATTATTAATTTATTTAAAATATATAATACCATAACAACAACTCCAACACAGCACAAAGTGCTCCGCATGCAATTGATTTCATATAATTTCACAATGTTTATTCCCTATGTTTGTCCCTTTTAGTTTTGTGCTAATCATGGCTTTCGGCATATGTATTATAAAAGGAAAAGACGCTTCCAAGTTAATGGTCATATAAGGAAGAGATATAACAGTGCAATGAAAGAGACCGGAGCAGGAAACGTATTAAAATATAAAAGAGATATACTAATTGAATGTTATGATATTCTAAGGAGGCGCTTACACAACCCCATGAGAGTATTATCACATGAAGGTGCTGCCTCGAGGAATAGTTTCCAATTGGAGCAAACGCCAATTTCTGATTAGTTGTCTATGACATGCTGGGCAAGTGGTGTGGATAGCACGTCAGCATGTTTGGACCTCTCTCTCACTCCCTCCCTCCCTCCCTCCCTCACGCGCGGAAGGATGATTATCCTCACAAGTTGCAAAAATTTAAATAGCCCTGATTTAGAATAACTGGGACGTAGTTGATGAGATATGAACAAATGACATCGAGCTTTGAAACTGGGAAGCCACAATGGATTGCGCCACCTCTAAAGGATTATAATCGTTACTTACTAGATCCTTAAAGAAATTACCTTTGTCGAAGTTGCTAATTAATCCTGTATGCTTTTGAATATATGCTTTACAATTTCTAGAAAAGTTACTAATCACCAGTGAAGGATTCTCACTCTCAACATGTCAATGAGTTTTTTGAGAAAATTATTTACAAAGTTCTAAATCTATTGTATGGCGGCCAATTTAATTTTAAACCTTTTAATTGAGTCAATTTAGTTTTAAATTTTTTAATTGTACCAACTTGGTCCTCAAATTTTTAGAGATTTACCAATTTAGTCCTTAAACTTTTGACGAATTACCATTGTTATTTTTCGATTAATTTTGATTGACAATTACTAATGTGACGTGATTGGTTGACATGGACAATTTTATAAATATTTTTTTTTTCAAATTTTTATTATTTTTATATTATTTTTGTTCTTTTTATATTTATAAGGTCGATGATAGTTGTTATGACATCTTGATTTTCAACCCTGTTTTTTGATGAAATGAAATGAGCTTTTCATCGACGCGCCTATAGTCTTTTTCTCTGAGCTGATCTCTCATGAGATAGCTAATCTATTAGGTGAAACCGTTAAGAGATTTTAACGCAATAGACTTGAGAATTCGACCAGAAATCGACTACTCAACCGTGCTAATCTGCAAGAATTCTCGTCGAATGGCACTAAATTGATTTTTCTATCATTTCTGTACCCTGTGCCCGTATTTGAAAAAACCTTGAGATTTTCACGACAAAGAGTCGCAAATGAGTCGAAGATGTATAATGTGGCTCGAAAATAATTGACTACAGGTCAAATGTGCTAAAAATTCCTAAAAACTACATAATAGGTTAGGTCACACTAAAATTGCGTCCGGTTGAAATTAACCACGAAAGTGAACTCAAATTCAGAAATTGAAAGTTCTATCATGTCACAATTTTATTTTAGAAACATTGACTCATCCTCCGAAGAATTTTCGGCGAGTTCAGATTTTCAGCAAAAAATCAAAATTGGACGATATTGGATTGAGAAATTAAGAGGGCCGTTTTTGTGTGGATTTTTGGTGTTCAAGGTGGATCTCTTGGCAAGGAAAATGTGGAATTTGAGGTGGGCATCTACCATGATATTTTGGCTTTGGAATTGAGTCCAATTGGAGAGGATTTGAGTTGAAGTGGAAGGGAAATGTTCAAAATTAGTAGGCCAAGGTGGGGTGCAACATTTGGACCACTTTGGTGGCTTGTTGGAGCATTTTGTGAAGGAAAAATGGGCTGAGGATTAGCTGTGGACTTTGGGGGCTTGATACTTGAGTGTTCTTGATATTTTGGTGAGCATTGAAGGCTTGGTCCCCTCCTTTCCAGCTGCAGCCTCATCTTCTTCCTCTTCCTCAACTTTCCTCTCCATTGTTGCTGAAAATTGAAGTAGAGAACTAGAGGAAGCCGAGCCAACAATTGCGGACGATCGTCGAAGCCTCTGCCACCCGAGCACGCCCGCCGGAGCCGTCACGCTGTCCCCTGCACCCGCGCCCATCGCTCATGTGTCCAGGCTGTCATTTGCCGTCCGCTAGGCTGCCGTCCCAAGCCGTCGAGCCTCCTCCGCCATCGGTCCACCACATTTGCTCGTCCCCGATCTCGTCTGGTCCCACCGTTGCAGCCTGGCCTGTTTCCAACCAAGCCGAGCCTTCGACTAGCCCCTTTCAGCCTTGGATAGGAGCCGAACTCTCAATTGTGGGCCGAGACTTCGTGGCTAGTTTCCGGCCTCTTCCGGACCTCGTTGGGTGTCGCCGACGACGACTGACCTTCGTGTTGCCGTTGCCGTGAACTCACCAGCTCACTAATCTGGTGAGTTTACTTGCTAAACCTTACTTATGGGGTTAATTATGCTTAGGGGATAATTAGATTAGCTTAAGATTGGTTTAGGTGGTTAGTTTAGATTGATTAGTGGTTTACTTGCTTAATTAGGCTTATTAGGTGGTTAGATTAGATTAGTTAAGGGTTAATTAGATTGTATTATTTAATTAGTATAGTGCATTATTTTTCTAGGTCCAATTAGGTGGTTAGATTAGCATATTTACCTTAATTAGTGATTTATTGAATTAATTTGCATTTATTTAATTAATTTACAATTTATTTAATTATTTAATATTTTCGGAAAATTATATCGGTATAGCTAGTACCTGGAATTTTGTGCTGACTGTCGTGGTGCAATTATTTTATGCAATTGAGTGCTAATATGTGCAATTGAGTGATGATTGTTAATTTTGAGTTATAATTTCAAAATTATGAAATTTTGGTATTTAATTGGAAAATACCGGGTGTCGGGTTTTGACACAAAAAATATTTTTAAGTACTATATCAAATAGCAAGATTTTAAAAGGAGGGATATCAATTTTTTAAAAGTTCAATTTGACCGTATACCCACACGATTATTTTACCGAGTGTTTTTAATACGAAGAAAATAGGCCAAGCACATTATCTTAATTGAGGCATTTGAGTGCAAAGCACAATGTCCTTAGCCGGAATTGAATGTTCGTGTGATGGTTATGAGAACCCGTCCCTGATTTGCGTCGGGTGGACGATGCCCCTATATGGGATGCCCTTAACAACGAATGCCGGATCGCGGTAAAGGCCGGACCGAAGCTCCTTCGGGAATGCCGTCTAGAGCTAGACGTTGCCATGCTCAAGGGATGAGACGATGCCCGGTAACGCCGGAAGACCGATGTGTGTCGGGTAGAACGTGCCTATGCGGGTAGTAATCAATTGGAACGCGTGAATGATTGAGATAAATGCGTCTATTTATAAGACAAAATTGTGTGGCATGGAATGAGACGTGTCATAACGATTTGGCCTTAAAATGGAGACCCCTATGATTGATTGAGATATGAGTGAGACGTTCCAATTAATGTGTGCATTTACTAAATGCATCTGTGATATGAATTGTACTGACGTGCAGGAAGGAATTGAGGCGAGGTGAGTCTTGTATGATGTGTGTCAAACTTCCTTTAGGCGTATTTCCTTCCTAATTAAGGTTTAGGGCGTGAACTCGTTGAGACATTGTCTCACCCCGTCGTGGGCTTAATCTTTGTAGGTCCTTAGATGGAGGTGAAGCCAGTTCGTTTTGGACAGCCGTGGGGGTATACTGGGCAGAGTACCGACGTCCTTGTCCTTAGGAGTCCCTAGCTCCATGAGCTCATCGTGACCACTATCTTGGTCAATGAGGGCCTACCACAATTGGTATCTCATCGATTTAGGGCATGGTTCCGTCATGGGCCTAATGGGGCCTGGGAAGGTCCCCTGGAGGGTTTCAACGTCCCCGCTCACCTAGATCCGGCACGGGCTTCATGACCCTTGCCTAAAGACCAACGACCCTCGCTAGCCCTTGCCTAGTGGCCGACAACTATCACGCCCCGAATCTCAAGTGTGCGCATATCCCTCGGTGGTCAATAAAATTGCGACGTCCCAGGATGTGTCGCCAACCCATTCATTTTATTGCACATGCGGAAGCATATAATAATCCCCAAACAACACAAACATGGGATAGAAAAGAAGGACAATCAAATTTTCACAAACACGCTTATATAACATGCAGGTCAGCTTTATAGGGTTATATACACAAAAAAGTCGAGGTCTAAAAAAGAAGTCCCTAGCTGACTCTACCCTGGACCCTATTTACTTGGTCTTCGGATCTACCACGACATCGTCAGGTGGGTCAGCTACCCCCTCACCCGCAACGCTGGAGATGGTGAGGGCATCAAGAGCCCTTGCCTCGGCCCTTACGGGCCACAACAAGGGCATTGTAGCCTTTGCCCGCACTCATTTGGTTGGCGAGGGCCTAGTTAAGGGTCATAGTGCCCTCATTAGCCACACATTGCCTATCACAATAGGGGCTTGCAAGCCCTTGCCTGATTTGGTAAAGGCTATGACCTTTGCCCACTGCTAGTGAAAGTGTGACGACCCTTACCTTGGGGCTAGTGGGGGTTATTAGCCCTTGCCTAATGGGATGTCGATCACTAGTCTTATGAAGAAAAAATTGAAAAAAAAAATCAATTAAAATTTTGGGAAAAACAAAAATATTAAAAAATTATCCATATTAGTGTTGATCGCGCTATGTAGGATGACCTAAATTGACTAAATTGCCACGTCAGAGATTTTCAATGAAAATTAACTTGAAGGACTATATTTGTAATTTGTTTGAAATTTAGGAGTAAAATGACAAACTTTCAAAAGATTTATGACCAAATTAGCACACTTGAAATGATTAGGACTGAATTGACAAATTGTCAAAATATTTAAGCATAAATTGACACAATAAAAAAGTTTAGGATTGAATAGGCTTCCCTTTTAGATGGAAAGAAAACTTTAGTTATCTCATGATGAATCAAAACTAACAGTTACTCATTTTATGAAGTGTTGGATTTTGTTTTAAAAAACAAGAACATGTGCATAGGTAAAATTGAATTTGAAGTGATTCGCAGCGGAAGCAAAAATGCCCATACACATATCTCCAAAACATTGTTCATGCATTTTAATAAAAAGTACGTAGAAATGAAAATGAAGCTAATCATTTTACCCTTGTTTTGTGCTCAAAAAGCTTTTTTCAGGATTTTGAGCACAAACGTTTGATGTCCTTATAGCATTGGTTCTAACATTCTTTAGATCCATACTGCAAATGTTTGATCTTCTCATATCCTTGAAGTATTACAGTTCTAATGTTCTTAAGTTCTAGCCCCACAAATGTCAAACCTCAAATACAGAAGTGCCACCAATCTCACGTTGAATGGTAGAGAAAAATTTGAGAGATTGCCACTACAATTATGTTAGCAATTACTCGTGTGTGATAATTTTAATTGATCAATATCATTTCATTTGATCATCACATGATCCTCTCTCAATCTTCTTTTATAACCAGTCTCAGGTTGCATTTATTTAATTTAATTTGGCTTATTAACTCTAAAACCGTTTCAAAACATTAATTCGTCTATAAAGTCTGAACTCGCTTCAGAGTATGAATCTAGACGTTGGTTCTAAAATCATTTTAGAGTAATAATTTGGGCATTAATTCTATAGCCATTACAGAGCATTATTCTATGTATTAATTATGTAACCATTATAGAGCATTATTCCAGGCATTAACTTTATAACCATTACAAAATTTTAATTTGATTGTTAAGTCTAAAATAGTTTTAGAATATTAAGTTGGTGGTCTAATTCTAAAACTATTTTAGATGATTAAACTGTCAATAGATTCTGAAACCGTTTTAGATCATTAATGTGACCGTTAAGTCTGGAACTGTTTCATATCTTTAATTTTGTCATTAAGTCTAAAGCCATTTTGGAACACTAATATGTCTATTGATTTTAAAAATTATTTAGAGCATTAATGTAGCTGAAACCATTTCAGATATTTAATTTAGTTGTTAAGTCCGAAACCATTTCAGATTTTTTAATTTGGATATTGATTATAAACTCACTTTAGATGATTAATGCGGTTATAGATTTCGAACTCATTTCAGATCATTAATGTGGCCATTGATTTTGAACTTGTTTCAGACCTTTAATATGATTGTAAAGTTTGAAACTATATCAAATCTTTAATATGGCCATAAAGTTTGAAACTATTTCAGATTTTTAATTTTGTTGTTGGTTCCAAAACTATTTCAAAACTTTAATCTTTGGCCTAAGTCAATCTTATTGCTACAATTGCAAACACATTTGCAGTATAGTCTCTCCTGTTCAAACATCATTCTGGATTGGTTATGGTGTGTGACATTCCTAAGTTCATCACTTAGTTGGTTGTAGGACTTGTACAAAGATATTATCATAACCAAGAGAACTAATTGTCCCGATTAATCTTTAGTTCCTAGAAATCATGAGTAGCATCTAGCAATATGTCATGGCTATTCAGATGTTGTAAACATTTCAAGAATATAATGAATCCATCAGCTTTAGTGACCATGTAATTTGATCTTTCTATCTGTCTATGTCTTGATCGAACAAAGGCCATGGAGTTGTTTGTCAAGCCACCAATTCGATCATCCGCCCAAATCTAACTAACATGTATTTCTATGAGACATGAATCATTCATTCTCAGTTACAATATCAGCCGATGATTTCAATACAATGTCATGATTAAATCATATAAGTAATCAATCTTCTATCTTATATATGCATGTATATATTAAGAAGACAGACTCCATATTGCGCACGCATGTTCCTTTGTATGTGAACAAATTATGCAATCAAGTATAGAGACGGTTCGACAAAGCGTTAATATGCGCACTTCTTAACCACAACCATTTAGCATTTACGTTAGCATCATGCCGTAAGTTTAAGGACAAATGATTAGTCATTAACGCAACTAAAAAGCTTCAATGTTGCTAATCATTCTATGCATGTCATGTTCAATGAACTTGTTCGAGATAAGCACCTATGTTCTAGATCGAGTATCACAATACCCAATGGCTTGTGACTCATTATCTCTTGAGGTATTCAATACTCAATGGCAAAGCATGAGAACACACTGGTCTCAATAGGATCATTAATATCCTCTCAATGATTCATTGATTGGGAATCATTTAAAGACTCAATCTAATTATAAACTTGTCACACATATTCTTAACACTTTAAGAATATGTTTTGTCACAATTGATCTTATAGACTCATTCTTGTAAATGAGATGATGAACGAATTTTTTTTGCCATTAAATAAATAATGCAACTGAAATTTTTAACATGTAATTATTACATGGTTACTTTAGGGAATATAACTAACACAAAGCAAACATCATTCACCGATATGCTTAAATTCACATATTGATAAAGAAAATTGGTATTAATGTAGAGATTTTACTAGCCATATGTAGGCAGGCGAAATTTACCTTTCGTCAGGTAAATATGTCAAACTCATGACAAAATCCTAGTCAACTCATAAATATAAACTCACTTTTCCAATGTAAAAAATTTAATGATTAGAGCAGAAAAGTTTCTTAGTGATCTTTAAGAGAAGTCGCAAAGCATGTGAAAAACTAATTATTAATTGCTAACAAATTTATTTTTCCTCTTAAAAGGTTACTAATCTAAAAGAAACATGATTTAATTCTTTTTTTATAATAAGAAACATTGCTAAATATATTTCCATAGAAACTCACTTTCATAATTTGATAAGTTATTGTGCACATTTAATTTACTTAGTGTGTATGCTTGATATATGATAGAATGACGCTAGAAATGCCAATAGTTGTGTACAATGCTCACTTTAATAGCACAATTTTTTTTTTTTTCAGATAATTTAAGTTTCAACTTCGGTTTAGGTTGCCGGAAATCCGATGTAACCATATTTTATTAATATATCTTACCTGATGTGGGGTCGGCATGCTTTGTTGGCATATTATTTCCTAAACGATGTCATTTTCAAGTTTTTTTCCCAAATTCGAAATATTAATTCAATTTTGCCCCCAAAATCACACCTTCCTTTCCGTGAAGCCAGTGCACGTTGCGGTCAAACTAAATTCTTTGCCTCTAGTGGAATGCTTGTGTGATTGTGTTTGCAAGTGAAGAAGGCCGGATTTCACTGACATATGATCGCTTGATCATGGATTGTGAATATGGTAATGTGTAGAGAGTGGCTGCGTTGTTGGAATTGGCGGGCACGTGAGTAGAAGGATGTGACTCGATGGGTGCCGAGGGACAAAAACAGTAACTACAAAAGGACTCACTAATCTAGCAGCTAACTATTTGCTTAAGCACTGATGGATGCCTGAAGGTAGTGAATGGATGAGTCAAGCGTGGGCGTGCGTTGCCGTAACGACCACTCGTCGCTCGATGTGCTGGCGACGTTTGTGGCGACGTCTTGTAGCTCCTTTGCTTGCTCCACCACCTGTCGCACCTCCTCCTCCTCCTCCTATGGCGACAACATCTGTGATTCCTCATTAATAAATAAATAAATAAATAGGAGGTGCGACAGGCGACGTCATTTTAGGAAATAGGAGTCAGGCAACGTCGTTTTTGGAAAGCTAGCCATGATGGCTTGTGCGAGGTTCTTTGGCACGTCCACATGGATTGAAATTTTTTTTTTATTATATAAAATATGAAAAATCATGTTAAAATTTTAATTATGTAAGTTACGTAATCATTTTGGCCAAAATTTCTTGCTAGAGGCACTCAAGAGGTCATTTTTTCTTCAATTTGGCACTTAAGAGAGTCAACGAAAACTGTGGTAACTCCATAATAATTGAGTTATTTGACCTATTTTAGGCAACGAATATGGTACTTTATAATGTAATATTCGTTAGAAAATATTTAGATTTCCTTCTATTTACCAAAATCTTCATTGTTTATGTAGAATAATGAGATATGAAATAAATAAGGAAAAAAATGGCAAAAGAAGAAAAGGAAAATCCTATCATTCAGGAATTCAAATTAGGGGTGAGTGGTTTCAGATTCTGGTTCGGTTCCGTCTGGAACCTAGAACCTACCTTGGGTACAGGTTCCTCATTTTTTTGAACCTGAAACCTACCTGTCAGAACCAAGAACCTGGAACTTACCCTGCCACAGGTTCCAGGGTCGATTCTAGGTTCCAACAGGTTCTTTTTTTTTTTTTTTTTTCATTTTCATTTTCATTTTCAGATTTGAACTATAACCTACACGCATATTCTACAGTAACTACTCACATCTTAGCAAACATACCGGTGCCAACTATAATTATTGTGTCCATATATGTCAATATATGTGCACTAAAGCTTAAATCATCACATTTTCCATATGCCATATGTCTTATTAGCTGAGTCAAATGAAAATGATGAAGCAAAATATATTAAGGAGATGAAAAACCAAAAGTGCCAACAAGATCTCAAATTTTCATCTACTCCATAGTGTGAAAGAACGAATGTACAAATGATCATTTAATTTAATACAAATAACATCGATTTTTAGATAATAAATATTAAAATCATATTAAGTTTTCTATTAATTTCTTCTTCTTTTTTAATTTTACGACAATATTTAAGAATTTTATAAATTGTTTTCTCGAAATTCAAAAAAAAAAAAAAAAAAACTCTTCATTTTCTTTTATCAGCATTTAATGTTTTCGCTTAACATTTTACAAAAGAACTTTTAAGAATCTTCTTTTTAGCCAGGAATATTTAGAGAACCTAAGAGGCAAAACTTGCTGCTCCCGTCTCTTCCGTTGCGGGCGAGCGCAAAGCAGAGCAGTTCTGCAGTAGCAAAGCAATGGAGGTCAAAGATCAATGGTGGGTCCTCGAATTCTACAGCGGAATCGGTGGCACAGAGATGGCCGGTGGCTCGAGGGACGTCGATGAAGGGGGCTACGCGATGTTCAAGTTTATGCAATGGGGGCGAGGGAATGTGCGAAGCGAGAGCCGAGAGGTGTTCTCACTATTCTGTTATGTTCATGTTTTGGAGCCCTAAGTAACCGGTTCTAGTTGGAACCGGAATTGCCGGTTCCCGGAAAAAAGGAACTAGGAATCAGAACCAGTCCTTTAAGAATTGGGAACCGAACCCGAACCTCCGGTTCAGTTCTCCGATTTCCGGTTCTACCTGGGAACCGCGCTCACCCCTAATTCAAATAAAAAAATGTTGGAAGATGGGTACTAAATCAAGGATTATGTGATTTGTTCCTTGATATTATGTGAAAAAATAAGCAATTGCATTATGTTAGGATTCTTGAATATATCCTATCAATAGGATAATATAGATAGCTATTTTTTTTTTAACATTATTTTTCATTATTTTGAGAGTTTTTCAAGCATTCTGGAGAGAACATGTGACGGCCTAGGCGGCGGTGCGCGGGGAGGAGGGATGGTGGTGCGTCCGCACCTCAGTCCCTGGACGTGCGCAGGGAAGGGGTTCCTTTCTTGTCCCATATCACTTAGGGAGGAAGTCCTGGGCTAGTTTATAAGACTTAGGTCCTTCTAACCTTTGTAATGCGATTTAAAACCGTGAGGGCCAAAAGCCTAAAGCGAACAATATCACACAGTGGGAGGCTCGAGTCATTACAAATGGTATCAGAGCTAACTCCCAACCGCATGTGGTGCCACAGTGAGGGTGCTATGCTCCTAAGGGGTGGAGAGTGTGACGGCCCAAGCGGCGGTGCACGGGGAGGAGGGATGGCGGTGCGTCCACGCCTCAGTCCCTGGACGTGCGTAGGGAAGGGGTCCCTCTCTTGTCCCACATCGCTTTGAGGGGGTCCTGGGCTAGTTTATAAAGCTTGGGTCCCTCTAACCTGTGTAACGCGTTTTAAAGCCGTGAGGGCTGAAAGCTCAAAGCGGACAATATTACACAGTGGGAGGCCCAGGTCCTTACAGAACAAAAAGTGATGACAAAAGTCTTGTCTTTGATTCTAGATATTGGATTTGATTTATATTTTTATTTCTTCTTCTATTATGTTCTAATTTTCTTTTGTTAGAGCTACGATATAGCATAACCATGATTATATGAATTTCATGATTTTTATGCGTGCAAGTGATTTCATATATGTGAGTTATATATTATTTTGCTTAATTCTTTTAAGTAAGTGGTTACCACTTGAATGCTTTGATGTGCATGTTTGATACTAAGAAGTAATAATATGCAATTACTTCTTATAATATATAACTATGAATTAAATGTGGATAGAGATATACCGTGTCATTTGTGTAGTTTTCGGTGATAAGGTGATTTAAAAGACTCATTATAAGATGGGAATATTTATAGATTTTAATGCACTTATGTTTTTTTAAATTCATATAGAGAGATATTGGATTAATAAACTGAGCATTTTTACTATACCTAGAGATATAATAGCAAATAAATTAGGAAATCCTGTTATCATATGTTTGATATCGTTCTTGTATGCATAATAATCTGAAATTCATATTTACTAATTATGGTGAAATCAAATGCTCTAACATATTTATTTAACTGATTTACTGCATTTAGTCTCTAATTTTGCTTTTAAGATTTTTAGTTTTAATTTATTCTCAATTCTATTTTGATCGGTTAGATAAAATTTTGAATTAATCTATTTTTAGTGTTTAATTAGTTTACTAATGATCAATATTCATGGGATGATATTCTTTCTCATCATTATATTACTTGTTTGGTATGTTCATTTGCGTTTAGAATTTTATGAATAAGTTTTTGGTGCCACTGTCGGGGATTGTTTAATTTAGCTTTCATTTTTATTGTTTTTTTTAGGGTGTACATTGGTTTATGACCATAGCCAATAAGGGGAACTTAATGAGTTTGATCTAGAAATCGAACGTACATTTAAAGGGCAACTAAGAAAATAGAGAAATCACGATAAGAAGATGGCAGATGGTGAGAATGAAAATCCACGTAGATTTGTGAGAGATTATACTGCACCGTAGTTAGGGGCACCACATCAAGCATCAAGAGACTTGCAATTTAAGCAAACAACTTTGAAATTAAATCATTACTTGTTTAGATGCTTCAACAATCACTACAATTTAGTGGGATACCAAGCAATGATCTGAACGCTCATATCGATGCTTTTCTTGAAATCTATGACACCATTAAATATAATGGAGTTACAGATGATGCTATTAGATTGAGATTATTTCCATTATCTCTTAGAGACAAAGCTAAGAGTTTGCTTTCTTCTTTTCTTGTAGGATCAATCGCTACATAGAATGATTTTACTCATAAATGTTTTGGTAATTTCTTTTGACCTACAAAGTTTGCAAAGATGCATAATGATATTACTAATTTTATGCAAATGGATAATGAATCATTATATGAAGCATGAAAAAGGTTCAACATATTTCATAGGAGATGCCCACATCATGGACTACTCGTATGGATATAGGTACAAATATTTTTTCTATGATTGATGTAGCTATAGGGGGAATTCTAAATAATAAAATAACAGAAGAAGCCTACAATGTATTAGAAAAGATGACATTCAATAGTTATCAGTGACCTACTAAAAGGTTACTAATGCGAAAAGCTAACGGAGTTCATGAAGTGGATGCTTTCACTGCAATTGCTACACAATTTGAAGTGTTCACCAAAAAGTTAGATAACATAAGTGTTTTGGCCATGAAAGTTCAGAATTTGACATGTAATTTTTGTGGTGGAGGATATGTTAGCACATAATGTTAGGTTGGTAACCCTTTTTAACAACCTAGTGCAAATGCTAAATTTCTTGGAAATTTTAATAGGTCATAGAATAATCCCTACTCCAACATGTGTAATTCGGGTGGGCGCAATCATCCAATTTTTTCATGGAATAATCAGAATATGATTAAATCATTACCAGGATTCAAAATGTCAGAATAGACAAAGTTAAATCTGAATGATATAGTCACCAAACTTGCCAACACCACTTATGACTTCATCAAGAGCACAGATGTAAGATTTCAAGACCAAGAGGCTTCAGTTAGAAATTTGGAGATGCAAGTGGATTAATTAGCAAACATGATATTAGGAAGACAATAGGGTTCTTTGCCTAGCAATATAGAGAAAAATCCAATTGAAAACATAAAATTTATAACCCTGAGAAGTAGTAAACAAGTGGGAGAAGAGGATGTCAAATATGAGATTTTTAGAGATGTTGAAGAGGGGATCAATGAACAACCAAAGGAGGCAGGCAAGAACAAACTTTTTCTAGAGAATTCCAAGCAATATGTGCCACCAATTCCATTCCCTCAACGACTCAAGTAGCATAAAATAGATAAAATTTTCTAAATTTCCTGATGTATTTAAAAAATTGCACATTAACATTTCTTTTGTAGATGATTTAATGCAAATGCCTAGCTATACAAAATTTTTGAAGGAGATTTTGGTAAACAAAAGGAAGCTGGAGGATTATGAAACTGTGAAGTTGAATAAGGAGTGTTCAGCCATCCCACAAAATAAGTTACCTCCGAAGTTAAAAAATCCAAGGAGATTTACTATTCCTTGCATTATTGGGGATTTTTAAGTTGAGAAGGCATAATGTGATTTAGGTGCTAGCTTTAATTTGGTGCCTTTTTCAATTTTCAAGAAATTAGGATTGGGTGAGGTAAAAACAACCATAGTGTCACTTTAACTAGCTGATCGATCAATTAAATATTCGAGACATATTGTGGAAGATGTTTAAGACATATTGTGGAAGATGTTTTGGTAAAAGTTGACAAATTTTCTTTCTTGCAGATTTCATAGTTCTTGACATGGAAAAAGATTTTGAGGTACCACTTATCTTAGATTGACATTTTCTAGTAGCTGGAAGAGCTTTTATTGATGTACAACAAGGGAAATTGATTCTTAGAGTTCAATATGATCTTGTTTCCTTTAATGTTTTTAAAGTAATGAAATATTCCTTTGAAGATAATTCTTATTTTAGAGTTGAGATAGTTCACAAATTGGTGAATAAGATATTTCAAGAAAATATTTTTAAAGATCTACTTGAAGTATGTTTAGTTCAATAGGACAATGAAATTTAGAATGAAGAGATAAAGGAGTGCGCAAATTTCATAGAAGCAATTCCATATTCAAGGCAAAAAGCAATTAAATTTGAGCAGTTGGAATAACACACAACAAAACCTAAACCATCAATCGAAGAGCCTCGAATACTTGAACTCAAACTCCTATTTTCTCATTTGAAATATGCTTATTTAGATGCAATTTCTTCTTTATCAGTAATTATATCTTCTTCTTTGATAGATTTGATGAAGTAGAAACTGCGCAGAGTATTGCGAGAGCATAAGGATGCAATTGGATGGAAAATAACTAATATCAAGGGAATTAGCCTTAAATTTTGCATGCACAAAATTTTGATGGAAGAATAATGCAAGCCCACTATCTAACCTCAGAGGCGTTTGAACTTGAAGATGCAAGAAATAGTGAAAGTTGAGGTAATTAAGCTACTTGATGTAGGTATCATCTATCTTATCTTTGATAATTCCTAGGTAAGTCTTGCGCAAGTTGTGCCAAAGAAGGAGGACTGTTAAGAAAAATGACAATAATGAATTGATTCCAACTAGAATAGTTACTAAGTGACATATGTGTATAGATTATAGAAAATTGAATGATGTCACTAGAAAATATCACTTCCATTTACCATTTATTGATCAGATGTTGGAAAAACTTGCAAGACATGAGTTTCATTACTTTCTTAATGAATATTTTGGGTATAATAATATTTTATTGCACTAGAAGATCAAGAGAAAACTACTTCCACTTGTCCCTATGGTGCTTTTGCTTTTAGAAGTATACCCCTTGGTCTTTGTGATGCACCGGTTATTTTTCAAAGATGCATAATGACTATTTTTTCCAATATGGTTGAAAAATATATTGAGATTTTCGTGGATGATTTTTCCGTTTTTGACTTATCATTTGATCCTTGGTTAAATAATTTGACTTTGTTCTTACAAAGATGTGAGGAGACTAACTTTGTTTTGGATTGGGAGAAGTGTTACTTTATGGTGTAGGAAGGAATAGTGCTTTAGCATAAAATTTCTCGAACGAAATAAAGTCGATCGAGCCAAAGTGGAGGTCATTGCAAAATTACCTCCACCAACATCTGTGAAACTTGTCAGAGGACCTTTGGGGGATTTAGGATTCTACAGGCGATTTATAAAAGGTTTTTCAAAAATTGCTAAACCTCTTTTTAATCTTCTGGAAAAAGATGCTCCTTTTAAATTTTTCTAATGAATGCATGCAGACTTTTAGCACTTTAAAGGAGAAGTTAATGTCAGCACCAATTATGGCAACACTAGATTATGATTTACCTTTTTGAGCTAATGTATGATGCTATCAATTCCGTAGTGAGAGCTATTTTGGGACAGAGGAAATATGGAAATTTTCAAACCATATACTATGCCAGTCGAATCTTGTTAGGTGCACAATTGAATTATTCAACAATAGAAAATGAATTTTTAGCGGTTGTTTTTGCTTTTGATAAATTTCATTTTTATTTAATTGGCTCAAAATTTATAGTTAATTCTGACCACCCTACTCTTAAGTATTTTCTTGAAAAGAAAGAGTCAAAACCCCGATTGATTTGATGGATTCTACTGCAAGAGTTTGATTTGGAAATCAAAGATAAGAATGAGACTGAAAATCTAATTATGGATTACTTATCAAGAATTCTGAATTCAAAGGAAGAGGTAAGGCAATCATAAGTGATAGGGGGACACATTTTTATAACAAACAGTTTGAATAAATTATTTCTATTAAGAGAAATATATGAATTGAGTGAAATTGAAAAAGCAAAAAAAAAAAAAAAAAAAAAAAAAAAGGATAAAGATTAATGAATCGTTCATTCAAATTCGATTTATGGATTAGATAGAACTTTTGAGTAAGTATGAAGTCACATATAAGGTTGCAACCCTTTATCATCCTCAAATTAGTGATCAAGTAGAGGTCTCAAATAGAGAAATCAAGAGAAATTTAGAAAAAATAGTGAATGCCTCTAGGAAAAATTGGTCAATGAAACTTAATGATGCACTTTGGGCCTATAGGACAGCGTTCAAAACTCTAATTAGGATGTCTCCTTTTAGGTTAATGTTTCGGAAGGCTTGTCACTTATTAGTGGAATTAGAGAGTAAAGCATATTAGGCATCAAAATTTTTAAATTTTGACATGCAGTCTGTAGGTGAAAATAGATTGTTGCAACTGAATGAGTTGGAGGAATTTTGCAATGAGGCCTATGAAAATTCTAAGTTGTACAAGGAGCATGCAAAAAGATGACATGACAAGTATATATTCAGAAGAGAGTTCAAAATTGGTCAAAAAGTTTTAATTCATAACTCTTTTCTTAAACTTTTTCCAAGAAAGTTGCTGTCTTGATGTTCTAACCATTTCATGGTCACATAGATATTCTCATATGGAATAGGTGAAGTTGCACATGACACCAAGGGTACATTCAAGGTGTATGGTCAATGTTTGAAGCCATACTTTAAAGGTGGTTACAACAAGCAAAAGACTACCATTGAACTTCATCATTTAGAATAGTGACATCTGAGATAGTTTGACCAAAAACTATAAAGCAAGCACTTCTTGGAGGTGACATAAGCATTTTCATTATGTTTTTTAATTTATTATTTAGTTTCCTTTTTTCCAAAAAAGGGAAAAAAGATTAACTTTTTCTTTGTTTTACCCCCAATTAATTTTCTTTCTTGAGGGATCACATTCCAAGAGTTTAGTCATTAAGGCCATTCATGGACACATCCTTTATGAACAACACATCATGTTAGATTTGTTCTCCTCTTGTTGAGATCCTTATCCTGGTAAACATCACTCACCGTACTTACCGAGACCAATGATATTAAACCAAAGATAATTTTGAAATCATCAAAATATTGTAGGGAATTTTCCCATCACACTAATCATAAAAAAAAGGATAGGACACTCGTTTAAAGTTCCTGCGTAAGTATCATATGGTCACATATAAATCTTTCATAAACTAAATTCATTTCCTAAAATTAGAAAAATACACTTTATCTTATTTTATTAGATTGCTTCCCCATTTTGGCACGAATATAACCTGTTTACTTTTTTGCTGATTGTATTATATAATTTTCATAGCATTTACTCTTGAAAGAAACCTCTTAATATATTCTAAATTTGAAAAAATACTCCTTGACATCTTATGAGCTTGATATATGCCAGAGTTGTTTACATTTCAAGTAATAACCGTGTAAAAGGAACTTTGATGTGCTAAGCAAAAAGATTCAAACGACTGAAAGAGCCTATGTGAACAATTCTAGAAGAATAGGGAGTCCGTGAAGACTTGGAGGGAATTCAATGCTAGATTTCATACTACTCTTGAATATATATTGCAATAGTATGACTGTCGGATGTATACCGCAAATGCGAAGTACAGGAAATTTTAATATTGCCGGATACACTGAAGAACATTCAGAATAGAGCTGGACCATGATCATACTCTGCGCTCTGAACAACCTGAATAAGTTTTATAAGAAACTGCATTCACATATTGCAAAATTATATTACAGTTCTCTTATAGAAATAGTCTTACACCAACTGATGATATCCAAGTTTAAACTATATGTACTTGCTCGCTTATACTCATATTTTTAAGACTTAGCTGTTGCAAGCAATCCTTACACAAATCTATTCAAATCACTTATTTTATTATCTACATGGAAGATTTTGCCACCATAAAAAGGGAGAAATTATTGAGAAATCCTACTAATATATTTTGAAGTCGACAAAAGAATCCATGATATCTTACAAGCTTGATATATACAAGAGTTTTTTTTTTTTTTTCAGTTAATATCCGTTTAAAAGAAACTTTCATATGTTAAGTGAAAATATTCAAACAGCCGAAAGAAACTCTTTCATATAGACGAGTCCAAATGATATTTTCTCGTTTCTTTAATGAACTAAATGCATATTGCTTGATTATTTACTTATTAATTATTCGAAAAGGGACAAATTGAATGTCTGGTTATTCAGTAACTTTCCTCCTCCTAATGGGCGGATCATTTATTTCTCTATTTAGCTCTTTTTCCCCTTTCTTAGTCAACGGTGGCCTTAACTTAGCCTGTTGGATTCTCTTTGTCTGAGATAATTGTGGTCGAGAGGCCACCGTCATTCCTACTAATGACAGTGGCCTTCATGCTAGCATTACTCTTAATATTGTGTTTTGCCCCCTGCTTTTCCTCCCTTTTCAATAGTTATCCGGCGAATTTAACATCTGAAACATGAATATCTCTACTTGATATCTCCATAGGTTTAGATCACAAGAGATTAGCATAGCACCTGAAGATCTTTATCCCGCGATGCTCTGCTACATTCACTCAAACAACTCCCCAAATACTTTGACAACCAAAATGATCTAAGAGATTTCAACATTAGTTTTTATATTGTCCAACATCTGCCCATAAAACACAGTACAAGCCCCATATATTGGTTAAGTGCAGACTTTTGGCTTATATAAGTTGGTCTGACTCGGAGCAGTTTGCACTCAATTGATGGTACTAAAACATATGCTGCTATGGTTTCTGAGTTGAAAATCTCTTAATATCCTAACCACTTGTGCCAACCCTAGAGCATTTTTTTAGTAGTATCCTAAATTAATGTATCTCACTGCTCACAAAAGAGAATGTGGTTTCGGGTCAGCGTAAATACAATTTTTGTATACATGAGTTATTCGTTCCCTATTTATTTTCTACAATCTAGTTAAAAGTGCCATTATCATAATTGCATCATTTTAAGTTCCATATTTTCAAAAAGAGACATGTTATTTTGACCACCAAACGACATATATCTTGGAAGATCACACAAAAGTTTGTTTAAGGGGTGATGATATCGCAAGTACCTGATATTTTTGTCCATTTTATAATCGTGTACCTAAACTTTTTTTTTTTCAATCAAGTACATCAATAATCCAAATGTGGGTCAAGCAGCACACTTTTTTTTTTTTCAAGATTATAAGTTGCATGAGTTCACTTATTACATGATAAACCACCTTATATCAAAGACGTCGTACTTTCCTAAAAATCATAGATCATTGGAATTGTTGCCATGAGAATCAATTGTCCGATCTCCAATTGTTTATTAATTTTCCATACCTTCTTTTATGAAGTTTTAGCTCCTCCAAGGAGAGTCGGTCGACCGGCACCTCCCATCAGCCTTTGATTGGACATTTCTCTACCTCCCGTCGAAGTTCAACCCCATGTTTTGTTGCAGCTCTCATTTTCTTCTTCAATTCTGAGTTCTGTTGGGAGGGCTCGCGTAGGTTGGCCCTTTGTTCATATTGGGATTGTCCAACAGCGTGAGAAGCCGTTGTACCTAGATAATCGACCCGGTCGGGAATCAATTGATCGCGAATAAGGCCAGGAGATGAGGCCATGTTGCCTGGGCTAAAGAATACCATCAAAGACTCCAACGTACATTGTGAATAGACATCAGAGGCCCTTCTCAAATCACGAGAGTGATTTTTCGAAGCAGCCTTTTTCTGAATCATATTGTCCATCTTCGTAATATATTTGAGATCGTATTGCATTACTCTCACACTCAAACATAATTGAGTGGGGATTAGCCACAATTTACAGGGCCGTGACCCCAATTAAATTTACCCACATCACGTTTTGCGATTGGTCAATTCAATTCGTTTTTATGCATAGCATATTCTGGACGGGGAATCCTAAGATGTCATAGTTTCCTACCTATAGATAAACAGTCAATCTTTTATCTTACTCAGTTTGTATTTCTTCGCCAATTACAACCATGCACTACCAGAGAGTTAAATTACATTTTTGTCCTTGAATTTGTTGATACTTATTTCAGTACTCGAATTGGTTTATTTTTTCTCTAGGTTAATACCACAAAAAACTCAAATTATGACACAAATAATCTGGACTTGTTTTGTGTCACTAAGACCTCTAAACTTGTCCCTTGAGACACAAATATCCTAAACTTTTGTTTTTGTCATAAATAGAGTTTATACCTATATAATAAATATATCCAAGATGAAACTAAAATACATGGTATATATAACGCAAGTATAAATTTGGGTCTTTTATGACATAAAAAGAAGTTGGTGGTATTTGTGTCATAGTGAAAAAGTTTAGGATTTTGGTGATAAAAAAGTATGGGGTATTTGTGTCACAGTTGACATAATTTAGAGGTTATTTTTGTGGTATTTGCCCTTTTCCTTTTTCAGTCATTTTTTTTTTTGTGTGTGTACTCAAGAGGTAATTGGAAGATCGCATTCGTTGTGAAGATATTACATTTTGTTTTTAATTATAACTCGTTGACACCCAAATTTTGATGACCCACAATCATTCATTGCATAAAAAATTAGGAGTGGTCTCAACCCTTAACAAAAATTATTGATTTGTATTTGCATATTAGGAGCATTATAATAAATAAGCCCGCGAGAATTGCATTCCAATAAACTGGTGCTAATGGGTTTAAGCATTGAGTTCCTAATATTTGAATTTTCAAGGTTAAGCCCATTTCATAGGGAAATTCGGCCTAACCCATTCATTTCCTCCGTTTGATCGGATATCATTATGCAATATATGTGATGTTCTGAATTCGGGAGGTGATTGGTCTAGAGCAAATAGCCTCCGCAAAGTATGAATTTGGAAAGGACTCTACCATGAATTAAAGAGAAAACATGCGGTCCTCAAGGAAGATATTCTGCGCACTTAATTGCGGTCACAAGGGGACAGGATCAAGAGCCATAAATTGAGCAAAGCAAAGTTCGGTGGGGCACGAGAGCGAGAAAACCCACGTCCAACATAAGGAACGCTATAACGAGACTCAAAAAAAGCCAACTGGATCAAGGAAGAAAATTATCTAAAAAGTCCTTAATTTATTACATTTTTACCAATTTAGTTCGAAATCACTCAATTTTACCAATTAAGTGCTAACTTTTTTCACAATTTGCCAATGAGTCAATCTAACCAATTTTGGCAAGAAATCATTGACGTTGATGCTAGTCATCCTAATGGCATTGTTGGCATTGATGTAAACAATTTTTAATAATATTTTAATATTTTTTAAAAAAATTTATAAACTTTTTGAGTAATTTTCTTTTCTTTTTCTTTTTTTGGTTCAAAGAACCGATAGGGCCACCAACCATTGGCTAAGGGTTGAAGACCTTTGCCAACCACTGACTGAGGGATGGCAACCCTTACCAACCGTGGGTGAGGGGTTGTGGCACTTACTTGCCCTTGCTATAGTTGACGGGGTGTTACATCCTGAATTTTCGACCCGTCCCGATAAAACGAAATGAGCTTTTCATCAGCGTGCCTATGGTTCTTTTTCTCTGAGCTGATCACTCACGAGTTAACCAATCTATTAGGTGAAACCATTAAGGGTTATAACCGTGGTAAAATCCCTAAAAGCTACCTGGTAGGTTTTTTTTTTTTTTTTTTTTTTTTTTGTCGGTCTACTCTATTCCTATTCTACACTCTCTCTCGGACTTTTGCCCCGCTCTTGCGGGCGTGGGGGAGTCGAAACCCACTCTTGAAACTTACGCGTCCCCACCCCATCCCCCGAGAAGGTGGGGATTTGAACCCCTCACCTCCCCCTTCCATGTTGGAAGGGTGGCCACTGGGGCGAACCCCCAGTGGTTAGCTACCTGGTAGGTTGGATTGGACTAAAATCGCGTCTGGTCGATTTTAACCACGAAATTTCGGTTTCGGGATTTGGACGTTCGAGCATGTCACGATTCATTTATAGGAAATCGTCTCGTCTTTCGGAGAAATCTCGTCAAGTTCGGAATTTTTATGGAAAATCAATTCAGACCATTCGGAAAAGAACGGAAATTCAAATGGGCCACATTGAAGGGATTTTTGGCTTTCGAACCGAGCTATTTAGTGAAGGGAGCTTGCGGAAATTTTGTGGGCTTTATTCTTAGCAAAATTGGACATCGAATTGGGGAAATCGAAGAAGAAATTGAAGCTTATTTAGTGAAATTCGGAGGCTGGTTGGTAGGCTGCATTTTTGGCATCAATTTGAGTAATTTGTGGAAATTCTAAACAAGAAAGAATTAGGGGACAAGCTTTTAATGAAGGAGATAATCTTGTTGACTCTTTCCCCCTTTTCTTCGGCTTCTTCCCTCTTCGCTGCCAACCTCCCTACTTCACTTTCATTCTGCCCTTTCTTCATTTTTTCCGAGCGTTGAAACACCCCACCGAAGTAGCTCTCCCCTTCAAATTCAACTCCACCGATCTTTCGCTTGCTGCCGCGTCCGTGTCTTCTCCCCTGTTCGGTCAACCACCAACAATGACGACCGCATGCAGCTCCTGTAGCTCCACCAGCATGTGTCTCCCTCCATCAAAGCCACTGGCTGCTTCGGCCTCTGATTCTGCTGCGTGTCCTCCACTTGCGCTGTCACTCCCTCACATCTGCATCCCACTTACTCAACCACCCATTTCTCCTTTGCCATCCCACCGAAGCAACCCCACGTTCCCTCTCTCTCTCCTAAACAGCAACCGCAGCAACTCCTTCCCTTCGCCCGTTCCTCCTCTGCCACCGAAGCTGACTCCTATTTTTGTTGACCTTGCAACCGTTTGTCTTCATCTTCATTTCGCTGCCCCCAAAACTTCGACCACTTCAGCCCACACTAGCAATTTCAGTCGGCCCACCATCCATGCATCTTACCCCTTTGTGTTGCAGTTTCGCCTTCACCAGTTGAGCCCAATCGCAAGCCCACTCAAAGCCGACCCATAGCTCTCCGCAAATCAGGGCCAGAGCTCAGCTTATGCTGAGATTCGTTGGGCTGTTTTTGGCCCTGTTCAAGCTCCCGTTGGCGTTGCTGTGAGCCCGAGTTTCGGCTGCCGTCACGCCGCCGTCGTGGTGAACCGGTTTTCACACTAAACCAGTGAGTTTATGCACTAAACTCTACTTAGTAGGCTAATGACATTTAAGGGGTGATTAGGTTCATTTAAGTGTGATTAGTTTAATTGTTAGCTTGTTTAGTTAAATTAGGTTAGTTAGATTAGTTAATTAGGTGGTTAGAAATTGCAATTAGTTAGTTTATTGTGTGGCCTTGTAATTAGAATGGTTAGGGTAATTTAATTAGTTCAATAGGTGGTTAGATTAGCAATTTTTAGCCTAGGTTTGTATTTATTGAATTAATGTGTATTTATTTAATTAATTTCAGTAATTAATTAATTATTCATTTATTATTTCTGGAAATTAGATCGGGATAGCCGGTGATCGAATTTCGTGCCGATTGTAATGGTGTGGTTAATTTCTGCAATTGAGTGTTAATTTGTGCAAATTGAGTGCTGATTTGGAATTTTGGTCATTTATTCCAAAAATTGTGAATTTTGATATTTATTCAAAAAATCTCAGGTGTCGGATTTTAACACTTAAAATGATTTTATATACTAGATAAAACAGTGGGATTTTAAAAAGGAATATATGAATTTTTCGGGTTCGATTTGACCATGTACCCACACACGATATTTTCATTGGATGTTTTTAATAAGAAGAAAATAAAATTATCTTAATTGAGGCATGTGAGTGCAAAGCACAATTTCTTTGGCCGGAATTGAATGATCGTGTGCTGGTTAAGAGAACCTATCCTCGGTGTGTGTCGATGGATGTTAGCCGTCCTCGGTGTGTGTCGGTGGACGTTACCTATCCCTAGTGTGTGTTGGTGGATATTAGCTGTCCTCGGTGTGTGTCGAAAGATGTAGCTATGCTCAAAGGAGTGAGACGAAACCTGGCTATGCTAGAGGACCGATGTGTGTCGAGTAAAACTGCCTGTGCGGGTAGTAATAATCAATTGGAACACATGTCGAGTGAAATTGACGAGCCAAATTATGGGACTAAATTGTGTGGCATGGAATGGGACGTGTCATAACGATTTGGTCCTATAATTAGGACCCCTATGATTGAATTGATGGACCAATGTGTGTCAGTAGTTCTTGCTTGTGTGAGCAGTGATTGATTTAGACGTTCCAATCGACGTGTGAAATTGTTATATACATATGGTTGTGATATGAATTGTGCTGACGTGTAAAAGGGAACTGAGGTGAAGTAAGTCCTCTGTTCTAATTGTGTGGTTGTGTGATTAGGACGCTCTAGGTGTATTACCCTCCTAATCGAGGTTTAGAGTGTAAACTCGCTGAGATTTATATCTGACCCTATCGTGGGCTTCAACTTTTCAGGACCATAGGGTGGAGGACCTAGAGCCGAGCTAAGGGGATCTAAGGTGTGAGTCAGATAGGATAGTTTCTTTCGAGAGCTAGTCTGTCGAAGTCTTTTGAGTATAGACTCTTGTATATGACTTAGTATGTTTACAAAAGCATGTTTTTTTTGTGAATCTGTTATCCTACTTTTCTATCTCGAGATGATTATTGTCAAGGGATTTGTTATTCACTTCCGCATGTGCAATAAAATGAAAATGTAGGTGACTCGTCCTGGGAAGTCGCAATTTTAATTGACCACCGAGGGATGGGCACGCGCTTGAGGATCAGGGTGTGACACGGGGAGCCCTATGCCCTCGCTTTGCTAAATCTAGTAAGAGCGTTACGTGGCCTTGCCAGCCACAATGAGGGTTCATGAGCTCTTATTAGATCCGACAAGGACTTTGGGCCCTCACCCAGGGACCGGTAGGGGTTGTTGGCTCTTACCCAATGGCAAGGAGGTCATTGGCCCTAGGCCAGTGGCTAACAGCACTGCCGATCCTTTGAACCAAAAAAAAGAAAAATAAAAAGAAAAGAAGAAAAAATAAAAATAAAAATCAATTTTTTTAAAAAATTACTAAAATTTGTCTACGTTAGTGGCAGTCTTGCCACGTGAGATGGTTGGTATTGACTAGACTGTCATGTCAGCGATTTCCAGTCAATATTGGTCAAATGGAATTAATTGGCAAAAAATTGAACATGTTTACGATTCAAGTGGTAAAATTAAAGGATTTAGAACTTGAATTGACAAAAACGCAATAAGTTTAGGCCTTTTGTTAATTCTCCTGGATCGTTGAGGAGGATTCTCGACAAAGTGAAAGACTGACGGGAGGTTTAAGAAAACGCAAGAGGCAAAATTTGGTGCATTTGTGTTGAGGTGGATAAAGAAACAAATCAATGGGATTTTCCCATTAGTTGAACGAAATATTAAACAATATAAATGTGGTTTGATTCGGTGCATAAAAGAGGCGAGTGCGTTCGGCAAAAGAAAGGAATCTGGGCAGAGAATATTGAGCATATCTTCAGCGATGAAATTTAACCATATGTAGACAAGACTCTCAACCATTATATAGGACAAATTCATCCACGTCTCGAATTCTGGGGGAGGTAACAAAAACACATATCCAAAGAGAATGCACACGGTTAAGAAAAGCAGAAATTCACTTAACCACTAGAGAAGCTCGATACACACCTGCCCTATCCCGCCGAAAACTCCAAGCGCTGGCGAGCTACCGACACGCCCACGGTGACTCCGCCTTCTCTGGTGTCCCTTCGACAAACGCCTTAGCTGCAATTAAAGCATTATTGCATATAAAAAGCGAATACATGTCTAGGAAAATCCCTCCTATGAGTCCAGATAGATATATTTCTTCAAATTAAACCTAGGTGCTTTGATAAAGCAACTGGTTGATATAACTTTCGCACAAAATAACCCAGGTGGGACAAGTATATATTCTACACACGGACAGAGCATTTCAATTGTGTTTCTTGTACGTTCAAATCACATGTACAGTGATTTAATGATATATGAATGTCACGGGCAATATTACCTCTCAAGTGGTGTTCACGAGGGAAGATCGTCGCCGTAGACATGGACATCGCGGTAGCTGAAGCTGTCACCGTTGCCGTTGGTTTCCACACCAACCCAATCAATGAAAGTGAAAAGGAACTCTCTAAAGCTAACTATTCCTTTCCTACCCCAATCCATCTCCTCTGCACTCATTAAAAAAATAGACCAATGTCAACTATATTCTGGGAAATGAATCGTATCGCAATATTTGCATTATAGCTAGGGTTTTGTGGTTTGTACTGAATCGTTTCATCGTAACGTGGTGAGGAGATTTCTCCCTCGGTGAGGTGTCGTTCAGTGCTTTAATGACGTCTTTCTTCTTCAACTTCCCATCGCCATCTTTGTCCAGAAATAAGAAGGCTTCAATGATCGTATCAAAAGTTGCTTGTATTGATGGTGAACCTATTTTTTCCGTCTGGAAAATCATGTCATAGTTAATAATACAATATTAAAATGGTTTGTTGCTAATTTTTGGGCTTCCAAATAGATTAGATTAGAGATATAAATACCTCATTAGTTGATGAAGATTCTTTCAAGAGATAGATGAGGCATAAAAGAACGATAAATTCTGTGAATTCTATTTCTTGGTTCTCATCAATGTCACAAGAATGAAACAAGTCCTCCATATCCTTTTCGGAGAGTTGAAGCTGCACTTCATCCAAACATTTCTTTAATTCCTCTTTATCGATTTTCCCGTTTGAGTCCTCATCTGGAATGAAAAGAAGAAATGAGGGAGTAGGTTGCAATATTTATTGCCTTCATATCTAATAATAGTGTTGCAATATAATCTATATCTTTAAAGGTGAGAGGATATTGCAATATATACTAATTACTCAAATTTATTAGTATATATTATATACATATAAATACAACAAAAGATTAATTATATAGTTCATAGCAAGTATAAAATTCAACTTATTTCAAAATCTAATAGCTCTAACTTTAGATTATGCCGTCATCATTCACTATCTCAATGATAACCCTGAAATATTCATCATAATCTAACTGTAAGTAAATTTCTTAAGACAAGTTGATAATCTACAACATGGATTTTATTAGTTTTACCAAATAAGATTAAGAGAAAAAAAACATAATGAGCTCAATTTTGGGTTTCTTAGCAAACCCACAAAGATTAAGAAACAAAATTCATATTGTTTTAATTGATAATTTAGATAACACAAATAATTTTGAATGCAACTTGTGCATTTACTCTAGTAATAACAAAAGAACATACGGGGCAAAATAAAATATTGTTAAACTCACCGTATTGATGGTAAACTGCCTTAATATTCTTCAATCCCTCTTTGAATTGAGGAAACTTCATGATGATGCTATCGATTCTTTGGAACTTGTAATGCCTTGATGATGACGTGTTCTTCACTTCGAGCACCTTCTTTTCAAGCTTCGTGTCCAATCGCTTGTACCTAATTTGTGAAGTACGATGGCAAAGTATGTTTCCCACTTTGTTGGATAAAGATTTGAAGGAAGGACAAGCGCATGATGTGCCTGTTACAAAAGTGACTAGTGAGATGTTGATAAGACTCACATCCTTAGTAAGAAATATTTATACAAGGTTAATGATGAATATAGTAAGACTGTTTAACAAAATTGCTAGCATATGTATTTATATAAGTGAGGTAATGCTGTCGTATGGTTACATCCTATGATATGACCATGCGAGTTTTGCGTACTGTTAATGAAAATTTTTATGACATTTGACGAATGATGGCAATCAATTTTTGAAAATTTATGATTGATTAAATATATTGTTTTTATGCTTAATGCTAAAGACCCAGAATTTGACTTTATTTATTTAGATAAGATCAAAACGTTGTACCGCCGGCCATGCTACTTAGGATGGCCGGCAGTAACTGGATGCTACGTTAGTGATTTTTGCAAAAATTAATTTGAATGACTATATTTAAAGCTCACGTAAAGATTTATAACTAAATTGTTGAAGTTGGAAAGTCTAGAATTGATTTGACATTCAAATAATAGATTTAGAATCAATTGGTAATTTTTTATTGTCATTTTCATACCGATCTCTTATCTATAATAAATTGCATTAGGAAACGGGTAACCTGAAAGGTCACCAACGCTTTTTTGGATCGTGGATAACACTTTAAGAACAAGAAAATGGTGTCATGACAAATTTTTTATCTATCGATGGACAAGTGACATGTAGATTGTTTGTTCGTGGGTGAGTTGACGTGCGAATTTATGAATTCGTACATTTTTTTTCTGTTGAGGTGGACGAGATTATATGAATTGAGTGTTGTTATATATATGAGGATGTTAAAAGGCTACATAAATAGGTGTCGCGTTTTTTTTTTTTTAAGGCAAGATGTAAAAAATTCTTATACGACTTCTAGCGACCAATGAGCCATTTTTTTTCATCTCTCGAAGGTCACCTAAATTACTTCCACCCACCAATTATGGCTCAGTCGGTCGCCAAAAGCACTTTGGTCGCCAATTAGCAGCTACATTTACGACTTTTTCGATTTAGACCTTAGCAATTTCTTAAACTGTTAGAGTTGTACTCTGAGCTGTAAAATTCGGTGATATTCCTTTCGGGAGGGAGAAGAAAAAATATCTCCCTAACCGAGGGATTGAGGCATGCGGATATTGATATATTAATATAATGAATGCAATCCTATCAACTTAGCAAGGTCATCTAGTGGGTTAGGCAGCCCTCAATAGAGCTTTTTGGCTCCTTTGTTATGGTGAGGTACAACCTAAGTCACTACCAAGGATTCACGACACACTCTGGTTATTGGTTTTAGGCTTCGGGTCGTTAGAAGTGGGGGCCAAACCACCTTTCAGGGAATATTTGCGACCACAACTACAACTTTTGCAACCAAATACTCTGGTCGCAACATATAAACCTTTAGCTACCAAATAATTTGTGTGGTCACGAAAACATTTGTCGACCAACTTTTGGTCCCCGAAAGTCCTGGTTTCTAGCAACCATTTTTTAGTCGCAATGCAGCGATATTTTCTAGTTTATGGATTGATCTTTATTCTTCTAATAAAGTAATTTTTATCTGTTAAATTACGAAAACTTTCAATCAATCTGAACAAAAAAGCACTTATCTGTAGCATGACATTTAATGTCATTTCTTAGAAGATTATTAATACTTAGCGACATGAAGACTTTATGGATCAGGAAAAAAAAAATCCATGTATAATTAAATAACAATTAACGTGAAGATACCTAACTTATCCGTTTGTTATTCAAAAAATGAATTATTTAAAAAATATTTTTCTAAAAATGATTTCCTGTATCACTTAAGCTAATTAGTCAATAGAAAATAGGTTTAATATCCTAAAAAACCCTAAATTGATACACCTGCAATAAATTTATCCCAAACTAATTTTTTTATCATGAAAAATCCCAAACTGGTATATCTATGATAAATTTATTCTGACTGATTATAAAAAATCATAAACTGGTATACTTGTGACAAATTTACCCAAAACTAATTTATTCAATTGCTAAAAACCACAAATTGATACATTTGTGACAAATATATCCTCCATTAAATTAGATTAATATCACAAAAAATCATAAAAATTATATAATTGTAACAAACGGAGAATGAAATCACAAGTTAGTATACCAGTCAATTGTTATATGTCATTCAAATTAGTAATTTGACAATAAAATTTAACGGAAATTAACAGAGGGTAGGTTTATCACAACTATACCAGTTTGGGATAAATTTGACAAAGGTGTATTAGTTTGGGATTTTTAGTGGTCAAAAATTAATTTGAGATAATTTGTCACAGGCATATCGATTTGGGGTTTTTTAGAGTATTAACTATAAAAAAATGTCTTTACCAAAAAAAAAAACTATAAAAAATATTTTTTGTTTATTTATTTTTATAAGCGATATATGTAGGGAAAATATTTTCCGAACCATTTATTTTTCACGAATGAATTGAAGCATTAGTGACAATCATAACTATAGTCTATCTTTTTATTTGCTAAGCCAACACACAACACTCTAATGATATAATTATCAATATTTTTCATCCTAGGAGTTATAGATTTACGTTTACCAATCTTTTATGAAAATTACTTGTTGGAATGAGTAAAAACAATTCAAATTATCATATTGTTTTGCTGTTTTTGCTTCTCGCATGATTGAATAAATTCTACATAATGACAATTCTACATATATAACATTAAACGAGAACGAATTTAAACATTTAAAATAAAAGAAATTCTACCTAGCGAAAGGATTTAAGGATTACCTATTTGATCTTTCATTTTGATTGTCTGTATTGGAGAAAGGAGATGGCTCTTCCGAGAGTTAAAGAAGAGAGGAAAGAGCAATGTTTCGCAGGTGACAAGAATATCGCATACAGAAGATAACGAAAAATGAACCACCAAGAAGAATTATAAGAGATGCTAAAGTAGCTTTAAATGTAAGCATATTTATTAATATTCCTTTCTTTTTCTTTTTATTCTTTATTTTGTTTGATAAGAGACATTCCTTTCTTCACCAGCGACTACTCAAAACAAATCTTCTTGAGGCATGTTGTCAAAAAATAATTAGATAAATTAGGGAGAAAACTATGTTAGCAAAGAAAAGTTCACTAAAAGTCTTCAATTTTTTGCGAAGAGAATGCAATTGAGCAATAAACATTTTCCGACATAATATCCATCCAGTGTATATTGGTAGACCAAGAATTTTAAAGACAGTTCTGAAATTTTTTATGCTTAATCGACATTTGAAAAAATTGCAACTTAGGCTGCGGGCCCACTATGAACCTCATAAGTCTGCCAGTGTAGTCAACAATATATGAACTTGCTTAAATGACTGGAAATTACCTATATCGTACCGTTGAATTGCACTTCCGATAACTTTGCGACTTCTCGCGAACGTTTATAACTTGCACAAATCCAGAGGGTTAAAACTCGGTTCGCCCTAAGTAGATTGAAAGGATAAGGGGTCGACGGTGTAAACTGTGCTTCATAAAGGAAAATTCGAGAAAATCTACTCCATGTTGGGCTATTTTGGGAATTTGGGTAATGCAAATTGGCCGACAAAACTGTCCTTTTGATTAATTAAGGTTGTTGGAATTGTGAATTACTTTTCTGAGATTCGATTTAATTAGGGTGGGTAGATTACAAGTGCTTGTCAGTTATCCACCTCGTAAATATGCTTTGTCAAGAGAATAATTGTTTGCAATACGCCGTATGCTTCCTAGGCCATGTTATCCAGGACTAACCGTGGAGTGTTGCAGAATCTGCCTGGCTAGTTACATAAGTCTACTAGGGTTTTCTGTGGACATACGTTTATGTAAAATCACAATCGATTAAATTGTCATGCTTGATTTATCAATCTGAATCTACCATAAAACTAATAGCCATAAAACTAATAATTACAAAACTGGCTCCTCCTCCTTAATGAGGTCAACTAAATTTTATTTTTAACAAAATTTCAAATCTTATGTAGTTTTTGTTTTACAAATGTCTAAATCCGATATATATGCTTGACTTTGTTAATTAATGATCTTGGGACTTTTAATTGCCGAATGCTAAAGAATCCAAAAAGCTTGCAAAATCCCCACACACGCAAAAGCCAAAATAGAAAAACCTCAAAACAAGCATGAAAATGTTCTTTCACATGCGAATACAGTGAAATGGGGCTAAAGGATAGTAGGAGGGTCAAGATTATCATTTAAGCAATTAATTATTGAGGCTGTTCAATCAGTATTAAACAACCATTGGTGTGTAGATTCTTCTAAGGATCAGTAATGCATGAAAACCAAGAGGATATTAATGTATTAATAATATCAATCGGCGTCTACTGAGGTGGCATGCTTTTCATATGTGGTCTTCCAACCATTGGTGTGTAAATTCTTCTATGTTTACCGTTAAATCTCTAATGTGCGGCTGAAATTTATACTTCATGCGAGTGCTTGGTTTACATACAACACTTTCCATCGGTTACTTATTTCTTGGTCCTGTTATATTAGACCATCAATCTTTTTGTCAACTGCAAGATAGACTTATTTGACTATTTTATTTGGTAGATGATGCAAAATTTGGGTCGTTTTGTGTAGAGATGTTGATGGACCGTTTCGGTTTAGGTCCCGTTGACACCCTAACAAACTAGGGCATAAGCGTATTTCTTTTTCGTGACCTTATCTGAGATGCGAATCGCATAGAACCCAGATCAAGAAACGATTCGGGTTTATCAAGTACATGTTTTTTGTGTTTATTGTTTCGCACTACCGATTACCCTGATTGTTTTGGTTTTGAAACAAGTTGGACAACGTGTTTCTGTTCAGTTCGAGTTAATGACTTGAAATTAATCAGAGGCCCATTGTTTTACATACCGCCCAAACATAATGGATTCTCACTCCGAGAAAGATCCAAAATGTTATATTCGATTTGGTATGGGATTTTGGTTTAGGCAGTTCATTTTCATACCCCTATTTCTGTGAATCCGCGATAAGCAATAACATGGATTTGGTTCATAGTGGTATTTCAATATGATATAACCCACTCCACGAGGCCAATTCTTTGGTTCGTAAATGCGAAACGATCTCCCGCGCTTTACCGGCTCCCGACCAGCCTAGTAAATAAAGTAATAGTGGCTAAAAAATAATCATAAATGAATGAGAGAAATCAAGATTGAGATCGGTAAGTTTCGGGAGAGTCCGTGCGATGCATAGATGCCATCTCATTAGAGGATTATTTGTGCCGCTTAGTGGTATGGTAGCTCTCATGAGGATCATCTCGAGAAGTTCGCTACATATGTGAAAACTGTCACATGCGATCTTCTACAACAGTAGTGTAGCTTGTTATTCTACTGCACTTCTGATCTTCCCACACTATTAATATCATGTTGCGCCAACGTGTGTTTCTTTCCTTTCAATAATAATGAGGTGAATAAAATATTTAAGACGTGAATATCTCCACTTGGTATCTTCATAGGTTCATATCAGATGAGATAGCGTAGACTCATGGAAGATTCTCATTACGCGATATTTTTTATGCATTCACTCAACGAACTCTTTAAAGACTTTGATACAATTTTTGTGATTGTCAAAATAATCTAAGGGATTCCAACATTAGTTTTCAGAATGCCCAACCACAGAATGCCTTCCGTGACGGTCGCACCTGCTGGAAAGCCCCTGATCCGGGAATTTTTAAGATCAATATTGACGGGGCTTATCTCAACGGTGCTACACAAGGTCACATCGCCTATATCTGTCGAGACCAACATGGGCAGATGAGGGAGGGTCTGGTCAACTCTGTACCTGCGTCGTCGGCTCTGCACACTGAAACCCAAGCCCTAACCTTCGCCCTGCGCCACCTCCTCCAACACAACCGAGCGGCAGAGCCTGTACACATCGAGTCTGACTGCCTCCTCTTAGTGGACACCATCAATAACCGCCTTGATCCTCCATGGCAGCTCAGTCCCCTGTTCGCCGAAGCTGCGGATCTCCTGGCTCGCTTCGCTTCTCTCAGAATCACGTTCTCCCCTCGTAGGGCGAACTCTGCAGCCGACTGGGCTGCAAAAGCCCACGCGACAGGAGGTCTTCCTAGTGACTGGGCCGTCTCTCCGCCCTTTCCTTTGTTTGATATTTTACTTACAGATGCTGTAGCTGCGGGCTGTATTCCCACTTAATATCAATATTATCAGTTTCCGTCCAAAAAAAAAAAAAAATTAAGTCGAAATGTTTGTCTGCACAGGTGTAAAGAAACTCAGAAATTGAGTCAATGAAGCATAATTTTTCATTGATATGTTGTACAATATATATAGAGATATCACCACCTATAATTATGGTGAAAGATAAAAATAAAAGATAACAATTTAACCTATAAGGAAAACAAATCACAAAAGATCTCCAAATGATCAGTTCGTTGATGCTCTATTTGGTTTGTTATTTTCATACTGATTTGTAGAATATTCTGCACTCAAATAATATGAATTTTTCAGTTTTGATTTTCTACTTCAATACTCCCCTTTAAATCGTTTAATGGGGAGGACTAGAGACCGAGTTTGATTCATAAACCGATGAACATATCTCGAGTCAATGGTTTGGTGAAAATATTAGTAATTTGTGAGGAAGACAGGACATAGCGTGTTACAATAGAACCAAGAGTAACATTTTCCCTAACAAAATGATAATCGATCTCAATGTGCTTTGTCCGAGTATGAAAAACTAGATTAATTGTGAGATGCAATGCCTATATGTTGTTCAAGAAAAGTAATGAAGGTTGACGTTGGTAGGTCCCAATGTCATGTAGTATGTATGAAATCCAAGTGAGTTCAGCAATTGCGAAAGCAAGAGTTTGGTATTTGACTTCAGTTGTGGAGTGGGCCACAGTAACTTGTTTCTTGGCACACCATAAAATACAATTTGATCTAAGAAAAATACAATCAGTAGTAGAATGTGTTGGATGTATGCCTTAAAGCACTATGTAATAGTTACATGTTAGGCATTTCAGTTGTATTATCATTATTATTATTTAATTAATGGCAATAACGTATTCATTCATTTGTTCAATTATTTTATATTTATGAATAATTCCATAAGATCAGTTGCAACTAGACTTATTCTTGAGAGATCAAGAATATATGCGATAGGTTCACAATTAGGCTGAATCTTTAAACTATTCCTAGTCAATGGATTATTGAATGGATATTTATAATCCTATTGAGACCGGTGTGTTCTTAACTTCACCATTAAGTATTGGATACTTAAGGTAATGATGAGTCACAAGTCATTGGGTATTGTGATGCCCGAGTTAAGAACACGAGTGTTTGTATTACACAAGTTCACTGAACGTGACGCATATGGAACGATTAGCGACATGGAAGCTTTTAGTGTGGTCAATGTCTAATTGTTCATGCTTTGGTCTTGTGTAAATAATCCTTAGACCTGAGGCATAATGTTAACTTATGTGTCAAACAACTATGGTTCACGAGTGCACATAATGGCGATCGTTAATCCGTCTTTATACCTGATGGTCATAGTTTGTTCATATATGAAGTTGCACGTGTACGCAATATGGAATCTGTCTCCTTGTTACATGCAAGATATAATAATGATGTCCTATACAATCTGATTATGACAATGCATTGAAATCCTCGACTAGGGTTGTAATCGAGAATGAATTGTTTATGTCTTGAATAAAATGCATGTAAATTAGATTTGTGCATATGATTGAATTGGTGACTTGACAAATATTCCATGGTCTTTGTTTGATCGAGACATAGGGCCTGTTTGGTTCGGCTTTGGGGAAATGCCTTTGGGAGAATGCAAATATCCTTGAGGTAAAGAGGTTTTTCGAAATGTTACACCGTTTGGCAAAACCCACATTTGTAATGGGCTTTTGCTATTTTTTTTTTTTTTTACTTTGAAAATCAAATTCGGCGGCCAGATCTAGCCGCTTGAGGTCGCGACCTCAGGTAAATCCTTCGTTTGAGGTCATAGAGGCTAGATCTGGCCGCCAGATCGCTAGATCTGGCAGCCTGAGGTCGCGACCTCAGGTGGCGACACTTAGCGCACGCAAACTAGGCGACGCCGCTTGGGTTCATGACCTCAGGCGGCATCCTCGGAGGTTCATGCGACCCAGGTGACGCCGCCTGGGTCGCAGGTTGTGCCACCCCAGGCAGTGGTCACCGGGGACGCGCGACCCCCAGGTGGTGGTGGCAGCTACCTTAGAAGCCCGACTCTCAGGCGGGGAAGAAGATGGGCAGGGAAGAAGAAGATGAATAGTGAAAATTGTATCTAAAAAATGCCAATGCTCAAAGCAGCTCCTCCCCAGTATTCAGCTTTCAGCATTGGGAATGCTCATATTTGCCAAACACAAAATATTTTCTCCATGGGGCTTTGGGGGCCCAAAGCCCCTTGGGAAAGTCGAACCAAATGGGGCCATAGTAAGACAGAGGGATTAAATTACACTATAGCCAAAACTGACAAGTTCATTATGTTTTTAATGCATTCACACTATCCGGATAGTCATGACATATTGCTAAATGTTAATAATGGCTTATAGGACCTAAAGATTAATTGTGACAATTAATTCTTTTGGGAGTACTAATGTGTTAGTACAAGTCTTACTACCAGCTTAGTGATGAACCTAGCGATGTCACACACCATAAACAATTAGGATAACATGGAACACGAGAGAAATAATATTGCAAATGTGTTTGCTATTACTGCAATCGAATTGAGTTGACTTGAAATTATGTTGTCTCGTTTGGTTAGATTTCTTTACCAATTATGACCACGCATGAAATTAGTCAGAGAGCTAATTGGATTTTGGTCATTCAAATTGTCACGGCCCGAACCTCGGGCGCATGCACATCCCTCGGTGGTTGATCAAATTGCGACATTCCCAGGACGTGTCACCGACCCAAACGATTCATGCACATGTGGAAGCGAAAGAAACAATCCCCAGACAATAATCAACATGGGATAGAAAAACATGACAACCATATAAAACAAACCACACTTTTATAAACAAACTAGTTTATACACAGATGCTAACTCTAAAGTTTATGTACAGGAGTCTAGATCAAAAAGGGCTATGGAACCACCTAAACTCCGGACTCTCCAGTCTCCGACTCCGGGTCTTCCACGGCACCATTAGGAGTGTCGATATCCCAAGGGTGCACTATCTCCCACTCCCCGATCCAACGGGAGGTCCGCCAAAGCCACCCAAAGGACCCCTCCCGACTCCCATCGGGCTTGTGAAGGTACTACGCCTTGAAATAATGAGGTACCAAGTAGGGTAGGCCCTCATCTACCCAAATGGTGGACTCAACAAGCTCACGGGTCATGCTGGTCCCGAGAACTGGGAAATAGGAACGTTGGAAGTCTACCTCCCTCGAGACCCCATAACACACATGACGTGCCTCCATCTAAAGACCTGTAAAGAATGAAACTCACGACAGGGTGAAACAATGTCTCAGCAAGTCCATGCCCTAAACCTCGATTAGGAAGATAATACACATAGAGGTAGTCTAATCACATATCACAGAAGAATTACATCGTCTCAGCACCTCCCTGCACGTTAGTACAGCTCATATAACATTTATAGATGCAGTAAATGAAATCAACAATTGGAACGCCTCACTTTCAAATCAATCAATCACAGGGGTCCCGATTATAAGGCCAAATGGTTATGACATGTCTTATTTCGTGCCACACAATTTTGTCCCATAATCAGGTGCATTTATTTCAATCATTCATGTGTCCCAATTGATTACGACCCAACGGCCACGGCCGATTCAACAGTCAATGGTCTTCCAGCATAGCCGGGCATCATCTTGCACCATCGAGTACAGCAACGTCTGCATCTAGACGGCATTCCCGAAGGAGCATTAGGCTAGCCTCCACTGCAATCGGCATCCGTCGATGTGCATTCCCGAAGGAGCATCGTCCGGCATAAAAGCTCGTGACGGGTTCTCATATCAATCACACATATATCCAATCCCGGCCAAGGACATTATGCTTTGCACTCAAATGTCTCAATTTAAATAATGTACTTGGCCTATTTTCTTCATATTAAAAACACTCGATAAAATAATCGTGTGTAGGTACACGGTCAGCTTGAGCCATAAAATGCGATATTCTCACCTTTAAAAATCTCACTATTTGATATAGTACTTAAAAACATTTTTGGCGTCAAAAACCGACACCCGGTATTTTTCTAATTAAATACCAAAAATCCATAATTTTGGAATAATAGTTCAAAAATCACTAATCAATACCAATTGCACAATTTAACAATCAATTGCACAAACTAATTATACCACGATAATCAGCACGAAATTCTAACGACCGGCTATCTAAAAATAAATAAATAAATTATAAAATAATTAAATAAAAGCAAAATAATTAAATAAAACACTAATTAAGCTATATACACTAATCTAACCACCTAATTGGGCTTAAATAAATAATGTACTAAGCTAATTAAATTACACCATCTAATTAACCCATAACTAAACTAATCTAACCACCTAATTAACCTAATTAACTAACTAAATCACTAATTACACTAACTAATCCTTCTAATCCAATCTTAGTCTAAACCAATACCCCTCTAAGCATAATTAACCTCCTAAACAATGTTTAGCAAGTAAACTCACCGGTTAGCAAGCCGATGAGTTCACAGTGACAGCGATGCGGAGGCGAGTGAGACTCGAGCCTACAGCGACGCCAAGCGAGGTCCAAAAGGGCCCAAATAGCCCAGCATGTCACGCCACGATCCTCAAGCGCGTGCCCATCCCTTGGTGGTCAATTAAATTGTGACGTCCCAGTACGCGTCACCAACCCTTTCGTTTTAATATGCATGCGGAAGCGAATAAATAAATCCCCAGACAACACAGATGTGATAGAAAAGCAGGGCCAAAATTGTGCAAACTACAATACACCTTTATACACAGCAGACTAGGTCATTTACAAAACTAGTCTATATTCACAAAATCTACAAAAGATCGGTCCTCAAAACAAAGCTATCTTACAACCAGCTAACCAGACTCAGTCGCCGATTCATCAGTCTCCATTAGCTCCGGATGGGACGTCGGGTTCTCCACCACGCCATCGGGAGGATTAGCTGGATCCTCGTCTAGAGCAGCATCAATTACCACAGAGGGTGTCACGCCCCGATCCTCCGAGCACATGCCCATCCCTCCATGGTTGATTAAATGCGACATCTCATGACGTGTCGCCGACCCATTCTTTTTAAATGCACATGTGGAAGCAGATATTAAAATCCCTAGACAATAATTCAATGGGATAGAAAAGCAGAACTACAACTTATTGAAACTAGAACACACATTTATACATATCAGACTAATTCATTTACATTGCTAGCCGATATATACGAGGTCTATCAAAAGGGTTGGTTCTCAAAATTTGTTGACCTGGGGCCAACTATTTAGACCCAATTGCTAAACCTTCGGGGTCTATTGGGTCCAGGTGAGATTGCGGATCCTCCACTTCACCCTCGGGTAGATTTGCTTGATCCTCCTCTTTGGTAGCCTCGATCACCTCGGCCGGGATGTCAAAGCCTCTAAGAGGACCTATCCTCAAACCATATGGTGTGGTATGAAACTAGGCTCTAAAATGATCGGGTACTTCCTGGTTTGGGGCCTCTTCTGTCCAGATTGAAGTTACCACAAACTCATACGTTTAATCACTCTTGGGATCAGGAAACACATGGACCTGCTCGGTCATTCTCATAGGACGACCATATCGCCCAGGGGGACTTGCCATCTCCGAACCAAAAAATGTTGTCCCACATTGGGGTGAGATTACGTCTCAACAAGTTCTACCCCCTAAAACCCAATTAGTAAACCAATACACTATGGCTGCCAAAACACATCACGAGACAGAGGGCTTACCTTGGCCTCATATTCCACCTGCACATTAGCACAGTTCAAATAGGCACCCAGTCACATCACACGAATCGATACCTCGATCAATCGACTTAGTCGATTTCATGTCAATCTGACCAGTCCCCGATCGTCGCACTTATTTAATCTCAAATCTTACTCACGGTTCAACGAGCATAATTTACCAAATTTCTTAGCTATAAATCACAGTCCTAACGACACGACCTATCTTTAGGTGGTAAATCACAGCCTAATGGGCGCGACCTCTATTAGGTGGAAAATTACGGCCTTATTAGGCGCAACCTCTATTAGGTGGAAAATTACGGCCCATGGGCGCGACTTTTAATAGGTGGCAAATTACAACCCAACGGGCGCAACCGACTCCAAATTCGATGGCAAAACTCAGCCCCACTAGCACAACCATACTTTGGCGGCTTTCGAGGTTCAACTCACAACCTCTCATAGTCAATTTCTAATTGAACACCGACACTAATCAATTTTGGGATAAATCCCCACATACTCATCAACTCATTCAATTTCCACAAACCAGTGCTATATTAAATAAATAGAAAGCACCGCTACAATCAGCACGAAATTTCGGTCATCGACGATCCCAGTCTAATTTTTGGAAATTAATTAATTAATTAATTAAATTCGAAAATTAATTAAATAAATACCAAAAATCCAACTTAGGCCCATATCGCCTAATTGGAAGCTGAGATGGACTCGGAAAATTTCCGAGACCCATTCAATAAATACTAGCACATATCTACTAGCTAATGACTATGTCTAACCACCTAACATGCATTGTTAAGTCACTAATTTAAATATTCTAAACTAATCTAACCCCTTAATCATGCTTAATTAACACTAAACAACCCTTAAGCGTAATTAGCAAACTAGGCAGGGTTTAGTCAGCTAAACTCACTTGAATTAAGATCCGCTCGGATCAAATTGACGAGTATGCGACGAAGCTTGATTCTTCCCAAAGCGGGTCCGCCAACCAGGACCGAAAATGGCCTCGCAAAGCCCACAATTGATTAGAAAGGGCTGCTCCACCTCGGTACAGTGAAGAACAGCCACCGATCAGGAGTGGTTTGGGCCGATTTTGGTGGTCGTGGTTGGAGTTGCGGGCTGATTTGGTGTCGGGCCTTGGGCGAGGGACAAGTAGACCGTGATGCGGCTGCTAGGCTTGCTGAAAAATGGATGGACAAAGCTAGTTCGGTGGGCTAGAACAAGTAGGACCAGTTGTTGGGCTTGTTGGCCAGGTGATGAAGGTCAGCGAGAGAGTTGAACGTTGATTCGGTGAGGTGGGATTCATGAAGCGTGGGTCCGCAAGTTTCGATGGAAGTGGAGCGTCTGTGGTTGCGCACATGTGAGGAAGGGATGAAAGCGAAGGAGACCAGGCTGTTGAAGATGGCATAACCCCGTCGATGACCGAGGAAAAAATCAAAGGTAGCTGGTGGCTTAGTCCAATAGAAAGAGAGAAGACCGAAGAAACGCCAATCCAAAAAGTAACAAAGCAGACAACAAAGCAGCAATTAAAAGGATAAGATCAAGACAAGTCAAAGGAAAAAGGAGAAAGAGAATACCAACATGCAGAGTTGGTCGGCCAAGAGAGAAAAGGAAAAGAAGAAAAACGTGCGGGGAAGGAGCTCTCGTGAAGAGAGAGAGAGAGAGAGAGAGAGAGAGTCATGCACGTACGTGGATGATGTGAGACCAAGTAAAAAGGGAAATGAAATAGAAAGTTGTAGGAGGGATACGTCGGCCAAGATGGGGGTGTGTGAGTGAGGGCGTCGGTTCAAGAAAAAGGAGAAGAAATAAAAACCAAACTAAGTCATAATTTTGCTCACTTCAACACCACAATTTTCAATTGGTCAAGCTCGGCCACCGTGCTCGGCCACTGTGCTCGGCAACCATCGCTCGGCCACCGTGCTCGACCACCATCGCTCGGCCAAGAAGTGATGGGAAAATAGGAGGCGAGGGCGGAGGAGGAGGAAGAAGGGGGCTTGAAGGTGCATAGAGAGAGAGAAGACGAGGAGTGCTAGGGAAACAGGGAGGGCGCAGATGGAGATGGTGGATTGGGCTCTGCTCAGAGTGTGGCTGGTGCTGGTGTTGTCCTTCAAGGAAAAAGACGCCGCTGCCATGGCTTCTCTCTCTCTCTGTTGGTGTTGTTCTTCGGGGAATAAGACGACACCGCCATGGCTTCTCTCTCTCTCTCTCTGTTGGTGTTGTTCTTCGGGGAATAAGACGACACCGCCATGGCTTCTCTCTCTCTCTCTCTGTTGGTGTTGTTCTTCGGGGAAGAAGACGACGCCGCCATGGCTTCTCTCTCTCTGCTGATGTTGTTCTTCGAGGAAGAAGACAACGCTGCCATGGCTTCTCTCTCTCTCTCTCTCTCTCTCTCTCTCTCTCTCTCTCTCTCGATTTGGGGATTTAGGGTTTCGACTTGGGGTTTAAGACGCCAAATGACGTCGTTTGGTGGTTTACACGCTAATTAGACTCTCCGGTGAGCCACATCAGTACAAGAAATTAATAAAAAAAGGCCACGTCGGATTTCCGGCTGATTAGATCGGCGTTGGCACCAAAGTGAGCGTTTTTCAAATTTTTTGGCACCAAAGTGAGCGCCGTACACGACTTATGGCATTAACAGTGTACTTCTCCCTACAAAAAAGGAAACATAACAAACCCCCCCCAAGAACCTTGTCCACGTCGTTTCCTCGCAGTGACTTTCTGCCGAAAAGGGAACAGAACCCCCAAACCTCATCTTCTTCTCCTTCTCACTCCTTCAGCCTTCGTTCAAACCTCATCCTCTTCTCTTCCTCGCTCCTCCAGTCTTCATCTTGAATGAGAGAGAGAGAGCCCGAAACCCTTTCTTCTCTTTCTCACTCCAGTCTTCATCTTGAACGGGAGAAAGAGACGGAGAGAGATGGAATGTGATGAAGCGAGGGAAGAAGACGTGATGCCTCCAACTCCGGTGGATGCTCCCCCCACCGATTCTGATGGAATGCCTGTCCCGATCTTTCCTCGCCTAGAAGTGGAGGAGAGCATTCGCCGGATGAGAGATATCACGATTGCGAGAAATATGGAAGAGGCGGAGAGATTTTGCCGGATGAATCTCCAAGGTAACCCTTGATTTCCTCCCAGATTCTAAATCCCAGATTCTAAAGTGAATCGTTTCTTATGAACCCATTTCTCCTTTTGACATTCAGAGACACCATTCTTTGGGCCAGTCAAGCTGTGTCAGTTTGGAGATCGAATTTCTTGCCAGCGTAGATTCACGCCTATCTCGCTAGTAAAGCATGACGGAATCCTTTTGGTGAAGGCACAAGCAGAAGACCGCGGCTGCCTCAGGGGAATTGTTCATGGTTTTGCTCCTAATGACATTCATATCAAGAAGGGAGGCACACACTCCTTGGATCATGTTCGTGGCTGGCAGAGATTAGCGATCCTAGCAGATTTGCTGTTCAACTTGAACGTTCAGGAGCGTTGTCTCTTGTGGGTTATGTGACAAGTAATGGCTCTTGGTCGTCGGCTAAGGTTGTGGTCCTTTGCATCCTCATGTTTCTTGGCTTCCTAGCTGCTCAGGCAAATTGTTTCACAGCTCCAGAATGGGAGGGATTGGATCGGTGGCCACCATGCTGGCCTTTTTGATTAACATGGCGTTGCTCCTCGTCCTCAAAATTTGATGACGTGCTTGGCAGTTGCTCTTGGAGGGAAATTGTTCCGCAGCTCCAGAATGGGAGGAACGGGAGGGACTGGATCGGTGGCCACCGTGCTGGCCTGATACCTTTTGTTTTCTGGTATCTCTTCTTTTCTTTTCTTACTAACAATAAAGAATTTGGGAAGAATTGTGCCCTCTTCAGATAGTTCTAGGTATAAAAGCGATTTGTGTTTGTCTTATGCCAAGTGTTTTACGAGCATGAGATAGTCTTGATGTTGTGTGCTTATGTTTTTTGACAATAGGAACCCGAGATATATGTTTAGTACTTCATGAAATGACGATTTTTTTTTTTTTTAATAATCCCTAATCTTTAGTGAGGACTAATGAAGCATTTGGTCGAGCTGCGTAAGCCATTTATCTGTGGTGTCTTCCTATCCATTATGCTGGAACCGACTTCCACTGGCAACTGATCCTTATGAAGTGACGATGTTTCTTCTGTAATCCCTAATCTTTAGTGCAGCGTAGTTTTCTAAGATTAGAAGGGGATGACTGGAAGGTTGTCAGGAATGTACACGTGCATATTTGTTCTTCAACATTATTTTATAGTCGTCAGAAGTCTGACGAAACAACTTGATGAAAATCATCCGTCTCACCTAGAAGGATTCTAAAACAAAGTACTTCGGATGAAATGCCAGAAAAGTTGGTGAATGATGAAAATTTATTGTAATCTGACGATTCTGATGAAGATGACGAGTCCATTCTACCGCCTATTGATGTTCAAGTTCAAGCAGCAAAAACTGTATGTTTCACGTTAATCAAGATTGTATATTTGCCTCCTTTTGTCCCTGGTATGAACATGAACGTTGGTTTTGCAGCCCCATGAACCCGTTCAGGACGATGATAACAATGGAGAGAAAAGCGTATAATTTGGTAGGAAATGTGCTTTGTGGGTGAAGTCAGAGATCTTTCAATACGTTGATTTCGAACTACTACTCTCTTCAGGCTATCCTTCTAATGTTCAGTCTCCACTCGACGTTTAGCACTGGCTTTTGATGTCCAAAGGCAAGTCTTGGGACGTGCCATAGCTGGAAATCAAATAGCAGCCAGTTCCTCTTGACCACCACCCCACTGAACATTAAGCAAAACTTATCCTTTCTTTTCAACAAACTCCTGGCATACTAAAGATTGTGACTTCAAAATTATGGACCTATGGCTTTCAAAATGCACGAGTTTTCTTTTGTTTTTGTGACACGCATGAAAACTCAATGGAAATATTTAGTGCCATGTCATTGTAAAATTGCTCTTGGAATGTATTCAATTTGTGGTTGACTTTGATGCCACTATAGGGATCCGGCAATTCCATCCTTGCCTGAAACAATTGATGGAAAGCGCCATATCACTTATCAGGTGAGCCTACGTGCGATGGTTCTGGTCAGTTCCGTTAATGGTCTTAGCTACTCATTGCCATTGTCAAAGTTTTAACTCTGGCTGTGCAAATTGTTTAGATGGAGAAAAATAGAGGGCTGACCCATGATCAGAAGAAACAAACGAAATATCCAAGGAAGAAGTACCAGGTGAGTCAATCGAATCAGATTGTTGATGTATATTCTCACGTCGACTTTCAATGTTGCCTGAAATTATTTATGTTAATTTCACGTGCAGAATAAGCATGAGAAGGCAGTGGTCCGACGAAAAGGGCAAGTTCGGGAGATCAGGAAGCCTTCCGGCCCTTTCGGTGGGGAAGCGTCTGGTATTAATGCAGGAATCGGTCGAAGCATAAGATTCAAGAGCTAAATGCTACCACTTTGGATGGAAAACTGTCATGCAGACCTTGGATCAACCTGCCGGTGATTTGGGCAACATGAGTATGTATAAATAAATCGTCAAGTTTCTACGATTGCACAAGATCTAGTTGGTGTCTAACGGGGATGCAAGTGGACGACTTACGAGCCCCGGCAGACCTGTTGCCCATCATCGGCAGCCCATTTTTGTTAGTATCAGAAGACTGGAGTTTTGCTTTGAGTTGAGATTGTTTTCCATGTCAAAGGCCTTGTATTATTAGCAAGAAACCTTGTCGGAATTTGGTTATTAAAGATTATGACTTCATCCACTGTGTTATTTTTTCCGTTTCTTTCTAAGGAGCCGATTCCATGTGTTCAGTTTATACTCCCCGCCCAAAGGGGTTTTTCTCTTCAGCTAGTAGGACAGAATTTTGTTGAAAGAATTTGAGGTGAGGATGGACTGTGTTCCAATATGTGATCACGAATCACAGTATACTTAGTATACTTTTAGAACGTAAGATGCTGTCTTTCGAAGACCGATCTTGGGCCAGGAAGGACCCATTCCAGTTGAAGTGCTCACATCAGAAGCATGCAAGCGATGTCTGGTTTGGTGATCCTTAAGAGAGAATTTATGGCAAACCTTGAAGCTAATTTGAAAGAGTAAACCACAGGGTTCCGAGAAAGAAAAAAGAGGGAACTACTGATATATATTTGTCTCATTCAAGAACAAAGGTATCAAATATTCCTGGTTTCTTAGAGATAAGCCTCGTTGAAGTTTTGTGTCTGGACCGTGCGAAACCATCCAGTGCATCTGGGCTAATAATCAGGGGGCAGTGTTCATTCGAAGATCACATTTCAGGATGAAGGGGGATCCTGTCCTTTTAGTTTCCTACCAAGATAAGAACGGAGTAATCTGAAGATTGTGTTTCAATGTAGATGAAGACGACTACAGGTGGCAGAAACGAAAACGCAGCAGCATTCATCCTTCCTAATTTTCGATCAGTCCATGCCCACTTGCCATAATTCCCATAACTTCTCTCTACTCATATTACACAGAAATATGGAAAATCCATAGCTGGTCGTAGACAAGAGAGAGAAGAGGAGAAGAGAAGAGAGAGAATCATACAGCACAGGAGAGATCAAAGGAAAACGAATTTCATTCGTTCAGTACAAGAAAAGTTCAAAGGAAAACATACTTCTTTTTCTGTAATTTTTTTTTTCTTTGGTTGCTACACCCTAAAAAATTGAACTTTCGGAGGGAACTCGACGGAATTTGTGCTTCACCGTTGAGGGAGAGCCGAGAGGGACAGGAGCGACACTAGAACTGCAGCCATGGCAACCATGGAAGTCCATCGGCAAATTCTCTCGGCGAAGCCCGCCTTCCCAAGGTGGATCAACACCAGTGAGACATAAGATGATGTGAAGGCGAGCATGATGGACAGCACTAGCAATCTGAAGGTAGACGTGTCTTGCCTGAGGATGGACTGAAAAAGGACGAGGGCGTTGCCGACTACATAGGTGAACTGCAAGATGAATCTTTGGCTGTAGGCTTCACGACAACGATGATGATGATGATGGGCATCGATTCCGGATGAACTGGCATGAAGCAGCGTATTCAGATCCATGGCAGGAAGCAGCGTGTTCAGATCCATGGGAAGCGAAACAAGGGGAAGAAGAGGATCTGCTTTTTCTTCTGGGGTTGCGGACCTTCTGGTAAATTGTTTGAGATAAGAGTTCTCTTGTCTACCAGCACTTATATGGAAGTCGATGCGGACTCGGATTAGGAAACAGAATCCAAACATACTTTTCTTTCCTTTATTTTATCTTATTTCTTATTCTCACAAGCAACTAATTGCACAATAACCTTTGCTTTTATTTCCTTTTCTGACACAAGATGAGACTTCTCCAACTTGCATTCCAACGTAGAATAGGGAAGTTGAATCCTGAAATCTTAAATTTGTCCTCTTTACTTATTATTTTAGAAAATTCAGATTTTCGTTTTGAGCTCACACTTAAAATAACAGCACCAGTGAAGACTTGGAAGCTGATGGTTTTCTCTTGAACCTAAGATCCCTGTTCCTCTCTTCTTACATGATCTTCACAAGTTCTGCAGCGCTAGAGCATTAAAACATGTATCTAATTAAACAGCACAGCAAGATCGCTTCATCAATATCATTTAAGGGCGCCTAGCTTACAATTTCCAGTGGAATCGTAATCCTCTAATTATTGTGTTCATGCGAAATTTTTTCTACATTAAAAATATTATAAATTTTAGATATCTACTAAGTTCATCCTGAAAGAAGAAATTTCTCATTCTTCATGAAAATCATAGGCAAAACTAGAAAGAGATTTAAGAATACGATGTGCATAATACCCTTTCCCATTTATTTCTCTCATTTTGAAAGCTCTAGCAAGTTTTAGTAGAATATTCGAAGGAAGTACAGATTGACAAAACAAAGCCATAAGGAGCCTGAACAATACGACCTTTGAGCATTTAGATGAACTCAAAATGACACGAATGAGCCGATCTTGAAATCTTTCACCTAAGTTTCAACCAAGAGGAAGTTCTAGCTGTTGCAATGCTCCTGTGAATGAGTCTGTCAAAGCAAAAGAAGTATAATTTCATCTAGAAAATAAAGGGAACAGCAGAAAACAGCATACGACTTTTTTATAATTGTTTCGCTTTTCAACAAATCAAACTAATAACTTTTGTTTGCTCCATAACTTCCCTTTGATTTATAAGAGCTGAATTTTCTTTTGCGTCATCTCCAGTTATGTTATTCTTTTCCCTGTAGACTTCTAAACCTTCTTGAAAAAATATGGCTGGAGCACCACAAAAAGTATATGTATTCATTTATAGGTAGATTAAGTTAAACCAATCAGTGATATTAATCATTTTAATGATCTAAGCCTATTCTGTACTTAATGTTAAAAAATCAATAATTATACTTTTTGGGGATACCCCAAAATTTATCTAGTGACACATCATTAATGCACAGAGTTCCTATCACATATCTTGAATGGTCAGTTTATGTGGAGCCAAATCAGCACCTTTTTTTTCCTGTTTATGCCAAAAAGTTTGCACTTTTATTTCGTGTTTACACCGAAAAATATAGAGTCGTCGACATGGACAAGTACATGATCGACACATGAACATAGGCGACCGTGTGATTAACACATGACTAATGAATGGATGTTGCCGTGCACGTGACTTATCATCAACGGCCACATTGATATTAGCCATCGATGTTAACAGATGGACCCTCCCAATCAATTTTCGACATACTATGACGAACTACTAATAATCATCAAAAAGTGTGCCAATGACAACGCATAACTCATTAAATACGTAAAAAAGTGCCGATGTACAATTTGGAGTTTTTTTTTTTTTTTTGTCGGTCCTACGCTAATCCTACTCTAACACTCACTCTCAGACTTTTGCCCTGCCTCCTTGCAGGGCGTGGGAGTCGAAACCCACTCCTGAAATGAAATCGTTCCCACCCCAATCCCCCTCTGAGAATGTGAGGATTTGAACCCCCAACCTCCCCATTCCAAGATGAAAGGATGGCCACTAGGGCGAACCCCCAGTGGTTTACAATTTGGAGTTCAAAGACGCTAGAGGACAAAGCAATTAAATTAGTGAAGCAGTTAACGAGCATTTGCATGAGAAGTATGGGGGTATGATTTGAAGCTCAAGATCATCGTACTAGGCGATTGAAATTGTGGAATAACCGACACAAACATCTTGAGAGAACTACTGTTTCAGATATGAGATTGTGAGAATGTGGGCACAAGATTTGCGAAATAGAGGAGCAAAGAAGCAACCACTTACCATGCATTTTGACAGAATAAGCACTCGAGAATAAGGCCAAGAGATCGTGAAAGCATAAACATTAGTCTTTTGGAAATGGAAGAACGCGGAAGTAATCGATAGAAACCGCTTGAGAAGAATGCAACTAAGGAGTAGCAGTCACACAATCATTATAAACATCACTGGTTGTCGCGACCTTCCAAAAAGGAAGGGGTGGGTTATTAAGTCTGAAGACGTAGCTTGGGCTCTTCCACACCCTACTCATTACAACTTGAGTTTTAACATGCGAAATCAATTTATTTAGGAATCACCACTAATAAGTTATTGGTAGGATGGTTACACACCTAAGTAAAGTTTAGGAGAGTACTTTACTCTTACAAACCAAAGACTATAAGCACAAAGACTTGATTATGCTATAAATTTCTAATGCCTTTTCTGCACAATTTCTTTTTTTTTTTTTATTTTAAAAAAAAAAAAGTTTTTGCAAGAAACTTGGATTATATGGGTGATTATGTGGGCATGCAATCGATGAAAATGACACTCAATAATTGTTGACTCATAAATTTTGGTTAGGTATTTTTAAATTAATTTACATAGAAAATTAGGGATCAATTTGACCCTAACAAATATATATATATATATATATATATATATATATATATATATATTCAATTAGGGCTTAGTTTTTATTTGCGTTTATTAATCTTTATTTTCATTTTTTAAAACTTTTTTTTCTGGATAATTTACTTAATAATAATAATAATGAAAAAAAAAAAAAAGAAGTAGCAACCGCTGGGGTTGGGCCTTCGTGCCCAGCCCCCTTTCCCTCTTTCTTCCCTCCCACACGAGCTAGAGGCCCACTCCTTTTGTTCTTCTTGGCTCAGACCCCTCCTTCTTGTCTTCTTCCTCCCATCTCTACAACTCACACAAAGTAGACCTATGGTCGAGAAAGGGGAGTAGCTCGACATCAGAAGGGATGTTTCTCAGGCGCCATCAATGCTTGCCTTCAATGCCGAGCACACCCCAGTGGAGAAGAAGGGATGGGACACTGGGTTGGCCGAGAGAATTCGGTCGACAGGCCGAGGATTGGTGGCCGAGGCCTTCTTTCGACCAGACCCTCCTCGCCTATAAATAGACGGGTTGCAATCTCCATCAACAGCAAGTGAGCGAGCTTGGAGAACTTCTCAAGAAAGACTTCAGAGGAGGCTCGAAGAGTAAGCAAGAGAGAATGGGGTCACGAGCTCAAACGACTTCCCCTGAGGGACATTAGGGGAGGCCGGCGGTAAGCAAACTGGAGAGAGGTGGGGCTCCATGACTTGAGAGATCGCGAGTGAGGGGAGAAGAAACTTAGATATGCGGGGTTGTGGGTGAAAAGGGAACAAACACCAACGACAGCCGCATTTGCTTCGTGACCAGCCACCCACCACTGTGCCTCCTTCCCCGGTGAGCTAGGGTTTGTTTCTTTTTTTGCATTTTGGGTCGTTGGGCTAGGACTCGCAGCCGTCAGCCTCATATGAGTTTCGGCCCTTGACCGTCCGTCGTCCAACTGTCCCAGTTTCTACTTGTTGTCTACCCTTGAGTCTCGCTGCGACCCCGACCGTCCGTCGTTCAGCTTCTCCCCTCCCCGGCTATGTCCTCCAAGCAATCAATGAAATTCCCAAGTGAGTACAGTGTGGTGACCGGCGGTGATGAACAGTGTGATTGGCAACGGTGGCTGGCTGGGCGAAGGCTGACTAGTTGATTTAGGGCTAGGGCGGTGCTGGTGGAGGCCCAAGCTCAGATTGAGACGAGCTCGGCTACCTCTGCCGCAGATCGTTAGAAACTTGAGCACAAGGGAGCCAAGTCTGCAAGGGGGATGCCGGGTCGCGAATCGGATCAAAGCGTGGGTCGTTGTTCGGGTAGGGTTTCATCATATTCGAGTTGCGACAGCAAAGCCGAGTCGAACACGGGTCATCATTCAGGTAGGGTTCCATCCAATCTGGGCCTGCACACATGGGCTGGCTAATTCTTAGGCCGAATCTTTTTTAATGAAGATGGGCAAAATTAGTTTGGGCTCGCCTTTAAGTTAAAAAAAAAAAAAAAAAAAATATCGGGCCGAGCCTGTGTTACAGGGCCATGGGTGGATGACCCGGGTCGGTCCCAATCCGAGAATCTAACATGAGTTATTTTTTTATATATAATATAATATTATAATAATAAAAATTTAATAATAAAATATAATTTATTTTTCAAAAAAAAAAAAACCAAAAAACATTCTATGTTTTCCCAATAAAGTCAGAAAAACCCAAAAAATGATTTATATTTTCAAAAAGATCAAAAATCAGAAACTGCATTTTATGTTTAAAAAAAAATAGAAAAAGACCAAAAAGTGTACTTTTCTCCACAAATGCATGGAAAAATCCATTGAAAATCCGAAAAGTCTTAAGGTTTAAAAAATATTATGTACCAAAAGGGCATTAGTGATTAATTAGTGTTCCCCGATCTTAGTTTCTCTGGTTGCACATGAGCGAATATTTCTCCCAATATTTTGCTTGGGTTTCTAATCAACCCATCCTAAATTGATTAGTAGCGACTCCTTTTTTTTAAATTAACTTATAGGTTAAAAACTTGAACCATAAGTCGTGAATTAGTGGGTTTGGGAGAGCCCGGGCTAAGCCTAATAGACCTAACCGAACCATTAGCCTCTGCTAGCGCCCATGCATAAGTTGGCGTAGAAAAAAGAGGTCACAATAGCTTGGTGACTCCGCTAGGGAATTTTTGTGGATTTAGGCCATTTTATCTTGTTTAAAAGCTTCATTAACTTGGGATTTTTTTTTATTTTGTGCAGGTTAGTATCTTAGAGATTATTTTCAATTTTAACATAAAATATTTTGTGATTTAAAACTGCTACGCATGCTATAATGTTTTAGCATTGCATATGGCACACACAACCCGGCCATCGAACTTGAACCGCCATGGGATTTATAGAATGGTGTTAAGGAAGATACGGCCTTGAACGCGGGATTGCAATGTAGAGGTTGTTGGAGAAAACTCATTTACTGTTTTGAAGTTGACAAAACCTTTCCAAAGTCTAGTATGAAGTGTCAAAGTTTGAAGACCGCCAGACTTTAGGCTCAAAGTCTGCCCACACTGACAGTTTCCGGATTGAAGTATGAAGACTTATCCAGATGCGAGATTATCTTTATTTCTTCAAGGATTCGATTCGTACAGCTTATGGATGGTTTTCTAGTTGGATATAACACCTACATGATTGATTATCCTTAATGGAATCAATTTCGATAATCGAATATTCTGGAAGGCAAGCAAACTTGGAAAATTCTACTTATGGAAACCAAGATCCTAATTGTATGAGCGAATAGGATTGATGGGCTTTCATCACAATCAATCAATCAACTCGAGATCCCCTTGATTGATTCTGTCCAACGGGTAGATTGGAAGAATTTCTTTGGAAAGTGTCAACGGTCGTGAAGGCATGAAGGAGTATTTAAGGCGGACTTTCTAGTTGTTTAAGATAGTGTGTGAAAGAAAAATTTCAAAGTCTGAAACTTCCTCGTTCCTTGCTATTTCATTTACTAAGCTCAATATTGTATACAAAAGAGAAAAACTCAATAAACAATGGATAGTTGGGGAGAAAACACACACACACACACACACACACACACACACGTATGTACTACATAACTTCCAGCTTTATTTAACTAACCAAAACTCTTACAAATTTACAACCCTCACTTCTAGGGCCGTTTTGATTTGATCATCCCCACATATTCAAAAAGATATCAAGGGGGGGCTAAAAGCTACAAGGGGGAGCCTATCTCCTTTACCGAGATCTAACCAAAAAGCGGCTTCCTTACTCGGACCTACTACTTGGGCATCATCTATTGGGCTGTTTGGCGGGCCTACGTCCTCGCTCGGTCTAGGGGGGACCACGGAATCTATAGAAGGGTCCAAAGAGGTCTCCATCAAACCACGCATACCATGCTCGCTAGCAGTGGAGGATAAGGTTGCGCAACCTTTCGTCAACCTAAACAATAGTGGTGACCTGTCGGATAATAGCATCTTTCCTAAATACATCTATTACAATAGTCTCCATGCTAATGGGTACCCCAAAATGCATGAAGTGGTGAGGTAAGTGGTCCATACCTATTGACCTGAAAAATGTTAAACAATAATAATGAGTTGAAAACTCAATAAGTAAATATCCTAAACCTTGTATAGGTGAATGCCTTGCATCTGAACCTTGCAATTTCTCGACCTAAACATGTCGATAGAAGATCAATAGCAAAGCCTAAATTTTGCCTTAACTATAAATATGAAGAGATCTAACCTCAACCTAAATCCCTCGAGTCCTAATCAAAGGTATACAAATCCACACGTGTCACAATTAATGCAAATAATAGCCAGAATATTCATATGTGATGAATACTAGCATCCACAACATTATCAAGCCTTTGAGACTCAAACAACAACCTTCAGGACATCCACATGCCTCTCAATTCATAACAAAGTCAGTCATAGCATGCACGTTGGCAAAAGCACACCCCAAGTGCCAAAACTTGGTATAAATGGACACTTAAGTGACAAAAGTTAGGAAAGTGACACTTAAGTGTGACTTTTTTGAAAAATGGGATACTTGAATGCCACCTCCGACAAATCCTGCTGAAAATCCTACGTGAAATTTTTTTGTTAATTTTACTCGGCTACGTGATTCATCGGAGAACTGACACAACAAATAAATGCAAAAACGACGTCATTTTGGCATGGATTTGAATTTTAATATAAAAAACATTAATTAAATTAAATTATAAAAATTTAAAATTTAAAATTTAAAATTTTAAGAAAAAAAGGGGGAAGGAAGATAGTTGCAGGTGGCTGAGGGTTGTGCCCTCGCCGCCACCTCCCCACCGTCGCTGGGAAGGGTCGACAACGGTGGGGGAAGGGCCTGCCGAGGTTGCCAAGCCTTGGCCAAGGGCCAGCGAGCCCGGTTGACGGAAGGCGAGGGCCTGCGAGCCCTCACCCAAATCTCTCTCTCTCTCTCTCTCTCTCTCTCTCTCTCTCTCTCTCTCTCTCTCTCTCTCTCTCTCTTTATTTATTTTAAAATAAATTTAGTTTTAAATTTAGTTTAATTACTTTTTAGATTAATTATTTATCCATGTCAGCAACAAAATGACATCATTTTTGCACTTGTCTAGCCATGTAAGAGTGCAAAATAACATTGTTTTACACTTGCATCGCCGGAAAATTGCCATGTAAGTATTTTAGCCGAATTTTCTCACTATTGGCACTTAAGTGATCCATTTTTTTTTCAATTTTAGCACTTATTTGTCACTTTCCTAACTTTTGACACTTCAGTGTTCCTTCGTGCCAAATTTTGGCACTTCAGGTGTCCGATACTCCATGCACATGCCTTCTAAGTCACTAAAATAACATTTAAATCATGCACGTGTCTCATGCATATCATAAAAGTCCATGTCAAACATATGCAAGCCGTAACATCACTTTTAGAGTATGCATATAACACTCAAATACTTCGCACACGTTTAGCATCTCAAGAATTACATAGCACCTATACTACCACACTATCTCGAGTCTAATTATTAATCACACATAGCCGAAACCCCACGGCTCTTTTGGAAACCTCCAAGACATCGTCTCGCTCCCTCGAGCATGGCATCCGAAATCCATCGAGCATAGTTCCGGTTATAACACATCCCGCGAACGACATCCCATTGGCATGGGGACATCTGGTTGACATGAGAGCATCATCTCGTTCTCACTAACAAGGCATCCTGTTGACTTGGAGGTATTGTCACGAAATCCATCGGCGACAGTATTCCTTGTATGATAACACGAATCAAGCATTCAAGTAATTGGTTTTATCTTTCTCATATTAGTCCAAGTATGAATGCCCCAAGGGTATGTCAAACGATGTGTAACTCATGACTTATTGTATATGTGACAATAAAGTATGTTGAGATAATCGAGAAAAATGAAACTTGGGAGCTCGTCAATTGTCCCATGGACAAAAAGATCATAGGCGTCAAGTGGGTCTACAAGACATAGCTTAATACATGAAACTAGAATCATGGCTTGACCCTTGATGCTCGAGTGCTGGCTTAGGTCAAACTCGGATCGAATGATATGCTTTAATATTGCCCCCAAGAGAATGACCTGGCCCGACGCACTTCAACACACATCCAAGAATCAATGTTGTTCTAGATTCAGCGACTTGATGTGAACTCAAGCATTGACCATGACCTATGGACATATCTATATAAAGATCACTTCATATAATACTCGCACAACCAGTCATGGCATCCAAGTATGAAGATCAAGCATAAGTAGTAATAGTAAATGGTCCACAACATCAACCACGGCAAATTTAGCCTAAATGAATCATTTCTACAACTCACACCAAACTCGAGCAATCTCAACCTTCACATAATTGTTCCTTGTTCAATCTTGAACTATATAGCTCAAGCATATCATGAGAAAACCATACAAAATTAATAACATGAGTTCCTCAACCTAGTAGAATCCTACGGCACTAAAGGCAATCCTAAATCCAAGTCACGTAATGCAATAGCCTAGCCGACGTTAAGGAAAGCTAATTACTAACAACCGAGATGAGACGGGGGGTGTTTAGTGGTGGCTCGAGGACGACGAGTGAACGGCAGCAGTTCACAGCAATGGACAGCCAACGATGGTAGCACGGGGTGACATGGGCAGCAGGTAGCTCAATGTGACCCATGGAGGAGCAACGATAGCAAAGATGTCCAAGCAGGCAGCAGATGGGCAAAGGGGGCATGGGCGGTCAAATGGTGAAGGAAAGGAATGAAAAAGGAAGAGAAAAAGAGATAGAGGAGAGGGATGGGGAGTCAACTGAATGAGGGAATGAGAGAGAGAAGGAGAAGAAGAAGAAGAAGAAGAAGAAGAAGAAGCTTGAAGGGAAAGCTTGTCTCTCAAGCATTAATTGCATCTTGAATTATTGTCCTCCCCATCATGATGACCCTAAACTTGGGGTTCAAGAAGCAATCTTAGCCATCCATTTAGTCATGTGCCTTACCCAAGTTCGAGAGCTAGGATTGCTTCTTGAGACTTCAATTATTGACTAGACTCAAAGGGCAATTTGGTTCATTCCTCCTATCCTATCCAAAAGTGGCACCTACCCTATGTCCATGGCCAAACAAAGTTTGACTCACCTCAATTTATATCTTAATAGGCTAAATTGGCCTCATCTTTAGGTCCGTTAAAGTATGTATCCATAAATTAGCACATTTCCCAAATTAATGCACTACCAGGCTCACTAAAATCATTTTAATTGGAAAGGAATGACTTGATAAAATCTATCGTTGATACTCGCAATTGAACCAAGGATTGTAGCTAAGTTTCAATCGAAAACGACTTTAACGTGACCTACGTGAATTTAGGTGGCATTGGTAGAATTCACGTGATTAGACTTGAACTAAGTTCGACACTTGTCTAGAATTTTATGCGTGACTTTTAGTTGAGCTTATTCGATCCACAAATGACTCTCGATTGTCATGTAATCGAATACGATCAATCAGCCTGCCCTGACTCACGGTCATTCAGGATTGGATTAAGGTCATTTACAATCAATACATCGATCGTACAACATCACTCGCGATCGATATATACTTGAGCTGACTCAATCTATACTGGTCCATTGACTAACTCGTGATGGTATGTGGTCATCTACAGCGATTCTTATGGTTGAGCTATCCTTTCATGGTCGATTGCTCTAGTTTATCGCAACCTTGATTCTGAATTGCTTGGCCTCTAATTAGCTAGTCAACTTGTGAACAATCCCTAGGATTGAGTCATGACTTGTCTTCGTTACTAACATACCGATCCTTAGTCCATCCCTCACAGTCTAAAATAGGGATTCGAATTGAGGATGTCATATAATCGCAAAGAATTTTCAATTAGTTATCAAAGAAATGAGCCAAATTGGAATAATACGACCCAAATCCAATCAATTCAACTCAGTTGAACTCATCACTAACATCACAAGTTGGATTAATTTAGTCCAATTACCTCATGGGCGATATGAATTTTATTTTGATTGAATTGCCTCATGAATTGGGGGTTTTCATTCAATTAATGTAATTTTTGCGACTTTTGTTCCCAATTGCCAATTTCAATTGAAACTAATTGACTTGAAAAGTATTCGATTGGTTCAATTAATTGGGCTTGGGACACTTCAATGCACGTAATTTGACCCTCATATGATTGCATGAGCAGAACCCCTAAAGGAAAATGAAGTTTTATCGTCAAATTGAATCTTAATTGATCAAATTTGATCCCTAGCTTAGAATGGATAAAGTTTTTTTTTTTGTTGGACGAAGAGAAACATATTATAGCTATTAACGAAGATTACAACTGGCTTTAAAAGCGTCAAGGGCTAGAATATCAAGTAAAGGAGTTGGGAGCGATAAAGCCCAATTAGGTGGAAGAGAGCCATTGTTATGGGCCCGAGTGGCCCAGTCCGCAGCAAAGTTAGCTTCCCTGTGGCAAAACCTAACGCTCGCACGAGGGAGACGAGAGAGAAGGGTTGCAACTTCGTTCAACAACGGCCTGATCTCCCAAGGCGATGTCTCTGAATCGCAAAGCGCTTCCACCAACACAAGGCAGTCGGATTCAAGGAGGAGATCCCTATTCTGGTTTGAATCGAGCAAGTAGGTCAGAGCAGCAGTTAGAGCTTGGACTTCAACCTGCAATGCCGAAGACGCAAGTACAGACTCTGTGAAGCCTTCTAGCAATCGGCCTGAGTGATCGCAACACAGAAATGCTACTGATCCGGTGTTGCTTCCTGGCTGAAAAGCCCCATCCATGTTGATCTTTAGGGCTCCAGAATCGGGGGGTCTCCACAATGTACCAGAATATGGACGGCAACCAGACCTGGTTCCAGAGATCGAAGCTGAGATGGTGCGGGCTGAGTGAACTTGACCAAGAGCGACATCTACCACATGAAAGGGATCGGGCCTCTATCGACCGAAGATGAACCGATTCCGTGATTTCCAGATCTGCCATAACAGGGTGGCGATCAACTCTATACCAGGTACGTTCTGCCTTGTGGTAGATAGAGTCACAAACTAATCTTCAATGCGGTGGATAGCTACTGGGTTTATAGGGATACGAATTTGAGGATGAGACCAAACCTGTGAAGTCCAGGGGCAGCATAAAAAGAGGTGTTCCGAAGTTTCGTTTTGCTTGGTAGAGCAGAGAGTATAGGTAGGGGTTGCGCTGATTTTCCTGCGAAAAAGGTTCTCTTTAGTTGGCAATGCGTTCTGGCATAAAGACCATAGAAAGTGTTTGAGTTTGGGGTCAATCCGGAGTTTCCAAATGTTCTTCCATAGATGTTGTGGAGGTTGATAGGAAGATGATGCTCTGTTCAGAGTATGAGTAGTGGTTGCTTGCCTAATACTGCTGTAGGCACTTTTGACTGTAAAGGTTCCTTGAGTTGTGCATGGCCACACAACCTTATTTGTTGTATTCTCAGGTCTGATGGATATTCTTAGAATTTCAGCAGTAGTTTCATTATCAAAGTAACGTTCCAGCAAGGATATATTCCATCTGTTAGTCTCAGTGTCGATAAGATCAGCGACTCTTTGAGGTTCCTGTGCAGCATGGGTTCCTCCTATTTTGCCTTTAGGTAGCCAGCAATCCTCTCTGATTCGAATTTGTGTTCTGTCGCCTACCGACTAGTGTAGATTTGATAGAATAGAGTCCCTGCCAGCGAGTATGCTCTGCCAGCCCCAGGAAGATTTAGTACCTTTTGGTGCCGTTAAGAAGTCGTGAGAGTGGAAATATAATCCTTTGAATAGTGTGGCCCATAAAAAAGTTGGTTGCTGTATTAAACGCCAGGCCTGTTTACCCAACATGACTTTATTGAAAGCCACAAGGTTGCGAAATCCGAGTCCGCCCAGTTTCTTCCCAGTCTTGAGTTCTTCCCAGCTCTTCCAATGGATACCTACCTTCCGGCCGTCATTTTGCCACCAAAAACGTGCAATCTTCCTTTCAATGGACTTGCATAACGAAATAGGAATCTTAAAAAGTGACATAGCGTATTGTGGAATTGCTTGTACGACACTTTTGATGAGAACCTCCTTACCCCCTTTAGAGATAAGACTCTCCTTCCAGCCATCAAGTTTTGTATTGACTCTCCTAAGTATCCAACCAAACATGTCTCGTTTGGATCGTCCCCAATCCGAGAGAATACCAAGGTATTTCCCTGTTCTTGCTAACACCGGTATTCTGAGTTCCTGTGCCAAGGACCCCTTCAAGCTATCTAGACAGCCTTTACTAATGAATATACCCGACTTATTTTGGTTTATAGCTTGTCCTGTAGCAAGACAATACTAATTCAAAATGTTAGACAGTTCTTGGCATTCACGTACTAACCCATCTAGGAAGAAAATGGCGTCATCGGCGAAGAATAAGTGAGTCAGAATAGGACACCACCTGTTTAGCTGGATACCCTTCAGATTTCCCATAGTAAGAGCTTGATGGATGAGAGTAGTCATCAGATTTGCCAGAATAATAAACAAATAGGAGGATAAAGGATCACCCTATCGGATTCCTCGCGTAGGTTTGAAATAGTTAAGTTGTTCCCCGTTAAATTTTATACTTATGGAAACAGTAGTAATACATTGCATAAGCCACATGACCCAAGTAGAATGGAATCCTAACCTGAGAAGATAGTCTTGGAGAAAATCCCACTCAACTCAATCATATGCCTTTTGCATGTCCATCTTGACCACAGCTTGAAATTTTCTCTTCCAGTTTCTCGTTCTAAGCTGATATAAAACCTCTTGCATGATCAGTATATTATCCTGTATTTGATGGCCACTGACGAATGCACTTTGTTCAATGGATATTATGTCTGGAAGGAAGGGTTTCAATCAGTTAACAAGCACTTTGGAGATTATTTTGTAGGCGAAATTGCAAAGACTTATGGATACTGGTCTAAGCACTGGGTTGGGCACTTTTGGTATGAGTGTAAGAGTGGTTTGGTTTAGTTCCGTAGGCATTATTTCGGATTGGAAAAAGTACTGTACCGAGGAGAATACCTCATCTTCTAAAATATTCCAATGGTGCTGGTAGAATAGGCCGTTGAAACCGTCCGGGCCGGGAGCCTGAGTTTTCCCCAACTGGAACACCGCCGTTTTGACCTCTTCTCTAGTCACTTTTGAAGTTAGATGCATATTCATCTCATCGGTTACAACACTGTCACACTTTGCAAGAATCGATCCATAGTCACGATGGCCGTCGAATTTATAGAGCTTCGAAAAAAACTCCATGGTCATTTCCTTGAGTACTTGCTCGTCATTAACCCAAACTTGATTTGCGTTCAGCAACATCCTTATTCTATTTCTAGTTCTATGCTGTAGAGTAGTAGCATGAAAGAAGCTAGTGTTTCTATTGCCCCAACAAAGCCACTTAATCCGTGATCGCATCGCCCAATACTGTTCCTCCTGCTGCCAAGCATTATGTAGCTCTTCTTTCAACTGATTCACTAGACGTTTATCGTAATATCCATGAACCTGATTTGTCAAAGATTGTAGTTGCTGCTGTATTTTTGCTATATGCACATTTGCATTAGGAAAAGCAGCTTTACTCCACTTCAAAAGAGCCCAACTAACCTGTTTTAATATTTGTGGTAGATGATAACCCTTTGCTCGCGCGAAGGACTATGCCCCTTGAATAACTTCTCGACAAGTCTGATTTTGCAACCAGAAGGCTTCAAACTTGAAGGTCTTACCATGACTACGCCATTTCGCTTCAGTAGTAAGCAGCAAGGGGCTATGGTCTGACCCCACTGCTGGTAATGCTAAGACTTCTGCCTCAGAAAAAGTGAGCCTCCAGTCCTAATTACAAAGAACTCGGTCGAACCGCTCCTTTACCAAGTCATCCCCCTCTCAATTGTTCGTCCAGGTAAACGTGCAACCCTTATTTTCGATATACATCAGAGCGCAATCATGGAGAACTTCTCTAAAAGATTGCAATCGATTAAAATCAGGGGGTCTCTTACCCACTTTCTCCCATTGGTAGGTTATTTCATTGAAATCTCCGGCGCAAACCCAAGGTAAGGAATTGGAGGAAGCAATCCGTCAGAGTGCCATCCATAATGATTGACGCGTTTGAGGAGTGGGTGGAGCATGAACACAGGTCAGCCTCATGGTAAATCCTTTCCTTGTTTTTGTGCATAAAGTATCTATGAAATCCTGTGTAGCTATTTCCACCCTTATAGATAGATGAGACTGCCAGAACATGGCCAGACCGCTTGCAATGCCTATAGGATTGATGATATGAGAATTAGTAAACTGCCATCTTCGCTGAAATCTAGAAAGAACTACCTCGCGATTCTTTGTTTCCATAAAAAATAACACATCCGGCTTCTCTTTGGCCACTAGGGCCTTTAGGGCTTGAACCGTCAGGGATGAACCAAATCCCTGACAGTTCCAGCAGAGGAGTTTCATTTTGCAACGGGTGGCTTTTTTGAGCAAGCAACCTCAGCCCAAACGTTGACTTCATGTGCCATAAGGACAGGAGTTTCCCATAAGTGAGACTCGTCAATCTTCGCAAATCCAGGAGAACATAGGTCATAGGGGTTATACCTCTTAATTTTCTTTGCTATCTCTGTTTTGGTAGGGAGGTAAGAGGGTTTGGCTTTCTTCGGGTTGACATCGGCTATGGCTTTGTTGCGATCCCCTTTTTGTAGAAAAGGTGCTGGAATTAAAGTTCGTTCAGTATTGGTTGCCTGGGGGTCGAGCAAAGTTTTTGGAAACTGGAGTTGGCCTGGTGTCACCACTTCTTCCACAAGAGGGGGCTGTTGGTTCATAGGTAAACCTATGACCAGTGCTGGAACTGAAACCCTCGACTCCTTTTCAATTGGTAACTATAGGATACCTTTCAATTTTGATGTATCAGGGATCATATCAGTAGTAACTACTGTCTTCTTCGAAGATCCTGCCTGACAATCATCCTTTTTAGTGGCTGCTGCAGGAGCCAAAGCAGGGACTGTGAGTGTCCTAATAGGTGGAGTTTCGGGGATAACTTCATCAAGATCATCAGAGTGACAACTGTCATCATAGAAAGCCCGCCAGTACGGGCTATTCTCTTTCACCTCGGCCACAGCAGCCATCGGCCAAAGGCCATCTTTTCCTTTCCCGCCATCTTTGCTTCAGTAAAAGGTATGTGCTAGCAATACGTAGCATAGTGCCCTATTCGTCCGCACGAGTAACAAAAGTAGGGAAGCCGTTCATACCGGAAATCCAACCAAAAAGCTTGGCCCGCCAGACGAATTAACTGCCCTGTTTTCAGAGGGTCGGCTAAAGGAATTTCCACCCTGACACGACCCACTTTCAAAGTAGTGCCCTCCTTTACATCAACTTTTGCTTCCAATATCCTCCCAACTCGTTGTATAGCTTTGCATAGCATTTGATCTGTGCACCATTCGAGAGGGAGACCAAAAACTTGAACCCATAAAGCACATTTGGAGAAATCATACCTATGGAGTGGGGTGTTTGGTTTCCATGACTGAAATATAACTAAGTTGGATGAAAACAACCATGGTCCTCCCTCTTCAACCCTCTTTTTATCACATTGTGCTTTGAATTTAGCCACATATATGCCCTGTTCCTGTTGCGTAATATCTACTTGTTCGGTACGCCACGCACGCCTCATAGTATTCTAGAATGCCTACAAATTGATTGAAGGTTTGGAGAAAATCCTACCTACTAAATTCTATGGCACTCTTCTATCTTTTCCAGTGGTGGCGACTTGTCCCAAACCTCCAAATCCTGTTCGGACCACAAGTGGCCCAATCTAGTGCAAAGCGCAGAAATGCGAGTTGTATCATCTGGAATATGAGGTTCCATGGTAGCTCCCCCAGGCAGATTACGAAGAATAAGCAAGAGACAACATCATGCAATAGGTGAGCAGACATGCCCACTAAAGAACACCAGCTGAGCTTACTGGTAGTTGGGTTAATTAATCAAACAGGTTAAGGACATGAAGTCGGCTACCAAAATACCTTATAGAAAAAAGGGGAATTGCCTACTGGAAACAATATTTAACACAAGCAACAGGACAAGCGGAGCATCGCATCACTTGATAGGACAAAATATGGAGAATCCCGCAGCAAGCGAAAAGGAAATGACAAACCCAAGCCAGAGAAGAAGCTCCAATCGTGACCAGTAGTGGGCCATTAAGAATGAAAGTGGAAACAAGAGAAGAAAAAAGGAAGTGCCAGGGCTGTGTGGAGAGGAAATGGGGCAGATTCGATTAATTAGGGTTAAAAGCTACCATTATCGATAGGGGAACAGCTCTGGATGTCGAGAGAAAAAAGGTCGAATGGATTAAGTTGAATCGCACCAATTGGACTAAGTTGGCTTGATTTTGTAAACCTTTGATTAGTTAAGTCAATCAAATCAAATTGATTGATGTGAATTTGTCAAGATTGATATTGGATTTGAGTTGCCTCTAAGAAATGGACTCATTCGTGATTTAATTATGAAAAACTTATTGAAACCCCTAATTAGAGTCAAAATTGAGGACTTTTAATTTTTGCTTGGAATCTGAAAATTGAACGTGGGACAACCTTGTAATCAAATGTAGTAAAGGAAATTTTTCTACAAAATGGCTAGAAATTAACTAATTTTGTTTTTGGTTGATTTTGAACCAAAATTCACAAATTGGGAAAAAGTTGGTTCTAAATTGCTTTTTGCAAAATTGATAATGCCGAAGTTAAATTAAGGTGAAAAAAAAGGATGATTTGGAGATTTTGAAAATTTTCAATTTTTTGAACATAGTATTGATCAAAAGTCAACATTATAGTGATTTGTCACTAAAATGTCAATTAAGGGATAAATTTTTTTTTATAAAAAAAAATTGACAATGCAAAATTGAAATTAACACTATTTGTGGGCTTTTCGTGCAAAAAATCAAATTTTGCATTGGTGCATGGAGGGAAAAAATACAATGTAATTAAAAATCAATTTAAAAATATAATAACAAAAAGATTATTGACATTGGTGCATGGAGGAAAAGATTTCACTTACTGAATAGAAAAAAATATTTTCTAACTCATTTTCAAATTTCAGCCGAACACTAAAAAATATGGTTATTTTCCTAAAAAAAATATAAAAAATAGCTTCTTGGAAATTTTTTTTCCAAAATACTATATTTTTTGCGAAATGATCGAAACCTTAACATAATGACATTTTCTGGTAAACACAATCTTTAGTCTGAGTGGACCCCGTAGGCTTTCTTCAATCACGAGATTAGTATTTCAACGTGGATCCGATTTATCCAGTAATCAAAACAATAGTAGTCCTTGTCATTTTCTCCACTGCTAGGCGTTTTTCACTGGGGAACTTTGCCACGTTCAAAGGTAAGGCAATAGGGGGCAGGATTTTCCGTGCGCAAATTGGTGTAATTAGTCATGCCAATTCACTAAGGAGAAAAGAAAGGAATATAATTTTGACATTCACTTTGCTTTCGTTCTACCTTAAAAACTTTTTGACGCTCTTCCTATACATCAAACTAACCTCAAGACTCCATGTGTTTCATAGAAAAATGAATAATTTAAAAATATTTCCCTAAAAATGATCACTTATATCGCTTGAAATAGTTAGTCAATGAAAATTATTTTTATTATCGATAATATTTATATCTAATTATTTCGTGAATAATGATAATATTTTTTTTCTAAGTGACAATTTCTAAAAAAAATATTTTTCAAATTATTTATTTTCCGTTAAACAAACCCAAATTTTGCTCTATCTTCATTTATTTATTTGCTAGATATGCAAAAATAGGACAACAATTCACTCTTCTCTTTTATCAGTTACTACTTTTCCTTGAATACTAATATGATGAAAAAGCTTATGACATGGTCTTATAAGTGAAGGCTTTCTCTCTTTCAAAGCTATATTGTCGGAACCTTTTACTTGGGATTATAGTATGATTAGTGATTTTATTATTCATATTGGCTTATCTTGAAACCTAAACACTTGAAAATATTACTACTTCACTCATTCACATAAGGGAAAAAGCCACAAAAAAACCCTAAACTTTATCCGAAATAACAAATTTACCTCAAACTTTTTTCTTTTTTTTTTAGTGATATGAAAAGTCCAAAACTTTGCTAATCGTGACACATTTACCCTAAACTTTTTTTCGTGACACAAAAAACTCTGAACTTATATCCGTGTGACACATTTACCCTAAACTTATATCCGTGTGACACTTTTTTTCGTCTATTATTTTTTTCTTCTTCTCTCTTCCCTTCGCCGGCTATGGCGGAGGTAAGCTAGATTCGAGCGAGGACAACCCTTGGCTGAGTTAGGCAAGGGCCTCCCTCGCCAAATAGGGCACCCCTCGCCCGACGTCAATGGCCCTCTAGCGAGGGTGGCCCTCACCCGATGTTGACAAGGGTGAGGGGTGCCAGATCTGGTGAAGACGACCCTCGCCAGCTTTGAGCAAGGTCTATCCTTGCTAGATCTAGCCCAGGCGAAGGCCACCCTCATCGAATATGGTGAGGGCAACACCTAGGCGAGGCCCGCCGCCATGGCCGACGAAGGGAAGACAGAAGAAAAAGAAAGGAAAAGAAAAAAAAAAGGAAAAATAGAACAAATAAGATGAAAATGCCCTTAGTGAGGTAAATGTGTCATGGTCGGTAAAGTTTAGGTTTTTCATGTCGCAAAAAAAAAAAATTATGATAAATTTGTCACTTTAAATAAAGCTTGAGGTTTTTGGTGACTTTTTCCCTTATCTTCTTCTTTAAGATTGTTGTTTTTTTTTTTTTTTTTTTTTTTTTTTTTTTTTTTTGGCTTCTTAAGAAAATCTTGCATTTCTCCCAATTGTAATTTCCTTTAGAACAAAGTAATTAAAACATTTCAAAGCAACTAAACATTGAAGTAGTTACGCATTTTTTACTTTTATAATTTTAGATTTTCAATGGTACTTTTAAAATTAGCAAAAAGGTGGATAAGTAAGATTTTTTTGGAAAATAAAAATAAAATGCCCGAATTGAATATTTTGTAATAAGTGAGATTCGTGCTAATTTTCTAAAAACACACAAAAGAAAAGTACAAATGAAGAAAAAAGGGTCAGAGGGTGGGGAGAGGTTTTGCGAGCAGAGCCGTAAACCCCGCCGTCGCCGCCGAGGATGTTCCGATGGCGCCCCCGATCGACGGTGCTCCGCCGCACTCCCGCCGCCAAACACCTTCTCCCTCTCTCCTTCGGCACCCGTCAAGGTCCTCCCTCCCTCCCTCTCTCTCTCTCTCTCTCTCTCTCTCTCTCTCTCTCTCTTCTCCGTCTCTGATTTTCGTCTCTCTGCGCAGTGACTCCATGCGAGGTCTCAGCTCCTCCGCTTCGTGCCCCCTTCTCCACACGCATTGTCGGCGACGAGCCTGTCCTCGTGAGACCGCATTCTCGATCGCTCTGCGTTTCGTTTTCCCTCTAACTTCGTCGCCGTCCGGCGGATTCACGTGGTTTTTTTCGTTTGGTGGGATTCTAATCGTGCAGGTTCGAGATTTCATACGCTCGGCGTTGTACGACCCGAAGCATGGCTACTTCTCTCAGCGGTCGGCCTCCGTCGGCGTGCTGGGGAGGAGCATTAAGTTCAATCAGCTCGAAGGTAACTCTTTGCTTGCGGTCCTCGATTCTCAGTTGCTCCGGAGACTGTTCTGTTCCTTGTGCAAGGCGTAGGCGCAAGGTGGTTTTCGTGAATAAGAAATTGCATATGCATCCTTTCCGATGATGTGGTTATTGTTAGTTGGCTGAAAAGTGATGGTTTTGTCAAAAGCTTATGTATTCATTGATTAGAACTCTCTCATGGTTAAGTTGCTAGTTATCCTTTGTGGAGGCAAGTGGCAGAATGAACTGAGGATGATGTATGAGCACTTCACTGCTTGAGTAAAGATGGATTTTAACTTTTATATATAGGGCAGCCTTTCAAGTCAAACCTAATTATCCAAGACTTACTCGCTCGAATGACGGAGGACGTATGAAAGCTTTGGAATGTTATATTTGGGCAGTAGATTGAAGCCTGTCTTACCACAGGCTTTCAATGGTATTGTTATCAATCCTTCTGATCACGTGCATGTATTTCTCCGTAGGGGCGTATGAAGTTAAATCACAGACTGGTATTCGGAGATCAGTTACATTGACCAGAGTATGGGTCATGCTGTTTTGTTTATCCTATGATAATTAGATAGATGAAGCTGTGTCTCTTGATGGTGGTGGGATAGTTTGATTTACTACTCTTTCTTTTGGCCGGTTAAAAAAAAAACAAATGCATGGCTTTTCAACTGTCTTATTTCAACTACTCAATTTACTTCCTTAATAACTTCAGTCATTATGCTATTCCTCGCAATGGTTAGAAGATCAACATAGTAATATCGAGAAGGAAACAAAATATGATAAATATGGGTACTGTCTTTCTGTTCATATACTGACATATTGTAATTCTAGGCAGGAAGGATTACATGGAGCATTTGGATCAAATCTACCGGCAAAGTGATATTTCGTGGTTTACTCCTGTCGAGCTTTTCAAGGTATATTAAGTAAAACTTGTGTTGACGTATTCACAATGCTCTATGAATTTTTTCTAGGGTAAGGATTGTGTGCCTAGTTTTTGGAGGGTGAGGCTGGGTGATAATTCACACACAAGTATGCAAAGAAAAATTTCTAGCATGCACTAAATTCATGTGAGCTCAATGCATCTCACCAATTGAATTTGATGGGTCACACGAGGTGCCCACATGATCTAATGGTTAGAGTAGGCTGGGCTTGGGTGAACATGGTATTTACATGATCATGTGAGGTATAGGTAAGTTTGGACATTTTTGATTTGGTCTTAGTGTCTGACTGCTTTTAATCTCAGTGGCTGACGTCATAGAAGCTTAGTTTTCGAGTGGTAATTTGGATGGGCTGAGCAACTCCACTCTCCCTAGGCAGTAGTAGATGGATATCCTAGTGGTATGAAGGCAAAACCAATCTTAATGGCATAAGTACGTCAAAGCAATAGATAGAGACTTCAAGGGATATCTATCGAGCATTGATGCAAGGGCATTAGGTAGGATAGTTGTGCATAGAATAGGCACTGCAAGTGATGTTGAAAAGCTGTCATCGATTAGTTTCCATTCACATAGGGAACTCATGCCTCTTGAATTCCAAGGTACCCCTTTGAGTTGTGCTATTTTGCTTGAGAACTACAATGTGAGAATTGCCAATCAAATCACTGTTATCAAATAATTGATGCTGACTTCACACTTCACATAATATCATATGGTTGTCACTAATGGTCGTCATTGTGTTTGTATGGAATCCATTATTGAAGTGAAGTGCATAATTTATATAAGATTCTCTTTTTATAGGTTTTTAAAAACCTCTAGGGGGATCTATCTGGTTTATTGATGATTTAGGACTAGTTGTCATGCTGATAAACATGTTTTTTGTAGTTTCTTCACGTCATGGTATACCATGCTCATTCACATCAGATCTGGAGCTCTTCTCTAGATTTTTTTTTGGGTTATCTTCTTTGCCAGTGGATTTTGCAAACTGATTAAATTATGTTTTCTCTTCTTGTAGCCGTGGTATGCCCATGGCATCGCTGAAGCCATAATGCGCACTGCTAACCTTTCAGTTCCTCTGAAAGTAAGTTTATTTGTACATATTTGTCTTTTCTTCTTGTTGCTAGATGCTAGAAGTTTAACTGTTTACGATACATCGAAGGCCATTGTTGTACTTAAGTGTCGAATTTACAGGCTTCATGGCATTTCATTCTCCATTGGAAATGTTGTATTTTGTATCCTTATCTTTTCTGCAGAGAATGCAATGACATTAATGATTATTGTCATTGAGTTTGTGAACCAAGACATACAGCCTTAAGAGTTAAGGTCCTAATTTACACAACAATGGTCATGACCAAAGTAGTTTTGAGTCCTGCTTTCTTCTATAATTTTACAAGCACAAAGAAGGGTTTGAATTGGTCATAGCTTTCCTTACTTTCCTCACTTGCTTAAAGAGTTTTCTTTCTTGCTGAACTGGAACTAGCACTTCAGCTTGACTGTTCAACCTTCCAGATTTGAGGCAATTTTGCTTGCATTTTGAGGTTTTGCAACTTGATGATTACCTGAATGTGCAATAAATACTTCTGAGTTGCCTATTCTGGGATTACCCAATGAAGCAGTTTACTTACTCCTACTGCTGTTTTTGAATGCTTATCAAGTACTAAAAGGATGGAATTAGTGCAGTTTAGCTACTGCTGGCAGAGTGGAGACTCTCTATCTCTCCCCAGGTGCATCTTCCGTGCAAGTGTGCATCTGTCACAAACTTGGAAGAGCATCCTTCACCTGATCAGTGTTTTCCTTGGACAGCACTATAAACAACTAGGATAGTTTTAGCAAGAGCTTTCACATAGCTATTGTCCCAGAAGGGGACGTGCACTTGCTAACTCAGTGATCCAATGCTGGTTTTCAGCCACTAGCACTTCTGTTACATTACACCTGGGTGGATGAAACTTCTGTTGATGCCCTGATATGGATGAAATGGTTTCTGTTTGTTTCTTTTGTTTCCTCTATAATGTTGATGTGGCTTTGGAAATCTTCTGAAATTTTCATTGCAATGTCCTGCCTGATTTTGAACCAAAGTTAAGTCGCTGTGGTTTTCAACATATTAGTATTGAATATCTTTTGGTCTATTGGTATAGGATGACATAGTACCTCTCCTTAATTGTCAGACTTTAGATCTGCTTGCTTACTTCTTTAATATAAGAAAGTGATGTGCACTTTGTGATATTCTTTCAGATATATGAAATTGGAGGTGGATCAGGAACTTGTGCGAAGGGCGTCATGGATTACATGAAATTAAATGCACCAGAAAGAGTTTACAACAGTATGACTTATATGTATGTGCAACAATCATTCTTTTCATTCTTGAAATCGTGTATAATCGGCTGCACTGAAAGGGTATATTTTGTGTGTATCTTGTAAATGCTTTTGCATCCAGACACATACTATACGTACACTCTTGTGTTCATATCTTGCGTATGATTGTCTGCACTTTACAAGTTTGAGATGAACTCTGTGTGTGAGAATGATGACTCTGGATGTAATTTCCTCTTGCAATCATCACCTGCTCTACAGTTCAAGGTCATGCATGCAGAAATGTTTTCTTCTGCTTGTACTATAACTCATCATCAACCATTTCCAAAGATGAAAAACGTGGAGATTTTAGTATCAATTAATAGTTGGAAAGATAACTTTAATTTCACAAGCCCCTATAATCTAGTGGATGGTTGACTATGGATGAAAGGTACTATATCAGGACAAAGAATCACACAAACCTTTGGTGGCATGAATCCTATTAAATAAAGATAGGGTAAAATGCTCTTCGCACTCTTGAAGTCCATCGTGTTTTCGAGCAAGCATTTACTATATGCAATAGTTCCACTAGGCTTCCAAATGCTGTTCAACCATCGTGCTAGTCACAAATACAATTGTTTTCTGTTACACTATTTTCTGCAAGTAATAATTGAAGAAGTTGGTTCAGTGAGGTAGGCTAGCTTTGAAATGTGTTCCTATGGGTATGGTCAGTCTGTGCTTTAAGTTGCTTTATGTGCATGGAGACATTTACGACTAGAATTGAGCATCCTTCTTTTGAATATTCTTTTGCATCTGGAATTAATAAAATAAGTATGGCACTTTGTACATCTTTTGCAGCTCTGTGGAAATTAGTCCCTCCCTGGCAAAGATACAGAGGGAAACTGTTGGACAAGTCCTCAGCCACTCTTCAAAATTTAGGGTGGAATGCCGTGATGCCACAGACCGAAGTGGATGGGGTAAAGTAGGAAGCTTTTTTCTTTTGATTGATCTTTACTTCTTTAATGAGAGTCAGCTATTGTTCTACTTGAAACATTTTACGTGAATATGAGTGGTAAAGGAATCAAAATTGAAAATAAAGCCTTCTCATGCCATCTTCCAAATCACATTGATTAGAGCATAACATTACTATCTTTAGATAATATTTTGTGTTGATGCTGCTGAAATTGGTTGCTCATCCCGGGGATTTAAATAATTATGATCAGGGAGATTAGAATGACAGTATTTCCAGGTTTGCTGTGAAGGATTTAGAATAGTGTAAAGATATCATTCTATGTCAGTTTACTGAGAGTAAATTTGTAGATCATATGTGCCTTGATAGGGATTCGTCCAGATTGGTGCATAATAAAACTTCTGTGCAATCTCAAATCATCAGGGACGAGACATTTTCTTTGCTTCCTAATTTTAAAATGAGATCCTTATGGAACTTATATTCAGTTTCTGACTTATTGATCTTCGCTTTTTTATCTCAATGTACTAGAGAACTATTTTGTTTGTGTCTCTAGTGAAGGCACATAATCTTTTCCTATTGTGCTTTCTGGTGCATCCGAAGTGTGTTTTCTGACTAGATCAAATTTTGCAACAGAGTGTTATATTCTTCTCAGATCTGTTTGTTTCTTCCCCTGAATTTTGGATTTGGATGATAAATAGTGTGCCAATGTTGGCTATCCTGGCTTATAGTGCTTGTCAGCTTATGTGCTTCCTATTATGTTAAACTAAGCTTCTGTCCCCAAGTCTATGTGTCTCTATATATTCAAATGAGATGCATCAATCATATCTTGATGATTTTCCAATTTCATATGCCTTTGTCACAGGGGACCGTCAAGAACAACCTTGTTGGGTTATTATGCTTGAGGTATGCTTGACTTCTTGGAGGTATCTCCTCTTTTGCTCAAGTCATGAGATTCTTCTTCTTAAGAATGGTAATTTCCAATATTTGTTTGTTCCCTTCTTTATTGCAATCTGGCTGCAAGCAACTACCTCTTTTCTTTTTGCCCCCTCTTCACTTTGCAAAGTCTATAGCTTCTTCAATTGAATTATTTCACCTTCATTTGCTCTATCTTTTGCTAATTTCCAGTAGTTACATCCTTGGTCTTTGTTGAGTAATCACCTAAGCAAAAGTTGGTTCCTTTTCTTTTGCAGGTCCTTGATAATCTTCCACATGATCTTATCTATGCAGAAAATCAAATTTCTCCATGGATGGAAGTGTGGGTCAATAAACAAAATGACAGGTTGGAGTATTGCAAGTAGCATGCTAGCTATGTGTTTTTGCTATTTTCAAGACTTAATTTTACAACGTGGGTGTAATGAGGTTCATTAAATAGATTGGCCAACTGCTGGAGCAGTTCTATTATTGGGAAAAAAAAAAAGTAATAGTTCTGCAAAACTCTGTTTTTGACTCAGTTTCACATTTTATTAGGCCAAACTAAGTTCCACAGTTTAAATAATGTCATGTTTATCTGTCAGATAGTTGGTTGTTCTTTTTATCAGTTTAGGCTGAAATCTATTTGGTACTGAGATTGGAATTATCTACCGTAAGTGAAAGAACAGATAATATGGTTTCATAGTTCTCTATGGGTCAAGTTGGGTCCACCTACTTACTTCCTTGTAGTAATTGCTTTTTAATAATTTTCCCTTTTTATCCCCTTTTTGTTTGGGCTACAAAATCCTTGGATTTAATCAGCTCCTAGATTCCCACTTTGTGCATATTGGAGATGAGACTCAAGTTCTGCAAAACAATTAATGCAGGGAAACCCTATCTGAATTGTATAAGCCATTGGAGGATCCACTGATCAAGAATTGTCTTGAGATCGTGAATTCAGCTAAAAAACCAGCTTCTCCTAGTGGTGTAAGATTAATGGCAGATACTTTGTGGTCCAAAATCCTTCCCAGACCCCGAAGATGTTGGCTGCCAACGGGCTGCTTGGTAGGAAACCATAACTGCATACTTTCTGCTGTTTACTTCATTCTATTTCTAGTCTGCTAGCTTGGAGACAAACCCAGTAAGCAATGACACCGCCTTTGCGAATATGCAGAAACTACTTGAGGTGGTACACGATGCTCTACCAAAGATGTCTTTGATTGCTTCAGACTTTAGTTACTTACCTGATGTAAGGATACCTGGTGAAAGAGCTCCTCTTGTATCAACAAAGGTACATCTAATCTCTGTAATGTGTGTGATGCTGCTCATGCTTTTCTATTCTATTTCAAGCTATCTGTAGACTGTCTAAGTGCTTTGAACTTTGAATTGAACTGTATCTACATGCCATGCATCTATTATGAGACAAGTCGCAAGTGACAATTCTTATTTCTCACGGACATTATATTCACATGCTGCTCTTAGTTGATTCTCGTGTTGCATGCTTTGACCGTGGTGCCTCCTCATATAATTTGTCCATGAACTATACTAATGATGTTCGCGTAGGCTTCCACATCAGTATGTCTTATGATCAGTACCCCTCAAAGGACAAATTGGTCTGGTTTCTTTGAATTCTGCAAAAGATGCAGTACGATGGGAAAAAAGAGCTAATAATGGGACTGTAAGAAGAAATGCTGTGGTAGGTCAAAAAAAATTGACAGATGTTATAAACTTATGCAGGACTGCAACAGAAAAATTTACTGAGGATATTGAAATGAAATTCTAAACTGAAGTGTTGCGAAGATGGTTATACGGATCTCAGTCCAATTTACAGCATAGCAGACTGCAGACTGTTTTGGATCCATGTGGTCTGTCCTCTAATGTAGTAATTGGCGGCCACTAATTTGTATTGCTATTTTCATATAGTTTTCTTAAGTTCTGGAGTGGTTGTTTAAACTTTCTATTAACAGCATGGAATAAACAGTTCGACCATTTTTGCCTTTTGTTCTGCAGAAGGACGGGAGGAGCTCAGATTATAATAGCTATTTGGATGCAAAGGTTTGTAATTCATTTGAATCACTTTAAATGGTCCCAGCAATCTGTCACCATGGAATGCTTCTTGACATCATATTAACTGATTGCTGTAACTTAATGAACGTAGTCCTGCTTTAAGAAGCCTTATGAGTGACTTCTTTTGGGGGCCAAAGCCTATTGACTTCTTGACATCATATTCAGGAATGTGCATTTTAGTGTTGGAAATTTTGCCAAATGTTTGTTTGTGTTCTTTTAGTTTCATTATTCAGAAATCTACCTAGTATGCCAACCTTGAGTATTTGGTTGTGTATGCATGAGCTATACTCGAATGTCTCTTAATCTGTTTGGCCATAGCTGTGATAACAACAACTCCAAACAATCAATATATTGAAATGCTTATTCCATCTGTACAGTAATGATTTGGAGCACCAGAATCAGCAATCACAACGTTTAAATATCTGAATAGTTATTAAACTTTCACATGATGCTGTAATCTTAGATCTAGGCATAATTAAAGGTATAATTTTTTAAATTTAGTATCATGCACCTTTTGGCTATGCATAAAGTATATTTTATTGTGCTAGTGCTAACATTAGTCAAGCATCAGTTCGGATGATATCCTGAAGTTGATCCATGCTCCTTGGGCCACAGTTCCTTGTCATTTTACTCTGAAGACAATTTTTCTTGTGAGAGGTTTCCTCAATCAATTGGACTAGAATCTATTCATTCTAGAATATAGAAATTCTAATTGTTAGAACAGTAATTTATAACTATCAACTAAAAAATGTATTTTTAACTAGTATATTATAAATTAGTTTTGACATAGAACCAAATTGTCTAGTAAAATGAGGATAAGGAATGGTCAGGATAGCTCAGCTGGTAGACCAAAGTACTGAAAATTCCTGTATCACGAGTCTTACTGGTGTCCAAGACTTTAATTGTACTAAAGATTGGGGTGCTAATGATTCTATCATTCTACTGTTAATGCCGTGCTGCATTTCTCATGCAGGGTGATGCTGATATATTCTTCCCTACTGACTTTTGGCTTTTGGAACGGATTGAACATTTTTGTTCAGGGTGGGTGAAACTTCATGAAGATGCATCCTCCTCTAAACAAGGAAAAAAGAGGAGAACAATTACAGTGAGACTGCTTTTTCATGCTACTTTATCTTGTTTAGCAATGCTGCTTCTACTGGAAGAAATTGTTTTATGCGAGTAAAAGTAGAACTTCATTGTGTAGGATATCAATTGCACAATAATTTCACTCATTTGAATAGTTTACTGTGTTCATATGCTAAATCCAGCAACATGCTCTAGGTAACCTTTAGTGAGTGAAAGAACTTGCACATAGGGACACTGCATTATCCAAGCAGTGAAGGGTGGGGACTGAACCGCTCCATATTTATCGGTGCTACAGTGACCTTAGACGAAGTCACTTTTGACTGCGAGGTGGTTGCCATCTTCAAGGACGATGGCTACCACCTCAAAGTGGTCACATGGCCTGGAGGGGGTCACAGAGTTCATAAGGCCATGGCTCTCTTTTTAGCCACAGCTTTTTTTCTTTGTCAAATTACCATGATTTATTATAGCATGTTATATTTGATCTTGTCTTGTCCAACATGCACCGTTTTAAAATTTGATAAGTACAGGATATATAAGCAATGCTATCCTATTCTATCCTATCTATTCAAGTAGTCTTGGTGACCAAAGGCATGCTATACTCTGTTGGATTTCTTTGATTCTGTCTTTGGCCTTAGTTGCTGAAATGAATTTGCATTATTGCTGTCACAATCATGATTTGCCTATGTGATCTTTTCTGTTGCAGCTTGATACTTCTTCATTCATGGCGGAATTTGGCTTACCTTCAAGGACACGAACCAAGGATGGATACAACCCTCTTTTAGATGACTTTAAGAACACAAAATTTTATCTTAGCGTTCCTACTCACAACACTAAGTGAGGAATCTCGCATGCTCAAGTTTCAGAGAGCACTGCCGCCTTGATGGAGGAGAAGATTGATTCGGGTTTCCTCAAGGAAATACAGCATCCTTAAAAGCAGATAAAAGTTATCTCAATCTCGAGTTCCAGAGCATTAGCCGATACATTTTTGCGTCACATCTCACATGCAGAACAACGCTGCGCGGTCCCTTAAATGTCTGTTTCATTGGTAATAGGATGTCGAGGATGGTTGGGGGTCGATGCTGTGCTATTTATATTGATCCTCGAAGATACAACTGTCCTCAATTCTCAATAGATCATACCTGCTACTTTATTTATCAATTCTTCAAGCTACCGTCAATCTTCACTGGTTCGGGTCGATATTGTATGACATTGGTTTTTCAAGTCAATAAGGCTCGGTTCCATGACATTCCCTCTTTGGTATACCGTTTTCACGGTTGCAGAATGAATTCTTTGACTCAGCAAAAGAGAAACAGACAAGAAACTTCGGCACAGGTACAATCTTATAAAAATAGAATTACATGCGCCAAAAGATGGATACAGTCACACCAACTTCTGAACCACTTATGTCCAGTTTCGTGCCAATAATTCAAATCGAGTAATCCACTCGTTTCCGCGACAGGAGGGAAAAATAATTGAGCATAAGGTAATCTGAATCTATGTAACGATGTCATGGGGCCCTAAAGAAGGAAATAATAAACAGAAATAAGAAATAAGCAATGGTGTTAGAAGGGTTGACCGCCTAGCCAACCGTCGGAGTCAATGAAACTTGTACTGATCAATTGGTCGACCACCGCCGGATTCAACTTCTTCTCCCAGCCCACCCGCCGAGAAGTATCTGACCCAGGTCCGTAGCATCCATATTCTGAAAATGTCAATCGGGACCTGATCCAATTTGATCAAAGAGAGGAAAGAAAAAAAGCGACCTTCAATAATTCCATTAGAGGATGCAAAACTAGCTAGTTAGCTGCGGACAAGCAAACTTCTGAACTGATGTCAACGGCAAAGGTCTCGCCGAACTCTAGGAAAAAAATAGCACAAGTAATATTGAGTAAAATAGAAACCCAAAAAATGGACTATGTCCACAGATCCAATTCAAATTCGCTAATTTTGTCCAATTCAAAAGATATGTTTTTTCAAGAGAATCTGAAATATTATTCGAGTTCATAAGAATTATGAAAAATTAATATGCAAACCTATGTGTCAATATTGATATATACTGAGAAAGATCAAAGCACTTAAGGATCATGCTCAAATTTTCACTATGGAAGATTTTTCAAGACGAATTAGCTGAAAGGGCATGGTGGATAGAGGGACACACTCTCGTCCGGCGAAATTCCCGGCTTCCCAGCCTCGAGGATGCACGACATCGGTGAAATTGGAGCGGTAGAAGACAACTCTCGCGTAGGCTCTCCACGGCCTTCCTAACAAGGCCGACCCGGAGCCGAACACATTGCACTCCTTGAACACGAACCCGTTTGTGTCGTGTGCGTTGCTTCTTCCTTGCGCCGTGATGAACCCTGAAACTCCTGGCCGTAGGGCTCTTCCAAGTACCGATATTGCACAGTTCTACAAAACAAAACGCAGGAAATGGACAAAGGGCGATCAAAACATTTTGAGTTTAGAAAGATTGTGAAATAAAAAGTTGTACCTAATTCCACATGTCAATACTTGCGTATATTGAAAGGTCTAAGGCGTTCTCGACTAAAACAAAAGTCAAATTATGAAATCAGGAAAGTTGAAAATGTTAGAAAGATTAAAAATAAAAATCGCCCTAAACATAACTTCTTTCAAGATAATGCGGACGTGTGGAAAACTCATATGTGCAAGGAGTCAATGAAGTCGAGCTCGATTTCGAAAATACAAGAGGTCCGAGTTCCCTTCACATGTCAACATTTTTAAAGTTATTTCTGCTAGACCAACGTCTCTCTTGGGGGAACCGATAAATACTTCTGCTATTGAAAAGGGTCATGATAACGATCGCTTAGGTGCTCTTGCTCCCACCGGGACAATTACAAAAAAATAATATAAATAAATAAATAAATCCGAAACCTATTACATTTGTGTCAATCTAGTGTTAAACGTTTTAAAGGTGCTAATTTAGTCTTAAATATTTTACTTGTTGCTAATTAAATTTATTTGGCTAATTTTGGTTAGAAATTACTGATATTAATATCAGTTGTCTTATGTGGCATAATTGACCCTGAGATTGATATTTTTAATAATATTTGCATAGTTTTTTGAAATTTTTGTAATTTTTTTGAGTTTTTTTCTTTTTCTTTTTCTTCTCTTTAATGTTTTTATTTTGGGGGCAATTACAAAAAAAAATAATAAAAAAAGGAAAGAGTAGGAAAGAGTAGGAAAGAGTAGGAAAGAAGTAAAGGAAAATAAAATAGTGTAAAAAATTATTTAAAAGTGTCTATGTTAGCTCAAGCCATGTCACATGGGACGGACATCATTCACTTTAGCAATTTTCGGTTAAAATTGATCGGATGGATTCAATTGGCATAACATGAAAGTATTTAGGCATAAATTAGCACAATTAAAATATTTAGGATGAATTTGTACAAATGCAATATGTTTATGACCTCTTTTGGTAATTTTACTTGTTCAAGTTAAGTGATCCTTGTAAAGTGTGTTTAAATCTAAACTCTATTTGTTTCATGGAAAATAATTAATTCGGAAAAAAAATTTCTATCCTAAAAATCATCATTTATATTGCTTACAAAAATGAATGGATGAAGAATATTTTCAAGTCCTCGAAAATGTGTACACAAAAATTATTATCGAATAGGAAAATATTTTTCATTGACTAATTATATTAAATGATACAAACGATTATTTTTAGAAAAATCTTTTTCAAATCTTTCATTTTTCATGAAATAATCACACCTTGACTAAAGTATCATAAGGTTTGATGTTGAATTGGTGGCATGCGAAAACCAAAGGACAAGAAAAACACAGAGACCAATTTCTTAACCATAACGTTGATGTTGATGATGATGATGATGATGATGATTATTGCAATATAAAAAATGAATAAATGTTGCATCTACATATAAGGGTTTTCATAGCATGGAACCTAATTCTCTTGGTCGACATTAGGCCCTGAAGATCTTATCATCCAAAACTTTGATTGCTTTACACACCAAATAATCTTTGCTGAATTTTACTGAAGGTGAGTTTATTTCATGAAAAACTCAAAAGCAAAAAATATTTTTGCAAAAAATAATTACTTGTATTGGTTACAAAAATGAATGAATACAAAATATTTACATCATTAACGAAAATAATTAGGCATAAATTATTATTGATAATAAAAATATTTTTCATTAACTAATTTTTCTAAGCAGTATAACCAATTATTTTATTTTTTGGAAAATAAATGCACCCTTAAGGTACACACATTGATATAAATAAGGTTGTTTGTAAGATAAAAGTCAAATTTACCTCGTAAATGGACTGCCCACTACCGAAGATGAAGTCGACGGCTCCTTGGACGGTGCAACGCTTGAAATAATGCCGTCCTTGATCGTCCCACAGTGTATCTTGCAGACCATAGAAACCACATCTATAGAACATATTCTTGTCCCCAGAAATCCTAGCTGCAACTGCTGGGACCCTAGGGTTTTTCTTATTCATCGGATTATTGTACAAATTCTATAGCAAAAAAAAAAAAAAATGCAAGAAAGGAAAGCATTAGTATGCACATTTACATAAATTCTTCTGTTTACCATATATATAAATTCACCTGTTCAACACATCGCAACATTGTTGAACTTGACTAGTTCGTGGGATTACGTCTTACCCTGAAACTGATGCTCTTGGCAACGATGTTGTCAGCCAAGGAAGTGAATGTCGGGCTGTGCCCGATGGTGGTGCCGTGGTCGTCCCACACGACCTGGGTCGTCCTCTTCGCTTGTCCTTTGAGCATGATGTACGGTTTGTCCTTCGGTATTCTCACCTTCTCCCTGCATTTTCACATCAGCCACTCCACTCAACCCATGCACAAGTTTGATATACCTCTGTAATGTTTCCATTTTTCTTTTCATTAGGATGAATACACATACATTAGATTTGACAAATTCTTTCAAAGATGAACTCTCAAAGTTTGATTAAAAACATACGAGGAAATTAATGAGTGTATTAAATACGACAAATATGGTTAAAAGAAAAGTCATGTCCATGATACCATACCGAGACTATTGTTTCTCCAATTTTCAACGCATGCTTAATTAAGATATAAAATCATTCGGTACTGCTTGAACATTGACAAGCCCCTTGAATATTCCAATTTCGATGTGAAAAAAAACTAGAGAGGGAAAAAAAAAATCGGTAAAAGAGTACCTGTAAATCCCTTTCTTGATGTAGATGCAAACCCAGTTAATGTTATTCGAAGGAACGGAGTTGATGGCAGACTGTACGGTGGTGAAGTTGCTGAGCCGTCCGGATGAGTCGACGAAGATCGTCCGGTAAGGCGCTGCATTTGCGCCAATCCGCCGAAGCCAATCACTATCGTCCGTGAGTCCCAAGGTGGATTTTGGAAGGTAAAGAAGAAGAATCCATGAGCAAAGGTTATAGAGAAGAAGCAATTTGATCAATCTAGAAGAAGCCATGGAAATGCAATTGGAGGAGATGAGACAAAGAAAGAATCACTGACAAGGGAGGTTAACTGTATATGCTGAATGAAGCTTTTGGGATCATATATAAAGGTGAGGATTGTTAGTGGGAGTTTGGCTGATCAAAGCTTGACCCTTGACTTAGCCAACTATCTAATCTGCCCAAATTCTAGTGTGTCTGTGATGGTATAAACCCTCATATAATAATCACAATCTGGTGAATAATGTCAACTATACATGTGGACAAAGTATATGTTGGTTTCACACAGGGTCTTTTTGTGTGGGAAAATCACTGACCAGAAGGAGTTGGCATTTATGAGCATATTAAATGAAATTGAAGGCTAATCAGTTAGTAAGGAAAACAAAAGCTCTAATGTGATTTATTTGAAAGCATAAGCATGATAAATTCATGGACAACCCTAATCATTGAAAATGAACCGTCCAGTACTAAAATGTACTTTCCACAGAGAGAGAGAGAGAGAGAGATGAATTGTCTGAAAAGGGGGGGTTAAGTGGAGGTGGAACGTGCAGGTGCCTAACTTGGTAGGCCTCAGGGAGGGATTAATAATGATAGGCTCATGTTGATTATGATGAAAGAATTGATTGCTTGTTGAAGTAGAAGTGAAGTATGGAGTAATGGGTCGGTGACTTGAAAATTAAGGGACGGTCCTTTATTTGACATACTGCAAATGGCTATAGCATTGCAGTGAAAACTTCTTCTTGAATAATCTCATCATGATGAATCAATGGTCACGAGGAAGCTTCTTTCTACAAATGATGGAATAATTTATTATAGTGATAGCCGTCATTTGGAAAACAAGAGACACTAACTTGGTACAGCAGTTGTGATATAACTATGTTGTGCCAAAATAAATGTATTTAGCAACACATAATTTAACGGAAGGTAAATGTGTCACGAGAATATAAATTTAAGATTTTTTATATTATAAAAAATAATTAAGATAAATATGTCATAATAAACATAGTTTGGAGCGGCTTTTTCCCAATAACAATAATAACAAGTAAACGAAAGATCATGCTACAAACAAAGTTAATAATAGTCAACATACTTGAAAACGAAGACCCAACGCAATATCGATCTGATTCAAACTCAATTGGTGTTTTGGAGAAAACTTCAAGCCTTGGAATCCATGAAGAAACTTTATGAAGAATTCAAACAAGTTTGCAGAGGCAATTTGGTCTATTTCAAGCAAGAATCACTAATTAGCTCCAAGTAAATATTTTGAGCTAAAACTAACTAGGGGTAAGCAATGTTAGAGTAAAATTGGAAACTTGAGAACTAAATCAGTCCACTGGTTGGGTTCTCACATTCTAAGATATACAGGATAGGTTTTAGATTTCAAAAATTGAATAACCTGTTCCAACAAATAGGCTACAAGTTCCAGGTGGATCCAGAAACTTAAAACCTAGAACAAGTCTTTGTATTTTTCTTGTTCTATGTTTTCACGCGATCATGCGACATTCCAGTCCAATAATAAATATGTAATCTGAAACCATTGGCATTAGTTTCCATTGTTGGCGATATTCATAATTGAGCTTTTTACTTTGTTAATATTTCATAATCTTCGTGTGTTGAAATTAGAGATGTGACTAGTGGATTGTACCAAATAGTAGTTATTAGAGATCATGATTTACTCCAATCGATCAATTAAGTACAAGTGGACCTTGGAACCAACCCTAAAACTTGTGACAAATAGGTTTCAAGTTATTGGGTATATAGGTAGGTTCCAAATTCCAAAAATTATGGAATTTGCTCCAATGGGTAGGTTTTAGGTTTTACCTAGAATCTGAACAAAACCTAGACGAAACCGAAACTACTCACCCTAAAAACAACCCTTGCAATGACTACTTTTACATTTGAAATCCCCAACATGCCAAGGAAGTTTGGATATGCTTCAAAGCAAGAGTTAAAGGGTTGCATAGGTATCAAAATGCTCTCAAAGCTTATTCTTACTTCTCATGCTTATTCTTTGAGAAAAACCTCATGATTTTGATTGAAATTCTCTAAGAGAATGTTGGTTCAAATCATAGTAAAGAGTACTTTTAGCGTACTGTGAGTGTTTATACAATAAGTTACTATCCCTCATGGAGAGGCAACTTCATTCGTTGTCAAAGACTTTAAGGATTGCACTAGTGTATTTCAGCTTTGTCATAGGCTGTTAGAGCCAAGAGAGTGGAGTAGGTCGATTCAAAAGTCTGAACCACTGTAAATTTCTTCATAATCTTTTCTATCCTTACTCTCATCGACAAAAGAAGCATTGTTTCATTTTCTACATTCTAGTTTGCATGAAAAAACTTTAAGAACCATATAACAACAAATTCAATCCCATTTCGGTTGTTAAGTGCCAATTCAGCATTTCCAGAAGAGAACGTTCAATTGTCCTAGATTAGAGCGGTCTTTTCATAGGTTGTAATGGCTTGGCTCTTTGGAATGGGGATTTCCTCGAAACATCGAAACAAGCTCAAAGAATCTTGCACCCGCATTAAAGTTGGTGATCACTTCTTCAATCCCATATCACTTATCTGATAGGACAATTTGAATGTGAAATACTCACCTTTCATACAACCTAAGTTGGAGATGAATAGGCCTTTTGGTCCCCTTCATTACACCTTATCGAAAATGATTACAAGAGACTCCAATCTATAGACTTGTTACATGACTCTTAATCTTCCTTTTAAATGACTCTTAAATGTATCTAACATCCCAAGATATAAATCCTTAGAAACTTACATAATATTGATTAGACCTAGGAATACGAATAGTCAAAACATAGAAATATGAACAGACTTTTGAAAACAACACTACAATAATTACTTTTCTTAACTTGTGCACCAATCTAAGAATTCGTATAGACATGACATTAAACTTGTGCATCGACAATTAGGCAACTAAATCGACAACATTTATGAATTTGGTTTAATTAGGCAACTTCTTTAAGAAATGTTGCGTAGGCTCAGCGTTTTTTTTTTTTCCTTTCTTCTTTGAGAAACAAAAGGGGTTCCTTCTTAAGGATGAAGAGCATCAAAACACATGCACGATGTTCAAGCCATGAGTCATCATCGAGGCCATTCCTGTCTTCTTCATTCGCTCTCGTTTCCTCGTTCTGTTTCCTTTTCGGTTTCAGTGGATCTCCTTAAGTAGATAGAAACCCTACTCTTTCCGAGGGATATATCATATAACATACGCTAGTTTCATAGCTTATGTAGAAGATCGCAGCTCAAAACACATGCACTCTAGACGTGGGTTAAACAAGTCAAGTGACCGTACTGGCTTTTTACTAACCATTCTTTGCTTGTAATCAATCAAACCTCTTTCTCGAATGAGTGATTTTTCTGACTTTTCAAAATAAGGTGCCCTTCTTGGAAGTACACTAGTGCACACGCACCGTCATTGCTTTTGCCATTTCTAATCTTCCTCTCTTTCGTCCGACTCTCTCCCTCTTCTTCTTTTCTGTTTTATGATGCCCTCTAACACTTGCCTTTGCTTTTACTGAAAGATTCTCGTTCTGTTTGCTTCCTGGATACGCTTTGCCCCATTAAGTGGGGTGGTCATTGGTTGGATCTATTGAAACGAAGTTCGCAGGCTCGATTGGGTTTGCTGATGGGGCAACGGTTTTTGGGAGACAATGAACCGTCTTTCCTCATTTTACGGGAGTTCTATGTAGTTTCGGAAGCCTCTGAATCCAAACGACAGCTGCAGCGCTTGTTCGTGCCGTGCCTTGAGTGGGATGATGACCATGACCGCGATCTCGAGAGAGGCAATCATGCCTTATGTCGGGCGCGATTTGGCTTAGCAATGGATAACGCAAGTATTTGGTATAGAAGAAATGACCCGCCACTCATCGTTCCGAAAATTGTCATTATTCTCAGGACTACATCCGATAATCATTTTTTCTTGCCCCAGAATCTCAATAAATTCATCATTTCTAGAAGTGTCGCATCCTTCTCCAATAATAGGGGTGTGCAAAAAGATCGAAAATCGCCCGGACCACTTGAAACTAGATCAGACTGGATCGGAATCGGCAGTTCTCAAGAGAGCCAATCCGGTCTTCAATTCCAATTTATCAAAACCGATGGTTACCGATCCGACTCCCGGTTCTAGGTGTGGTACCACCCGCCCACCCATCCGGACCAAACCTATAATATATAAATATAGATATTTAATTATTTAAGAAATATTATGATTAAAAAATTAAGAAAAACGAAAACCCTAAAATCCTTGATCTGAAGCTCAACACCCATTAACTGCTCGTCTTGTCTCACTCTTATCTCATATAAGTCGTCTCTCTATCTTTCATTCATGGCCTTGACTCTCAAGCTCAATGCCCATCGACTCATGGCGTCAACTCTCAACTTTTAATATGAGTCCAATCTTTTTACTAATCTTCCAATTAAGAATATGGAAGCTCTTTATTTTTTGCTTTACTTTTGCTTTTTGGATGCACTGAGTGCGTGAAGTTTAATAGGATCGGTTCCATGGATCCTCTTGGGAACCAGACCGAAACGGCGGTGTGGTTCTTGGGTAGATTCATGGAACCACCGGGTGGTTCCCAATTCTAATTTTTCGGAATCGGTCCTTAGTGGGCAGTTTCCGATTCTAGGGTAGAATTGCTCACCTAAACCATACTCACCCACATTCAGTATTATTGCGTTCCTACCTACAAGAAAAGGGGAGAACATCTTACTAAAGTTGGAAAATTCCTAAGATTTGCCTAATCTGATCAATGGTTTGGGCTATGCCAAAAAAGTATCAGAATAGTCCTAAATTCATTATGTTAATGACAATTCAGTCCTAAATATTTTAATTGAACTAATTAAACCATAATTTTTTTGCATTTTTCCCAATTAAGTCCATCCGGCCAATTTAAGCTAAATTCGCTAACGTTGATGCTAAACATCCTACGTGGCAAGACCAGCGTTAACATGGACATTTTTAGTAAATATTTTAATTATTTTAAAAAAAATCATTTTCTTTTTTTTTTTCCTTGTTTTCTCTTTTTTTCCCCTCTATGGCAAGTGAGGGTCATCGACCCCCTCGCCAGTTGCTAGGCAAGGGCTACAAAGCTGTCCCTAGACACGGTGAGGGTTGTGGCCCTCGCTTGGCCTTGACCAGATGTAGGTGAGGAGGCAAGCATGAGCGAGGCCAGCTTGCTAGGTCCTAGCTGGCCATGGGCGAAGATGGCCATGGCCCCCCCTGTGGCTAGCAAGGCTGAGGCCACCTTTGCCAACAATTGACAAGGCTAACCTTGCTCGTGCCCTTAGCAAGGGTCATGGACTGGAGCATCAATATCAACGGATCTCTAAACTTATCCCTCGATTTGGTCCCTTCATCACCGAAGAGCAATCCTTAGCCTTCACCTCTGTTTCTGAGATCCTCCAACAAGTCCCTCCCTCTACGGGAGCTACTGCTGCTCTGTCCTTCGCCTTACAAGAGATTTAAGACCTACCTCGCCTAGATCTAAGGGAGGCGACCTCGCCTGCACCCGCATCTACCTCACCCACATCTAGACAAGGACAGGCAAGGGCTACAACCTTCACCGACGGCTAACAAGGATTTCACAGCCCTCACCGAGTAGCCAGCAAGAGGACTAACAACCCTTGCCAACCATTGCAGAAAAACAAACGAAAACAAGGAAAAAGAAAAGAAAAGAAAAACTAATAAAAAATTAAAAATATATATTAATATATTTATTTAAAATATCTATGTCAACTCCAATCGTGTCATATAGAACGATCGATATCTGCATCAACGATTTCAAGCCTAAATTAATCGGATTGACTCATTTGGTACAAATATAAAAGGTTTAAAACCAAATTGACTCAATTTTTTCCCGAGATTATGCAGGGGACATGCTTCATTTTCTTCTTCTTTTTCGCTAAAACCAAAAAACAAGCACTTCTGAATCGGGAATGGTCAAAATTTCCATTGATGTTTCATTTCAAGGGAAATATTTCTTTACAGCATCAAAATTTATAAGATCCAGACCATTCTTCGCCATTCTCGTCTACTACAATAAGCCAGCCTCTGAAAAATGCTTTCTATGCCACACGGGGACCATTGAAATTCGGCGTGGAACTATCATTCGCATTCTTTTATACCCGGCAGTACCCATCAGGATCTTCAAATTGAAAAAGGAAGGTGGCCAGACCTTTATCATTGCATCCCCTAGCATGGCATGAGTACCGGAGGTAGATTAATCTGAATTCTTATTTGTTTGTCGGGTTTACACTATGTTTATCGTCAAGGATTAGAAGGGAAGAGAAAGGACTTCCAAAACACAATCGTCTTTGTAATAACGACGGAGGAACAAGATTCGAAGGAATCACTCAGTCCCCTAAATATTAGGGTCAGTTAAATGCATGGTTCCCGACTAGAATAGCTCCGAGCAGGAAGCTTTCATTGAATGTACATCGCTCTGCTACTTTAAGCTTCGATCAAACATTTGACTCGAACGTGCACCAATGGATTGTTTTAAGCTCTCGGTTTCAGGATATCATCCGAAAAGTCCACGATTCTGAGTAACCACTTTCCAACCACATCAAAAAATTGCGATAATTCCAGCCGTTGTTGCTTGTCCAGTATGATTTTACTGCTGTCTGCCGGCCAACCAAGCATGTATAAATAACTACAAGAAATAGAGGTCGACCTCAAATTCTTTGCCGAAATTGGTGCAGATGTCTACAAGACTAATCAGTACGTAATGGGGGCAATAATTTCCATATGGGGACCAAGCTTCTCTTCCGCGGCCTTCTCAGCCTTCACCCTCAGTTTGTTCAACTGCTTCTTCCTCTCATATACTAGTTGTGCCCTCTCCTTCCTCTTTCTCTCAAGTTCCTACAAAAAAGTCAACGCATATAGGTTCCGTCATCACTCATAAATTTGCAGGACCAAAATCTCTGCATTATTAAAGTTTAATAATCAAGAAACACACCAGTGTACCAATGCATGTAGAACAAAACAAGTAAATAATCAGTTTAGTCATATGCAGTAGCAGTACAAAGTTCCATGTGCTGATGTAATCCCATACAGACTGCTATGCACATTTAGCCTGTAGAGATTCTCAGCCTGGAAATGCAATGATCAAGTTAACCGTAGCAAACTTAATTTTCTTTTGCCTAAAGAGAACACTCAATGACCAAATACAAGCAGCTTTACAATTAAATAGGAGAAGCAATATGTCTAGATATTAACGGGCAGCAGATGATTTGTCTTGTCCTAGATCATCACCTGATCGACACCAACAGAAGCACCAATTTATAGCTGCTAGTTCAAATTTCAAAAGCTCATGGAACTAAAATTGAGCCATTATGCAGTGTCCTGTACACCTATATATGGACCACAACTAGAAGCCCTCTGCAAACCTGATAGTAGGTCTGGTATAAATTATCTCATGTTCTTTATGGAGACTATACTGCTATATTTATAGGATTTTCGGTACAAACACGCCACAATAAAAGTCACAATAGCTGCAAATCCAACAACAAACATTTGAAACTAAAGCTCTTCCGCAACTTCTCCTGTCAAGCTAATAAACAAGTCTAGAAGACAGAAGGAGAACTATACATATTTACATTCAAACCTCAAGTATACAGGACAAATGGCAACTACAAAACAAACTCAAACCAGCATCCTAACTTTCCTCTATTATGTTTTTTTATCTCCAATAAGAAAACAGTCATAAATGTGCTGGCAGTGCTCATATACAAATCACAGGAAGCATGCCAAAACCCCTTCTTAGGATTGAAAAGGATCTGGCGATGGCTGCATGCAAAAGAGAAAAGTAGCCAGTTCTCACCTTAATGGTATCATAGTGATTCCATCCCACCTCCGAGGAAAGCCTACCCAACAAGCAGTACTTATGTCCAGCTTGAAGCCTCAAAACCCTGAAAAAGAGCCCTCAATTTTCAGTTCTTGTTCAAGGAAAAAATAATCAGATAATGCAAATAGGAAAATCGTAATAGATGGCAAACCTAGCCTAGCCACACAACTCACTTGAGTGCGTCAGGGATGACCATCCTTTTCGTCTTGTCATACGGAGGAGGAACTCCCTCGTAGGCCTTCAATCTTGCAAGTGCAGCGGCTCCTCGTTTCGTCTTGTGGGGAATCATCCTAACATAACAGCGGTTCAATTATAGGAGGGACCGATAGGACAAGAAACTTATCAACTGCGCAAAATTCTCCTTAGGAGAAATTATGCTATGCAGTGTGCAGAAGTTACAGAAGCAATTTCAGAGTCAACACACAAGCAGAGAATCAAGCTGTCAAGGACATTAGAACTCAACATAAAAAAGGGGAAAGAAATATCGACAAGGACTGAGCTTCAAACGGATCCTGTTGAATCCTACGCGAACAGCCAACAGAAACCTCGCCACAGGAAATCCACCAACCGCATCTGAACATCATCCAAAACCATTCCAAGAACTCTCATCTGCCTAAAAATTTTAGTTCCCACATGACCAAATGCAGCACTACACAGCAACGACCCTCCAGTGTCAATTCCAATGTCTCCTAAATGAGCACAAACACAAATGGAGAGAATCTCTCTTTCCAAAGCACACTTCAACCCACTAAACAATTTCATCATCTTCACACCAATTTTTTTACCAATTCACAACACCGTCAATCCCACTAAACGATTGCAGCATCGTCTTCGAACCCACACATCATTTTTTTCTGTTTTTCTTTTCAAGGAAGAAGTCCGAAATTACCCGCGAATGGTGCGCCAGAGGATCTTGGCGGGGGCGCGGAAGTGGATGGGGCCGTGGGAGGGCTTGGTGTTCATCCGCTTGCGGAGGAAGCGCATGTACTTCATCTTCTGGCGGACGAGGCCGCCGGAGATGCAGATCTCCTCGCAGCGGACGACCACCACCCTCTGGCCGTTCAGGAGCTCCTTCGCCAGCACCGACGCCAGCCTCCCCAGCATGTGGTGCCTCGCGTCCACCACCACCCTCTTCACGCATATCCCCGACCCCGACACCATCTCTCTCCCTCTCCCTCTGTGCTGAGCGGCTGGTGGGTTCTGTCTGAGAGGCTAGGGTTTCCTTTTCCCCGGGAGAGTGGGTTTTAGATGGTGAATTTGGGATGGCCGTGGGGGTAGTTTTGGGATTTGCTATTCTCCCTTTTCTCCATTTTTCTGAAGTTAATACCACAAAGAACGTATGCATTTACGATAAATTTATCCCAAATTAAATCCCAAATAAGTATATCTGTAATAGATTTATCATTTTTTAGTTTCAACTAAATTTTGTCATTGAATTGGTTGACATGTGACAATTAATAGTGTACCAATTTAAATTTTTACTATTCATTTATTAATTTGTGATTTTTTGTAATATTAATTTAATTTAATAAAAATTGACAAATAGTAAATTTCAATTTGGATTTTTGATAATTAAAAGAGAAAAATAAAATTTTTAGGTGTTATGTTGCTTATGAATTTCATTTCCTTTTTTTTTTTTTTTAGTCCTATATGGTGCGCATACACCAACTTGATCATACTATAACAAGTGGACTAAATTTTGTAGGGAAAAATCTCAAAAAAATATATATATATTTAAATCTTTTTTCTCTCCCCTTTATAGGGTTCTCTTCTTTCCCTCTCATCTTTACATAGCCGTCTTCTTCATTCTCCAAATAGGAAAGGGAAGGGAAGGGAAGTGTTTGAGCTAGATCTCTCTCCCCTTTCTCTTTCTTTTTTCTTTTTTTCTTTCTTTTTCTTTTTCTTTTTCATAGGGTGATTTAGCTCTCCGTCTTCTTTTTCTTACTTTCCTTACATTTTAATGAGCTTCTTTCTTTTGATCTAGTCTAGATCTAAAAGTTTCTCTCCTATTTTGGGGAGGTTTCTATCTTAATCGAGTGTAGATTTGAGGTCTTTTCCTTATACGATATGGGAATTTCACTTCCCTCGATTTTATTAGTGTACAAGTCCAATTTCGAAGGAGATATGAACGGCAATGGTGTTAGGGACACTAAACTTGGGCATGCACCACCATAAGGTAAAATTGTAGTGACAATTTCAAATTTCAATGTGTGCTCATTACTACAGACAAATTCAGTTATTAGCCTCGATTTTGGTTTGTGATCTACTATTTAAGCATGTGACATTTAACCTTGTTATGATAATTCTTGTTTTCTAGAGCTTATTTTATTTTGCAGTTGTTTGGGATTTTTCTTGGTTTGTAGTTATATTGCGATGTTTCTTTCATGCCTTTCTTTAGAATTGAAAGAAATTTTAGTTTGATTAAAAAAAATTATTCAAAAGATCATAAACCTATTTTGCGGAGGTCAATCTAGTCCTAAATCATTCAATTATACTAATTTAGTCCTAAACTTTTTAACGATTTACCAATTTAATCCTTAACCTTTCAAGTTAGTAAATTTGTATTTGATTTTTTTTTTCAAATGAACAGTCCAGATTGCCAATTATAAATATTTGTTCAAATGGGCATGAGGGCATAAAGTTTTCCTATCAAACAATTGCAAAAGTTAATAAGCCGACCACATATAGTTCTGCCTAAAAGTTAAATAATCACTATATACAACTAATCTATTAATATCATATAAATTAGGGATAAGTGCACTGGAAGTCCTAAATGTTATTACAAAAGTGTAATAGAGTCCTAAAACTATTAAAAAAATACAATACAATCCTAAAAATTGTCACAAAAGTCCAATTGTAGAAAGTGCAACTGAGTCTTTAGACTTTTAAAAAATACAATTGAGTCATAAAACTTATTATGAAAGTGTAATCAAATCCTAAAAATTTCAAAAAATTCAATTAACAAAAAGACTTAATTTGACAAATTTGATAAGTTTTAGAACTTGATTGTAGTTTTTAAAGGTTTTTAAAACTTAACTGTACTTCATGATAAGTTCAAAAATTTAATTGTATTTTTTGAAATTTTTAAAATTCAATTGCACTTTCATGACAAATTTTAGAACTTCCAATGTGCTTATTCTTATAAATTATCATAACATGTCAAGTTTCACAAAAATGTAATCATTTCGTGTTGGTGTGATTCATAAATTGCAATCATTGATCGAGACCACTAGTAAAGTGTGCAAGCATTTGTAGTCTACTAGCGGAAGTATGCACCAACTTGTAAATCTAAAAGCAAGTAGTAATTAGCTATTCGGTTATTGAAAGGTAAAATTTTCATTCCATTGGTAACTCAATAACATTTGATTAGACTAATAAGGATCCATTTAGTAACATTTCTATTTCTCCAAATTTATGTTCTTTTGTTCCTTGGAATAAAAAAATAAATAATATAAATCCGTTTGGTAACTTTAACTAATTTTGCTATTCCCTAGAATAGAAAAGTGATCGAGATAATAGATTTATAATAAAAATAAGAAGTAGAAAAAAATATTTTCTCGTTTCTGAGAACACTTTTTATAAACAAGTCTATTTTTTTCTTTTTCTTTTTCCTTTTCTTCTTCTTCCTTGCCACTGGCGGCTGCCCTGTTGCTGATCGCTGCCCATCGGCCACCGATTGCTGCCCGATGGCTAGCAAAATTAAAAGAAATACTACGTTATAAAAAAATTTGTATAATTACTAAACGCGTTTTTTTATTCAGAAATTATTTCAAGGAACAAAAATAGAAAAAGACTATTTTCGAAAATAAATTGTTCCTCAGAATAAAAACATTACCAAACGGACTCTAAAACCCTATTTGGTAACCATCCGCGAAAAAACTAATTATATTCTTTTATTCCCCAGAAGTTCACATCCTCTTTCTCACTTGTGCCAACATGCATAAAAGTGTAAAATAAAGTCCACTTAATCTTACTTTGCTAGTTCAGGAGGGACGTTCTTTAGCCATTCAAGGTCGATACTCCCATGATCTCTACACAGTCTATTAAGAAACTCCTATGAACGTTAAGGAATTGTCATCAGCTATCTTTAACATTATTGTGTAAGTTTTAATACATGACCTTCTAGCTAAAGTTTTTTTTTTCTCCTTCAACATTTTATACCTGTATTCTTTCTGCAAGCTTATCCTGCATTCCTCTGCTCATTAGAATTTTAGCTAAAAGAGCAGTATCGACTTGCCTCACCGCCTCCCAATCCAATGATTCCAAAGGCCTAACATATTTTTCTTTGTGTCTCCCTCTAGAGTATAAGTTTCTTACACTTGCCCAATACATTTTCTTGTCAATATCTTCACACATCTCCATTCCTCTTGAATCCTGTTGCGTCTTCCTACCTGGAAATTTTGCAGCAAGTGCTATGAAGGACGAGCTGCAAAATAGATGTTCTTCTTTCGAGCTTTACTTTATCAATTTGCCAAATAAACATTCTTTCTCAAACTCCTCGTTACTTTAAAAAATCATAAGGAAGCCATACCTGGAATTCTTGTCTGACACGTTTTGTGTTAGGAATGCTCGAACAACTGAGTCCACAACAGAACCTTTCCACTCCCTAAAGCATCGATCCCCTGCACATTGAATTGCAAAATTTTGTCATAATTGTGCTCCGAAGTAGAAAACACAAAGCAAGATCTCCTTATTTGTTTCTCGATAAAAGTACCACTCTAATTTTTTTTTCAATATATTTAATATTGGGATACATTTTCCTTGGATGAGACGCATTTTTGTGACAAAAGAAAGTGCCTGCTCGTGGAAAAGCTTCCTTTCTTCTTCCCAATATTTTTTCTTGTCGATATCTCTTTCAATTTCTATTTCTGCACATTCGCTCCCAAACTCGTTTAATAATGTCCAAACTCTTGTGGTCCCACAGTCTACATCAACTCTAGGCTGTGGTAGCCATTGCCAGCATTAATCCTCGCCTTTCTCATACCGACCTCCGCATAATCCTTTTGCTTCACCTGATGGACATCTTTGTCCTTCCTTGTTTCGACGTCTGAAGCTCCTTTTACTGTTACATCCATGGCCTCAGGAGACAACAAACAGGCTGCTGTCTTTTTATTATCAAGCAATGGACAACTACTTGGAGAAAATGCTTCTCATTACGTGGAACTCCCGCACAAGGATAAGTAGCCTTAACAGTACTTTTGGTCAGATGGGTTATGTCTCTTCTGGGACTGATTTGTTGTTTCACTGGGGTCTTAACATCTTTCTTTCTCTTTTCGCCACGATGCTTCTCTGACGAGGCTATTTTCTGATTGTCATCTCCTTTGGTGGCGCATTTCCTCGAGAAAGAAAATAGCCCGGACTCTGGCGGGGTGGTCTGGGTCATGAGTGAGAAGTGACAAATCAGTGGAGACCGGAGACTGCATTTCACAACCCGGCTCGCCCCGAAGATCCTTTAGCTCGAATTGCCCGGACCTCATTCTCGGGCCAGATTCTAATTCAGTTTGGGGACAGGCACCGGTGACTTGGGCGTGCTAGCCAGGTAACCGAGCCGCGTTGCCGAGGACCCAAGCCCATCCTCAAGAGATTTGGGCCGGGCTTTTGGGACTCAAGCCAGACTGTGGAGGATTTGGGTATAGGCGTCGGGGTTCCATGCTCAAATCATCACGTTTATAAATATGCTTTATTAATATTTTTTTAATTACGAATCCAATCATCACGTTCATTAAATTACTCGAATCTCAGATGATTCTTGTAGAAAAGCAACGCATAGGTAGACTTCTCTGACTTGAGTATAAAAGATAAAAAAAAACAAACTTCATATTACTTTGGACCAATTAAATTTCAGATTGATAAAATTCCGATTGATAAAAAAAAAAAAAACTTTAGATTGATAAAAATCACTAGATTGATTGATTGATATGCATTTAAGTTATATATTTTCTCCTTCATCAATCTTACCATTAATGAGCTCCAAGTGATCTGGACCAATTAACTTTTAGAATCTGCGGGAAGTTATTTATGGGATGGAAATACCATAAACAAAAAAAACAAACCCTTGTTAAATAATACTGGTAAAAAACGATCTCATGTCTACACAAGGAGAGTAGCATGATGGAGGATTTGTTCCAACTTGACTCAATTGGGCATTTGAGAAAAGATAGATTTGAGTAAGATTCATGCAAAGTTTGTGTAAGGGTCATGAAGTGCATAATTTTCTCATGTACTTGAATGGATTTTGTTAGGATCTCATTTGAAAATATCTTGTGAGGAGTGCAAGCAATACACTATACAGCTTTGTGTTGGCGAGTGGCATGGAGAGGCCATTCTTCACACAATCGATGGGAGGCCGACGAGGCAAGTCATCTAATTGGTCAATAGAAAATAGACTCATTTCAATCTCCATTTTGGAGTGGCAAGGTTATATCAATCTATTCTTATGAGGCTGGCACGCTTCGAGACAACCTGTCACCTTTGAGCAAGAAGCTCAGTCTAACTTCTTGTAGACATTGTACTCCTGATAGAATTGCTTAAAAGAGTTCGTGAAGAGAGTGTCTCTGTACTCCTAACATTGACAAGGTCTATTCCACTGCGGTCAACCATAGCCTGTGCTGCTGCAGCTCGGCCGTGCTTTGGCAGATCATGTTTACTGTTACGAATTTGGTGCCACCCTAATTGTAATAGCGATAATAAATTAATGAGATCCATCTTGATTGTTATAAAAGATTTTGAACATGAGACTGGATGATCAAAGAATTATCTCCTTAAAGCAAGAAATTTTTTAATTAGCCTATTTCTTTCAATCTCAAGTTTAATGGGCCGCCATTACAAATTTTTCATCCATCAAAGGGCCTTAGACAGGGTGACCCGCTCTTCCTTTACCTCTTCATCTTGGTTGCCAATGTGCTCTCCACACTCATTAAGAATGCGGTTGATCTTGGACACATTAGAGGCATTCGGTTGATTAGATGGTGTCCTACACTTTCTCATCTATTTTTTTTTGCGAATGACTCTATATTTTCTTTGGATGGGAAGTTATAAGAATGTCAAAACTTGGCCAATATCTTAATCAATACTGTGTTATCTCGGGACAAGCAATCAACCTGAATAAGTTGGGTGTCTTTTTTCGTAGAGGATGCCCTATTACACTGAAGGAAAATTTAGCTAGAGAATTGAGGGTTCTTGTGATAGACAAGATGGGAAAGTACCCTGGGATCTAGTTGGATTGAGGTGTCTCAAAGAAGAAATATGTGCTTGGATATTGGGGCAAGTGAACTCTAAATTAGAAGGGTGGAAGGAATCATTAATATCCAAAGCTAGTAAAAAAAATTGATCAAAATGGTGGTTCAAGCACTTTCTTGATATGCCATGTCAATTTTTAAAATCCCCGTGTCTATTTGCAAGGCAGTTGAATAGAAAATCATTGCATTTTCATGGAAAAATTCCATGACTAAATTGGGGTTGCATTGGAAAAATTGGAATTTTCTCCATACTAAAAGAGACTTGGGAAGGCTAGGTTTCAGTGATCTAATTGCTTTCAACAAAGTAGTGTTACGTAAACAAGCATGGAGATTCCTTCAAAACCCATTTTCTCCGTGGAGTCAAGGTCCTTAAAGGGATTTATTTTCACAATGGGGACTTTTAGAAAGCGGGAAAAGGAATAAGACCGTCGTGAGGGTAGCAGAGCATTTTAATGGGAAGAGATGCTATTTTTCAACAAGTACAATGGTCTGTGGGAGATAACATTAAAGTATGAATCAAAGACGATAAGTGCTTGGGTAAAGGGATAATAAAAGGACCTACTCCTAGAGGAGAACCGGAATTGGTGGCTAACTTCATAAATCGGGAGGATAATACATGGAACACTCAACCTCTTACAAATAGTTTTGATGAACAAATAGTGAAGGAATTTCTATCAATACTAATGAGACCCCAAACTACATCAGACCAAATCATTTGAATAGGGACACAGTCAAGCATATATGCAGTTAAAAGTGGATACAATTGAATTAGGGCAGGCGGACACAAAAGCAATTAGAACTTAGCCTCATCCTCTTAATAGTACCATGCAGTCTTTGGAGAGGGATTTGGAACATGAAAGTTACTCGCAAAATTAGATTTTTGATGTAGTCTCTTTGTCCAATGCCCTACCATAATGACAATCTTTTTTGAAGAAATTTTTTACCAAACCTAGTGTGCACTTTGTGTTGTGATGGTGTCCCAGAGTCGACAAAGCATCTATTTTTGTTATGTCCTTGGACAAAAGAAGTTTGGGCAATCCACGACTCATAATCCATATCTCATCACAGGGTTTTTCACGAATTAAGGCATCGATTGCATATCTAACAAAAAAGAGGGCAAACTCACCTGCATTAGAGGTAGTTGCCTTGATCCTCTGGCAAATGTGGAAGGTGAGAAAAAAAATTATCTTCAAAAATCTAAGATTGGATCCAATGAGTACAGTGGACTGAGTAATTGCTACTTCAAAGATTTACTATTCATGGTATTGGCTCTTTTAAAAACCCTAAGGCTACGTTTGACAGTCAGGATAAAATTCATGATAGGATAATCATATTTTGCATTTGGTGCCTGCTCAATAAAGGATAAAGTCGGATATAAAATAGATATAAGCTAGATAAAGTTATCTCATGGAGAATGTAAGATAAAGATGGTATGATTTCTAATATCTATAATAGGAAAGTGATTATTCTCGTATAAAAAACTTCTTAAATTGACAAAATTAAAATTAGATTTTAATATAGATAACATTTTAATTCTAATATATGAAATTCAAAATAACAAAAAATAACAATTTGGTTGTTTAATCTGATCTTATGTACCATCTCCATTTGTGAACTTTTAGATTCATTTTCATTAAATAATGTATATGATATAATGTGAATATATCCAACTTTAATATACAACCACCAAATAATGAATAGGATACAACAAAATTCCTAGATTTTGTATCATATCATATCCAATCTTATCTTGGTTAGAAGTCCAAACGATTAAACGTAACTTAAGATTTCTTATTTAGATAAAGAAAGAGTAAGAGAACCTAATTGTTGAGTCAAATAATATTTCAATGGCAAAAGCCATAAGCAACCCAGGTTCCTATAAGCAACCCAGGTTCTACTCCATAGGAGATTTGAGTCCTCTCTGACTATGTATATTTGCTAACGTCATTACCAAAACTCTTTTGGACCTTTTACGTACTAAAGCTCATTTTTTGGGCTCATTTGTTTTTCTTATTGAATGAAAGTTCTACCATTCTGATTTGAAAAAAAAAAAAAACTTAAAAAGGAGGAAAGAGACATTACATAAACCACTTATATTTAGATTTGTCAAAGATTTTCTAATTACGCATTTGTTAGTCATTCATCAACATGCAATTTTAGATTTAGTAATTAATAAGATTGTAATGAGGTGAGGTAAATGAAAAACCGGTTCCCGCCAGTTCCCACATACTACATGCAATTTTAGAATTAATAAGATTGTAATGAAGTGAGGTAAGAGAAAAACCGGTTCCCGCTAGTTCCCACTGAAATTGTTTCTCGTACACATCTTCAAGGGGAATTAAAGGTCAGGAAATTTTTTCAAAAAACACTATTTTAAATGAGTCCATCTAGATGTTTTTTTTTTAATCAGTCCTACTCTAATCCTACTCTAACACTCACTCTTAGACTTTTGCCCTGCTAAATATGAGATTATCGCCTGTGGACTCATCCGCCGTTGTCTGCTAGGAGAATTGTTTCCCAAGAAAGCCCATCAAAACACAAAAACTTCAACCTTCAAAACCTTATTAACCATGTCAAATTAAAGCTTGAGTTGGCGTAAAGACAGAATTGTTCACATTTAACACGATGAAGCATCAAGTATGCGTCACGCAACTCTTCTACAGAAGTTGGAAAAACGCGTACATGAGGAATTTCCAAGCAATTCTTGTTCTCATACAAGGACAACGCAATTTATCTTTTCGAAAGCTCCAACTGACAGTACTAGAGTTTGACTTTCGAAAGAAGGAGGTCTTTGGTAGTGACTAGACTTTGGAGAGAAGCCAAAAGCCCAAGCATGTGCATATGTCAACCCACAGAGGGAGGAAGTTTCGTGTGTTGAGCAAGAAGAGGACAAAGAGGCATCCCGGAGGTCGAGGATTTAAACTCTCTTGTTGCAAAAGTGTATGAAGTGGGGGAGTCCTGGTGTTGGGGTTCTAGGCTAGCCTCCCCCGAGATTTACGTCTAAATAGTGGTTTGCGACGAGGCATGACGGTGCTACCAGGTACTGGAGGGTCGTGTGATTCCCGAAAGGTGATCTTCGGCGGTTCCTTGGTAAAAAAAGAGAAAAAAAGAGGCATACTAAAATAAGTCTAAAAACATGAGATATCAAATGATATAATAATAAAATTATATTTCATTTACATTACAAAAAATGGATGATTTGGAAAATATTTTTTAAAGACATGAGGTATGAGATGATCATTTGTATTTCTTAAAATAATTGCTCAATAATTTTTTTTTTTTTGTCAATGACAATTTATATCTAAATATTTTCATAAATGATAAAATAATTTCTTGTTCATTTATTTATTTTTAAACGATACAAATAACTGTTAGAAAAATATATTTCAAATTACTTATTTTCCGTAAAATAAATGGAATATTGGTATTAATTATAACATTTTTTTAAGGTTCAATTAAAATCCGTAACATTACTTACGGTAAATGAATATTAATACATCGAACATCAATAGAAAAAGACCTCACGAAGCATTGGCTCATTTATCTAAGGGTCCGTTCGTTTCGCGGAAAATGTTTTCCAGGAAAATGTTTTCCGGATTTTCCGGTGTTCGTTTCACGGAAAATGAATTCCTAAGGGAAAATGTTTTCCATCAAGGGGAAAAAGTCTTCTAAATTTGGGAAAATGTTTTCCACTTTTGAAAAGTGGAAAACATTTTCCTCACTTGATCTTCCTTATCTCACACATCTACAAATCCTCACTTCCTCCTCCCATTTCTTCTTCTTTTTTTTTTTTTTTTATTCGAATTATTTTTATATTGTATTTTTCTTTTTTTATTCAAATTAGTTTTAATTTTCTATTTATTTTTATTTTTTATTTTTCTTTTCTTTGTTTCTCATCTTCTTATTTCTTGACTAGTCATCACCATCACCAAGTGAACTCGTCGTGGATCGCTCGTCGATCTGGCGAACCTCGAGCTTGATGCTTGTGCTCGCCAATCTAGTGAGCGGAAAATATTTTCCTTACCGAACACCGGAAAATATTTTCCGAAACATTTTCAAGTTTTAGCCGAACACCAGAAAATATTGTCATTTTCCTGGAAAATGACTTCCGGGAAAATATTTTCCGGAAATTGCCTATTTTCCGCGAAACGAACGGACCCTAAGTGTCGCCTGACAATTTCAAAGCCAAAAAAAAAAAAATTATGAAACAATTTCTGACAGGTCAACCCAATTATAAGAAGGTACTTATGTAGGACAACTCGTTGACTTTCCATTCTCTCGTGTACCAACAAAATTAATCGTTCTCATTGGCAGCTCATACAATGGCGACAGATCTTATCGATCGCCTCGACCACTCATCACCCCAAACCGAGCTGATTTTTTATTTTATTTTTCCCATCATAGATTGACATGATGTCATTAATTAATTAATTATTCACATATATGGTTTTGAGAATATAGGAATTTATGAGAGTTCTATCTTTGACCCTCACATTAGTTTTTTTTTTCTTTTTTGGGTCTATCCTTACATTAGAGTTCGAAAGTTAGTACATAGAGAAAGAAAGAAATTCTTGGTCGCGCTATAAACATATTAAACATCGAATGATCATATGATGAAAGAATTTTTAAATGAGTTGAACCAACTAAGACATTTGTGCAGTTAATAGTGGATTATAATAACAAAAAGGCGGTCTCTCTCGTGTTACATTATTAAAATTGACTAATAGGATAGTATTTATGTTCCTATCATTTCTAACCAAATCCCAAATCTTGTTTTGACGGGGTTAAAAATAACTTGTTTCAATTACAGATGGTGGGAATTTATTTTCGTGGGAATTTAAAAATAACAAAGTAATGTTACGTAAACAAGCATGGAGATTCCTTCAAAACCCATTTTCTCTGTGGAGTCAAAGTCCTTAAAGGGATTTATTTTCGCAATGGGGACTTTTAGAAAGCGGGAAAAGGAATAAGACCGTCGTGAGGGTGGTAGAGCATCTTAGTGGGAAGAGATGCTATTTTTCAGCAAGTACAATGGTCTGTGGGAGATAACAATAAAGTATGAATCAAAGCCGATAAGTGCTTGAGTAAGGGGATAATAAGAGGACCTACTCGACCAAATCATTTTAATAGGGACACTGTCAAGCATATATACATTTAAAAGTGGATACAATTGAATTAGGGCGGGCGGACACAAAAACAATTAGAACTTAGCCTCATCCTCTTAATAGTACCATGCAGTCTTTGGAGAGGGATTTGGAACATGAAAGTTACTCGCAAAATCAGATTTTTCATGTAGTCTCTTTGTCCAAACGTCCTACCATAAAGACAATCTTTTTCGAAGAAATTTTTTACCAAACCTGGTGTGCGCTTTGTGTTGTGATGGTGTCCCAGAGTTGACAAAGCATCTATTTTTGTTATGTCCTTGGACAAAAGAAGTTTGGGCACATCCACGACTCATAATCCATATCTCATCACAAGGCTTTTCACGAATAAAGGCATTGATTGCATATCTAACAAAAAAGAGGGCAAACTCACCTGCACTAGAGGTAGTTGCCTTGATCCTCTAGCAAATGTGGAAGGTGAGAAAAAAAATTATCTTCAAAAATCTAAGAATGGATCCAGTGAGTACAGTGGACTGAGCAATTGCTACTTCAAAGATTTACTATTCATGGTATTGGCTCTCTTAAAAACCCTAAGGCTATGTTTGACAATCAGGATAAAATTCATGATAGGATAATCTTATTTTGCATTTGGTGCCTGCTTAATAGAGGATAAAGTCAAATATAAAAGAGATATAGGTTAGAAAAAATTACTCATGGAGAATGTAACATAAAGATGGATATGATTTCTAATATCTATAATAGAAAAGTGATTTTTCTCGTATAAAAACTTCTTAAATTGACAAAATTAAAATTAGATTTTAATATAAATAACATTTTAATTCTAATAAATGAAATTCAAAATAACAAAAAATAACAATTTAGTTGTTTAATCCGATCATATTTTTATTTAATATGAATTTAATTATATCTTATAATATAAATCTAATATATAAGCATATATTTATATTTATCACATATTTTAGGTATTTGTAGTATTTTAGTTATAATAGTACATTTTAATATTTAATAATATTTTATTAGAGAATGATATAAGGGGAAAAAGAAAATAAAAATAAAGCAAGCAAGAGTGCTGAGAAATTTGTACCATCTCCATTTGTGAACTTTTAGATTCATTTACACTAAATAATGTATATGATATAATGTGAATATATCCGACTTTAATATTACAACCACCAAATAATGAATAGGATACAACTAAATTCCTAAATTTTGTATTCTATCGTATCCAATTTATCCCGATTAGAAGTTTGGACGATCAAATGTAACTTAAGATTTCTTATTCAGATAAAGAAAGAGTAAGAGAACCTAATTGTTGAGTCAAATAATCTTTCAATGGCAAAAGCAATAAGCAACCCAGGCTCTACTCCATAGGAGATTTGAGTCCTCCTCTCTGACTATGTAGATTTGCTAACGTCATTCCCAAAACTCTTTTGGACCTTTTATGTACTAAAGCTCATTTTTTGGGCTCAATTGTTTTTCTTATTGAATGAAAGTTCTACCATTCTGATTATAAAAAAAAAAAACCTTAAAAAGGAGGAAAGAGACATTACATAAACCACTTATATTTAGATTTGTCAAAGATTTTCTAATTACGCATTTGTTAGTCATTCATCAACATGCAATTTTAGAGTTAGTAATTAATAAGATTATAATGAGGTGAGGTAAATGAAAAACCGGTTCCCGCCAATTCCCACATACTACCTATGAAGCACGGACACGTTGTTCGTGCTTCCGTGTCGTGTCCGACACGTGTCGGAGCGTGTCGGACACGTCGACACGCTTGGACACGGTCGGACACGCGTTGACCGTGTGTCGATTTTTTCGACACGCGGTCAACTTTTCTCGAGAAGGCTCCGGGTGGAGGCGAGGGAGGGGGAGGGAGCAGAGGCCGCGAGCGACGGCGAGAGACGGCGAGAGCGGTGAGGGCCGCCACTGTCGTGATGGATCAACGAGGAGGAGGAGGAGGAGAAGGTCAAGAGGAAGAGGAGAGGAAGGGGGTCGCGTGGAGAGGAAAGGGGTCGTGCGGAGAGGAGGAGGAGGAGAAAAATCGAGAGGAAGAGAAGAGGAAGGGATCGGGGCCCGAGGGGGCGTCGAGCGGCGGCGGCGGCGGCGACAGCATCTCCTCCTCCTCGGCGTCGCGTCTGCTCCATCGTCCGAAGCTGCAAAGCGGTAGAAGCCTAGAAGGTCCGAAGGAGGAAGAAATAGAGTGTCCTTAGGGTTTTTGACAAAGGAATAAAAAATAATAAAAAGAGGGGGAGATGGTACTCGAACATTGGCTCGGGGCATTTTCTCTACCCCTTCTTACCCTGAAAAAGCAGGGGCACCTTGCGTCCTTGAACCGATAACCATCTTTCGGCTAACCTAGCCTCCTCCGTCCCTCGGGACCAACAAGGGGTAGTACAGGAATATTCACCTGTTGTCCATCGACTACGCCTTTCGGCCTGATCTTAGGCCCTGACTCACCCTCCGTGGACGAACCTTGCGGTGTGTCTTTTGAGTTTTGGGGGAGGGGAAGTGAGGTTGACAGGCTGTCTGTCAGTGGTGTGGGGGAGGGAAAAAAGTAAAATGAGTTTGGGTTGGAGGGAAATGGACAAACGAAAGAAGGTGTGAGTTTGGGGGATTTTTTTTTTTTATCGAAAAATTAAATAAATGAAATTAAAAAATAATTTCGAAAAGTACAAGTATTGAATTTTGAATAATAATAAATTTTGGTCATTCTAGAAAATCATGAATTTATTTAAATAAATTGATTCTAATTTCTTATTAATTATTAGTTTCATCAATAACTTTTGTTAAAATTAAAAATATATTTCGCATTAATTATGAATATATCTTTCGAATTTCAAATGAATTGAATTATTGGCTTTTTTTAATTAATTAATTATTTATGAATTTGAATCAAATTAATTAAAAATAAGAATATTTATTTAATATTTAACGTGTCGGAATTCTCTATTTTTTAAGAAATGACGTGTCGCGTGTCGTGTCGTGTCGTGTTGTGTGTTGCGTGTCGGTGCTACATAGCATACTACATGCAATTTTAGAATTAATAAGATTGTAATGAAGTGAGGTAAGAGAAAAACAGGTTCCCGCTAGTTCCCACTGAAATTGTTTCTCGTGCACATCTTCAAGGGGAATTAAAGGTCAGGAAATTTTTTCAAAAAACACTATTTTAAATGAGTCCATCTAGACGTCTTCGTCTGCTCAATATGAGATTATCGCCTGTGGACTCATCAGCCGTTGTCTGCTAGGAGAATTGTTTCACAAGAAAGCCCATCAAAACACAAAAAACTTCAACCTTCAAAACCTTATTCACCATGTCAAATTAAAGCTCGAGTTGGCATAAAGACAGAATTGTTCACATTTAACACGATGAAGTATCAAGTATGCGTCAAGCAACTCTTCTACAGAAGTTGGAAAAACGCGTACACGAGGAATTTCCAAGCAATTCTTGTTCTCATACAAGGACAACGCAATTTATCTTTTCGAAAGCTCCAACTGACAGTACTAGAGTTTGACTTTCGAAAGAAGAAGGTCTTTGGTAGTGACTAGACTTTGGAGAGTAGCCAAAAGCCCAAGCATGTGCATATGTCAACCCACATAGGGAGGAAGTTTCGTGTGTTGAGCAAGAAGAGGACAAAGAGGCATCCCGGAGGTCGAGGATTTAAACTCTCTTGTTGCTAAAGTGTATGAAGTGGGGGAGTCCTGGTGTTGGGGTTCTGCGCTAGCCTCCCCGAGATTTACGTGCTAAATAGTGGTTTGCGACGAGGCATGACGGTCTTCTGCAGACGGGAGGGTCGTGTGATCCCCGAAAGGTGATATTCGGCGGTTCCTTGGTAAAAAAAGAGAAAAAAAGAGGCATACTAAAATAAGTCTAAAAACATGAGATATCAAATGATATAATAATAAAATTATATTTCATTTACATTACAAAAAATAGATGATTTAGAAAATATTTTTAAAGACATGAGGTATGAGATGATCATTTGTATTTCTTAAAATAATTGCTCAATAATTTTTTTTTTTTTGTCAATGACAATTTATATCTAAATATTTTCATAAATGATAAAATAATTTCTTGTTCATTTATTTATTTTTAAACGATACAAATAACTGTTAGAAAAATATATTTCAAATTACTTATTTTCCGTAAAATAAATGGAATATTGGTATTAATTATAACATTTTTTTAAGGTTCAATTAAAATCCGTAACATTACTTACGGTAAATGAATATTAATACATTGAGCATCAATAGAAAAAGACCTCACGAAGCATTGGCTCATTTATCTAAGTGTCGCCTGACAATTTCAAAGCCAAAAAAAAAAACTATGAAACAATTTCTGACAGGTCAACCCAATTATAAGAAGGTACTTATGTAGGACAACTCGTTGACTTTCCATTCTCTCGTGTACCAACAAAATTAATCGTTCTCATTGGCAGCTCATACAATGGCGACAGATCTTATCGATCGCCTCGACCACTCATCACCCCCAACCGAGCTGATTTTTTATTTTATTTTTCCCATCATAAATTGACATGATGTCATTAATTAATTAATTATTCACATATATAGTTTTGAGAATATAGGAATTTATGAGAGTTCTATCTTTGACCCTCACATTAGTTTTTTTTTTTTTTTTTTTGGGTCTATCCTTACATTAGAGTTCGAAAGTTAGTACATAGAGAAAGAAAGAAATTCTTGGTCGCGCTATAAACATATTAAACATCGAATGATCATATGATGAAAGAATTTTTAAATGAGTTGAATCAACTAAGACACTTGTGCAGTTAATAGTGGATTATAATAACAAAAAGGCGGTCTCTCTCATGTTACATTATTAAAATTGACTAATAGGATAGTATTTATGTTCCTATCATTTCTAACCAAATCCCAAATCTTGTTCCGACGGGTTAAAAATAACTTGTTTCAATTACAGATGGTGGGAATTTATTTTTGTGAGTAATGCTCAACCAGCGACAATATTGTAAGATCTTGTCTTTAATAACTACATTCATTTCATACATATGATGATCTTTTCTTTTGAAGATTGCACATGTGGAACATGTTGAACATTGCCAACAGATTTGGTTAGTGATATAATATCTAGCACCGTATATGAAGTTCAAAATCAATGCCTATTTCTTTACATTTTGCATCACACATTTATTATATCTTTCAAAAGTTACCTCATAATTTGATTAGTGAGATCACATCAGTATATCATATGATACGGCGTAATGAAAATTTACTCACAAAAAAAAGGGGTGTTTGAGAGGGAGAGGATAGGAAATATTACTAACACCGTATCGGCCCATAATTATCCCGAATGATAAGTGCAGTATATTAAACGGCAAAATAGGTAATTAATTTATTTGTGGCCAGTACAATTATGTAATACACTAGTATTTTTCTAGCGTCAAAAGACAAAAACTACAACAGAATGTAATGGAAAAAGATAGATAAATAATGCAACGTTCATTATGCCAACTCTCTCTCTCTCTCTCTCTCTCTCTCTCTCTCTCTCTCTCTCTCTCTCTTACTAGTTGATGTATTATCGTAATCACATCGCGCTATTTGCATGGATGAATCCGAATATCTGCTGAACCGAACTCGCTATGTCTTCCGCTGTGAACCTTGCTTCACCCGCAACCTGCACAAGAACAACACAAAGGAAACTGACCAGTGAAATCATATATTTTCCTAAAAGTCTTTCGGTTGAAGTGATCAGTATTGTGAATTTCATGTAGTTTACGGTCACTTTTGGTAGAAGATATTCAATTGAAACACAGAAAGATCTACCTGATCAGCACAATTTCTACAGTAGAACAAATTCCTCCATCAATATCGACCAGTGTACACAACATAATTCCAGTTCCATAAATTTTGACATAGCACAAAAAAAATTTAATATCGTTCAAGTATGTGAGTGAATTACCTTTACATTGAACGAATAGAGGACGGTCTGTTCAATGGTGGTTATATTTGTGTGAAGGATATTGAGTTGGAGGTCCTCTAGAGCTGCAATAGTCTTGACGAGCTGCCCAGGCCTCCTTCGTGACAGTATCTTGATCATGGCGTCGAACCCTAGGAGCTTGACCTCCACGTCGGCGATGCACGACTTGCTCTCTGCCGTCTCCTCATGGAGCCCAGGGTCGAAGTCTGGGAGCTTGATCGGGTCGTTCGGGAGGCCGGACAGCGGGGGAAAGAACTGTGGCTGTGGCGGCTGGTGAGGTGGCTGTTGCACAGGGAGAGAGGGTGGCGGCCCGCCACCATCCCCGTAGAGCCGCCGCCGCTTCTGAGACTCGAGGCACTGGAGGAGTTGCTCCAGCTCCCTCACGAACTCAATGGCACCTCCAATGATGGAAGCTTGATCTCCCTATGGAAAGATTAAGCGAGACCCCTCAAATTATTTCTTTGAATTTTTTTGTCCTTTTCTTTTGGACTGCAAAACTGAAATTTGCGTGGAATGGAATCGAAAGATTTAACAATCTATTAACTGTGCTTCATAAATAAGATATACGATGATAGAGGCAATTACAAGGTATAAACCCTACATAGTAAAAGACCTAGTGAATAAATTTTCCTCTCTCTATGATCAGCTTGTGTCAATAAAACGAGTTGAGAAAATATTATTTCTACGCAATCCAAAAGATTGGATCTCATGAAGCACACTTAGATCAATAATTTCTGTATATAACTAATGTTTCGCAAAAATATTTTCTACAGCTACTTTCTTTTATTTCATGACTTTCAAAATAAAGTGTTTTATTGCATACCCTTTGTACGTAAGAGCCCGGCATAAGAGCCCTCAGAACCCTGAGATGATCGTTCATTTGCCTTCTCCTGTTTCTCTCGACAGCTATATGAGTCATCCGCTGGCTCTCAACTTCCTCGCTCGTTTTGCTAGTCCGTGGCCGTTTCCTCTTGTTCTTGCTGGCCTCCGCTGCCGTGGAACTCTTGTTGCTTTGCAATTCTTCCCCGAGAAAATGCAATTGCACAGAAGCATTATCAGGAAACTGAGTACCTTCTCGATCCTCCCCAACTCCATCCTCATCATCGATTCTTCTTTCATCGTTATTGTCATTCAGAACTGGAAACTTGAGAAAGCAAACTGGGTCGATCCCGGCTTCGTCCTCGGAGTTGTGACTTGCTTGGTTGAGGGCCAACTTGGGCCCAAAGTCCGCGAATTGCATCACGTCCGCAAAGCTCAACTTATCAAGGGAGCCAGAGCCAGAGAACCCAAGCGGAGATATCAATTGTTGATGGCCTTGTTGAGGAGGGTGACTCAGCATGTAATCCACCATTCCATTATTGTCACCGCCACCGCTGCCGTCGTGGTGTACTGGGATTTCGCCGACTTGTGACCTTATGAACTGATGGTGATGCTGATGTTGGTCATTGAAAGCGTTATGATCTGGGATGGCCTGCAAGAGAAGTTGTTCATGTTTAGAGCAATAATACAACACTAGAGAGAGAGAAAGAGAGAGAGAGAGAGAGGGAGAGAGAGAGAGAGAGAGACTGAATCCAATGTTGACAAGATTTGATCTGTCAATGAAAACTAACAAACAAATGCAAATGATGGGTCGTTTGCAGTACCGAGTAGTTTTCTTCTTTCTCCATTTGTATATATATGTATATATACACTTCAACAAAAGGAAAACCCTATAGAGCTCAGTTCTTCATGTAAGGACGAAAAGCCTAGTGAGATTTCACCCACCTTGGACCTTACACCTGAAAATGGCAGCAAACACATCAAATTACACCAAAAGCAATTGAAATTTGGTTTAACCCAATAAAAATATTTATCACGTTTGGCTTGAAAGGACAAATTCATGAAACCAACTCAAGGTGAGAGAGTCGTGATGTGAACAAAACAGGAACCTGATTGGGGAGGGAGGGAGGGAGAGAGAGAGAGAGAGATGGTAATGAGACAAGAAGCAAAGTGGGGTTTTGGTGTTATATGAGGTTTGAGAAGGATCTTGTCTGGAAAAGATAAGGTAGTGGAGTTACGTGTTATGAAGGCCCAACTTTGCCGTTTGACTTATAGAGAGAGAGAGAGAGAGAGAGAGAGAGAGAGAGAGAGAGAGCCTGTAGGGAGATAAATGCCCACCTCACAAAGTTTCACAGTTTCACCTCCCTTTAATTAATGGGGGTCACAGGGGGCCGACGACGCTCTTTTTCTCTTGCTTTTCATGACTCTTATTAAAATCAAGAGGCTTGGGTGTTCTGTTGGGTTGAATTTGAAATGTAAAAGTCCACGGCTATGTTTTCTTGCGTGTTCAATGGAAATTGAGCTCATTACAGCTCGACTGATTTAGGGTTTTCTGCATTCCTTATTTCGCTTTGACGAGACCATTGGTTCGACAACAATGATAAATGTGCTTCCATCATTTCTGTCATCTTTTTACTTGTGAAAATATTTATATGCTTTCTTAATCCCAGCTATCCGTAAAACAGCTCAGATCTTTGGCATGGTGGGAACGGGTTACCTACGGGCGAACTACATTTTGCCTCCCAAAATTTTGAAATTGAAGAGAGTTGCTCCTCAAGACTTCAATTTTGCAATTTGCTCCCTTATTTCTTGAGATTGGTGGTAATGTGCCCTTTAACATTGGCTCAAGCCAAACTTTACCTGTAGCTCTCATCATTTGAATACGCATGACGATTATGGAAGATTTCTGTCAACTATATATACATCATAAGTGGATATATATGTTTGAAAAAAATAAATGTATGTCTCAAAAATATATTTCAAAACAAGAAAAGTGTCCGAAAAGTCATATATTCATTGTGTGGATGCCAATTCAATCACAAAAATTTAAATTGAGCCAATAGTCATAAATATTTTGTATTTGTGCCAATTGAGTTCATCTAATCATTTAAATTGGAAATTGCTGACATGAATATTAGCCATCCTACGTAATACGGCCGCTGTTAACATGGAAATTTTTTAATAATATCACATTATTTTTAAAAAATTTCAAAAATTTTAACTTTAATTTTCTTTTTCTTCTTTTTCTTTTCTATTTCATTGTTTTCTTTTTCTTTTTTTCCCTCTATCTGGCCAAGGGTCACCAAAGCTAACTGGCCGCAAAACCCTTGTCCATCACCAGTGAGCTAAGTAGCACCGACATTGACACGCAACACGCAACACGACACGACACGCCGATACGTCGTTTATAAAAAAATAGATAATTCCGACACGTTTGGACACGTTGTATATTAAATATATATTTTTATATATACATAATAAATTATCATTTTTATGATTATCTCAATCAAATTAATTTGAATCAAATTCATAGATAAATAAAGAATTAAAAAAGCCTAGAATGAATATACAATAAAAACATTAATCCACCATTTATTAATATCATTCATTGTTTCAATTTGATAAATTCAACTCTATTTCAATAATTCATAAAACTTGGAGAAAAAACAAGCGATCCATATTTTGGACTCACATTGGAAGAGGAGAAAAAAAAAACTTAGGGGTGGATTGTATACTACGGGAAGTGGGAGTCAGAAGAGAAGAGAAGACTAGGTTTTTCTTCTTTCTCCATTTATTATTTTTATTATTGTGTTTTATTTTTCACACACGCGCACACGCGCAGATATATATATATATATATATATATATATATATATATATATATATATATATATATATATATATATATATTGACCTCTCATTTATTGAATTTTTAATATTGACCTCGATATTGGAATCACGTGTCGGAAACTTGTATGTCAGAATTCCAACTCGAGTATCGGAGAGTGTCGAGAAAGTTGACCAAGTGTCAGATTTTCCGACACATGTTGACTGCGTGTCGGAGAGTGACCGAGAGTGTCCGACACAACACGAAGGCTCTTAGAGAGTGTCGGTGCTTCATAGCCAGTGAAAGTTGCAACCCTCACCTAGATGTGGGCGAGGTGGAGATAGGCGCAAGTGAGGCCGTCTTACCTAGATTTGGGTGAGGTGACTTCACCCTCGCCCCCCTCATGCCCTCGCCGGGTGAGGAGGACTTGGACAAACGGAGGCCAAAGGACAAGGGGGTGGGTGTCCTTGGGAGGCGAAAGAGGGAGCGAACGGCCAGGGAGAGTGAGGCAGCGTTGATACAAGAGCTTGAAGGTTCAGAAATGGAAGGGCTTTGAAGGTGCAAAGTAGAGAGAGAAAGGAAATGAGATTTTAGGGCATAAAAGCTAGACCACCTGGCCTAGCTTTGGGTGAGGCTACCTCGCTCATGCCCATCTTCGCTTTACCTGCATTTAGGCGAGGCCGGGCACAGGTGTCAACCCTCACTAGTAGCCGACAAGGGCTTCATGGCCCTCGCCCAGTGGCCAATGAGGGCCAACGAGCTCCAGCAACCCTCACCAAGATAGAGGAAAAGGAGACGAGAAAAAAGAAAAGAAGAAAGAGGATAAAGAAAATTAAAATTTTCAAAAAATATATAAGATAAAAATATTATTAAAAAATGTCAACGTCAGTGTTGGCCGTGTGACATTAAATGGTTGGCATTCTTGTTAGTGATTTCCGGCCTAAATTAACTGGATAAACTCAATTGACACAAATTCAAAATGTTTAGGACCAAATTGGTTTAATCGAAAAATTTAGGATTGAATTGGCACTAATGTAATAAGTTTAGAACTTTTCTAACACTTTTCCCATTTCTAAACAATATTTATTAATTAGTCTCATCGAAATTTACGCGCAATATATTTCCGATTTGTCCTATTTTTAATATGAAAACATACATTTGATGAATTTCACCTCCAAAATAAGTCATCGTAATGTGACAAAATATCGAAGCGCAATTTGGGGAAATTATCCCAAAAGTCCTACATTTAAGCCGCGTTAGTGTAGGAATAGAGTAGGACCGACAAAAAAGAAAAAAAAAGATAGAATATTGTTAAAAATCTTTAAAAATCTTCTAAATATCTCTCTCTAATCATCCTTTTACCTCCTCCACTCTTCACACCTTCACTGTTTCACTAACAATTACAGGAAGCTCCTCTCTCCCATAGCTTGTTCGACGAGCGAAACCGCCTCATGTGTGGGCTACCACGAGAGAATGACTCTTCATCTCTAAATCCATTGATGCCAACTCTTCATTGATGGTAATTACATCTTTAAGAAGTCAAGCTATCAATTTGCAACCAAGATTTTGAAGGGCATGATAAAAACAGTGAAGATAAGAAAGAGAGGGAAAAATAAAAGAAAAAGAAGAAGAAGAGGAATTAAAGACACTAACAAGGAGGCTCTCCCACATATGATGGATTGTCCCCAACTTCTTCCTTGTACGCAGGCGTGAAAAATGTAGACCAAAATCAAAACCTTGATCACTAGTTGGAGTGAAGCAGAGTGGATTTCTAGGATTTTTCATAGCTTTCTTGTATTCATGTGGGTGAGTCGTGAATGTGAACAGAACAGGAACGAGTCAAATAAGAAGAGGGAGAAAGATGACGGAAAGGGAGGGCAAAAGCTTTTGTTGATATTCCGAAATTTGGTTTTTTATTTTATTTTATTTTATTTTTTTCAGATTTTACATATCCTATATGGGTTTAATCTACCTCTTGGGTGGGATTATTTTATCCAGACTATATCCGGGCTATATCTGGTCATATCCAGATTTCGTGTCACTCTACCAAACACTAAATATGATTAAAGTTATCATATCCAAAGTTTTATCCGATCCTCCAAACACAGTCTAGATGTGGGCGAGATCGAGTTGGGCGTAGGTGAGGTGGTGGGTGTCCTCGGGAGGCAAAAGAGGGAGCGGACGGTTGGGGGAAGTGAGGTGGCGTTGATTAGAGAGCTTTGAGGTTGAGAAATGAAAGGGGCTTCAAAGGTGCAGATTAGAGCAAAGAGAGAAAGGAAACGAGATTTGAGGGCATGAGGGCAAGGCCCACTTCCACTGCGTCCACATTTAGTTGAGGCCGGGTGAGGGTAGTGACTGATGAGGGCTTCGTTGCCCTCGCTCAATGGCCGACGAGGGGTCAACGAGCTCCGGCAACCTCGGCAAGACAAAGGAAAAGAAAACAAGATAAAAGGAAATAAAAAAGGAAAATAAGATTAAAATTAAAATTAAAATTTTTAAAAATTTAAAATTTAAAATATTATTAAAAAATGTTCACATTAGTGTTAGCCATACTATGTAGGATGGCTGACATCTGCGTCAATGATTTCTAGTTTGTATTAGCTAGATGGACTTAACTAGCATAAATTCAAAAGGCTTATAACTAAATTAGTTCAATTGAAAAGTTTACGGTTGAATTGGCACAAAATGCGAAAGATTTAGAACTTTTCTGACACTTTTCACAATTTCCAAACTAGATTTATCAGTTACTCTTGTCAAAATTTTGGTCATATGCTCTTATGTGCAATGTATTTTCAACTTTTCCTATTTTTAATATGTAAATATTCATTTGATAAATTTCACCTCTAAAATAAGTCATGGTGTTGTCCTGTGATAGAATCATAGCACAATTTGGGGAAATCATCCCAAAAGTCCTAAATCTATTATACAACAGCCGATTCAATGCGAAATTTTTCAATTTGATTAATTTAATTCTAAACTTTTTGATGATTTTCCAATTTAATCATTCCAGACAATTTTGACTAAAAATTACTAACATGTTAGTTCAATCAATATCGGCTTGTTTTCTATCATGAAATCCATTTATCTTCAATTCTATTTGAAAACTGTTCATGTATAAATTTTACATTCTTTATTTTGATATGTTACCAAATATCAATCTATTCCTTTATTTTTTTACATTTTATATTATAGTCAATTGACTATGTTGATTTCTTGTTCATATTGAAATGAATCAAAATTAATAGGGAGCTGGTTAATGATACTTGCACAAGTACTTGTTTTGCGTGCATATTTATTTTCTGTTGGTATCCATGGACTGGTCAAGAGTCGCAACATGATCAGGGCCCTTGTGTGTCTCGAACCATCCTCAACGTGATTAACATAAATTTTGTAACATTTTTAGATATTTTTTATAGTCAACAATTAAAAGGAGAAAAATTTTCTCCATTTTTGCTAGAGCTACTGCAGCCGCCCAACTATTGGGTTAGCTTTTCTTTCGCCAATTTATCATAATAGAAAATCAACTCATATTAATCAATCAAATTTGTTGAATAAATGAACAAAAAGTAGTATTAGCTAATTATATATATTACGTTTTCCCATGTGGCGACCTCCACCAGGCATCGCCAAGGCGCCCACTACTAGTCGATTGAAATAGGAAAAAAGAAAGAAAGAAAAGAACGGAAAAAAAAAGACAATTAAACAAATTGCAAAAATATTCACGTCAATGCAAGTTGTGTCACATAGGATGACCAATGTCCGCATTAGCGATTTATGACCAAAGTTAGTGGGACTATTTTGAGAAATTGTCAAAAAGTATAGAATTAAATTGGTTAAATGACTCAAGTTGAAAAATTGTTCGACCAAAAAAAAAACAATAGTCAAATTAAAAAATTTAGGACTAAATTGACTTTGTACAATAGGTCTAAACCTTCTTGGGCAATTATCCCCGCACAATTTGGTTGAAGTCAAGGTTTTGGGCACATTGCAAGAAGTTTCAAAAATTAAAGGTACAAATTGCAAATATTTAAATGTCAATGGGCAATTTGCAAGAAACCTAAAAACTCGAGGTTAATATGTAATTTGCCCCGTCAGGTTGTCATCCCAACTAGCGTATCCATTCTGCTACAACTATTCGGGTACTCCATATTAGAATTTCGATAGTAATTTTTACTTTTTACAATTTGTTTACTTAATACGAGGTACCTCTTGATTTTACTTGTTTGGTACTCGCTCAGATAGCATAAGGGATAAGTAGCCTGACGAGTCCAATAAGAACGCCAGGAAATATGAGACTCTAAAAATTGTACCACTCATATCTGTGGGACCGTTTATTACTCCCCACCTCAATGGTCAGAGATATTTTGCCATACAGCATATCTGTATTTTCTATCTCTAAAAATCGAGCCTATTGATGCCTTTGAATTTGTTCAGACAATTCTCTCTCGATGTTAACAGGTATTAATTTGTGCCCATATAAACTTAGAAGATTTGGTCCCCAGTCAACCCTACTAAATATAGGGAAAATTATCAAAAGAAGTTCTAAACCTATTATACAGATATTAATTCATTCATAAACTTTTCGATTTAACTAATTTAATTCTAAACTTTTTGACAATTTGTCATTGTAGTTATTTCAGCTAATTTTAGTCGGAAATCGTTGATGTGGATACCAACCATCCGACATAGCGCGGCCTACGATGATGTAAATAATTTTTGCAAATTTTTGCAAATTTTTATGAATCTATTTACTTTATTCCTTTTTTTCCTTCTTATTTTTTCTCCTCCACCGGCCATAGGTGAGGGCCGGGATGCCCTCGTTAGATCTAAGCAAGGGGCCACGATCTGCGAGCCCTTGCTAGTAAAGTCAAGACATAAAAATAAAAATAAAAATAAAAATAAAAGAACAAAATAAAAAATTCAGAAAAATTATTAAAAAATTGTAAAAAGTTATCCACGTTAATGTCAACTATCCTACATAGCATAGCTAGTGTCCACGTCAGCAATTTCTACCCAAAATTAGACAAAATGACTAAATTGTCAAAAAGTTTATGATTAAATTAACTGAATTAAAATGTTTAAAATTGAATTGACATTTGTACAATTTGTTTATGACTTTTTTGATAATTTTCCCTAGATATATCTTTGTGGTTGTCCACCAATTTCTTTTTTGCCAAAACATGCCGAATGGAGAAAATATTTTCCATGAGAATCATTTTCAAGGGAGATGGCTGGTTTTTAGTTGTTTAACGATGTACTTAAAAGCAAGAGGTGTGTGTGTGTAGTTTTTACTTTCAAAATTATCTTCTCCATTGTAATTATTTTTTGTTCATAATATAAGATACAAAGACGATATTGAAATGCTTTTCTAATATACTTTTAATGTATGGAGTATGAATTTTTATTTATTTTTGTTAAATTAAAGCGAACTAAATAAAGGTTGCCAAAAAAATAGAAAATGCAACTAACTACTAAATCTCTTAGTACTCATAAAACTTTACATGAAAATGATCCTCCATTTCAAAAAGTAATTAAAAAGTGATACCACAGTAGTTATAACAAAAAAAAAAAAAAAGCAAAGAAAAAAGAAATTTCATTGTAAAATTGAAAATGAAGAACTTCTTATATTGGCATGTCCACAGACCCCTTCTAAACTGTTTTCTAAGAGTAGAGACACAGAGCCGAGTGAAAGTTCATACGACAAAATGATCATTTTGTCCAATATACCTATGACATATTGAACACTTATATGTGATTGAAGTTAATGGTAGGAATGAATTCGAGGAGAAGATGAAACAACACAAGAGTATATTATGATTAGAAGAAAAATTATAGAAGGCATCGAAGATGAGTGAAGACCAATAGAGAGTGGGAGAGAGAGATTAAGCAAATTGAAACTCTTTGTGAGCGTGCATGTGGAAAAAGAGTTCGGAAGAACGATTTCTTCTTTTAAGAATGGAGGAATCATTGTTCTCAATTTTAAGTATGGTCGTTTTCCTCAATTGTAAAGAAGAAATTATTCTTCCCAATTTAAAGATGGTCGTTTTCCTTGACTGTAAAGTTTTTTTTTTCCATTAATTATCTACTTTCAGCAAATTATATATAAAGGTTTAGAAAATCATTTCATGAAAATCATTTTCATTAAAAACAAACACACTCTAAGGTTTTTTTTTTTTTAATGAAGTTCCATAACCATAAGGCATAGAGTAGATAACACTCAATACTACATGAAGGGTTGATTATGTGTTCGTGCTCCTACAATTGAAGATGTCTATGAAGTGGATTTGCGAGTGCATCGTGTAAAGCTTACCGTTGGACAACCATGACTTCAGACATGTTTTATGCCGCTGTGTATTCATAACCTATTGTTATTCCGTTCACGTTAGTAAAATAAAAGCTACATTATTCATTAGAAGTAATGCAACCAACATTAGCTGAAGATCAACCCGCTTCACAGGCAAGGTTATCGGACCAGACACCAAATTCCTTCTTGGAATGATCATACTAATTGGAAGAGGTGATAAATATCACAAGTCGCGCAGACGTGAAATATGCATCTGGATCACAAACGAGAAGTGGACTATGCAGGCCGCCGTGTCAGATGTTTCATAGCCATACGACGAAAGTTGAACGGAAGGTATTGGCGTACGAGAGTGTTGGCTAGATCCACCTCTATGGGTGGCCAGCTAGCATAAAACAAAAAGGGAAATAAAAAAGAATAAAAGTCAAAAAGCAAAGAAAAGGAAGGGGGTTGCTTCGTGCAAGTAAGAGAGTGAGTCACCGAGAGGGTGCATGGAGAAAAGGGGAAGGGAGGGATGCAACTTGCGGTCCGAATTCAAAGGCCAAACGTCGATGGAATTAGCTCAATTTTGAATATATTGTTCTTGAGATCAAGAATTACGAATTAATCAGTTTCATTCATTGAGAACTTCCTCCAAATTTTCCAATTGTGGTAGGGATTTTCTTGTTCTGTTTACATTAATCTATTCTTGTGGTAAGGAAATACAGTTGTATAGTTAACATTGAGGCTCTAATGTACAACTAGAGAAGAACATTTTGTATGGTCTATTCTTAGTGATTAGTGAAAGTTTTTAGACAGTCCATGTTTTTTCCGCATTAGGTTTCCATGTAAAACCTTGGTGTTGTCATTGGCCTTGTCTCCTTATTATTTTGGCGTTATATTTACTTATTGCAATGTAATATTGGCCGGTTGCTGTTGGAGTTAAGTTGATTTTGATCGCTTTAATTTGGGAGAGATATTAATCTTGAATTGAGTTTAGTTCTTAGTGGATTGTTGCCTCAGTTCTCTCCAACAAAGTGATATCAGAGCTAACTTTAAGATTCTAGTGTTAAATGGAAGAAACGAGCGGCATCATGTTTAAATTATATGCTTGGAATTACTCCATTTGTAAGCCTCAAATGAAAGACATGTTATACTGTAAAGATTTGTTTGATCTCATTAAGGGTATTGAAGCTAAAGGAGATAAGGAAGATTATGAATGGGAGCAAATGAATTGGAAAACGGTTGGATTTATCCGTCAATGGATTGACGATAGTGCGTCTCATTATGTTGCTCAAGAAATAAAAGTGGACACTTTGTGGAAGAAATTATAAGATCTCTATGAGAGGAGAACTCAACAAAATAAGACTTTCTACTTAAAAGACTTGTGAATTTGAGATACAAGAAGGGAAGTAGCATGTTGGAACACGAATTTCAAGGTATTTCAAAATGTTATAAATTAATTGACAAATCTTGAGATGGACCTTGATGATGAGTTGCAACCATGTCTATTGCTTGGCACTCTCCCCAATAGTTGGGGCACCTCGCTTGTGTAAATCAAACAATTCGGCTCCTTATGATATGTTTTCTATGAGAATCATTAAAGAAAGCTTGTTCAATGAAGAAACAAAGAGAAAATGATTAAATTATGCTTCTAAATCGGAGGCTCTTGTCATAGAAAATATTGCGATAAGTCAATCAAGAAAGTTCCAAAATAGTGATAAAAAAAAAGGCAAGTTAAGAGAAATGTCGAAATCAAGGCCAAGAAGGAGGGTGAAATACTATAATTGTGGCAAGATGGAACACTTTGCCAAAGAGTGCTAGTTGCCAAAGAGAGATGAGTCCCATGATAGAAATGGAGATTGAAAGAAAGAAGAGAAACATGCTATGGCGGCAATTGCATCCGATGGTGATTTTGTGTTTATTTGTGAGGATACTTGTGTGAACCTTACATGCCAAAACTCTAGCCAAGTTGTTGATTTTGCAGCTTCATTTCATGTCACCTCACAGTGTGACTATCTCACTTCCTGTCACAGCGATAATTTTGATTGTGTTAGGATGGAAAATAGTGATGTTTCCAAGATTATTGGCATGAGAAAATTTTATTTGAAAAGCAATGTTGGATGTAGTTTGCTTCCAAAAAAGGGGAGACATGTTCCGAACGTTTGACTTCACTTGATCTCCAGTGCCTTAGATAATAATGAATACTACAATTCCTTCTATGGTGACAAATGAAAATTGAATTAAGGTTCCATGATAGTGGCTAAAGGTAAGAAGACATGCACTCTTTATAACATGCAAGCTAAGTTGATTGGGAAAGAGATAAATGCATTGGAGATTTCCCCAATTGGCCTATGGCATATGAGACCTGGTCATCTTAGCGAGAAAGAGCTTGAAACTCTTGCTAGAAAGAATCTTCTACCATTGAAGGAGAAAAATTTCAAAGAATGTACTAACTATCTTACGTGTTATAGATTCTCATTTCATAGTCCCTATCTACACACAAAATTAAATGTACCTAATTCAGTTTATACTAATGTTTGTTGCATTAGAATCTTTGGTGGTGCATTATACTTTATGACATTTATTGATGATTGCTCTACAAAATATGGGATATTACTGTGAAATCTATAAACTTGATATTTGCTACTTTTAAACAATTTTATGTTAACATGAAAAGAGAAATCAACAAGAAGCTTAAATGTGTGTCAGTTAACAATGATGGTGAATATAGAGACCTATTTGAACATTATTATAGAGATTATGGTATTAAGCTCGAGAAGCCTCTTCAGAAAACACCATAACAAATTGGAATAGTGGAGACGATGAATCGAACAATTAATGATCAAATTCGGTGTATACTCTTTTATGCAAGGCTACCTAAGTTATTCTAGGGTGAATTAATGAGAATAATAATGGACTTAATAAACCTTTCTCCATTAGTTCCTCTTAAGGGGGATGTTTTGCAAAGAGTTCGGAGTAGGAAGATGCTTCCTACAATCATCTAAAAGTGTTCGATTGCTATGCATCATGCATGTTCCAAGAAATGAAATGTCAAATTGATTACTACTCTAAATTAGTATATATTCTCGGATTATGGACATGAAGAGTTTGGCTACATGTTGTGGGATCTAGTTGGAAAATAAGTTAGAAGCCGAGGTGTGGTGTTCTTTAGATATCAAACCATTGAAAACATCAACAAGCCAAGGAGACCAAACAATATAACTCAACATTTTGTTAATTTTAGCCCAAATCCTTTTGTTATGGGGTGGAAATCATGGGGGAGAAGCACATGAAAATCATGGGAATCATGAAAATGGTGAATCATCACAGAATGTTGATTCTTCAACTAAGACAAGTGAAATAATTGAGTTAGAATGATCAATTAAGCAAGAATAGGCCATTGAGTTAGTGGAGTCAATTAAGCAAGATCAATCGGTTCCACCTCAAGTTAGAAGATCTAAAAGAGAGCCTAGATCTTCACAGATATATCAACCATATGAGTATGTGTTACTCCCCAATGCTAGAGAGCTAGAAACTTATGAAGAGAGTATGTCATGCAATTGAAAGAATGAGTGGCATTAAGTTTTGCAAATCTTAAATCCTTGCATGAGAATCACACATTTGAATTGGTGAAGTTGCGTAAAAGTAAAAGAACACTCACAACTAAGTTGGTATATAAGTTGAATACGAAAGAAAGTAGTTTACAAACACAATACAAAACTAGGTTTGTTGTGAAGGGTTTTTCTCAAAAGAAAGGAATTAATTTTGAAGAGATTTGTTCACCAATTGTAACATATACCATCTATTCAAGTTGTTCTTAGGTTTGTCGTCAGCATGAATTTAAAAATTGCGCAACTTGATGTAAAGACAATGTTTCTTCATAAAGTCTTAAAAGAAGAAATATATATCGAGCAGCCAGAGGGTTTTAAAGCCGAAGACAAGGAGTATCTTGTATGCAAGCTAACGAAAAAATTACACGATCTCAAACAAGCGCCAAGGCAACGATATATGAAGTTTGAATCATTCATGGAAGATCACGGATGTGGTAAGCCCAACTCCAATTCTTAAGTCTTTACGAAAGGATTTTCAAATAATGAATTTCTTATAATCCTACTATATGTGGATGATATGTTGATTATAGGGCATAATGCTAAGAAAATCAAAAGCTTAAAAAATGAGCTAGGTAGAGCTTTTGCAATGAAGGATCTCATATTGGCTAAGCAAATCATAGGCATGAGAATTATTAATGAAAGGAAGAATAGGAAACTTTGGCTATTCGAGGAAAAGTACATTGAAAATGTGATGAAAAAAAAATCAATATGAGCATATGTAAACCAGTAAATACTCTACTTGCACGAAATTTTAAGTTTAGTAGTGAAAGTTGTCCTACAAGTGAGAAATAGAAGAAAGAGACCAAATATTGCTCATGTAGTTGGTGTTGTGAGCAAGCTTCTCTCAAATTCAAGTAAAGAGCATTGAACCACTATATAAATGGATTTTGAGATATCTTAGAGGTATTTCCAGATTCTATTTGTGTTATGGAAATGAAAAGCCGGAGTTGAGTGGCTACTCAGACGCAGATTATGCCAGTGACATTGACTTTCGAAAACTCACATCAGTTTACATGATTTTAGTAGGGAGAATATTTCTTGGCTATCAAAATTGGAAAAATGTGTTACTTTGTCTATGACTAAAGCTAAGTATATTGCTATCATGAAGGATGAAGGGAACTCTTGTGAATACAAAAATTCCTACCAAAGTTAGGCTTGAAGTATTGAAAGTTTGCTATGCATTGTGACAACACGAGTGCCATATATCTTAGCAAAAATTCGGTGTTGTATTCAAGATTGAAGCATGTTGATGTGAAGTATCATTTGATCCAAAAGAAATTAGAAAAGAAGCTCTTCCTACTTGAAAAAGTTCACATTGACGACAATGGATCCAATATCATGACCAAACCATTGCCCATGATGAAACTTGACTCTTGTAGAAATAAAGTGGACATGATGGAATTTTCCTCATGAGGTGGAGGGAGAGATCTATTGGTTGGGTCCACCTCTATGTGGGGCCCTACTAGCACAAGACAAAAAGATTAAAAAAAAAAAAGGAGAGTGAAAGTCAAAAAATCAAAAGAAAAGATGGGAGTTGCTTCGTGTAAGTGAGAGAGTGAGAAAAGTGAGTTATTGAGAGGGTGCATGGAGGAAAGGGGAAAAGGGGGTTGTGGCTTTGACCTCCTTATTCGAAGGCCAAACGTTGATGAAATTACCTCAAATTTGAGTATGTTGTTCATGAGATCGAGGTCTATGAGTTGATCAGTTTTGTTTGTTAAGAACTTTCTTCAAATTCTCCAAGTTGGATTTTCTTGTTCAGTTTATATTAATCCACATTTATGGTGAGGAAATACGGTTGTATTGTTCATGTTGAATGTTTAGCGTGTGGCCGGGTAAGAACATTTTATGTGTCATATTATTCTTAGTGATTAGTGAAAGTTTTTGGGCAATCCGTGATTCTTCCCACATTTGTTGTTGGTTTTCGATGTTATATTTACTTATCGCGAGATTGTATTGATTGATTGTTGCTGGAGTTAAGTTGACTTCGATCGGTTTAGTTTCGGAGAAGATATTGATCCTGAATTGGGTTTGGTTCATGGTGAATTGTTGTTCCGTTATCTTCAACAAAGAGACGAAATGATTTTTGAATATCAATGGCCCACTAGAAAAGAACTTAAAAATTTCTTTTTTGAGATTCTCTCTTATCAATAAATAAGAAATTGGCTTCTGGATTTACGCTGAGTGCTCGTTGTAAAGTGGTTTCTCCGGTCTAAAAAAATAAAATAATAATAATAATAATAATAATAATAATAAATAAATAAATAAATAAATAAATAAATAAGAAATTGGAAATCAAGTCGCCATTGATAAAGTCGGGCCGCGCGGAGCGTAGATACCATATGAGAGGATCCACTTTCGCCTGCAATCCGTCGTCTCTCTCGGGATCCGACATGAGAGGGTGGGGGTAGGGGTGTGCATGGTCCGGGCGGGCGGTTCCCAACCTAGAACCGGGAACCGCCCGCTAAGGACCGGTTCCGAAAAATTGGAACCGGGATCCACCCGTTTGTTGCATGGATCCACCAGGGAACCGGACTGCCGGTCCGGTCCGGTTCCGGTGGATCCATGAAACCGATCTTGACGCGAAACAATTTTGGTTTTACAACATAGAATGGTCGGGTCTATGAGTTGGGAAGGAGGGGAGGAGGTCTATGGTCGGGTTTTCAACATAGAACGGTCGCAAAACAATTTTGGTTTCCCGGACCGCCAGTCCGGTCCGATTCCCAAGTTTTGAGCTCTGAAATTCCAAGTTCCAATCTCCAAAAAAGTAAAACAATAATTAATTAATAGATGATTGCTCAACATTAAATAACAATTAGCTACACGTGAATGACAAAAAAACCAAGTGCGGTGGGGAAAAAACCCTCAAGATGACTCATAGGGTACCTCTACTTCTAGATGAGATCTAATATGGGTTTTTTTTAGTAATTTTTTTTTTAATATTAAAAAGGTTCCGGTCCGGTTCGGGTGGGCAGATCCGCCCATGGAACCGAGAACCGAACCGGTACCCACCGGTTCCGAAAAATTGGGCCGAACCGGACCGGGCCTCAAGAACCGCCGGTTCGGGCGGTTTGGTCCGGCCGGACGGTCCCTATGGGCGGTTCCCGGGTATTTTGCACACCCCTAGGTGGGGGCGTTATTTGACCCTTTTTTCAAGCGATTGTTGAATGCTGGCGTGGAGGTTTGGACATGACCGTCAGGTTTAACGACAGGTTAAGACATCACCAGTAGGCACCCGAACCTAGGAACACCACCACATGGCACCAAACCAAGACAAGCATATGGCACCAAACCAAAGGCATATTCCTCCCGCTGATCCCAAAGCTTACAACTTCAATCTTCGTACGAAAACTATGATTACCCTCCTGCTTTTCCAACGCTAAAACCTTCGGAAAAGAGTAGGGGGGCAGAACAAGAAACGTTGAAACTATGGAAGCCCGTGAAGTGCTGACGCATTTGATCGCCATTCTGGCGCTCGCGGAAGCTGCGGGCATGATGGCCGTGATGGGGCAGGGCGGCGGCGCCATACCCACGACCCTCGATGGTCCGTTCGAGCCCGTCACCCACCGCCTCGACCCGTCCCTCCGTATGGGAAGCGACGACTTGCCGATGGATGACCCGAGGCTCAAGAAGAACGTCACTTCCTCGTTCCCTGAGCAGATTTCGCTCGCGCTGTCCAGTGATTCTAGCTCGATGTGGGTCTCTTGGATCACAGGTACTCGATTTCCTTCACTATTTTGTTGTTTGTCAGTTTTGTGAAGTCAGAGTGGTCAAGCTTGAGGAATATGTACAAGCTTCGAGTGTGGTTCTAACGGTTCTTGGAATTAGGAATGTGTTTCTTGAGAGACTCGCAAGTGGTTAGCTTTTGTGATCTAGTGCATTTCTTCATGTGGGCAATATGGACTGTTGCGATGACCAAGTTGGTATTGCATTTACACCTAATGTGATGCGTTGCGTATGAGTTCATCGAGTACAGGGGTGGTCAGTGAAATCTATTTGTTTGTATGTTTGAAGAAGTCGGAATAGATGTCGATGTTGGTCGGGTTAATGAGTTGATCCGTGTCTTCAAGGGGATGCTCAGATTGGCAAGAATGTCACGCCGCTCGATCCATCATCCGTCGCCAGTGAAGTTCAGTATGGCACGGAGAGTGGGAAGTACACAAGCAAGCAAGACGGCATGTCGGCTGTCTACAGTCAACTGTACCCGTTCGAGGGGCTCTTGAATTACACTTCTGGCATTATTCATCACGTCAGACTTGAAGGTAACTGGAAATTGGTGAAATGCGACATAAGGTTTTTGATTTCCATTCCATAACTTAAAGCTCTTTCCTGACACATGGGAAAACATGATCTGGATTGTCGGTGTTTTTGCCTTTTGGTGTTATGTATTCCTTAAATGAGAGCGATGAATTCCTTCATTTACTGTAATTGGCTCCACTCTACTTTTGAACTTACCCTTGCAACTGGAACTAAGATAGCATTTTCTGAAAAAGGTCTAGGGACCATCTTTTTTAATCGAATTCAATGGATTCTGCAGGTAGATGCTTTAAGGTGAATGAGAATCTTCAGTTGATAGACCCTATTTTATCTGTAATTGCTTAGTGTCACATGCTGCCTATTATCATCAATTTTTTCCTGTTCTTTTTTCATGCAAGCTGCTCTCATGTTATCAAGATGGTGATCATGCATTTTGTATGATAATGCTTGAGTAATAAGTATTTCACAATGAAGACCAGCCTAAATTACAAAACAATTATGTTTGGATTCAATATGGCAATTGATTTATTCACTATGAGAAGAAAGCTGATAAAGAGTACTTCTTCAGCAAAATGATTCTCTACAAGAAGAAAGCTCGTAAGTGATCTTTAGTACTCTGCCTTCTGTGTTCACTGCAATTGTTAGTTTGAAGAATCTGAAGACACTAATACATTAATAGTTCTATCGCATAGAAAAGAGATTGATCTCTTTGCTTTACCAATTCACCCTCCATCAAACATTAGGTTTTGACCAAATTGACAAATTTTCTTTAGGCTGTCCTGCAATTTAAAATGTAAAAGAATTTTATGTGGCATGTGCCGGTTTTTCTTTTTTCCTTTTATCTTGGGTGCTGACACCAGTCTATCCATTTTATGATACCGACAGTTTGCTTGATAACAATTTAAATTACTTATTCCCTGCTCTACTGAATTTGTTTTTTCCTTCACAGGTCTTAAATCTGCTACGACTTATTATTTTAAGTGCGGCGACAGTTCTGTTCCAGCAATGAGCGACGAATATTCCTTCAAGACCATGCCCTCACCCAGTCCGAATGCATATCCCACTCGTATAGCGGTTATTGGAGATTTAGGTCTCACGAGCAATTCTTCGACAACCATAGATCATGTGATCAAAAATGATCCAGCCTTGGTTTTGATGGTTGGAGACATGACTTATGCAAACCAGTATCTCACCACTGGGGGACAAGGCGCTTCATGCTTTGCTTGTTTATTTCCAAATGCACCCATTAGAGAGACATATCAACCTCGCTGGGATGGCTGGGGAAGGTAAATCCTCTGCGCCTTCACATCCTTTCATGGGTCTGTTTTTATGAGGCCAGTCAAATATTCTGTATAGTTTGTGATACAAGCTTAAGATGAAGCATCTCCATCATGGTGCAAGTGCTAAACAATTTTGAAGTCAGAAAGACCAAACATTGCCACACCAATATGAATACCATATACTTCTTCTAAGATGTAGTTCACACTTGATATTGTTGTATCTGCATGAGTGTTGCCTTCTTTGTCTCTTTTTATACTTGATGGTTTGGTTTGTTGATCTACATTATACGTGGATTAGAGCAGAGGTAGAATGGCAAGGATGATTTGGTATGCCCGTTCATTTTTATGGTCTCTGCAACTGCACATAATAATGCTCTTGCGACTTCCTTGTTTGAATGCACCAAGAATCAACAAATTTCAATTTCAGGTTCATGGAGCCATTGACATCAAGAGTGCCTATGATGGTCATAGAAGGCAACCACGAAATTGAGCCCCAAGTTGATGGGATCACCTTCCAATCTTACCTAACAAGATTTGCCGTTCCATCGGAGGAGAGTCGTTCCAACAGCAGTTTCTACTACTCCTTCAATGCTGGAGGAATACACTTTATTATGCTTGGAGCCTATGTCGACTACAAGACAACTGGTACATGACTAAATCCTGCATTACACTTTGCAACTTAGTCACAGTACAAAGAAGAGCCATGTACCCGGCTGATGGATGATTTATAACTTTCATCTTCTGACACTGTTTTGACATAAGTTTGCCCTTTCAGGCGCTCAGTATTCATGGCTGATGGATGACTTGCATCGAGTGAATCGCAGCTTAACCCCATGGGTGGTTGCTGCTTGGCATCCACCGTGGTACAATAGCTATAACTCGCATTATCAGGAATTTGAATGCATGAGGCAAGAAATGGAAGCTCTTCTTTATCAATACAAAGTCGATATCGTGTTCAATGGCCATGTAAGTATGTAACATGAAGAAGCTTAAAGTTATTGCACTTTGAAACTTAATGCTCCTTTCCCTTGTAATCTGTGCACTTGTTGTCCTGTGTGAGGAGGAAAGAACTTATGATACTTTCATGACGGCATTGCGATGCTTTCACCTCTTGTGAGTTCCTGTTATTTAGTCTGGAATTGGAATCCTCATTTTAACTTTAGAATCTTGAAAGTTGAAACACTGTTGAACTGAAACCAGAGCTATTGCATGTGATCCTCATATATGACTAGCAACATGTTCTCTTTCTGTTACCAGATACGGTTTCTTCTCAGACAACCCTGAGATTTATATTTCACCATGATGTCTTTTCATTATGTATTGCAATCCACTAGCCTAAAGATTAGAAAATAAAGACATAGATCAAAGTGGCAAGAGAGGAGAATTTGGATTCTTGGATTTTCATTTATACAAAAGTCAAGTGGAAGAACCGACACTATGTGGCATCCTCTTTATCATTATCAGTTAGTTGCATGAGAAGTGGGTTCTGGTTTGCAGGTTCATGCATATGAGAGGATGAACAGAGTCTACAACTATACACTGGACCCATGTGGTCCTCTATACATAACAGTTGGGGATGGTGGCAATATCGAGAAAGTTGACGTCAATTTTGCAGATGACCCTGGAAAGTGTCCTAAACCTGAGGACAACAAGCCCGAGTTTGGAGGGTTGTGTCCTCTGAATTTCTCCAATGGCCCTGCCAAAGGCAAATTCTGCTGGAGCAACCAACCTGAGTGGAGTGCGTACAGAGAAAGCAGCTTTGGACATGGAGTACTCGAGGTGTGGTTGTCAAATTTTAGGCCATGCACCTTTTTCACACTTATTTTAATTGTCCAAACCAATGTGCACCCCCCATAAGGAGTTTAAATTATCATTATCACTATCTGTCCACTTGCTGTTTTTAGCCTGTATGAATAGCCTACATAGAACATTGTTGGTATGTCAATTGTGGAGAGGCCACGGCGACCTTTATTGAGCTGGGCTTTAGTTTGCTGCAGTAAGTGACTCTTGCCACGTTAAACATGCTTCCTCAGCTGAAAAGATACATCCATGTCTCCTCACTATCTGAAGCATCTCTTCCTATGAACTCCATATCTAACAAAAGCTGAGTGTAAGTTTGAATAAGAGCTGTTGGATTAGAAAATCTAAGTGCCCTTTTTCTTCTTTTAGTTGAGAATTATTTCAGTTCGAATCAGTTGACAGACCAGCATGAATTAGAAAAAGTTCGTATTACTTTTCTTTGACTGCACATTGGTAACATCATAGTTCAATTGAGCAGAATATATTTGCTATTGTCCTCACAGATTGTGAATTCGACATATGCATTATGGACTTGGCATAGAAATCAGGATGCATATAAGGAAGACAAACCAGGCGATCAGATATTCATCGTGCGACGGCCTGAACTTTGTTCTCCAACAGTTAAAGTGATTCTCTAAACCGTAGTTTCATCTTTTAAATATAGCTTTCTGTGTCATGAAATTTGTTGCATGTCTAATTCCTTTTGTTATTCAACATGAGGACCATTCACTTCTTTATTTCTTTTGCAACATCTCATATACGGCCAATTGCATTTGGTTCTGCAGAGTTCCATTTTTTGAAGATTATGTTCATCACTTGTTTGTAATTTAATTGTACTATGAATCTTTCAAGTTTTGTAATATCTACAATTGAAAGTTGACACTCAGGGCACACTCAGTGAATTCAATTTGTTTCTGGTTTTCTTGTGATAGGAAACCAACGATCCTCCTCAAACTGGTCAAGAGTTGGAACCTGCATCCCCATCATCTACCGCAATTCTATCGTTCAAAATGATGTGGCTTATGAGCTTGCTTGTCGCTTCGGTTGGCATTGCCGTGAGATGATCATCTCCGAAAGCATGGATTTTATTCCTTCTACAATTACCTCGAAAAACAGATGAAGACAGTTCTCCTGCATAACTTCATAGGGGAATACTGGTTCGGAGTTATCTGCTTGAGAGTTCTGTTTATGGAAATACTCAAGGTAACGCAAAACTGGTGCAGACACATGTACACATATACCTGAGTGCAGATTCCTCCTCTTCTATTTCTTTATTGACATTCATGTATTCACATTGATGTAAATCTGGCATGAGTGCTGAACAGAGCGTCCATATTGCATTCAAGTACACTATGTATTACCTTTGATTTTCTATTTCTTTTTCTTTCTCTTTTTCTCGCGTAATTGTCTCCTGACGCGATTCGTGAATTTTGTTTGCATGGGCCCACTGTGTGGTGCTTCAGAACCGATAACTATAAACAATAAGAAAGTTGGGTAAAATAAAGCTTTGTGATTGGGCCATACCATCACAAAACTCATTTCTTTTACCATTTCCCCTGCACATATTACTTTATTGTTTACACTAATTAGATAAAAAAGCTTAATTTTCCGTAATTAATGTTTTTTGAAAAATTAAAATGGATTCATGCAATGTATAAATAGGTACTAGTAATTCTAATTATATATGTTTGGCAAACATGTAATTACTTAATTATAAATGTGGACTGATGAAAAGTGTAAATCGATCGAGAAAAGGGAATATTATCAAAACAGTGAAAAAGTTATAAGGTTTTTATAATATTGAAAAAAAGAGAACAATATCAAAATAATGAAAAAGTTAGAGGTTTCTAAGTTATGAACCACAACCACTAGAAATTGCGCACATTTTTGGGGGCTGGGGCGACGTGTAAGTAAATAAGTAGGGTTTTGCACATAAAGTAGCTTGTAAAATATATATGGGATTGGATTTGACAAAAAAAAAAGTAAGTTATAAAACATGACTTTTACAATTATCAAGATAAGAAGTTTGTTTTTTTCCCTCATCTAACATTGATGTTCTTTAGAAAAGCTAAAACTAATTCAACTATGCGTGTGTATGTATATGTAGTAAGTTAATAACCCATTTTCCGACTTACTTCATAAAAACTCTTTTTTTTTTTTTTTCACAAAAGAGAATTTTTGCGAATTAATCTTCTGGAACTAAAGGAATATTCTCAAGACAGAGTCGATGATGTGTCATTAATCGACTCATTGAGTGATCAATCAACACTATTTGAAGGGTAAAATTAAGGTGAAATCTGAAAATAAGTGGTGATCTTAGGTTTTTTATGGTAAAATTATTATTTGATGGGTATCTTGCAAATAATTACGTGCCCACTTGTAAAATCTAAAAACAAGTGGTAATCCACTACTGGATTGGTGGATGTTTAGATTGGTAAATGATCGGTTACTAAGGGTCATGTTTTCCGACTTACCATCGATATTTCAAGCTTATCATCGACTTTACATGTTTACTGACACAAAACGAAATTCCCTTTTAGCCATATTAAGTTGAGAATCGGGATTACCCAACATGTTACAAAAAAATGTTATATAGTTAATCATCGCCTCAAGTTAAAGATTCAGGTCAAATGGTTCCGATCAGCTTTCGCACACCAGGACTGCTGCACATTCCTCGACGAGTTTAAGGTCACCCTCCCTCTCATCTATCTGGCGCATAAGATTTTCTTCCAGGAATGCTCCTCACAAGGCCCAAATCTAACATCACAAGAAGACCAAACTTTTTTACCATCTGACCCAACATCTTATTGGTTCATTCCTTTTTTACTTACTTACAAAGTCTTACTTTTTTACTGGCATTTAACTCAAGAAAAGATAATTTAACTAGGGTGAGTCAATCATCCATGTTCTATTTCCACTATATGTATGGTCTATTGATTCCAAGCGAATTGCTTGGTAATCATCTAAAACGAGTTTTACTTTTTATTTAATCTAAATTTAGCAATTCACAAAATTTGACCTATTTTTCTTTTAATTCGGAACTATGAAACTTTTAGAATGGTCAAATGTTGACACGTAACTTCAAATGCAAAGTTTCATAACATTTAGAATATAATAAATTTTAGCAAAAAAATAAAAAGAAAGTACTCCTTACTTTTATCTAAGAGTAAACAATTTATGTATATTGATCCTATAGCAAAAGACGCGTTGGCAATATACAGGTGGTTTATTCCTTTGCACGATGCACCGATTGAAGTCCTATGTATTATTATGATTAGCTGAAAATGTTGAAATTGCAGAAGACTAACGAGGATACATACACCTACGAGTTTGATGAAATTTTCGCCAAGTCCATGTCACAAAAACAAGTGTACGAGATTGCGGCAAAGCCTGTTGTGGAGGTTCGTACATATAAAAGATTTTGATTGTTGTCTTAAATTTCACCGTCATGTGAGCTTGCTTTTGGTAAATATAAGCAAGTGGAGAAACTCTCGACATTTTTTACGCACTTAATATGCGTCCTTTTCTGATATTTTTAGTATCTTTATTGATAGAGATCCAAGGCTAGATTGTGCCCTTTAAGAGTAGCATTCATGTTTACTACTTCATCATTTAAGGACTAAGTCATGTGAACCGTCCTAGCTGACATGATTTTGCTTTTTGTATATTAGTTTGGATACACTTTAATTTAGGATACTACGAAAAATCCCAAATTAGTATAATTATAAATTTATCTCATATTAATTTTTTGACTACAGAAAACTCTAAATTAATATATTTGTGACAAATTTTCCCCTATTTTAATTTTAATTAAATTTTACCGTCAAATTTTTTAGTCGAATGACAAGTGATAGTTAACGGATATAATAGTTTGAGGTTTTATGTTCAGTTTCTAGTTTTTTTAGTTTTTCATGATATTAATCAAAGTTAATGGAAACTAATGGATGGTATATTTGACACAAATATACTAGTTTGAAGTTCTTTATGATCAAAAAATTAATTCAAGGTAAATTCGTTATAGGTATATTAGTTTGAGGCGTTTTGTGGTAAAAAATTAATTTGGGATAAATTTATCGTAAGAGTACTAAATTGATGATTTTCATGGTATTAACCTTTAATTTTATGCACTTTAGTCCGCTCCAAATTTTTAATCATTTTATAATGTTTTTACAGTTTTTTCAGAAAATGGACATATAAAGAGTGAAGAGCAAAAGACATGCATGAATCAGGAACCGCTCGGACCGTGCCGGACCGGTTATTGGTTTTTTATATTAGGTGTGGAGTTACCTATTTAATTATTTTTGTCATAAGTCAGACTCCAGACTTCTCTCTCTCTCTCTCTCTGACTCATGATCCCTCTCACTCTCAACTCGCTCAACTCGCGACCTCGACGGTTTTACAGGTACGAATTTGCCTCTCGCCTCTCGCCTCTCGCCGCCCATTTGCCCTAATTTTTCCCTTTGTTTCGTCTGGTTTGGTTTTGTCATGGTGCGTCTCGATGTGTTTTACGTGGTTGCTATCTGTTTATGGTTTTCTTGTCTCCATTTCTTTTGAGTCATGGATGGATTCGCGAGGAAGATGGGATGGTCGATGTGTAATTGGCTCTTGAGTCTTGGATTCGCAATCCACCTGAGCTCAGGACTTGATGTGATTTTTACACAATTTTACCTGTGGACATGTTCTGCTTAGCTAAAGAATGATCAGCTGGTGTTTTTTCTGCCTTTCTATATTCTAATGTCGTTTGGTCAAGGGAGGTCAAGTGGAAATTCTTTTATTAAAATTGGCGAAAGTCATTTTGATGAAGTGTTGTTTCAGGTTACTGGTAGTCGTGATCTTTTATGAAGCTTTCTTTGGATTTTTGCCTGCAAGTGTGTATGTTTGTTTGATGATCAGGGAAGTTATGTGTCCATGGATTCTGAATTGTCGTAGGCTAGGTGGGTAATTGACTTCATGGGATTGAAATGGTTTGCTGCATATTGTAGCATAACCAAGCTGCAACGATAACAAAAAAAGAATGAAACTGAAAAAAGAAAAAGAAAAAAAGAAGTGGCTGGTTCTCGATGGAACCTGAAACCAGCTTGAAACTGGCAGGTTCGGTTTCAAAGTCTGTTCTAGGGTCCACAGGGGTTGGTTCCTGGTTTCAAAATTTGGGAACAAGTCCTGATTGGGTAGGTTCTAGGTTCCAGACTAGGAACTGATTTGCTGTTAAAAATGAGAATGAACCTGAGTTTGATCAGGAGGTGAACTCGATGAGTGGAAGCTAGGTTTAGATTTTGAGTATTATTTCTTTCTCTGAAATGAAATGTAATACGGGTAAAATACCTGTGCAACTTGTTCTGCCAGCAGTGTTTATTACATGAGTTCGCCTTTGCTTTTTCAACTTGCTCTATGAACACAGTTAAGCATTTCATTTTGGGCCCTTGATTTTAACTTTATGATTTGATCTTTCTACTTCACAGGATGGTGCAGCAAAAGAGAAAGAGAAGAGAGAGGAGAAAAAAAATGCGGAAGAGGAGGAAGGAAAAAGGGGCAGAACTGAGCAAAATGTCAACAAAATCCCAAATAATGTTGCATAAGTGGCTGAATCACTCTGAAATATTATGAAGGATTTTTTTGGTGTTGATATAGATATCCAATTTAACATCACCTTCAGCCACCGACAACTTTGACAAAGGATTTACATCATTAAATGCCTATTTAATTTGACAACATTTCTGTTTGAGTGCTCATAACACATTCTTCTCAATGTCACTTTGCTTAACACAGGTTGAGGAAAATTACTCTATAATATTTTCATCCAATTTGGCCATGTGAAACATTTTGGGATTTTGTTGAGCATATCACTCTTCCTAGAGACACTTTCTCAGCTTTGGCCTCTTTTTTGTTCCTCCTCCTCCTTTTCTTCTCCTTTGCCTTTCTCTACATGGTCAAGCAGTTTTTCTCCTCAGCTTTTGCATGGTGCTTATGCAAATTCCAGATATGTCGTCGAAGAGGGCTAGTGTTGAAACAGACTCTTGGCAGAGATAATTCCATATAATGGCCAGCCATGTAAAGCAGATTTAATTGTGTCAAGGGAAACAGGTAAAGAGTTGAGAATCGGTGAAAGGTCGTTGATGTTTCTTATATTTTAAGAACATTGTTCTAACTTGTCATCCACTTTTCTTGCAGTGTTCAGAAGGCCCTTTGTTGATGGTTTTCTACTGTTTTGCTTTGAGAAATTAGCTGGTGGGGTTTGGGCCAAGTACGTTGTTCAATCTGACCTGCAGTCTCCTTCTTTCTTGCACTTTCTTTCACACCATCACAAGACTCTTTTCTGTGTACACGTGCGTGCACATGTGCATGGTTGTTAGGATTGCAATCCGGATTGTAGGATCACGATCATTTGATTCTACGACTCAAAAACTTTGAACAATTTGGATTCTAAGAAAAACGGTAGTCTGCAGGGGTCGTGATCTGTATCTTAGGATGGCGATCCCAACTACGATTCCACTGTTCAAGCTTTAGAAGGCAATTCTGCCTTTTTAGCTGGAGCAAATATGAAATTGGGCCTCTTTTCCCTAGCGCATGTGCCACTTTCTTCTTAATCATGTTCAGGCTCCATTTGGAAAATATAAGGCTTGGAGAATTAAGAAAAAAGGGATGGAGATGAATGAACAGTAGAAAGCAAAGAAGTGCAGAGACACCATCACTTCTTCTTCAGTCTTGAATAAATGATGAGATGGGCATCGACCACTGTTGGCTTTCTGAACTGTCCCGTCCTCTGGAGATGAGAGAGACAAAGCTTCTGTCCTTCAGCAACCAGATGAGAGAGACCTCTACATCCTTGAGAAATTGGCGCACGATTTGACTTGGCCTAGTAGCATAATATCTTTGGATGTATACTGATTAGAACTGACCTTAAACTTTAAACAGTTGAAAAACCTAGAGAGAGAGAGAGAGAGAGAGAGAGAGAGAGAGAGCGCACGAGCGTTGGGGGTGGGTTGGGTGGGTTAAATTGGAGAGTGTGTCCCAGATCGAGGGGAATAATATGTTATCCTTTGAAATAAAGAAAGAGACGATATGTATTCCAAGTGAGAGAAGGACAAAGTAAAGGATTAGAAATTCGGAAAAGGCACAGAAGTAATTTCTTGGCAGGCTTCTTCTTGATTATTATGGTGATTATTGTGATCCTATTTAATACACCTTAAAAACTTGGGCAAGGAGATTTTATGCTTTTGATCTTTGACATGGTGCTTCAATTGTTAGTTGAAAAACTGGCAACCAAGAATTTAAACCAGAGTAATCTCTCACATGAGAATGCTACCTTTAAGCTTCACTATCCCTCTTTTAAAGGTTAATATGCATCTACTTGCAATGATTTAAGCAAGAATTTAATACTTCAAATATGGTAGGATCTTATGATCTTGATCTGATCTGGAAGACTTCAAAAAGATCCTACTTAGCATCTTGATCCTGATAACCTTTTTGTGTGTGTGACAAAGGTTGCCCAGCTTTAATATTTATTGTGAATTTATTTGATCTTAGTTATTTATTTGACAGGAGAAATATGGATCCAGTTGTAAAATTTCTAATGGGCGACTCCAGAGTGAAACTGCTTTTCTGTTGGGTAAGCAGCTTTCACATGGAGCTTTTCTTCTCTATGTCAGTATCCGTCTTGTCCCTGTGCTCATATTGCATGGATGGAGACTGACTGCAGAACATGAAGAAAGAGTAAGGGCAATTTTACAGTTCCTCATCAGTTTGGTGTAAGATTGATCTCTGAAGCATAATGGGCCTAAGAGCCTTGAGTGTAGGACTAGCCTCTTTAATTTCAGCAAAAGAGTGTGGAGAATCTGTCTATGTTTGCTTCTATTACGGAATCCTGCGGCCTCCTTTGCTTCAGATGGGATGAATAGCTGGTATTTGTTCTCCAGCAGGTTATATTCACTTTGATGCTTCAGGTTGTCCATTTTATCCAGTGAGGGTACTCAGCTAATTAATATACTATGTCAAGTAGTATGTTATATGAATAACTTTTCCCTTTTAACTTTGTGATTGCATCTCTTCTACCTGAATATATATGTATATCCTTAGAAGCGAGCCATATTTTACCCTGATTGTTTAAACTTTATGATACTTGAAGTCTTTCACATTAGCAAGAATCCTTAACATCCTTGGTTAAGTTGAAAATTAACTTTGTACCCATGATATGCCCCCCTTTCCATTTTTGTATTTTTCCTTAGATCCTTGGTTTAATTACACTAATATTTTGCTTACAATGCCCAATTGGTAAAAGCATAGACTTAAACCACTGTGAGTAACTGTTTCTTTGGTAGCTATTCATTTTGATAGCTTACCTGGACCCAGTGGTGCTGTTTGTTCGTGTTTTCATCTCTCTCGGTTCCTTGCCAAATCCACAATTGTTGACCAAGATTGATCCAAATGGAGCTTTGTTTCAACTTAGGTGAGTGATTACAAGTTCTAATTGTTCCAAATCCATTGTTGTTTATACCGTCTGTTGTTTTTTCTGATTCTGTTCACCCCCCTTTCTGGTGTTTTGCTTGCTCTTTGGTTATGCCCTGACAATAGTTAGTGCCTTTTTGCCTCGTCAAGATTCCTGTTGAAAGTTTTTGGTTTGTGATTAGTATTTTATTACCCTTCAATATTGTGTTTCTTACCTTTACAAGTTGTGGTTCTTCTTCTTACATGCTCATCGGAATAGATGGATTATATTCTGCATCGACAGCCAAAACAAATGGTCAAACACCCAATAAAAAAACAAACGCTAAAAGTGGCAAGGGAGGAAGTGTCTTCTCAGTTGGATATGAATGAAGATTCAACTAACTCCTATGAGCATACTAATCACATGAGAAGTGCCACATGGGGTTATTATACATGTTTCATGTACATGTTTGCTTTTACGACTTATTGAACCTGCTAACCTGTGGCTTCTAACCTGTGATGGATGTACTATCTGCTGATCATATGATGTCGTTGTGTCATTGTAGGAAGGAGAGATGTGTTGTGCAATTTGGAAAATTTTGTTACAAGGATGAATGCTTGGTGGATGTACTATTTTTTGAGTCTGTGTTTAGACTTTAAGCTAATTCTAGTTTTTTTATTAAATGCATGAAATCAAATGTGCAGAGAAAGGAGGTGAATAAACTTACCTCCTTGCCAATTGCATATTTTGTTGGCTGACATGAATGAATGTGCTTTAGACCATCCTAATAGGAATTATACCTGCGTTTCTGTTATTAAATGTTGGTTGATTTCTATGAGAATTTAATGTTGTTCTGATAAGGCTTCCAAAGGAACAATTGCTGTCCTCACTTGGGGCTGTTTCAGACAAATTTATCAGCAAAATAAAGCTCATGTTAAGAAACTCATTGGTTTGCTGTTTTCTTACAGAGTAGCATGCCCTTTCTATTAATGCAAGTATAGCTGATCAGGAGACAGTCCAAAGGCTGATTTTGTATTTGGGAGTATCCATCCTGATTCAGAGGTTGCTGATAATATCATTTGGAGAACTTCTCCTGCTATTGATGTGGATTCTATCAAATCGTTCAGGGATACGAAGCTGCTGCGTGTTCTTTTTAGTTGTAGTCCAAGTTGAATTGTAACTTTTTTTTGAGGTCAAGCATGATCAGAGAACCAGTTGGATAGTTTTGTGGGAAGAAGAGAATTCGTAGGGTGATCCCACCATATCTATTGTAATCATCTAAGTTGGTTGTACCTCCTCTCTTTTCTTTTTGAACCGTATACCAACTTCGTTGCTAATGTCCTGTTGGTTTTCTGTTGTAATCATCTAGTGCCAAATGAAGAGAGATTTGTGGACCTCATTTAAAGCATAAATACTTTTCAATATCTTTTTTTAAGCACACGTGGTTCGTCCTCATTGGAAAACCAAGATAATACTATTGGCTATAGAACACAAGTAGATGGTCTGGGGGAAATATATGAACTAGCATTCATCACATTTAACTTTACTTTGTGTAAGAAAGGATAGTAAATACTGTTTGTGCTACTGTGAGAAAGAGCAACAAAATGGCTGCGAGAACGGACAAGGAAGTCCAAGGACTACGGAAATATTCCCTCCTCAGTTTCGCCATCCAGACGTTACACTTCTTCTTGTAATGTACATTCACATTTTTGAAGATCTTGGAGTAATAGGAATCGGATACAGTGACATGGTCACCGATCTTGTTGAACATCTGTGCAACAACCTCGTCATCGCCTAGGTAGTTCTTAACAATCCCTGCGTGACGAAGCGCCTCGACGTCCTTTGAAGAGTTTATGAGGCAATCCATGAAGGTCACGTAATCCGTGAAGTAGTTGATGTCTCTGCTTTGACGATACTGCTCGTATGCGATCAGGTTTCGAAAATTTGATTCGGTGTCGTCCTCTACATACAAGACCAGTAACTCGAGTGTCCCGTTCTTGAATTTGATGTCGCTCAGTTTGCCCCCTTGCGCAACCCTAAACCTGACTCCTGACTCCCTTAGCTCAATCGCCGAGGGCATGACTGACTTGACTCCTGACTCCCTTTGCTCAATCGCCGAGGGCATGACTGGCATGCAGTTCAGTTGGGGCGTTTCAGGCAAGCCAGAAGTGCACCACGCGTGATATAGATGCAGAAGATGTTCCCTGTTGCCAATCGTCAAATTTCGACCGGGGCCGTTTCGTTCAACCTCGAAGTACATGGTGGCGACTTTGTTGAACTCATGATGCTCGTCCGGACCTTTAGTCAGGTCATATAGCTTGCTCAAGACGAAAAGTGGGAGTTGGTTCTCTAGCAACAGTAAATCGCGCCTAATGCTATTTAGAATCCCACATCCATGCATAATCAGGTCGTCTTTGTCTGTCGCTATCTTATTATTGTACTTACGGAACAACTCAACGATGAAACAGCCATCAATGAGCATCATCGCGAGAAACTTTTCTTGGGAGAGGTCGATGGTTTCCGCATAGCAATTACGCGCCCGCCGTTCCAGTTCCTTAAGAGTCGGCATATACCTGTCGACGCTCTCCTTTCTCCTCTCAAGCAATTGCTGCAGGTATCGCAATTTTTGCTCCTCCATGAATTTGAACTTGTCATTTCCATAGTGATAAGGGCCAATGGCTAGGATCTCTGGGTCATAGGCTTTCTCATTGACTTTGCGCAATTGATGACGAATCCTGAATATACTACGCTCCGGCGAAGTGGGAGGCATACTTTGAAGCATATTCTCGATGTGGATTGAGGCATGATCTCGCACCATGGAACGGTCATAGATCCCAGCATACTGTATTGGCTACGACATAATTAATGTGATAATAAGCACTTAGTAAGGCAAGATGATTGTTTTACATGTACTTCCCTTTGATTTAGGGCAACTTACAAAAAATGCGCTCTAATGAACTATTTCAATTTTCACTTTTCGTCATCATACTATTTTTCGTGACGCATATAATTCTTAAAATTATATTTCAAAAACTAGTAGAAAAAAAAAAACTAATCTCTGAATAAATTTCAGGACAAATTCGTATTTTTGTGCGAATATCGATGGACAAGGCAAATTAAGCACCGTGGTTGAACACGTGGTGTGGACATTCAATACAAACAGATGGACAGCTAAGGAAAAATTACGAACCCTGTAATATTGCTCCGTATAATATTGCTCCGAGAATAAATTAACAGCTGTATGGGCTTTTTACTTTTGAGCTTCGGAGAATCCCCTTTTGCTCTATGGACAAGTTTTGACTTTGGAAGGCAAAAGAACCGCACAAGTGCCAAACTTGGCTTGGGATACTTAAGTGTCACTTTTTTTTAAAAAAAAAAATTGGGATATCTGATTTCTAAGTCGGGTGACCTTGGCCGAAAATCATTTTTTGCTTATTTACCCACGTCGTCATTTTTCACTTGTCTCATAAAAAAAATGTTACGTTAGCATTTTGACTGGATTTTCTCACTGTTAACACTTGACTAATCCATTTTGCTTCGATTTTGACATTTAAATATATATTTCCTAACTTTTGATACTTAAGTGTCCTCCCGGACTAAATTTTGGCATTCTAAGGATTCAGGTCTCCTTTTAAGAATTTGAGTCCCAAAATTTTCTCACTCCCGCCACCAAGCAAGGACAACCTTTTAGACACTAACATGTGAATTTTAAAACTAATTGGGGGGTTCTTATTGTGAGCTACTTACCATCGATGTTGAAGGCGTAAGAACCACGCTGAATAGTTTTAAACTACATAAGAAGAATGATTGGAATGAAATTCAACCAAGATAAAATACATAAATATTATTAAACGCGATGGGAACTGAGGATTTCAGGTTAGAGAAGGTAAGACAAGCTTATAGCTAAATAACATATAAATGATTGCTTTTTAAAAAAAATTATTTCTGCCTAAGAATATAAGGAATTTTTGGACCTAGGAAGGCAAGGCTGCCACTGGCCTGGTACTACTGATTAAATGGTAGACGTAAATTTAGAAATTATTTGTGTGATTAACCCTCTCTAGAAGGATGAAAGCAATCGGTAACCGAACCAAGAGAAGACAAAATTGATGCTTGAGTGACTTTGTCCAGCTGAGACACGTTGGTTAACGTGATTTTGGCGTCCTGAATTAGATCGAACGTGTATGATTTTAATTTTAGGTGCTGGCCAGAATCATGTTAATTAATGGACCATAACTCAGAATTGAAAGAAATGGTCTCATCCTTCAACTTCATTTTTTTTCTCAATGTGAATAATCACAACAGTCAAGGATCAGAAAAGGGAAGGGAAATTCGTAAGACTTACTTGATTATGTTGGTGGTTGCTCATTCTTCTCGCCAAGCTAGACCAGCTACTATCTCGCAGTATCCAGTTCTTCTCTTTTTCTGCGTTAAAACATGCGATCGTACATGGCGAGAGCGAGAGAGAAGAGGGCGACGATGCTAACAGATGTTGAGGCGAACGATGGAGGAAGAATCAGCAGGTTGCATGCTCATTGCTCTCTCAGCTTTTTTCTTGCATAGGAAAGAGAGAGAATAAGATACCTTGCGTCGTCGCGTATAAATGCATTTCGGCTTGGGCTTTTCGAGCCCGGATTTCCGAAGCCAGAGAGGCTCATCGCCGTCAGCCATTTGATTAAACAGATGCTAATTAAATAATCCTTTGTTCAAATATTATTGTAATTTACAATTCCCTAGCATGAAATTACTACTATCACCTTGAGGTAAAATGAGACTACCGCATACACCAACCATTTATACAAAATTCAAACACATTTTTCTTTGGCCCATCGACCTTGGTCGTCAGTACTTCCGACGGTAGAGGGTACTACGGTAAAGAAATATGAAGTCATCCACAAGTTGCATTTTTGTACTATGTGAAAACAGACCATTTCACAAAATTTCACGGAATTTGTGAAAAGAGTCCTACATTCTACCTGCTAGCTAGAAAATAATAGTCTTCACGACGGAGGCAACTTGTACAATTGTGATAAATACATATATAAAGATGCTTGCCAAATTCTCTGGATTGGTGCAGTTGAACAATGTGTTAAGAGATTATCAAGTTGCGTATTTAGATTTCACAGACTATATGTAAACTATTCTCCGTATTCCAATAAACTATGAGAAATATATGATCACATTTATTTTTGCTTTGTGTAAGAAAGAATAGTAAATACTATTGCCCTACCGTGAGAAGGAATATTTATTTTTGCCTGTTGTGGAGGTGCGTACGTATGAAAGATTTTCATTGTTGTCTTAAATTTCACCGTCGTACGAGCTTGCTTTTGGTAAATATAAGCGAGTGGAGAAATTCTTGACATTTTACGCACTTAATATGCTTCCTTTTCTGATATTTTTAGCATCATTATTGGTGGAGATCCTGGTTAGATTGTGCCCTTTAAAAGTAGCATTCGTGTTTACCACTTCATTTAAGGACTAGGTCCCATGACATGTCCTAGCTTACATGATTTTGCTTCCTATACATTAGTTTGGATATACTTTAATTTAGAATATCATGAAAAAAACCCAAACTGGTACAGTCATAATACATTTACTTCAAATTAATTTTTTGACCACAAAAAACCCAAACTAGTATACCTATGACAAATTTATCATCATTTAGTCTTCGTTAAATTTTACTGTCAAATTTCTGAATTGAATGATATGTAATAGTTGATGAGTATAATAGTGAGGTTTTATGCTTAGTTTGTCACATGGGTAGTAGTTTTGTAATTTTTTTGTGATATTAATCCAATTTAACGGAAACTAATGAATGGTGTATTTGTGACAAATATATCAATTTGAGATTCTTTATAGTCAAAAAATTATTTTTGGGAAACTCGTCACATGTATACTTATTTGAATTTTTTTATGATCGAAATTAATTTCGGATAAATTTATCACAAGCTTACTAATTTGATGGTTTTCGTGGTATTAACTCTTAATTTTATGGCACTATACTCCACATCGAATTTTTTTACCATTTTATGATATTTTCACAGTTTTTTGGAAATGTACCTTCGCCCAACACCAACTAGACATGAAAGCTTGATAAAGACTAAAGAGCGAAGTATTGTTGTTTTTTTTTTTTTTTGGAGACAGGGAGGAACCAGAACTGCAGTGCGGTGACAATGCGCCGTAAACCCCGGTGACGCTAGCGCAGGACCCACCACCACGGCGTCACGCTTAATATACCTAGCTACTCACGCTGGGATTCGAACCCCTCCCCCCCTTCCCAAGGGGTCACAGAAGCCTATCCAGCGGAGCCACCACGGCCGGTGGTAAGAGTGAAGTATTGTTGTTAGCCGTAGGGATGAGCAAAAAGAAATCGTCCAAATCAGAACCGCCCGGACCGATCTTCAGTTCCTAAAAACTTGAATGTGGATACCGGTCCGGTTTCTTATTACAGATGTGGAACCACCCATTTAATTTTTTTTTTACTATAAATGAAACCCGAAATCAGGCTCCAGACGTCTAGCTCACGATCTCTCTCTCTCTTTCAACTCGCTCAACTCACCAAACCTCTCTCTCTCTCGCTCAACTCAGGTCCTCGAGGCTCGTAGTTTAGTCACGTTCACTCTCGGCAACGACGGTTTTTCAAGTACCAATTTGCCCCTCGCCTCTTGCGGCCTATTTGCCCTAATTCTACCCTTCGTTTCCTCTGGTTTGGTTTTGTCACGGTGCGTCTCGATGTGTTTTACATGGTTGCTATCTGTTAATGGTTTTCTTGTGTCCATTTTCGGGTCTTGGATTCGCGGGGAAGGAGAGATGGTCGATGGGTAATTGGCTTTTCAGTCTTGGATTCCCAATCCACCTGAGCTCGGGACTTGAAGTGATTTTTACACGATTTTACCTGTGGACATGTTCTGCTCAGCTGGAGAATGATCAGCTGGTGTATTTTTTCTGCCTTTCTATGTTCTAATGTTGTTTGGTGAAGGGAGGATAAGTGAAAATTCTTTTATCAAAAGTGGTGAAAAGTCATTTTGGTGAAGTGCTGTTTCGGGGGTACTGGTAGTTGTGATCTTTTATGAAGCTTTCTTTGGATTGTTGCTGCAAGTGTGTGTTTGTTTGATGATCAGGGAAGTTATGTGTCCATGGATTCTGAATTGTTGTAGGACAGGCAGGTAACTAACCTTATGGGATTGAAATGATTTGCTGCATATTGTAGCATAACCAAGCTGCAATGAAACCCAAAAAAGAATAAAACTGAAAAGAAAAGAAGATGTGGCTGGTTCCCCGTGGAACCTGAAACTGGCAGGTTTGGTTTCAGAGTTGGTTTTAGGGTCCACAGGGTTGGTTCCCGGTTTCAAAATTTGGGAATGGGTCCCAACAGGGTAGGTCCTAGGTTCCAAACTCGGAACTGATCATCCTAGTCATTTGCTGTTAAAATTGAGAATGAACCTGAGTTTGATGAGGAGGCGAACTCAGTGAGTGGAAGCTAGGTTTATATTTTGAGCATTATTTCTTGCTCTGGAATGTAATACAGGTAAAATGTGTGTGTAACTTGTCCTGCCAGCAGTGTTTACATGAGTTCGCCTATGCTTTCTCATCTTGCTCTATTAACACAGTTAAGCATATCGTTTTGGGCCATTGATTTTAACTTTATGATTTGATCTTTCTAATTCACAGGATGGTGCAGCAAAAGAGAAAAAAAGAAGAGAAATGGAGAAGAAAATGAGGAAGAGGAGGAAGGAAAAGGACGCGGAACTAAGTAAAATGTCAACAAAATCCCAAATAATGTTTCATAAGTGGCTGAATTACACATAAATATTATGAAGGATTTTTTCGGTGTTGATATAGATAATATCCAATTTAACCAACAACTCTGAAAGGATTTACATCATTGAATGCCTATTTACTTTCACACCATTTCTGTGTGAGTGCTCATAACACATTCTTCTCATTATCACTTTGCTTAACAGAGGTTGAGGAAAAAAAACTAATGATTTTCTAATGAACATGCAATAATTAAATTTGCAATCTAAATTAATCAAAATGACCTAATTCTAATGACGGGCAATTTCTAATTAAATGAACCTAATAACAATCACTAAATCACGTGCATTTCATGAACCTAATTCTACATGACGTGTAAATGATTTTTATTTCTGTTTTTTTTAACGAAAATTCATAATTAAAATCACTAAAGAAAATAAAAGTCTAGCTAAAGTGAAAACTAAAGTAAAATGCTATCTATTCTAAATGCTTTCTAAACATGCATTTTTAACAAAATAACCTATCATGCAATTCATCTAAAGATCTATCTAGACCTAAAATTAAACATGCAATTTTATCTAATATGCAATGACGTGCAAAGAATGCCCTAATTCTAATTTTTTCTTCTTCTTTTTTTTTATAATGAAATTCGAAATTAAAATTAAACATGCAATTCACGTAATAATAGAATAATAAAAAAAACTAACATCCTAAATGAATGCACTTTTTCTTTTTCTTTTTCATGATTCAAAATAAAATCCCTAATATAATCATGCAAGATAAAAGAAAACAAACTTAATCCTAATTCAATTTTTTTTTTGGATTTTTCCTTTTACGAAAATAAAACTGACTCAAACACCATGACATCAAATCAAACAAGATAAGATTGATATCCGAAAATTGGCGAACCATATCTCGCGCATGAGATCGGGTTGTCCAATTTTAAAAATAAATCGCGAATTGAATCTCGAGCATGAGATCGGATTGTTGATTTTTGCAAAGGATTGCGAGTCAGATTTCGGGCGCGAAAATCGGACTGTCAATCCCTTCCCTAATTTAAAAGGCTTCTCGAATTATGAATATCAGCCAGGGATTTCAATCGGATACATCAAGGAATACTTCGGATTGGGCAACAAAACGAATTAATCAAGATCCTTACCTAATTCACAATATTCCAAATTAGAACGCGTGGGATGGTGGCTGAATATGATTGCAAACCACGGGACAATGGCAACTTCAACAGGAACCCGTAACCTTCAGGGAGACCATCGATGGATTCCGGCTCCAGGAACTTTGTGCTTCTCAACAGGGCCAAAGAAATCTGCAAGTAGTCCAAATTGGACCCAACGAATTCTCTCAGAGTTGACTGGTGTCTTTATATTGGGGTTGTCTACGTTGGGCACATCGAGAAGATCTGTGAAAGCAAAGTCAAACTTGACCAGGGGCTGATTCAAAAACTGGTTGAGTATTAAGGGTTCTCGGCAGCGGCACAAACGATAGCGAGCGGACCAGGACGTGTCGCCGGGCAGCAGCTGGGGAGATCGGGACAAGGGCTTTGTCGACGTTGACTCGTGCTGTGGTGGGAATCAGAGCAGAATCTGTCTCTTTTAATATGATTCAATGGATCAAGCAACGGTGCGTCTCTTCGCGTCCGCATGGCAAGGAGTAGCTTAAAGCTCGCGGTGCCGGGACTTGCAGTGGTTCGGCTTGGACAGCAGCCGAGATGGTGGACTCATGGTGATGCCTCGATGATTTGAGATAAGCGATGGCTCACGAGGCGGTGAGGAGGTGCACGGCTAACTCCCAACCTTACGGCAGAGACTTCTCGGAATGCCTGCAACACTAGGAAATTGCGAAGACGATTAGGAGCAGGTGTAAACCTTTATTTGTGTTCTTTTTATATATATGCACCAAGATCTATGATGGAGGATGATGACTCGGTGGAGATTCCCTTGCTACGTGTACCCTCCTCAAGGTCCAAACGATGGAGAGGTTTTGACTGGCTTCGCTCGCCTAAAGTGATGCTCGCCACGATTTGGGATCAGTAACAACGTTGGATTTGCTTCATAAGGTTGATCGAAAGATCACGTGGGTCTACTAGTGCAATTGTTGAACCCTTGGACTCCTTGATAATTGTGAAGTCTGCTAGATCACCAAAGTGGAAGAAAACCGTTAACTCAAATCGATAAGTGCAAGCTCTTCGCAGGTCACGCCAATATGGCTATCCGGGGGTATGTGATGGAATGAACTGCCGCAAGCTTTTCTCGTCGAACCAAACAGCAAAAGGAACGGCGTCATGGACGATCCATGACGCCATGACTGTGATGGCAGCATCGTGGAGGGTCTCACAAAAAACCTGGCATAGAGCTCTCTCAGAATTGTGGCCATGTATTCAATGTTTGGCCTCCCCTTTTATAGTGCGTACCTTGTATTGCAAAAGAGGAAATTTGTATAATAAAAATAATTGTTGAAATTCACATTTCCTCCATTACCTCTTGCATGTGTATCCTGTATTTTCCTCAATATTTTCCTTGCGTTACCGAATTGGAAATATCAATAAGAGTAGGGGATATTTTGTCGCCACCTTGCTTCTCTTTCACATTCTATCGGCACGAATTTATCTTGAATTGTGGGAAGCATAATTTATCATTATCTTATTTCACGATTCCCACAATTCTTGCACTTTGCCGAATTATTCAATTGCCCTCTTTGCTTCAAATCTATTCAAGACAAACCAAATATACTGCATTAGATATGTGTGAAGAGAATATACATTTAATATCTCCAAATTTCATTTTTCTTCGTTATCTTCCTCAACAGAAACATTGGTTAGCCCTTTGGATTTTTTTTTTGTGCCCAAGCCAATTTTAAAAGTTCATACGTGAGTGGGCTCCTTGTCCGCAATATTGAACGCCCACTTCCGAATTTCGCACAAGATCCATGCAATGCAACTTTACGTGGACTCATTGTTATGATAATGTTCCTAACATCCATGCAATTAACTGATATTTTTGCTTAGGGGTCGCGGTTGATCTCTAATTTTTTTTAATGTGATCAATGATTAAATGGGTTGTCAAAATTTAGGTGTCAAAACACTTGGAGATGCAATTGCATCTCACCAAAGTCGCTCAAAAAACGAACCAAACGCGTTTGCATTTGGTCAAGGGACTTTAGAGTCCCAAAGGGCTTTCTAAATGCCCAACCAAATAGGGCCGTTGTTGTTTGGTTTAGCTTTTCAAATGGACTTTGAGACTTTAAAAGTCCCTTGATCAAATGTAAAAGTATTTGATTTGATTTTTTGAGCAACTTTGACAAGATACAATTGCATTTTCAAAGGATTCTAAGGGTCCTTAATCTAAAGTAGGTCCTTTGGAAACTTGTAATTCTAGAATGCAAAATCTGGTTACTGTTTATCCGCGACGAAAATCACCACCGGAGGTCGAGCGACCCCAGGTGGCTGTCGCTTGGGTCGCCGGGGTCGGGTGACCCCAAGCGGCCATCCGAGGGCCAAATCCGGCCATCCGGTGGTCGGATTTCAAAAAAAAAAAAAAATGCAAATATTTTTTTTTTAATTAAATAAAAGTAATTTATAAATGCAAATTTTACCAAACGGTATTTTGGCCAAAATTGTATCTCAATGTAAATTTTACTAAATGATATTTGCATTTCGAAAAACCTTTCACCCAAAGGTATTTGCATTCTTACAAATGCATTCCCTAAAATCCGAACCAAACGAGCCCAATGTAGGTCAAATGGTATTTACATCAAATTAGACTAATTTGCATGGCTCAATGAATGGCACGTCAATCGTATTTCAGTAACGGAGGTCCCTAGCGAAAGTCATCCTATTTCGGTTACGTTGAAAATGACTTCAATCGGAAAATCAGATGTTTACGTAAAATGCCCGCTTCCATCTCCCCCTCTCAAATAACCGCTCAAAGTGACTGCACCTAGTGGTGATCAGTTCCAAAGTGAACCGATTCCCACATAAAATCGGTAATTACCCAAGATGGACCAATTCGACGAATTGGAAACTGGTCGTATTTTGATGAAAGTGATGTTGAGAAGATGTTGGGCTCTTATCTTTGGCATTCGCGAGAGGTGCTCCCCAAAATCAGTGGTGGCTGTGATGGTGTCGAAGCTGAGAACGCGAGTAAAAGCAAAACGGAGGATACTGCATGAGTAGCTTGCTAAGAGAAGTGAGAGAAATCGAGAAGGCCATGAAAGAACTTGTGCGGTGGAATAATCGTACCAGCCAAATTGTGTACTCGCACGGCTTGTTATGTAAGACTCAGGCCTTGCACAGCTGAGACTTGAGAACGTTACTTCTGTGTAAATGTTGAATCATTACCTAAAATGGTTATGTTCAGTACAAGTGCAAGAATACATGGAACACGAGAAAAGTTTTCACTTAATAAAATAAATGCTATTCGTAGTTTTAAACGGATTGCCATTTTCTATATTGAACAAGTTGAACTTTAGATAGTTGTAGCGCTTTATAATTATATATATATCTTGAATGATAAATATATAAAGAAAAAGATATTTGGCTGCTGGGTTTCGAGCCCAAGTCTCCGAGGCCATGACATGGCATTCTTACCACTAAACTGCAGCTCTCCTTCATCAAAACAAAAAATATATATACAATTTCGGTCTAAATAGGTGGTTCTACATCTAAAACCGCAAATTGGATCTGTTTATGCAATTTCCAATCCGGTCGAGTTTTTTAGCTCACTGCTAGGTACAACCGGTGAACCAAATGCTTACGGAAGTTTGCTTGGATAAAAGTTGTTGATCGAGAGGATTCGGGTTCCATTCTTCCTATTGCTGACTTTATCGGTCATTCAAAAGCCACCATTGCTGTAATCTTATTTTCTGTTTTCCACTTTTTTTCTTTTGCCAGAATACTCTGATCATACTTTTGTTGTCTTACTACGAGCTCACGAAATTAAATGCGTGTATAAAAAGAAAAAAGATAATAGATTGAGATTGTCTCTAAAAATAAAAAGGTTAGTTATTTTTTCATGAATGAAATGAGTGAAGGTAATTATTCTTTGAGAGGAGGAAATAGATGCTTGAATTGTTGACATTAATTGTTAAATTTTTTTAATAATTTTATGCAAATAGATTCTTGAATTTCGTCTAAGACTCTGTATATTTGGTGAGTTGAGTATAATCGGCAGCCTTTCTTGCATGATGGAGAATTGAGAGCTATTTGTGTGAGAAGCACTGTTAATTTCTTGATCTATATATGCGAAATATATTCCTGACCTTTTTTTCTCAGCGAATGATTATGGCGGCAAATTGTAGGTATTGTATTTTCACAAAGTATGTGCTTTTTGAAAAATGATATCTTGAAAACACAGAAAAGCTTCTTCAAATAGAGACACGCCATGTGTCCTTTCTTTTTTATATGGCAGTCACGTGTGCTACATCTACGTTACATGTATGACCAAAAAAAAAAAAAAGGAAACATCGGCCAAATTAGGGGAGGAAATCATAATCAAAAGGGTTAATATCACGAAGAATCTCAAATCGGTACATTTATGACAAATTTACTACAAATTAATTATTTGACCATAAAAAACCTAAACTCATATACTTTTGATAAATTTATCACAAACTGTTATACTGATGACTAATTAACCCTATGTTAGTTTCCATTAAATTTTTCTGTCAAATTACTAAGTTGAATGATACATGATAGTTGACTGGTATACCAATTTGCGATTTTACTCTCTGTTTGTCACATTTATACAATTTTTTGTGATTTTTTTTGCATTAATCTAATTTAACGGATGGTATATTTGTTATAAATGTACCGATTTAAGATTTTTAGCGGTTGAATAAATTAGTTTATGATAAATTTATCACAAATATTTCAATTTGGGATTTTTTATTATCAATCGAGATAAGTTTTACATATATTTTTTTTACATATTTTCTTGATGTATAAACATTCTATGCTTTATTTGCTTGACTTGAAATCTGAGTAAGAATAAGTTTACTCATCATGTTCATTTTGAAATCACTTTATGTAAACTTGGGAAAATTCTTGCACATTTCTCATTAGTGGAACCAAAGATCATGTCATTTACATATATTCGCACTAAAATATATTCATCTTTCTTCTTTATTAACAAAGTCGTGTTTATTTTACTTGTTTCAAAACTGTTGTCAATTACAGAACTACATAATTTCTCATACCAAGCAAGGAGCTTGCTTGAGACCATGTGAAGCTTTTCATAGCTTGTACGCACAATTTTCTCATCTAGGATCTTAAAAGCCTGGTGATTGCTCTACATAGAGCTTTATCTTTAATAAAACAATCAAGACAGATACTATCACATTCATTTGATATAAGTTGGAATCATAATAACAAGTATAGCAAATAATAGACGCGTTGCTTCTAATCACCCAACAAGTGCACATGTCTCATCATAATTTATCATTTGTTCTTGAGGATATCCTTGTAGAACAAGTTTAGCTTTATTTTGTACAACTTTTAACTTTCTTGAGGTTAGTTTGATGTTACCAAACATGTCAAAAAAAGTTTCTTAGGTGAAATGAAAATTATGTGAATGTAAAAAATATATTCCCTTCTTCTCTACTTAGTGAATTGGCATGACTAATTTCCCCGATTTGCACTGGTGGATAGGTATGGATTCATGGCATGAGGAATCCGCGCCCCATGGTGCCTTACCCCGACCATGGCAAATTTTCCCTGTGAAAAATGCCTAGCATAGGAGAAAATGACAAAGACTACTATTGTTTTGATTAATGGAGAAATCATATCCACATTGCATTAACAACCTCGTGTTTAAAAAAAAAAAAAAACCTAAACGGTCCACTCAAGCTAAAGATTATATTACTTAAAAATGTCATTATATTAAGTTGAAAATCGAGATTGCCCAACATTTTACAATAATTGTTATATAGTTAATCATCACCTTAAGTTGAAGATTCAGGTTTAATGGTTCCTGATCAGCTTTCGCGCACCATGACTAGTGCACCTCCTTCAATGATTTTAGGGTCGCCCTCCATCACATCGAGTCAGTGCATTAGATTTTCTTGCAGGAGTGCTCCTAACAAAGCCCAAATCTAACATCACAAGAAGAGAAGACTTTTTGGCCATCTGACCTACCACCTTATTGGTTCATTCCTGTTATATTTACTTAAGAAGTCTTACTTTTTTACTGGTATTTAATTCAAGAAAAGGTAATTTACCGGGGTTTGTGAATCATCGATGTTCAATTTCCATCATATGTTTGGTCTATTGATTGCAAGCGACTAGTATGGTAATTATCTGAATTGATCTTCACTTTTTATTTAATCTAAATCTAGTTTAATCTAAATCTAGCAACTCACAATTCTTGACCTTTTTTTTTTTTTTTTATTCGGAACTTTTAGAATAGTTAAATGTTGATACGTAAATTTACATGTAAATTTTTCATGACATTTATAATATAATAAATTTTAGTAAAAAAGTTAAAAAGAAGTATTCTTTACTTTTATCTAAGGATGACCAATCCAGTCTTAGGGTGGCCCATTCATAACATCTTTATTGTGACTAATTCGAAGTTTGCATTTTATTTTTGAGTATTGGGTGAGCCAAAGTCTAGAATGCCCAACATGAATAGATAGATCATCAATGGGCATTCATTCGAGGTAATCTTTATGAATGACTTTCAAGGTCCATATAAGTGATACATATCTATGATTAAACATGGGTATAAGAATAGTAGGAGTGCCAAAATTTTCGTACAGCGCTCACTTGAGTATTATATCGGAGAAAAATCGATTACTTAAATGCCAATTTTCGGTTAAATGTCCCATGTGAAATTTTTTTTTGAATTATTTATTATTATTTGTATTTTGCTTTTTTTCTTTTTTTTCCTTTAGGGGTCACCGGTGACCCTCATCGACCATGGCTGCCTTGCCCTCGGCTACGAATGCTTGGGTGAGGTTGCGAGGGCCCTTGTTGGTCATTAGGTGATCGCAAGTGATGTCGCTTAGAGTAGGCGAGGGTCGTCTCGGCCTCTCTAGTGGTGGGTGAGGCCTTGATGGCCTCCCCTAAGGCCTTTGCGGCCAGATCTAGGTGAGGGCCGCGTTGCCCTCGTTGCAAAGGCCTTGGACAAGGTTGTCAGGGCCTCGTCGACTGTCGCCAAGGCCATGACAGCCCTCGCCCGCTTTGGGTAGTGTTGCTCGTGACCACCCAAAGCTGGATGTCGCCTAGAGTGGGCGATGGCCATCGTGACCTTGCCCAAGGCCTTTGCGGCCAAAGGCGAGGCAGCCAAAAAAAGAAAAGAAAAAAGAAAAAGAAAAAGATTAAAAAATATAATAATAATAAATATTAAAAATATTTTCTGCACAACCACATCAACTTTTCTAACGAGGCAAATCGAAAATAATACTTAAGTGATCGATTTTTCAAATTTGTAACATTCAAACGAGTGAAAAAAATAAAAAAATTAGCACTCAAGTGAATATTGTACGAAAGTATTGACATTGTTATAGTTCTTACCCTCGAAACATGAAATTCTGGTTATTTTTAGCTCGAGGAAGACTTTGGGTAGCTATGAGCTTGTGAGCTCATTGATGGGAATACTTAAATAATAAATCACACCTACAATTAAAAGTTCAAACTTTTAGAATAATTAATAGCGGTCTTACAAATTCTCTCACTTGTAATGATGAGGAATTGGCTGTTGATGCGTGGAATTATGACCTGAGGTAATATGACGCTACAATTTATGTACACTGCGCCTACAAAAACAAAAGATGCATTGGCAATATACCGGTGGTTTATTCTTTTGCGAGATGCACTGATTGAAGTCCTATGTATTATTACGATTAGCTGAAGAGCTCGAAATTGGGGAAGAGTAAATGAAATACAAACACCTACGAGTTTGATGAAATTTTCGCCGAGTCCACGTCACAAAAACAAGTGTACGATATTTCTAGTATCATTATTGAGAGAGATCCACGGCCAGATCTTGTCCTTCAAGAGTAGCATTCGTGTTTACCACATCATTTAAGGACTAGGTCCGATGACCTATCCCAGCTGACGTGATTTTGCTTCTTAGACATTAGTTTGGATACACTTTTAATTTAAGGTTAATATCACAATAAACTCCATTAAGTTTCATTAAATTTTAGTGTCAAATTATTGAGTTAAATGATATATGATAATTAACGGGTATAACAATTTAGTTTGTCATAAATGTACTGATTTTGTAGTTTCCGTGATATTAATCTAATTTAACATAAATTAATGAAGAGTATATTTATCACAAATGTATCAGTTTGAAGGTTTTTTATAATAAAAAAATTAGTTTTGAGTAAATATATGATATGTGTACTAGCTTGAGATTTTTGTGGTAAAAAATTAATTTGGGATAAATTTGTCATAAACATAATAATTTGGGAGTTTTCATAATATTGATCCTTAATTTTATAGCACTCTAGTCCGATCTGAATTTTTATCCATTTTATAATGTAAAAGGGAAATGGACCTTCTCCCGGCTAAAAATGAAAGCTTGATAAAGAGCAAAGTATTGTTGTCAGATGTAGGATGAGCAAAAGACATGTCCGAATTGAGAACCGTCTGGACCGAACTAGATCGATTCTCCGTTCCTAAACACTTGAATCAATGGATACTAGACCGGTTTTTTATATCAGGTGTAGAATTACCCATTTAATTTTTTTTTTATAGTAAATAAAACCCTAAGTCAGGCTCCAGACCTTTCTCATGACCGCTCTCTTTCTTTAACTCACGACCCCTCTCTCTCGCTCAACTCCCGGCCTCGAGGCTCGTCGCTCAGTCACGGTCACTCACGGCCTCGACGGTTTTTCAGGTACCAGTTTGCCTCTCGCCTCTTGCGGCCCATTTGCCCTACTTTTTCCCCTTTGTTTCGTCTGGTTTGGTCTTGTCGTGGTGTGTCTTGATGGGTTTTACATGGTTGCTATCTCTTAATGGTTTTCTTGTCTCCATTTTTGAGTCGTGGATTCGCGAGGAAGGAGAGATGATTGATGGGTAATTGGCTTTTTGAGTCTTCGATTCGCAATCCATCTGAGCTCAGGACTTGAAGTGATTTTTACACAATTTTACCTATGGACATGTTGTCCTTAGCTGGAGAATGATCAGCTGGTGTTTTTTCTGCCTATATTTTTTCTAATGTTGTTTGGTCAAGGGAAGTTAAGTGAAAATTCTTTTATCAAAAGTGGCGAAAGTTATTTTGGTGAAGTGCTGTTTCAGGTTGCTGGTAGTTGTAATCTTTTATGAAGCTTTCTGTGGATTTTTGCCTGCAGTTTGTGTGTATGTTTGATGATCAGGGAAGTTATGTGTCCATGGATTATGAATTGTTGTAGGACAGGCAGGTAACTGACTTAATGGGATTGATATGGTTTGCTGCATATTGTAGCATAACCAAGCTGCAATGAAAAAAAAAAAAAAAAACTGAAAAGAAAAGAGGAAGTGGCTGGTTCCTGGTGGAACCTGAAACTGGCAGGTTCGGTTTCAGAGTTGGTTCTAGGGTCCACAAGGCTAGTTCCCGGTTTCAAAAATTAGGAATGGGTGCCGACGGGGTAGGTCCCAGGTTCTAGACTTGGAACCAATCATCTAGCCATTTGCTGTTAAAATTGAGAATGAACCTGAGTTTGATTAGGAAGTAAACTTGGTGAGTGGAAGCCAGGTTTAGATTTTGAGCGTTATTTTGTGCTCTGAAATGTAATATAGGTAAAATGTGTGTGCAACTTGTTCTGCCAGCAGTGTTTATTACATGAGTTCGCCTTTGCTTTCTCAACTTGCTCTATTAACACAGTTAAGCATTTCGTTTTGGGCAATTGATTTTAACTTTCTGATTTGATCTTTCTACTTCACAGGATGGTACATAAAAACAGAGAGAAGAGAAAGGAGAAGAAAATGTAGAAGAGGAGAAAGGAAAAAGAGGTAGAACTGAGTAAAATGTGAACAAAATCCCAAATAATGTTTCATAAGTGGCTGAATTACATGGACATTATTATGAAGGGATTTTTTGGTGTTGATATAGATATCCAATTTAACCAACAACTCTGACAAAGGATTTACCTCATTGAATGCCTATTTGCTTTGACACCATTTTTGAGTGCTCATGACACATTCTTCTCAATGTCACTTTGCTTAACACAGGTTGAGGAAAATTACTCTATAATCTTTTCATCCAATTTGGCCATGTGAAACATTTTGGGATTTTGTTGAGCATGTCGCTCTTCCTTTCAGCTTTAGCTTCTTTTTTCTTCCTCCTCCTCCTTTTCTTCTCCTTTGCCTTCCTCTACATGGTCAAGTAGTTTGTCTCCTTAGCTTTTGCATGGTGCCTGTACAAATTCCAGATATATCGTCAAAGAGGGCTAACCTTCCCGAAAGAAGCTTCTTATAATAATGCCTATGATCTGAACAGATTCTTGGCAGAGATAATTCCATATAATGGCCAGCCATGTAAAGTGGATTTAATTGTGTCAAGGAAAGCAGGTAAAGAGTTGAGAATTGGTGAAAGGTAGTTGATGTTTCTTATATAATCTAAGATTATAGTTCTAACTTGTTATCCACTTTTCTTACAGCATTTTTTTTTGGATGGGTTTTTCAAAAGACCCTTTGTTGATGTTCTTTTACTGTTTTGCTTTGAGAAATTAGCTGGGACCAAGTATGTTGTTCAATCTGACCTGCAGTCTCCTTCTTTGTTGTACTTGCTTTTGCACCATCACAGGACTCTTCTCTGTGCGAGCGTGCGTGCGTGCGTGCATGGTTGTTAGGATCATGATCCAGATTGTAGGATCACAATCATATGATCCTACGACTCAAAACTTTTGAGCAATCTGGATTCTAAGGAAAATGGTAGTCTGCAGTGGTCTAATCTGTATCTTAGGATCGCGATCCCAACTACGATGCCCCTGCTCAAGCTTTATAAGGCAATTCGACCTTTTCAACTGGAGCAAATATGAAATTGGGCCTCCGTCCCCTAGCGCATGTGCCATTTTCTTCTTAATCATGTTCAGGCTTCATTTGGAAAATGTAGGGCTTGGAGAATTAAGAAAAAGGGATGAAGATGAATGAGCAGTAGAAAGTGAAGAAGAGTAGAGATGCCATCACTTCTTCTTCAGTCTTGAATAAATGATGAGATGGGCATTGACCACCGTTGGCTCTCTAACCTGTGCCGTCCTTTGGAGATGAGAGACATGAATCTTATGTCCTTCTGCAACTAGATGAGAGAGAACTCTAACATCCTTGAGAAGTTGGCACACAATTTGACTTGGCCTAGTGGCATAATATTTTTGGATGTGTGCTAATTAGAACTGTCTCTAGACTTTAAACAGTTGAAAAACCTAGAATTGCCAGTGAAAGTGAGGTTTGCTAGGGAGGATGTGGGGAGAGTCTCAGATTGAGGTAAATAGTATTTTATCCTTTGAAATAAAGAACAAGGAGATTTTATGCTTTTACATTTTTTTTATTTCTTTGACGTGGTACTTTAATTGTTAGTGGAAAAACTGGCGACCAAGAATTTAAACCCGAGCACTCTCTCACATGAGAACGGTACCTTTTAGCTTCACTATCCCTCTTTTGAAGGTTAATATGCGTTTAATTACACTGATTTAAGCAAGAATTTAATACTTGTAGGATCTTATGATCTTGATCCAATCTCGAAGACTTTGCAAGGATCCTACTTAGGATTTCGATCCTGAAAACCTTTGTGCGTGTGCGTGTGCGTGTGCATGTGTGTGGGTGTGCATGCGTGCTTGTGCGTGTGTGCGACAAAGGTTGCCAGCTTTAATATTTATTGTGCATTATATGGTCTTAGTTATTTATTTGACATGAAAAATTTGGATCTAGTTGTAAAATTTCTAATGGGTGACTCCATAGTGAAACTGCTTTACTGTCTGGTAAGCAGATTTCACATGGAGCTTTTCTTCTCTATGTTGGTGTCCGTCTTGTTCCTGTGCTCATATTGCATGGATGGAGACTGACTGCAGAACATTAAGAAAGTGTAAGAGCAATTTTACAGTTTCTTCATTAGTTTGTTGTAAGATTGATCTCTGAAGCATAATGGGTCTAAGAGCCTTGAGTGTAGGATCAGCCTCTCTAATTTCAGCCAAGGAGTGTGGAAAGTTTGTTTTTGTTTGCTTCTATTCCAGGATCCTGGGGCCTCTTTTTCTTCAGATGGAATGTATATCTAGTATTTGGCTCGTCTTGCATGGATGGAGACGGACCGCAGAACATTAGGAAAGATTAAGGGCAAATTTACAGTTCCTCATTAGTTCGGTGTAAGATTGATCTCTGGAGCATAATGGGCCTAAGAGCCTTGAGTGTAGGATCAGCCTCTTAAATTTCAGCCAAAGAGTGTGGAAAGTTTCTTTGGTGCTTGTATTACTAAATCCCGTGGCCTCCCTTTCTTCAGATGGAATGAATATTTATTATTTGTGCTCATCTTGCATGGATGGAGACTGACTGCAGAACATTAGGAAAGAGTAAGGGCAATTTTACAGTTCCTCATCAGTTTGGTGTAAGATTGATTTATGAAACATGATGGGCCTAAGAGCCTTGAGTGTAGAATCAGCCTCTTTAACCTCAGCCAAAGAGTGTGGAAAATTTGTCTTTGTTTGCTTCTATTATGGAATCCTGCGGCCTCCTTTTCTTCAAATGGAATGAATAACTGGTATTTGTTCTCCAACGGATTATATTCTCTTGCGGCTTCAAGTTGTCCATTTCATCAAGTGAGGGTACTCAACTAATTAATATACTATGTCAAGTAGTCTAATAGATGGATAACTTTTCCTTTTCAACTTTATGATTGCATCGCTTCTTCCTGAATATGTATATGCCCCTTTCCATTTTTGTAGTTTTCCTTAGATCCTTAGTTTAATTACACTAATATTTTTCTTACAATGCCCAATTGGTAAAAGATGTACTTAAACTGCCGTGAGTAACCATTTATTTTGTAGCTAGTCATTCTGATAACTTACCTGGACCACAATGGTGCTGTTTTGGGCTTTCTCTTGGTTGCTTAAGTTGACTTGGACAAAATTTTGGGATTCTTTGTTTGTGTTTTTATCTCTCCGGGTCCTTGCCAAATCCGCTAGTGTTGACCAAGATTGATCCAAATGGAGCTTTGCTTCAACTTAGGTGAGTGATTATGAGTTGTAATTGTTCCAAATCCATTGTTGTTTATACTGTCTGTTGTTTTTCCTGATTCTGTTCACCCACCTTTCTGGTGTTTTTCTTGCTCTTTGGTTATGCCCTTACAAGAGTGAGTGCCCTTTTGCCTCGTCAAGATTCCTGTGAAGAGTTTTTGCCTTGTGATTAGTATTTTATTACCCTTCAATAGTGCGTTTCTTACCTTTACAAGTTGTGGTTCTTCTTCTTACATGCTCATCAGAAGAGATGGATTATATTTTGCATTAACAACCAAAACAAATGGTCAAACATCAAATAAAAAAACAAAAAAAAAACAAACAAATGCCAATAGTGGCAAGGGAGGAAGTGTCTTCTCGGTTGAATATGAATGAAGATTCAACTAACTCCTATGAGCATACCAATCACATGAGATGTGCTGCATGGGGTTATTTTACATATTTCATGTACATGTTTGCTTTTAAGACTTATTGGACCTACTAACCTGTGGCTTCTAACCTGTGATTGATGTACCATCTGCTGATCATGTGATGTTGTTGTGTCATTGGGTGCATTGTGCTTGGTTTGGTAGGAAGGAGAGATGTGTTGTGCAATTTGCAAAATGTCGTTACAAGGATGAATGCTTGGTGGATGTACTATTTATTGAGTCTGTGTTTAGAGACTTTAAGCTAATTCTAGTTTTGTTATTAAATGCATGAAATCAAATGTGCAGAGAAAGGAGGTGAATAAACTTACCTCCTTGCTAATTGCATATTTTGTTGGCTGACATGAATGAATGTGCTTTAGACCATCCTAATAGGAATTATACCTGCGTTTCTGTTATTAAATGTTGGTTGATTTCTATGAGAATTTAATGTTGTTCCGATAAGGCTTCGCATGGAACAATTGCTTCCCTCACTTGGGCTGTTTTAGACAAATTTATCAGCAAAATAAGACTGATGTTATGGAGCTCATTGGTTTGCTGTTTTCTTACAGAGTAGCATGGCCTTTCTATTAATGCAAGTATAGTTGATCAGGAGACAGTCCAAAGGCTGATTTTGTGTTTGGGAGTCTACATCCTGATTCAGAGGTTGCTGATAATATCATTTGGAGAACTTCTCCTGCTATTGATGTTGAATCCATCAAATCGTTCAGAGATACGAAGCCGCTGTGTGTTCTTTTAAGTTGTGGTCCAAGTTGAATTGTAACTCTTTTTTTAGGTCAAGCATGATCAGAGAACCAGCTAGATATTTTTGTGGGAAGAAGAGACTTCGTAGGGTGATCCTACCATATCCATTGTGATAATCTAAGTTGGTTGTACCTCTTTTTCTCTTTCCTTTTTGAACCATATACCAACTTGGTTGCTAATGTCTTGTTGGATTTCTGTTGTAATCATCCGGTTCCAAATGAAGAGAGATTTGTGGACCTCATTTAAAGCGTAAATACTTTTCACTATATTTCTTTAAGCACATGTGGTTCGTCCTCATTGGAAAACCAAGATAATACTATTGGCTATAGAACACAAGTAGATGGTCCAGGGGAAATATATGAACCAGCATTCTTCACATTTAGCTTTACTTTGTGTAAGGAAGAATAGTAAATATTGTTTGTGCTGCTGTGAGAAAGAGCAACACGATGGCTGCAAGAACGGACAAGAAAGCCCAAGGACTATGGAAATATTCCCTCCTCAGTTTTGCCATCCAGATGTTCCTCCTCTTGTTGCAATGTGCCTTCACATTTTGGAAGATCTCGAAGTAATAGGAATCGCATACAGGGACGTAGTCGCCGATCTTGTTGAACATCTCCGCAACCACCTTGTCATCGCCCAAGTAGTTCTTAATAATCCCAGCGCGGCGAAGCACCTCAACGTCCTTTGAAGAGTTTATGAGACAATCAATCAAGGTCACGTAATCTGTGAAGTAGTTGATGTCTCTGGTTTGACGGTGCTGCTCGTAAGCGATCAGGTTTCGAAATTTTGATTCGGTGTCGTACTTTACATACAAGACCGGTAACTCGAGTGTCCCGTTCTTGAATTTGATGTCGCTCAGTTGGCCCTCTTGCACAGCCCTAAACCTGACTCCCGACTCCCTTAGCTCAATGGCCGATGGCATGATTGGTGTGCAGTTTAGCCGGGGCGTTTTAGGCCAGCCAGAAGTGCGCCACGTGTGATATAGATGCAGAAGATGTTCCCTGTTGCCAATCGTCAAATTTCTGCCGGGGCCTTCTAGTTGAGAATTGAAGTACATGATGGCGACTTTGCTGAACTCATGATGCTCATCCGGACCTTTAGTCAGGTCATATAGCTTGCTCAAGACGAAGAGTGGGAGTTGGTTCTCTAGCAGCAGTAAATCGCGCGTAATGCTGGGTCGAATCCCCCCCCAATCATGCATAACTGGGTCGTTTTCGTCTGTCGGTTCCATCATAATGTACTTACGAAACATCTCAGTGATGAAACAGCCATCAATGAGCATCATTGCAAGAAACTTTTCTTGGGGGAGGTTGATGGTTTCCGCATAGCAATTACGTGCCGGCTGTTCCTGTTCCCTGAGAGTCGGCATATACCTGTCCACGCTCCCCTCGTTTCTCCTCTTAAGCAATTGCTGCAGGTATCGCAGTTTCTGCTCCTCCATGAATTTGAACTTGTCATTTCCATAGTGATAAGGGCCAATGGCTAGAATTTCTGGGTCATAGGCTTTCTCGTTGACTCTGCGCAATTGATGACGAACCCTAAATATAGTATGCTCCGGCAAAGTGGGAGGCACACTACAAAGCATATTCCCGATGTGGATTGAGACATGGTCTTGCACCTCTAAACGCTCATAGGTCCCAGTCTGCTGTATTGGTTACAACATAATTAATGTAATATTAAGCACTTAGTAAAGCAAGATGATTGTTTTTCATGTGCTTCCCTTTGATTCAGGGCAACTTACAAAAAATGCCCTCTTATGAACTATTTCAATTTTCACTTTTAGTCATCATACTATTTTTCATTACGCATATAATTCCTAATTAATTTTCGAAAACTAGTAGAAAGAAAACTAATCTCCGAATAAATTTCAGAACAAATTCGTATTCTTGTGCGAATATCGATGGACAATGCAAATTAAGCAGCGTGGTTGAACACGTGGTGTGGACATTCAATACAAACAATTGGACAGCTGAGGAAAAATTACAAACCCTGTATCATTGCTCCTTATAATATTGCTCCGAGAATAAATTAACAGCTGCATGGGCTTTTAACTTTTGAGCTTTGGAGAACCCCCTTTCCCTAGTTTTGACTTTTGGTAAGGCAAAAGAGCAGTGCAAGTGCCAAACTTGGCACAGGGATATGTAAGTGTCATTTTTTTTTAATTGGGATACTTGATTTCTAAGTCCGGTGATTTTGGCTAAAAATCCTACATGGCAATTTTTTAATAATATAACTTGTCTATGTGACTCGTCGGAGAGCTGAGTCAGCAAATAAGAGCCAAAACTATGTCATTTTACTTTCTTTTTTTTTTCAATTTTAATATAAATGTTAATTAAATTAAATTATTTTAGAAAAACATATGAAGATTGCAAAACCGCAAGGGCTTAGCCCTCGCCCTCGTCACCAGGAAGGGCCGACAATGGTAGGGGAAGGGTTGATTAGGGTCATTGGGCCCTGGTCATGGCTCGGCGACCCTAGCTAACCGGTGGTGAGGGCCTACAATCCCTCGCCCAGCTCTGGATAGGGGTTGTGACCCTCCCCCAAATCCAGTAAGACCTCCCAGCTAGTGTTGGCCCTTGGCTTGCTGAGCGAGGGTCGTTGGATCTGAGGGGACCGTGACTCTCGCCTCGGATTTGGGCCAGAGCTTGTAGGACCTCACCATTAGGGCTCAGCGACCCTAGCCGACCCTACCCCCACCATCGCTAGCCCTTCTGGGTGATGGTGGTGAGGTGGCGGCAAGGGCTTGCACAGCCCTTGCCGTTTTGCAACCCTCTTTTTCTTTTTAATTTTCTTTTTTAATTTTTAGTTTTAAATTTAATTTAAGTAATATTTATATTAAAAATCAAATGTGAGGGAAAATGACATCATTTTCAACTTACTAGCCATGTTGGCATGCAAAACAACATCATTTTTGGCTTATTTAGCCATGTTGTCATTTGGCACTTGTCTTACTAAAAAAATGCCATGGTAGTATTTTGACCAGATTTTCTCGCCATTGACACTTAACTAATTCATTTTGCTTTAATTTTGACACTTAAAATGCACTTTTCCTAACTTTTGACACTTAAGTGTCTTCCCATGCCAAATTTGGGTATTCCAAGGATCCAGGATCCAGGTCTCCTTTTTAGAATATTAGTCCCAAATTTTTCTCTCTCCAGCCACCAACCAAGGACAACCTTTTAGACACTAAAATGTGAATTTTAAAACTAATTGGAGTGTTCTTATTGTGAGCTACTTACCGTCGATGTTGAAGGTGTAAGAACCATGCTGAATAGTTTTAAACTACATAAGAAGAATAATTGGAACAAAATTCAACCAAGATAAAATACAGAAATATTATTAAACGCGATGGGAACTGAGAATTTCAAGTTAGAGAAGGTAAGACAAGCTTCTAGCTAAATAACATATAAATGACTGTTTTATATATATATATATATATATATATATATATATATATATATATATATATATATATATATATATATATATATAATTTCTACCTAAGAATATAAGGAATTTTTGAACCTAGGGAGGCAAGGCTGCCACTGGCCTGGTAGCCCCTAGGTCCACTATTGATTAAATGGTAGACATAAGTTTAGAAATTATTTGTGTGATTAATCCTCTCTAGAAGGATGAAAGCAATTGGTAACTAAACCAAGAGAGAAGACAAAATTGACGCTTGAGTGACTTTGTCTAGTTAAGACACGTTAGTTAACGTAATTTCGGTGCCCTAAATAAGATCTGACATGTATGATTTAATTTAAGTGCTTGCCAAAATCACGTTAATTAATGGACCATAACTCAGAATTGAAAGAAATGGTCTCATCCTTCAACTTTATGTTTTTTTTTTTCTCAATGTGAATAATCACAACAGTCAAGGATCAGAAAAGGGAAGGGAAATTCGTAGGACTTACTTGATTACGTTGGTGGTTGCTCATTCTTCTCACCAAGCTAGACCAGCTACTATCACGCAGTATCCAGTTCTTCTCTTTTTCTGCGTTAAAACATGCGATCGTACATGGCGAGAGCGAGAGAGAAGAGGGCGACGATGCTAACGGATCTTGAGGCGAACGATGGAGGAAGAATCAGCAGGCTGGATGCCCATTGCTCTCTCAGCTTTTTTCTTGCGGATGAAAGAGAGAGAGAGAGAATAAGAAACCTTGCGTTGTCCCGTATGAATGCATTTCGGCTTGGGCTTTTCGAGCCCAATGAGTGCATATGTCTCATCATAATTTGTCACTTCTTTCTCGAGAATATTCTTGTCGAACAAGTTTAGCTTTATTTTGAACAACTTTACCTTTCTTGAGGTTAGTTTGATGTATATGAAGCATGTCATAAAATTTCTAAGGTGAAATAAAAACTATGTGAATGTAAAAACTTTATTTCTTTCTTCTCTCCTTAGTGAATTGCCATGACTAATTACACCGATTTGCACTAGTGGATAGGCATAAATACATGGCACAATGAATCCGCGCCCTATAGTGCCTTACGCGGACATAGCAAATTTTTCCCATGAAAAATGCCTAGGATAGGAGAAAATGACAAAGACTACTATTGTTTTGATTAATGGAGAAATCCTATCCACATTGAATTATTAACCTCATGTTTGAAGAAAGCCTAAGTGGCACACTCAAACTAAAGATTATATTACTTGAAAATGTCGTTATATTTAGGCTTCGTTCGTTTCACGGAAAATAACTTTCGGAAAAATATTTTTCGGATTTCCAATGTTTGTTTAACAGAAAATGAATTAGTCAATGAAAACATTTTCCGCTATTAGAAAAAACACCTTTAAAAGTGGGGAAAGAAGGTGAGGTGGAAGAAGTTACGGAAAACATTTCCGTAACTTCTTCCACCTCACTTTCTTTCACCAAACACATTTTCCTTTTATTGTTATGTTTTCTTTTTTTTTTTTTTTTTTTTTTGAGTTTTTCATTTTTTTTTCTTTTCATTTTGCTTCCCTTTTCTTTTTCTTCTTCCTTGGTCGGCCATTGTTGTGCTCTGGCGAGCCATGAGATTGCCACCCCCGGCGAAGCTCAGGCTAACCTGGATTGACCAAGCCTCGAGCTAGCCACTATGTGTCTTGGTCAGTCATCGGGCAGCCGGCCATTGCCGTGGCACATGGCAACAGAGGAAGGAAGAGGAAGAAGGAGGAGGAAGTAGGAGAAAGGAAAAGAAAAGGAAAGAAAAAAAGGAAAAATTATAAATTATAAAAAATCAAATTTAAAAAAAAAATAGAAAATAATTAAATATTCAATTTCTTAAAAAATAAAAATAAATAAATTTTTTGGTCATTTAAAAAATTAAAATTTGATTTTTTTGGTAATTTTTCCCACAAAATCAAATCAAATACTGAACAATGAAAAATATTTTCCTCTCTATTTTCAGGTTTCACTCGAATACTGGAAAATATGGTTATTTTCTTGAAAAATGGCTTCTTAAAATACATGTTTTGAAAACGTGATATTTGTCGTGAGACAAATGGAGCCTAAGTTGAGATTCGGGATCACCCAACAATTTACAAGAAATGTTATATAGTTCATCACCACCTTAAGTTGAAGATTCACGTTAAATGGTACCTGACTAGCTTTTGCACAACATGACTAGTGCACCCCCTCCGACAATTTTAAGGTTGCCCTCCCCCTCATCAACCTGGTGCATAAAGTTTTCTTCCTAGCGTAATCATAACAAGGCCCAAAACTAAGGTCACAGAAATAGCAGACTTTCTTGCCATCTGCGCCACACCTTGTTGGTTCATTCTTGTTCTATTTACTTAAAAAGTATTACTTTTTTTTTTACTGGCATTTAACTCAAGAAAAGATAATTTACTAGGGTATGTCAATCATCCAAGTCCTATTTCCATTATATGTATAGTCTATTGATTGCAAGCGACTCGTTTGGTAAGTATCTAAATTGTTTTACTTTTTATTTAATCTAAATGTAGTGATTCACAAATTTTGACATTTTTTTTTTTAATTTGAAACTTTCAAAATTTTTAGAATATTTAACTGTTGACACGTACTTCAAATGCAAACTTTTCATAACATTTATATTTGAGCAAAAAAGTTAAAGAAAAAAGTAACCTTTACTTTTATCTAAGGGTAAGCAATTTTTGTATATTGCTCCTAGAAAGCAAAAGACGCATTGGCAATATACGGGTGGTTTATTCTTTTGCATGATGCACTGATTTAAGTCCTATATATTATTATGATTAGCTGAAAATGCTGAAATTGGGGAAGAGTAACTGAAATAGAAACACCTACGAGTTTGATGAAATTTTCGCCAAGTCCACGTCACAAAAACTAGTGTACGAGGTTGCGGCAACACCTATTGTGGAGGTGGATACATATAAAAGATTTTGTTTGTTGTCTTAAATTTCACCGTCATATGAGCTTGCCTTTGGTAAATGTGGGCAAGTGGACAAACTCTCGACATTTTACGCACTTAATATGCTTCCTTTTTTGATATTTTTACTATCATTATTGGGAGTGATCTGTGGTTTGATTCTGCCCTTTAAGAGGAGCATTTGTGTTTACTACTTCAACATCTAAGGATTAGGTCCCGTGACTTGTTCCAACTGATATGATTTTGCTTCCGGTACATTAGTGTGGATACACTTTAATTTAAAGTTCATATCACGAAAGACTCCATCAGTTTTTATTAAATTTTACTATCAAATTGCTAAGTCGAATGACACGTGATGATTGATGGGTATGACAGTTTGGGGTTTTGCTCTTAGTTTGTCACATGTGTATTAGTTTTATAATTTTTCGTAATATAATCCAATTTAATAGAAAGTAATTGATGATATATTTGTCATGAATGTATTGGTTTGTAATATTTTGTGGTTAAAAAATTAGTTTAAGGTGAATTCATTGTAGATGTACTAATTTGAAGTTTTTTGTTGTCCAAAATTAATTTTGGATAAATTTATCACAAGCGTACTAATTTGATGCTTTTTCATGGTATTAATCCTTAATTCTATGACAATTTAGTCCAGCCTGAATTTTTAACCATTTTACAATGTTTTTACAGTTTTTAGGAAATGTACCTTCACCTAGCTAAACACGAAAGCTTGATGAAGAGTGAAGTATTGTTGTTAGCAGTAGGGATGAGCAAATGGAATGGAATGGTTCGAATCAGAATTGCCTAGACCAAACGGGACCGATTTTCAGTTCCAGACTTGAATAAGTGGATATCAGTCCGGTTTTCTATTTTAGGTGTGAAATTACCCACTTAAATCTTCTTCTTTTTTTATTATAAATAAAACCCTCAATCAGACTCCAGACCCCTCTCTCTCTCTCTCTCCCTAGTCCCCTTAACTCGCGACCTCAGGGCTCGTCGCTCCGTCACGCTCACTCTCGGCCTCCACGGTTTTCGAGGTACCAATTTGCCTCTCCCCTCTTGCCACCTATTTCCCCTAATTCTCCCCGTGGTTTTGTCTGGTTTGGTTTTGTCGTGGTGCGTCTCGATGTGTTTTACATGGTTGCTATCTGTCAATGGTTTTCTTGTCTCCATTTTTGAGTCGTGGATTCGCGAGGAAGGACTGATGGTCGATGGGTAATTGGCTTTTGAGTCTTGGTTTCGCAGTCCACCTGAGGTCAGGACTTGAAGTGATTTTTCCACAATTTTATCTGTGGACATTTCTACTCAGCTGGTGAATGATCAGCTGGTGTTTTTTCTGCCTTTTTATGCTCTAATGTTGTTTGGTCAAGGGAGCTTAATTGAAAATTCTTTTATCAAAAGTGGCGAAAGTCATTTTGGTGAAGTGCCATTTCGGATTACTGGTAGTTGGGATCTTTTATGAAGCTTTCTTGGGATTTTTGCTGCAAGTGTGTATGCTTATGTGTCATTGGATTCTGAATTGTCGTATGACAGGCCGGTAACTAACCACATGGGATTGAAATGATTTGCTGCATATTGTAGCATAACCAAGCTGCAACGATAACAAAAAAAGAATGAAACTGAAAAGAAAAGAAGAAGTGGCTGGTTCACGGTGGAACCTAAAACTGGCAGGTTCTGTTTCAAAGTTGTTCTAGGGTCCATAGGTCGGTTCCTGGTTTCAAAAATTGGGAACGGTCCCGATAGGGTAGGTCCAAGGTTCCAGATTTGGAACCAATCATCCTAGCCATTTGTTAATAAATTGAGAATGAACCTGAGTTTGATCTGGAGGTGAACTCGGTGAGCGGCAACCAGATTTAGATTTTGAACGTTATTTCTTGCTCTGAAGTGTAATACAGGTAAGATGCACGTGCAACTTGTTCTGCCAGCAGTGTTTATTACATGAGTTCGCCTTTGCTTTCTCAACTTGCTCTATTGACACGGTTGAGCATTTCGTTTTGGGCCTTGATTTTAACTTTATGATTTGATCTTTCTACTTCACAGGATGGTGCAGCAAAAGAGAAAGAGAAGAGAAAGGAGAAGGAAATGCGGAAGAGGAGGGAGGAAAAAGAGGTAGAACTGAGCAAAATGTCCAACAAAATCCCAAATAATGTTGCATAAGTGGCTGAATTACATGGAAATATTATGAAGGATTTTTTTCGGTGTTGATATAGATATCCAATTTAACATCACCTTCGGCCACCAACAACTCTGACAAAGGATTTACATCATTGAATGCCTATTTACTTTGACACCATTTCTGTTTGAGTGCTCCTAACACATTCTTCTCAACGTCACTTTGCTTGACACAGGTTGAGGAAAGTTACTCTATAATATTTTCATCCAATTTGGCCATGTAAAGCATTTTGGGATTTTGTTGAGCATATCGCTCTTCCTAGGGACATTTTTCTCAGCTTTGGCCTCTTTATTGTTCCTCCTTCTCCTTTTCTTCTCGTTTGCCTTTCTCTACATGGTCAAGCAGTTTGTCTCCTCAGCTTTTGCATGGTGCCTATGCAAATTCTGGATATATTGTCGAAGAGGGCTTGTGTTGAACCTGTCCGAAAGAAGCTATCTGAACTGACTCCTGGCAGAGATAATTCCATATAATGGCCAGCCATGTAAAGCAGACTTAATTGCACTAAGGAAAGCAGGAAAAGAGTTGAGAATTGGTGAAAGGTAGTTGACGTTTCTTAAATAATCTAAGAACATTGTTCTAACTTGTCATCCACTTTTCTTGCAGTATTCAAAAGGCCCTTTGTTAATGATTTTTTACCGTTTTGCTTTGAAAAATTAGCTGGTGGGGTTTGGGGCCAAGTACGTTGTTCAATCTGACTTGCAGTCTCCTTCTTTCTTGCACTTTCTTTCACACCATCACAAGACTATTTTCTGTGTACACGTGCGTGCATGTGTGCATGGTTGTTAGGATCGTGATCCGGATTGTAGGATCACGATCATTCAATTCTACAGCTCAAAAACTTTGAATAATTTGGATTCTTAAGAAAAACGATAGTCTGCAGGGGTTGTGATCTGTATCTTAGGATGGCGATCCCAACTACGATTCCACTGTTCAAGCTTTAGAAGGCAATTTTGCCTTTTCAGCTGGAGCAAATATGAAATTGGGCCTCTGTTCCCTAGCGCATGTGCCACTTTCTTCTTAATCATGTTTAGGCTCCATTTGGAAAATATAAGGCTTGGAGAATTAAGAAAAAGGGATGAAGATGAATGAACAGTAGAAAGCGAAGAAGTGCAGAGACACCATGTCTTCTTCTTCAGTCTTGAATAAATGATGAGATGGGCATGGACCACTGTTGGCTTTCTGAACTGTCCCACATCCTTTGGAGATGAGAGAGACAAAGCTTCTGTCCTTCTACAACCAGATGAGAGAGACCTCTACATCCTTGAGGAATTGGCGCACGATTTGACTTGGCCTAGTAGCATAATATCTTTGGATGTATACTGATTAGAACTGACCTTAAACTTTAAACAGTTGAAACACCTAGAATAGCCAGTGAAAGTGAGTTTGTGAGAGAGAGAGAGAGAGAGAGAGAGAGAGAGAGAGTGGGGGTTGGGGGGGGAAGGTGAATAATATATTATCCTTTGAAATAAAGAAAGAGACGATATGTATTCCGAGAGAGAGAAGGACAAAATAAAGGATTAGAAATTTGGAAAAGGCACGAAAGTAATTTCTTGGCAGCCTTCTTCTTGATTATTATGGTGATTATTTTATTGTGATCCTATTTAATACACCTTAAAAACTTGGGCAAGGAGATTTTATGCTTTTGCATCTTTGACATGGTGCCTGAATTGTTAGTTGAAAAACTGGCAACCAAGAATTTAAACCAAAGTAATCTCTCACATGAGAATGCTACCTTTAAGCTTCACTATCCCTCTTTTAAAGGTTAATATGCATCTACTTGCAATGATTTAAGCAAGAATTTAATACTTCAAATATGTAGGATCTTATGATCTTGATCCGATTTGGAAGACTTCAAAAGGATCCTACTTACCATCTCGATCCTGAGAACCTTTTTGTGTGTGTGACAAAGGTTGCCCAGCTTTAATATTTATTGTGAATTTATTTTATCTTAGTTATTTATTTGACAGGAGAAATATGGATCCAGTTGTAAAATTTCTAGTGGGCGACTCCAGAGTGAAACTGCTTTTCTGTTGGGTAAGCAGTTTTCACATGGAGCTTTTCTTCTCTATGTCAGTATCCGTCTTGTCCCTGTGCTCATATTGCATGGATGGAGACTGACTGCAGAACATTAAGAAAGTGTAAGGGCAATTTTACAGTTTCCTCATCAGTTTGGTGTAATATTGATCTCTGAAGCATAATGGGCCTAAGAGCCTTGAGTGTAGGATCAGCCTCTTTAATTTTAGCCAAAGAGCGTGGAAATTTTGTCTTTATTTGCTTCTATTATGGAATTCTGAGGTCTCTTTTTCTTCGGATCGAATGAATATCTAGTATTTGTGCTCGTCTTGCATGGATGGAGACTGACTGCAGAACATGAAGAAAGAGTAAGGGCAATTTTACTGCTCCTCATTAGTTTGGTGTAAGATTGATCTCTGAAGCATAATGGGCCTAAGAGCCTTGAGTGTAGGACTAGCTTCTTTAATTTCAGCAAAAGAGTGGAGAATCTGTCTTTGTTTGCTTCTATTACGGAATCATGTAGCCTCCTTTGCTTCAGATGGAATGAATAGCTGGTATTTCTTCTCCAACAGGTTATATTCATTTTGATGCTTCAGGTTGTCCATTGTATCCAGTGAGGGTACTCAGCTAATTAATATACTATGTCAAGTAGTATGTTATATGAATAACTTTTTCCTTTTAACTTTCTGATTGCATCGCTTATATATATCCTTGGAAGCGAGCCATCTTTTACCCTGCTTGTTTAAACTTTATGATACTTGAAGTCTTTCACATTAGCAAGAATCCTTAACATCCTTGGTTAAGTTGAAAATTAGCTTTGTACCCATGATATACCCCCCTTTCCATTTTTGTATTTTTCCTTAGATCCTTGGTTTAATTACACTATTTTGCTTACAATGCCCAATTGGTAAAAGCATAGACTTAAACCACTGTGAGTAACTGTTTCTTTAGTAGCTATTCATTTTGATAGCTTACCTGGACCACAGTGGTGCTGTTTGTTCGTGTTTTTATCTCTCTCGGTTCCTTGCCAAATCCACAATTGTTGACCAAAATTGATCCAAATGGAGCTTTGCTTCAACTTAGGTGAGTGATTACGAGTTCTAATTGTTCCAAATCCATTGTTGTTTATACCGTCTGTTGTTTTTACTGATTCTGTCCAACCCCCCTTTCTGGTGTTTTTCTTGCTCTTTGGTTATGCCCTTACAAGAGTTAGTGCCTTTTTGCCTCGTCAAGATTCCTGTTGAGAGAGTTTTTGGTTTGTGATTAGTATTTTATTACCCTTCAATATTGCGTTTCTTACCTTTACAAGTTGTGGTTCTTCTTCTTACATGTTCATCGGAAGAGATGGATTATAGTTTGCATCGACAGCCAAAACAAATGGTCAAACACCAAATAAAAAAACAAATGCCAAAAGCGGCAAGGGAGGAAGTGTCTTCTCAGTCGGATATCAATGAAGATTCAACTACCTCCTATGAGCATACTAATCACATGAGAAGTGCCACATGGGGTTATTATACATGTTTCATGTACATGTTTGCTTTTAAGACTTATTGAACCTGCTAACTTGTGGCTTCTAACCTGTGATGGATGTACTATCTGCTGATCATATGATGTTGTGTCATTGGGTGCATTGTGCTTGGTTTGGTAGGAAGGAGAGATGTGTTGTGCAATTTGGAAAATGTTGTTACAAGGATGAATGCTTGGTGGAAGTACTATTTATTGAGTCTGTGTTTAGACTTTAAGCTAATTATAGTTTTGTTATTAAATGCATGAAATCAAATGTGCAGAGAAAGGAGGTGAATAAACTTACCTCCTTGCTAATTGCATATTTTGTTTGCTGACATGAATGAATGTGCTTTAGACCATCCTAATAGGAATTATACCTGCATTTCTGTTATTAAATGTCGGTTGATTTCTATGAGAATTTAATGTTGTTCTGATAAGGCTTCCCATGGAACAGTTGCTGTCCTCACTTGGGGCTGTTTCAGACAAATTTATTCAGCAAAATAAGGCTCATGTTTAGAAGCTCATTGGTCTGCTGTTTTCTTACAGAGTAGCATGGCCTTTCTATTAATGCAAGTATAGCTGATCAGGAGACAGTCCAAAGGCTGATTTTGTTTTTGGGAGTTTACATCCTGATTCAGAGGTTGCTGATGATATCATTTGGAGAACTTCTCCTGCTATTCATGTGGATTCTATCAAATCGTTCAGGGATACGAAGCTGCTGCGTGTTCTTTTTAGTTGTAGTCCAAATTGAATTGTAACTCTTTTTTTAGGTCAAGCATGATCAAGAACCAGCTGGATATTTTTGTGGGAAGAAGAGAATTCGTAGGGTGATCCCACCATATCTATTGTAATCATCTAAGTTGGTTGTTGGTTGTACCTCTTTTCTCTTTTCTTTTTGAACCGTATACCAACTTCGTTGCTAATGTCCTGTTGGTTTTCTGTTGTAATCATCTAGTGCCAAATGACGAGAGATTTGTGGACCTCATTTAAAGCATAAATACTTTTCAATATCTTTCATTAAGCACATGTGGTTCGTCCTCATTGGAAAACCAAGATAATACTATTGGCTATAGACACAAGTAGAAGGTCCGGGGGAAACATATGAACCGGCATTTATCACATTTAACTTTACTTTGTGTAAGGAAGAATAGTAAATACTGTTTGTGCTGCTGTGAGAAGGAGCAACACGATGGCTGCGAGAACGGACAAGAAAGCCCAAGGACTATGGAAATATTCCCTCCTTAGTTTCGCCATCCAGACGTTCCACCTCTTGTCACAATGCGCATTCAGATTTTGGAAGATCTCAGAGTAATAGGAATCGGATACCGTAATGTAGTCACCTATCCTGTTGAACATCTGCGCAACCACCTTGTCATCGCCCAAATTGTTCTTAATAATCCCTGCGTGGCGAAGCATCTTGACGTCCTTTGAAGAGTTTATGAGGCTATCCACGAAGACAACGTAATCCGTAAAGTAGTTGATGTTTAACCTTCGACGATGCTGCTCGAATGCGACCAGGTTTCGAAATTTTGATTCGGTGCGGTCTCCTATTTTCAAGACCGGTATCTGGAGTGTCCCATTCTCGAATTTGATGTCGCTCAGTTTGTCCCCTTGCGCAGCCCTAAACCTGACTCCTAACTCCCTCAGCTCTGTCGCCGAGAATTTAACTATTTTGTGTGTTGGCGGGGACGTTTTAGGTGGCCGGGGCATTTCAGGCAAGCTAGAAGTGTCCCACGTGTGATATAAATGTAGAAGATGCTTTGTCTCCTCGCCAATCGTCCAATTTTGGGTGACGACTCCGAAGTACACGTTGGCGGCAAGGCCGAACTCAATATGGTCGTCCGGATCTTTAGTCAGTTCAAATAGCTTGCTCAAGACGAAAGTGGGAGTTGGTTCTCTAGCAGCAGTAAATCGCGCGTAATGCTATTTTGAATCGCCCTTCATGCATAGGCAAGTCGCCTATGATGTTTTGAATCTCCCATTCATGCATAGGCAAGTCGCCTATGCTGTTTTGAATCCCCATTTCAACGAGCATACGCGCGAAGGCCATCACTTTAAATATCCCCCGTGTACCCACGGAACAACTCAACGATGAAACAGCCATCAATGAGCATCATCGCAAGAAACTTTTCTTGGGAGAGGTCGATGGTGTCCGCATAGTAATTACGCGCCTGCTGTTCCAGTTCCTTGAGAGTCGGCATATACCAGTTGATGCCCTCCTCCTTGTTCCTCTCAAGCACTTGCTGCAGGCATCGCAGTTTTAGCACCTCCATAGATTTGAACTTGTCATTTCCATGGTGATAAGGGCCGATGGCTAGAATCTCTGGGTCATAGGCTTTCTCGTTGACTTCACGCAGTCGATGACGAACCCTAAATATACTATGCTCTGGCGAAGCGGGAGGCATACGGCAAAGCATACTCTCGATGTAGATTGAGACATGATCTTGTATTGGCTACAACGTAATTAATGTGATAATAAGCACGGAGTAAAGCAAGATGATGGTTTTTCATGTTCTTAAAATGGTTCTTCATGTGCTTCCCTTTCGGTAAGGGCTACTTACGAAAAATGTCTATGTATATACTCTTGCCATTTTTTGATTTTGGTCATCATACTATTTTTTTGGGAAATATATGACCCTTAAACTAATCTCCAAACATCCTCCCCCAGGCGCCCACCTCAAATAAATAAATAAATAATCAAACTAATTTCCGAGTAAATTTTCAGGACAAATTCTGCATTTTCGTGTGATTATTAATGGAACATGCTAACTAAGCACTGGAGTTGAACATGTGGACTGGCATCGAATTTAAACAAATCAATATATTAGGAAAAACTACAAAAATGATCTAACAGTGGTGGATCAGAAAAGCGAAGGGAAATTCATGATGACTTACTTGATTGAATTGGTGATTGCTCATTCTTCTCGCCAAGTTAGATTAAGTCTTCTCTTTTCGTTGGATCGTGTATTTAGTGATATGGGTATTGATAAAATGAGACTCCCCCAAACATCAACCTTTAAAACGAAATACAAACACGTTTTCCTTGAGACCCCACAAAAGAAAACACGCTTTCATTCATCTCTTTTGACCTTGGTCGTTAATAATTCTGAAGATGGAAGTCACTGTAACGAACTTAAAGTCCCTGGAAGTTGATGAAGAGGCAAAAGGCTAAGAAAGACATAAGAAAACATTAGAAAATGACTTTGTGAGAACGACATATGAAGTCTTCCACAAGTTGCAGTTTACTATCCGAAAATTGACCATTCCAAAATTCTTCATGAATTTTTTTTTTTTTTTTAACATTTGTAAAGAATCCTACATTCTACTATAGGAGTCTCAAAATGGATCTACTATAGGAGTCTCAAAATGGATTATGAGTCCATTTTTTTACTCATATTTTATCCATATGAGTTGCATATAGGTCAAAGATTTTTGAAAATCAAGCTAAAACTGAATCCAAAAATTAAATCTGATTTAAATTGGTCAAAAATAGACCATAACTTATGACGAATTTTTTATCCATTTAAAATATTAGAAGGCCCACCTAACAGAAGTGTAGGGAAGATGACGACCCAATTTCATCATCCTCGTTGATGACCTAAAGCTTCCTCGATGCAAGCAACCGGTTACTCGTCTCCGCCGCTCGCCTCCGTCACATTCTCCTCACTTAGGTCTAATCTAAGTAGTCCAAGGACTACCTGCTGTTGGATGAAATCCCTTAAGATATTTTGAAGTTGACAAAACAGGTTTATCAGTCTAGTCTGAAGACTTACGAGACTCTTACGAAGTTCAAAGTCGAAGATCAAAGTCTGAAGATTAAAGTCTGAAGGCGCAAGACTCAAGACTTATATTTCAAAGTCTACTCACATGGACAGTTTCCGGGACGACGTTTATTCGATCTTATACGATCTTTCTTCTAACGTCGATGGATATCTTTCTCTCTTGGATTCAGCTCTAAACGATCTAAGTTTTATATGGAATATGTTTAGATTCTTTGACGACTTCGCAACTTATATTTGGAAGGATCTACTTATGGAAACCGAGATCCCGATTGTATGGGCGAGCGAGGATTGATGGGCTATCAACACTTACCTTAAAGAGCTCGAGATCTCTCTAATTGATTCTGTCCAACGGGTTGATTGGAAGAACTTCTTTGGAAGGTGCCAACGGTATTGAAGGCATGAAGAAGTATATAAGAGAGATGCTCTAGTTGTTGAAGGGTGCGGATAGAAGAATTCCAAAGTCTGAAATCTCCTTTACTACTTTGCGATATCATTCTTTGAGCGTTATATGTAATCAAAAGAGAGATCATATTGTAGACCTTGAGGAAGTGTAGTAGAGTAATCTACACTTTGTGGACTCAAGAGCGAGAGATTGTAATCACTCTTATTGATTCTTAGTGAAATCCGGCCCGAAAGGGCTGTCCCGTGCGGGAGAGTGGACGTAGGCTTGATCTAAGCCGAACCACTATAAATCTGGAGTCTTGATTCTCTATCCCTAATCTTTTATATTGTTAATTGTTTTCATTTGCTGCAATCGTTGACTTTAAATTATTCATATCTTATTTGATTTGAATTGTTAAAATTGCGATAAACACCTATTCACCCCCCTCTAGGTGCTAATACTAGTTCTAACAATTGGTATCAGAGCTTGTGTACTTGTTTATAAGAAGTGTCTTTACTTCTAAGTAAAAGATCTATGGCTAGTATGCTGCCTACAGGGTTGGTTGAAGGACAAAGCAATACCATACCTCCATACTTTGATGGAAATGATTACAGCATATGGAAAAATAAGATGAAGGCATTTCTAAGATCGAAAGATCCTTTGGAATGGGAAGTTGTTGATAAAGGAATCATTCCCGTTGCTGAATCGGACTCGAGAGAGAGGAAAAGAACCTGCTTGTTCCTACTCTTTTGACTCAAGAAGAAATTACCAAAAGACGGACTCTCGACGCCAAAGCTATTTACTCTTTATATTGTGCTTTATCCCCTCTTTTGAATATAATAGAATATCTTCTTGTGATACAGCAAAAGAAGTATGGGACAGGCTTCACATTACCTATGAAGGAACCGATCGTGTGAAAGAAACAAGGATCAACATTCTCTTGGGACAATATGAAGTCTTTAAGATGAGATCGGGAGAATCAATTACTGAAATGTTTAGTCGCTTTCTTGAAATTGTGAATGGTCTTGAATATCGGGGACATCCAATCTCGGGACATATGAAGGTCAACAAACTTCTTCGTGGACTCTCAAAAGACTGGAATCACATAAAAACCTCAATAAGAGAGACACGAGAGGATTGCTCCACTTTCGTAGATGAATTAGTTGGAACTCTTCAATCCTATGAAGTAGAACAGAACAACGAAGAAGAAGACTCAAAAGGTAAGAAATCTATTGCCTTAAAGTCTAATGACTATTCGATGTTACAGATTACGAAGAAGATCTAGATGATGAAGAACGGCACTCATGATAAAGAGATTCGAAAGCTGAACGAAAAGGAAGGAATTTCAATTGGAAGAAACAAAATTCTCAAAGGTTTCAAAACCGGTCAACGAGAGGAAGATGATACGAATAAAGAAGTAACTTGCTTTGAATGCAAGAAAAAGGGACACATCGAGACCTAAGCGTCCTCTGTTAAAGAAGAGAAAAGGGAAGTCGAGAAAAACGGGGAAGGCACTCAAGGCGGGAGACTTGGAGTGATGCGAATGTGAAGATAGTGACAATGATTATGCCAATATTTGTCTAATGGCACAATCGACTCAAACTCGGACCTTGATTCGGACTCGGACGGCGAACTCGAAGTAAGTAACTTGAAAATTCCTATTAAAGTTTCTAAATACATTGATGAACTTTGTCTTAGTCGAAAACCTCTCTTAAGAGGATCTCCGAATTAAAAAGGAAAATTCTACTTTGAAACATAAGGATAAACTTATGAAAGAAAAGGTTGAAAAACTTGAAAAAGATTTTGTCATTGTAAAAGAAAACTCAGACAATATTTTAAATGAAAATAATCTTTTGAAAAATGATATGACCAACATATCAAAGAGATTTTCAAATGGTTCTGAAAAACTGGATAAGATTCTTTCGATACAAAGACCGTATTTTGACAAGTTGGGTCTTGGTATGACTTCTGAAACTATTCCACTGATTGATTTTCCAAAGGTAAAAGAAAGAATTAGACAAAGACCAGCTAGAACTGTTTACAAAAATCATTTTCAGAAAGTCTTTGTAAAACCTCTTGGTAGAAATGCTCTGAGATGTTCCAAGTGTAAAAGCTCAGAACACTTCGAGAAAGAATGTCCTTTAGTTTGGAGACCTGTTAAAAAGAGTTGGGCTAAGACTGTTTATTGTACTAACACTTCTGGACCCAAGATGGTATGGGTACCAAAAAGAGCTTGAATTCTTGTTAATTGCAGGTTACTATCAAAAAGAAGATAAAATGGTATCTTGATAGTGGCTGCTCAAGACATATGACAGGAGACTCAAATTGCTTCATAAAACTTATCCAGATAGACGGAGGAAAAGTTTCCTTTGGTGGTAACAATAGAGGGAAGATTACTGGACGAGGAACAGTGAAGATTGGGAGTTTGTCTATCAATAATGTTTCATTAGTTGAAGGATTAAATTACAACTTGCTTAGCATAAGTCGGTTGTGTGATTCTGTTTCAAGATCAACTTTCGGGAAGAAACGTGCTCACGGAATCGGTAAAGACCTTACTCAATCTTTTACTTGGTCGAAGACATGGAAATATCTATCTTCTGGATGTGAATCAAGAAAGATCACAATGCTTAATATCAATACAAGATGAAGCAAATCTATGGCACAAAAAGCTAGGCCATATCAACATGAAGCAAATCAACAAGATCTCTACAAAGAAACTTGTTCGAGGATTGCCTACTTTGAATTATTCAAAGTCGATCTATGTACACCATGCGTCTTGGGTAAACAAGTTAGAAATTCTTACAAATCAATAAATAAAGTTTCCACTAATCATGTATTGCAGCTTTTGCACATGGATTTGTTTGGACCTACCGAACGAAAAGCATTGGTGGTAAAAGGTTAAATGCAGTAATAGTGGATGATTATTCACGATTTACTTGGGTCTACTTTCTTTCAAGTAAGTCGAGACTTTCTCTCTTTTTCAAAATTTGCTAAAAAGGTGCAGAATGAGAAAGGTCATACTATTACAAGCATTCGTACGAGACCATGGAGGTGAGTTTGAAAATCAAGAATTTGCTAACTTGTGTGATGAATTTGGTTTTCAACATAAATTCTCTTCTCCATATACACCGAACAGAATGGCGTTGTGGAAAGGAAGAATAGATCTTTACAAGAAATGGCAAGAACTCTTTTAATTGGAAATCAAGTTTCCTCAAGGTTTTGGGCGGAAGTGTTTCAACCGCTTGCTATATTATAAACCGAGTGTTCTTAAGACCAATTCTTGAGAAAACTCCTTATGAAATTTTTAAAGGGAAGAAACCAATAGTTTCTTATTTTCAAATATTTGGTTGCAAATGTTTTATTCTAAAAAATGCTAATGATCGTGTTGGTAAGTTTGAAGAAAAATCAGATGAAGGATTCTTTCTTGGATACTCTACAACAAGCAAAGCCTTTAGAGTGTTCAACAAAAAGACTCGGACGTGGAAGAATCAATGAATGTCAAATTTCAAGACTCTCCACAAGTTCAGCGGATACAGATCGAAGACTCGGAATCTGCTCCAGACACCTTTGCTAAAGCTAACTCCACCGAAGCGGTTGCTAATTCAAAATCGGTACAACAAGCTACGATGAAGAATCTACTCAAGAAGAAGATCAACAATCTATCGGACTAAACGAATGCGGAAGCATAAGTCCGGTCATCTGAAGAACTCATTATTGGAAACATTAATGAGGGAATTCGAACAAGATCCAAAAGGCGAGAGGAGTCTAGTGCTTTTTGCTCTTATTTCTGAAATAGAACCCAAAAATATCGAAGAAGCTTTAGGCGATGAAAGCTGGATTGAAGCAATGCAAGAAGAACTCGAGACAATTCAGTATTAATGATGTATGGGAATTAACTCCCAAACCTAAAGGTAAATCGATTATTGGAGCTAAATGGGTTTTCAGGAACAAAGTTGATGAAAAGGCAAAGTAACGAGAAACAAAGCAAGACTCGTAGCTAAAGGATACATGCAAGAAGAAGGGATTGACTACGATGAGACTTACGCTCCGGTAGCAAGGTTAGAAGCAATCGATTATTACTTGCTTTTGCTTGCTATAAGAATTTCAGGTTGTTTCAAATGGATGTCAAAAGTGCATTCCTGAATGGATTTATTCAAGAAGAAGTCTACGTAGAACAACCTCTTGGTTTTGAAGATTCGAAGAAACCAGACTCTGTATTCAAACTGAAGAAAGCTTTATATGGACTGAAACAAGCTCCTTGAGCTTGGTATGAAAGGCTAAGTAATTTCTTAATTCATAGTGGCTTTTCTAAAGGAAAGGTTGACACTACTTTATTCATTAAAAAGGAAGGTAAAAGCTTTCTACTTATTCAGATTTATGTTGATGATATCATATTTGGATCATCTAACAAGACTTTGTGCAAGAAATTTTCTAAGTCTATGCAGGATGAATTCGAGATGAGCATGATGGGTGAACTATCCTTTTTCCTTGGTCTACAAGTCAAACAACTAAAGGAGGGAATATTCATTCATCAAGAGAAATATGCAAAAGAACTTGTTAAAAAGTTCGGTCGGAGAATTGCAAAAAGACCCGACATACCAATGTCAAGCTCTTTGAAGATAGACAAAGATGAAGCGGGGAAGAAAATTGACCAAAAATTATACGGGAGTATCATTGGCTCACTTCTTTATCTTACGCATCCAGGACGACATATTATTTAGTGTTTGCATATGTGCTAGATTTCAATATGATCCTAGAGAATCTCACTTAAGCGCTGTTAAACGTATTATTAAATATGTTGCTACTACTTTTTAAGATCGGTCTTTGGTATCCCAAAGAAGGAGACTTTACACTTCTTGGCTATTCGGACGCGGATCTTGCAGGTTGTAGAGTTGAAAGAAAAAGCACTTCGGTACTTGTCAACCGCTTGGAAACGGGGTGGTATCCTGGTTTTCGAGGAAACAGAGTCTTGTGGCTCTTTCAACAGCTTTGAAGCGAAATACGTTGCTCTTGGAAGTTCTTTGTTCTCAAATCTTGTGGATAAAACAACAACTGCAAGACTTTGGCATTGAAGACTCTTGCACAGAAATTAGGTGTGACAACACCAGTGCAATCAATCTTACAAAGAATCCCATTCTACATTCGAGAGCAAAACATATTGAGATTCGACATCACTTTATAAGAGATCATGTTCAGAACAAAGAAGTCTTGATACAATTCATAGACTCAAAGAATCAACTGGCAGACATCTTCACAAAGCCTCTTGAGAAAAGCTTGTTTGAGTCTATTCGCTCAAGACTCAATATATTACCTCTTGAAGAATGTTAAAGTTCAGACTCAGTAACTAAAGTCGACGAGCATCGACTCAAAGGATTGAGAATACGAATCGACACGACCGTAAGTTTCCTTACTTAAACTGTCTTATTGATAAGGTAAGATTTTCTGTCTAATTTAAAGTTGGTTATTATTTTCAAAAGAAGTGGTTATCGTTTTATTAAGGCAGTTATTTTTCAAAAAGGAAAATTCAAATTTCCAAAATATACGACGCTTGGTTATTCCCCGTACTTGTTATCTTTTATACATCTCTTCTCCTTCGTTTTCACTTTACTCCGAAACCCTAGATCAAAAGCTTTTCACCGCTCTGCAATTTTTTTTTCCAAGCTTCTTTGTTTCAAAGTTCTCAACTTTCTTGCGAAACAAGTGAGAAAGTCTCTCCAAAGAAAAACACAATGTCGTATCAGAGGAAGTCTTCCAGAATAGCAAACGAGGGGACCACAAGGCTCGGTGAGGGGCCTACGCATTTTGATCTCACGAGGAAAGCGACATTCCTGCGAGCAATCTCAACGGCGGTCATCTCCAACTAGACCTCAAGATGAAATGATTTATGAAGACATCGAACCAGTAAGAACACTAAAGCCTGCCTTTGTTTATAAACTTTACTCTGCGTTAAAGGAAGGTTCTGCTATGACCTTTGTGGATGAGTTTCTGAAAGAGAAGGGTTATAGAAACGAGACGCACTTTCTTACTGTAATGGAAAGGTCTGGAATTGTGCCCGAGGGAACGGCTGCAAAAGCATTTGCAAATTTCCCGAGTGACCCTAGGTTTAGTAGTATGAATCGGCTGAGGGAAAGGATGATGATGAAAAGATGTTCATGCACTTTAAACCATGGATGGGTGTGGCTGCGAACCTAAGAGGGAAGAAGAATGAATTGTTCCGCTCAGACGGACACAGGAAGAGATATGAAAAACTGCTGAAGCGTGGGGTGATGAACCCACGAACCTGGATTTCGATTTTCTGGACTTGTTGAGTATAAATCTGCGAGAGAAATTCGAAAAGCTCCAACTTTATCGATTCTGCACTGTTGTGACACGGCACATTACGAATTGATTTGCCTATTTCTACTCCAATATCGGTTTCATTGATGCAAACAGTTTTACCTTCAGTGTGAGAGATAAGGAGTATGTCATTGATTGTGATATTTTGGCTGATGTGCTTGGTGTGGAAAGAAGGGCTTTCCAACCAATCGGTGTGTCTGTAAGTTCTGCTACTCTTGAACTAGCAAAGGACGAATGCGAAGGAAGACTGTCTTATTCGAGAATGAATGCAATAAATACTTTGCTGCATAAAATTGTAATCAACCTGTCTAAGACCCAAATCGACATCTAAGACGGATGTTTCAATTTCTGAAGCGAAGTTGATGTTTGCCATCAAGATAGGTGTGAACTTCTCTTTGCCACATACCATCATCTTTCACATGTACGGATGCATGGTTAAGGACAAAGGAAAGCTTCCTTATCTGCTCTCATTACTCGTCTCCTCAAACATCTCAACATTCAACCTCCTCATATTCTCACGGTGAAGACTATTGATAAAATGGTCATCGGGCTGAGGATGATTACCAAGATGCGTCTAAAAGAGCTTAGCAAGAAGCTGGAGCAATTCAAAGAAAAGACTCCTATCAAACTCAGACAAGACTCATCAGCAGCAAAAAGGAAAGGGAAAGAACCTGTGGCTGGTTCTACCTGTGGCTGGTTCTACCAAGAAGCGAAGGGCTGTCATCCTGGAAGATGAAGATGATGAGGATGCAATTCCTATCTCTGTTCTTATTTCTCAAGTTGCTGCATCTACTCCAACTGTACCAGAACATCAAGTTGCAGAAGAAGAGAAAGAGAAGAAAGAGAAAGAGAAGGAAGAGAAAGAAAAGAAGAACAGGCAGATGAACCTGGAAAAACAGATTCTCCAGCAGAAAAGGAGGATTTGCAACACCTTGTCTCTGAGGAAACGCCTCAGAAAGATGAATTCTTTTCTCCACCAGAAGACATGGAGACAGGGGGAGATAAAGAAAGTGAACACACACCTCTTCGGCTGTCTTATAGAGAAGAGGATGATCAAACAGTGTTAGTCGATCTCCTCCCGATGCGAGGATATTCATGCTGCACGATTTCTGAAGGAGAGGCATCATCTCCACACACGGAACCTCCTGGCGACGAGTCATGCGGCTTGACTCCACCATCGGACCGAGCTGAAACAAGCACTCGGGCGACAACTCGGAATGTTTCAAAAGCTGCTTGAGATCATCTTGGAACTTAAAGGTCAAATTTATGCCATGGGATATGAATTTCAGACCTTGCAGAATGAAAATCATGCAATGTTCATCACTTTGAATGATCATCTTAAAGATGTTCAGCGTCAGATTCAGGATACTGCAAAGGGCACTACTCTCACCCAGGTACAGGAAGATTTGAGGAAGTTGGAAGACACTGTAAAGTCTATGGGAGACTTTCAACTTGTTCGCATTCCTCGAGCTCCTTGATTTTTTTAATGCTGACAAAAAGGGGGAGAAGACCTTGCAGATTCTTGTTCGTTTTGTTCTTTTTCAAACCAAACCAAATCCTATCTTATTATTTTTGATTGCTTGACTTTGACTTGACTTGAGTTTTTTAAACGTATGTAGTTTTGAATGTGTGCTCACTGTGGTAATACTTCAAGCTTTATAAATTAGATAGTACTTGTCATTTATGACTAATGAAGTTTTACGTGAATGCGGATCTCAGTACGGGGAAAGTACGTATGCAGGATAACTTCTACTATCGTATCTTTTATATTCTTGCTTAAAAGTTGTATTGCGGGGGCAATTATATTCAAATCTGCGGGAAAGTTTTGTCACCATCAAAAAGGGGAGATTGTTGGATGAAATCCCTTAAGATATTTTGAAGTTGACAAAACAGGTTTATCGAGTCTAGTCGAAGACTTACGAGACTCTTCGAAGTTCAAAGTCTGAAGATCAAAGTCGAAGATTAAAGTCTGAAGGCGGCAAGACTCAAGACTTATATTTCAAAGTCTACTCACATGGACCAGTTTCCGGGACGACGTTTATTCTGATCTTATACGATCTTTCTTCTAACGTCTTATGGATATCTTTCTCTTGGATTCAGCTCTAAACGATCTAAGTTTTATATGGAATATGTTTAGATTCTTTGACGACTTCGCAACTTATATTTGGAAGGATCTACTTATGGAAACCGAGATCCCGATTGTATGGGCGAAAGGGATTGATGGGCTATCAACACTTACCTTAAAGAGCTCGAGATCTCTCTAATTGATTCTGTCCAACGGGTTGATTGGAAGAACTTCTTTGGAAGGTGCCAACGGTATTGAAGGCATGAAGAAGTATATAAGAGAGATGCTCTAGTTGTTGAAGGGTGCGGATAGAAGAATTCCAAAGTCTGAAATCTCCTTTACTACTTTGCGATATCATTCTTTGAGCGTTATATGTAATCAAAAGAGAGATCATATTGTAGACCTTGAGGAAGTGTAGTAGAGTAATCTACACTTTGTGGACTCAAGAGCGAGATATTGTAATCACTCTTATTGATTCTTAGTGAAATCCGAGCCGAAGGGCTGTCCGTGCGGGAGAGTGGACGTAGGCTTGATCTAAGCCGAACCACTATAAATCTGGAGTCTTGATTCTCTATCCCTAATCTTTTATATTGTTAATTGTTTTCATTTGCTGCAATCGTTGACTTTAAATTATTCATATCTTATTTGATTTGAATTGTTAAAATTGCGATAAACACCTATTCACCCCCCTCTAGGTGCTAATACTAGTTCTAACACCTGCAATGTGGGGAGAAAGAGAGAGAGAGAGCATGTGGGTATACCTGCAATGTGGAAGCAGAGGAGCGCGAACAGGAGCACATGGAGCACAGGCCTCAACGTTGCTGCGATTGTTGTCAAGCTCAAGAGAACCCCCAATCAGCAAACCAGAGAAAAAAGAGAGTTCAAGGAAAGGAGCTTCTTCACTCCGCTCTCTCCACTCTCTTCACATCCTACTGATGAAGTGCTCTTATATAGAGAGGAAAAAACAGAGATATGGAGGTAGCAGCTAGGTAGCACCGACATGTATACGTGACATGCGACACGATACGATACGACACGCCGACACGTCATTTTTCAAAAAATAGAGAATTTTGACACGTTTCGACATGTTATATATTAAATGCAAAAATAAGTAAATAAATTATAATAAAAAGAGCAAAGAATTAATTTATACTAAAAACATTGGTCCAACATTTGTTAATATTATTTATTATTTTAACTTGACAAATTCGATTATATTCTTTTGCAATAATCCATAAAATTTGGAGAAAAATGTAATCTAGAAAGACGCCAGTGAGAGGAGCAATGCTTGCACGAGAAGAGGGGTGTTCGATTGTCACTCACGGGAAGGTCAGAACTCAGAAGTAAGAAATTTGAGAGTACTAATTTTCTTCTTTCTCCTTTATTTTTGTTATTTTCATTATTTTTTCATATATTTGCATTTTGACTCATCAAGTATTGAAATTTTTTAAAATTGATCTCGTGCGTGTCGGAATTTTGGACTCATGTGTCAAAGCGTGTTGGAAATAGTTGTTCACATGTCGAATTTTTCGACATTCGTTGACCACGTGTCAAAACGTATTGAAACGTGTCGGATGCATGTCGAAATATCGAATATGATACGAAAATTTTCGAAGAGTGTCAGTGCTTTTTAGGATAGTAATGGAGTTTTCACTCTAATGGCTCCCCTTCTTTTCATGCTTGTTTTTTCCCACAGAGGGGTAAATAATGGTGGACGGAGAAGGTGGAATTCGTGGGGTGTGCTAATATTAAAAAATGACCCTCCAGAGGGGTAAATAATGGTGGACGGAGAAGGTGGAATTCGTGGGGTGTGCTGATATTAAAAATGGGGTGTGCTAATATTAAAAAATGACCCTTCAAAGGGGTAAATAATGGTAAATGGAGAAGGTGGAATTCGTGGGGTGTGCTGATATTAAAAAATGACCCTCCAGAGGGGTAAATAATGATGGACGGAGAAGGTGGAATTCATGGGGTCTGCTGATATTAAAAAATGACCCTCCAGAGGGGTAAATAATGGTGGACGGAGAAGGTGGAATTCGTGGGGTCTGCTAATATTAAAAAATGACCCTCCTTCCATTTCACCTCTGTCAATCACTTTCCTGAGAGAGAAACAGAGTGACAAAAGTTTGACTCGTGAATCGAGGATGTCAACCAACCAAAAAAAATAAAAATCGAGGATGTCAGAGTTGGTGGGGGATAGTTGTCTGCATCCGAGGACCAAGGCTAGTAAAATGCTAAAAAAGAAAGGAAGGAGGAGGTGATTCCTCTTCGCCTCCGCCCCTTGGTCACGTCTGTCTGCCATCTGCCACATTGCAGGTGGTCCTTGGACTCTCAAATAGATGTGAGAGTGGAGGGTACTGCGTACTGCAATAAACTGGATGAAGATGCAAAGGTCTTAGAAAGACTAAGGGCATGTTTGGTAACAATTCTGTTTTCAGGAGTAGATTCTGATCAGAAATAATTTGTTTTTTATTATGTTCCCGAGAACAGATTCTAAGCATTTTAAGCCGTTTGGTAATTGTCCAAAATTTCTGATTCTAGAATAGAATTGTGTTTGGTACCGTACTCATTGATTATGTTCCAAATCAATTTCTTTTAATTTTTTAATAATTTTTTCCTTTTTTTTTTCTTTTTTCTTATATTCTTCTTCTTCCTTAGGCTGGCGACCTCACTGGAGCGTTGCCGGCCCTTGATGAGGCTGGCCCTCGTCGGCTGAGCCTCGCTGGTGGCCAGGCCAGCCTCGTCGAGGTTGGGCAAGGCTTGCCCGGCCACCGCGAGGGCTGGGCGAGCCTTGCTAGGGCTGGGTGAGGCCCGCCCGGCCCGATCCGGCGAGGCCGAGCCTCGCCGGTGGCTAGGCGAGCCTCGCCGGGCCGAGCGAGGCCTGCCTGGCCACCGGCGAGGCTGGGCGTTGCGAGGCTTGCCCAGCCCCGGCGAGGCTCACCCCGCCAGGACAAGGTCCAATGAGTTCGCAGGATCGGTTGCTGGTGACCGGCGGACGGCGGCGGTAGACAGCGACGAACGACAGCGGCGAACAGCGATCGATGAAGAAGAGGAAAAGAGAAGAAGAATAAGAAGAGGAAGAGTTGTTTTGATTCTTAGATTTATTCCCAGAACAAGAATCAACTTTTTATTTATTTATTCTTGATTCTGTTCCAAGTCTACTTCTTAGAATAAAAAAATAGAAATTTGTTATTGGGAACAAAAATTTTACCAAACGCGATTCTGTTCCCAAACTATTCCCGGGAACAAAGAATCGAAATTTGGCCATGTTTGGATTGTTACCAAATAGGGCCTAAGAAAGAAACGCCAAATATTGACTAAAGGAGAAAGACAGATGAAGTCATCCACAAGTTGCGTTGTACTACGTGACAACGGACCATTTCACGAAACTTTATGAAACATGTGGAAAGAGTCATGTATGAAAGAGCCCTACGTTCTACCTACCTAGCTAGAACACATGATTGCCCTCACGATGGGGACAACTTGTACAATTATGATAAATGCAAATATAAAGATGCTAGTCCAATCCTCTAGATTGGTGCAGTGAACCAAAGTGTCGAGAGACTATTAAGTTAGGAATTGAAAAGTTACATATTAAGATTTTACCAACTGCGTGTAAAATGTTCTAGGTATTTTAATTAACTACAAGAAATATATGAACCAATTTATTTTTGCTTTCTGCAAGAGAGAATACTAGCTGTTGCGAGAAGGAGCAACATGATGGCCATGAGAACGGACAAGAAAGCCCAAAGACTAGGGAAATATTCCCTCTTTAGTTTTGCCATCCAAACATTCCACCTCTTGTTACAATATGCATTCACAGTTTTGAAGATCTCGAAGTAATAGAAATTGGATAGAGTGAAATAGGGTGCGTTTGTTTAAAATTGTTTATGTTCCTCGAAACACAAATTTTTGTTCTTTTGTTCCGAGGAACAAAGAAAGAACATAAACGCATTTGTTTACACTTTTGTTCCCGGGAACAAAAAATCTATTTTTTTTTCCCGGGAACAGATTTTGGAACATAAACATGAAGTAGAAAAAACTTGTTTCTTATTCCCGGAAACACTTCCGAGAAACACTTTTTTTCTTCTCATTTTTCTCTTTCTTTTCTTCTTCTTCTTCTCTTTCTTCTTCTTCTTCTCTTTTTTTCTTCTCATTTTTCTTCTTCTTCTTCTTCTTCTCCTTCTTCTTCTTCTTCTTCTTCTTCTTCTTCTTCTTCTTCTTCTTCTTCTTCTTCTTCTTCTCATTCTTCTCCTTCTTATGCTTCTTCTACTTCTTCTCCTTCTTCTTCTTCTTCTTCTTCTCCTCCTTCTTCTTCTCCTTCTTCTGCTTCTTCTTCTTCTTCTTCTTCTCCTTCTCCTTCTCCATTTGCTAATCACCGGCCTTGACCATGACCATGGCCGGCGCCGGTGACCGACCGGATGGGCGGCAACCATGCCGAAGCGTCGCCGGCCCCTAAAGAGGTCGAGCCACAACGAGGCTCGTCGGCCTAAGCCTCGCCGTGGCTCGCCATGGCCGTGCAAGGCTCAGCCTCCCCAGCCGGCGTGAGGCCGAGCCTCGCCAGGCCAGGGCGAGGCCGAGCCTCGCCGAGGCCAGGATGGCCTTCGGCAAGCTTACTGGGCCTCGCCCTGGCCTGACGAGGCTGAATGGACCTAGACCTAGAACCAGGGAAGGAAGAGTCAATTTTTTGCAAGTATGCCTTCCCACAGTGGGCGAACAACTCTCGTTCAAGTCCTTTAGGGATAGCCATTTAGTAGAAAACCACTATGCCCTTTAGTTCAGAGCCTAGAGACACTTAGAGATGCCAAGATGATAACGTTTCTAACCCACCTGAGCTGCATTTCTCAGAGGATCCTACTAGGCTGGAGCAGAATAGGAGTTTAGAAAGCCATAGAGTTTTTTCACAAAACATTCACTTTACTCAAGGGACTCTGCCCAACACATTACATCATCCTTGCCTTATATAGACAATAAGAGGTCACACACAAGCAAGGACCAAGCTCACGGGTCCGAAAACAAACAGAGGCACCGGAAACTTCCGGTAGGGAATTATTCGCACGACTATGAACAATGACAATGAACAATAGTTTCCCTAACCTACTGCTACAGTAAAAGTGAATAGTAAATTGCTACAGTGAAATTGTAAGGATGGTGTCTTGTTCAACGGTCTCGTCCGTCATGAGCATTGTAGTCATAGTCCGAGTCATCTGAGCTGTGTGCTATTGCTAGAAGATGTTCCTCATACTTTTGTTCAAGAGCTTCAAGGTCTTCTGGTGAGAGGATTTGGTTTAGCTGATGTGATGTAGATGCGGATGCTTCTTCTTGTGCCCAATCTATATTGTCTATGTCTGTAATGTCTGCAAGAATGCTTCACTAAGGCCAACTGAATGGCTGAGCATAGAATGTGTCCATCCTGAGGATAAGGACAAAGGTCCTTGATCGTAGGGGTCCTGGGAAAGAGGACCTCCCCATTGTGCATAGGGGTCTTGAGTGGACTATGCTGGGTCATCTGCTTGTGTCATTTCATGTTCCTGTGATGATGCGGCTTGTCTGAAATCTCCGAGTCCTTCCTTGGCTTCTAGTGCTAGGTTATAATAATCACATGCAGTGGGTACATTATAATTCCATACATCTTCAGGAATAGTCTTGTTTTCTTGGCACAAAATTTTTTGGAGTTCTCGGTATTGGTGTTCACAACATCCAACAGGTCCTGGATATGATTTGTGAATCCGAGCTTCTCTGTTGTCTAAGTGAGGTTTGTAGGATGTGGTTCCTATAATCTATGGGGCATTAATTATGTTACCATTATTTTTGAAAAATTGCCATAGACGTCGGAAAGAACAGAATGGTGTGGACTTCAGGGTTTGGTTGCATGGTTCTCAATTCTTTTTCCAAAAGATATTTCCAGTGAGTTGGAGGATAAAACCAATTGAGAAAGTCTAAGAGATTCTTATCACTTTCTTTTTCAACATTTCCTCTACCGAGTAAGAATATCCTAGTGAAATTGGCAATGAACCTTTTGGTTGGAACTTTAATAGCTATTAAATACTTATTGGTTAAGTACCATAAATAACCATTTGAGTTGATTAGGGAAATCATATTCCTTCCAGATTAGAGGATGTATGAATGGATAATCTGCATTTAGTCCAAAGGAATAAAGAATCAAACCTCTATTAAGTCTGAACAGATCTGTGTGGCATCGCCACATGAGGTTTTCCAGGTTCTCGGTGAGGCTATCATTCTAGATCTGGTCCACAATTTCCTGGGGATATTTCCAACTTGGCAAATCTTTGATCTTCTCAATTTTGTACTTTACTCCATGATTGAGTATATGGAAAGCAGGTCTCTTGATGTACATGTTGATCTCGGCTGGTGCTTTAGGCCTTGACAAGAAGTCAGCAAGCACATTTTTCTTTCCAGAAATGTGTTTGATTTCAAAAGAGTATTTTGAAAACCATTCAGCCCATCAAAGCAGTTGGGAGTTTGGAATCTACTTCTGTTTGAACTTGGTCATCTAAGGGAAAGATGCCATGTCTAGTTCTACTAAGAAGTGATGGCCGATGAGATGGAATTCAAACTTTTTTATTCCATTTTTCACCGCCAAGATTTCTTTAAAAGTAGTTAGATAATGTATTTCAGCTTGGGAAAACTTTCCACTTTTATAAGCACAGAGGTGTCTCTTACCATCAATTTCTTCAAGCAGGATGGCTGCCCAATATTCATCACTAGCATCTGTTTGGAGAATCCTTTTGCCTATTGATGGTATCTTCAATGGTGGGGGATTCTTCTTTAGCATTGACTGGATTGGAATCAGCAGTTTTGCAATATTTTGGACAAAATCCCTGAGATAATTAATTTATCCCAAAAATTGTTGGACTTGTTTTGTTGTGAAGTTTTCTTCAGGAAACTTCAATAGTTCTTGTGCAATATATTGCCCTGGATAGTATGTACCTTTATTAAGGTGCATGCCAAGAAATTCAATTTCTGTTTGGGCAATGTTCATCTTTCTTTGAGAAAGCATAATGCCATGCTTTTTCACAATTTCTGCGAACTGCTCAAGAAGTTGACAGTGTGATTGCTCATTAGGACTGTAGAGCAGGATATCATCAATGTATACCACTACACTAGATAGGATTGGTTGGAAAATTCGACACATAGCCTTTTGGAAAAGAGATGGTGCTACCTTTAGGCCAAAAGGGAGAACTTTCCATTGGAAGTGTTGGTTTGGAATACAAAATCCTGTCTTGGATCTGTCTTCAGGGTGGATGCTCAGTTGTCAAAATCCGGCTTTGAGGTCAAATTTGGAATAGATGTGGGCCTTGGTTAGCCCAGTAAAGAGGGAATCTCTGGATGGTAAAGGGAACTTGTCATCTTGGAGAAAAAGGTTAAGAGGCTGATAGTTGATTACCAGTCTCATTTTCCCTCTGGTTTGCTCGGCACGCTTATTGACATAAAAGGCTTCAAAAGCCCATTGAGAATTGGAGATTTCAATAAGGCCTTGTTGCAATAGTTCTGAGCATTCCTTTTGAGCCAAAACCAGATGTTTTGGCTTCATTCCCATATGACTCACCTTTGTTGGATTAATATATTCATTCTTTTTTAAAGGAATGTGAACAAAAAACTCTGGATTTTCCCATAGAGGATGAGAACATTTCTGGGGGAATTCAGAGTGGGATTCTGAACAAGATTCCAACAATTTGTGCATGATAGGATCTAACAGACTCATTTGAATGGAAAAAAGTCTTCGGATGTTGACAAATTCAGAGAATTGGTCCTTATATTTAAGAAATTTTCCAGGAATGATACGAAGCTGTGAAATCTGAGTCATAATGTCCCAACCAATAATCAAATCTTTATTGGGGAGATTTGATCCGAAAATTTTTGTGGTTATGGAACACTGAGGGAAAAACTGGAGAGTTACGGGAGTAGTTCTGATATTTGTGGAGAAAGTATCTCTTGAGGCAAAATTGAAATATTTGACATAAGAAGTTCAATATTCCTCAAGAAAAACTTTAGTATCCAAAATTGAACAACTCACTCCAGTATCTATGTGAGCAATGACAGTGATAGGTTTGGCAAACTTTGAAGTGAAGATTTTTACGGGAAAATGTGGACACTGAGTTTGGATTGAATACATATCATGGCTTTGTTCTGAAGAAGTGGGAGATATATGAAAAATATCTTCAGAATCTGAATTCGAATTAGTTTCACAGGGAGTTTGCTAACAAGGGATGACACAAAGAGTCTGTTCGGATGGTTCTTCATCAGCAGGGAACAATGATTTAATATCATCATTGTCAAGGGAAATACATATTTCATTCTCTATATGATGTATCAATCGATTTTGACATTTTTTTGCTTGGGGACAATTTTTCTCAAAATGTCCTTTTTGATTGCAGGTGAAGCATCGATTTGATTTCTTGTGGCCTGTGCAATCTTTCCTTTTGCGTAGGTATCGACATTTCTTCTTTCTTCAGAAGTTATTGGGGCCATGTTTGGATTTCTTTATCCAGAACTTCTTGAAGTGCTTCTTTTTCCGAGAAGCTTTTCCACAAGTACCATCGCAATCACACTTGGAGCATTTGATCTTTAGCTTCTGGCGAGAACAGGCTGTTTCAAGTTCTCTATCATCTGTGATGTAAGTTCGGACCATCTGGCGCTTTAAACACAATTCTTCAAGGCACAAATGGATTTCTTGTTGGATTTCTCCCAACGGAATCTCCTGTATTCTTCTTTGCTTTCCAAGAAAAGATCTCTCCACCATTTGAGATAATTCTTTAGGGATGGAAGTCAGGTAGACATGCTTTAGATTTGAATTAGCTCCAATATGGTGGAAGAGTTTAAGCATTTCTCGATAATGCTTATCAATGTATTTTTTGTGGAGAGAACAACACTTTCTTTCAAAAAACTCTCTCATTTTTATCTCAATGAGATCAGTAGGTTTTCCAACAAAGAAGTGGTATAAAAGGGTGATGGCATGACTAAAATCAGGTGAGCAAAGAAAATGGATTTGGTCTTGTTCGGCCACTGATTTCCACCAAAGTTTGAGGCTACTTGTGAATCTTGTGACAAAGTTGAAAAGGACATCATTCATATCATGGTTGGTGATGGCCTTATCATGATTGGTGATGGCTTGGGTATTCAACCAAGTATGAAATTCTTCAAGTCTTTCTGGCCATTTGTTATAAGGGATGTCATCAATAGTAAAAAACTATTTTGATGTCCTAGACACATTTTGGTCGGGATTTCTTGTCTGAACAAGTTCAGGTTCAGAAAAGTTTAATTCCATATCATGATCTAGAGGATCAACCATAAATATGGATGATGTTATTGGAGCAATAAGAGAGGAATCTATGACAGGGATTAAGAAAGATGAAGAGTATCAGAGAGATACTGAATCTGATTCAGTATCAAAGATATTTGGGAAAGTCTGTTATGCTGGGAACATGATCTGATTATCTGGGATAACAGGATCAATTTGCTGAATAACAGGATCAGGTTGTTGTTCCTAGTTGCTTAGGTCCTTTAAAAATAATTCCAATGGATTAGACAACATCATTTGGTATGGCTTTTCCCTTATAACAACATTGGATTCTGGCAGTACTTTCTCTTTTCATCTATCTTTCCTTGCTCGGTCCAATTCCTTTAGACGATTTCGCATTTCTGCCACACTTGTTTCCTTTCTATAAGGATCTTGTGCAATGTTGTAAAAAATAGACGTCTGGGGTGGTGGAGGCAGGTACTCTGTCCACACTGGGATTAGAAATGGATTGAACTAGTTGAACCTTCCTTCTTCAAGGATCTGAATCTACCGTTTGAGTTTTTCTATTTCCGGCTTAGGGCTCTCGAGATAATGATACCCTAGATGTTGTCCTGATTCCAAGGCATGAAGCCTCTTTTGGAACTCGGAAAGCATCTTCTTGGTGGTATCATCATATTTTTGAAGATCTTGTTGCACATACCCAATTTTGGAATCAATTGCTTTGAACGCATTGTTTTGTGCTAAAAGAGTCTATGATTGCCAGTTTAGGACAGCTTCAGCAGTAAGAGTCCTTTTCTGTCTTCCATGTTCATTCACATCAGTGGGGGCAGGTATTTTAAGAGTGTGACAATATCTACCTTGTGAATCAATAAATTCTTTTGAAGCAGGAAATGAGAGTTTGGAACTTTCTCGGACAAGAGGAGGAAAGTCTATGCCATGAAACATGGTGATGGAAGAAGTGGATGGTATTTCTGCTGGAACCTCAAGTGGGTAGGAGTGCTTCTTGGCCCACTTTAAGATTGGCTTATAGAACGGTGAAAGAGCTAGCCTTTTCTGATGAGGAGATGGAGGAGGTGATGGTGGTGGAGTTGGTGAGACTGGGGGTGGAGTAATGAACTCAGGTGGTGGAGGCGGAGCATAAGAAACCATGAACTGGAATTTATCACACTCACCAAGAGTATCAACGGAGGGATCTCCGTTTAAGTACCTTTGGTACATTTGATCTTTTGACTTCTTCTTCCTTCTTTGAGGTTTGTCATCTGGGTTTACCTCATCAGGAGAGTTTGTGCAATAAGAGCACTGACAAAAAGGATCTCAAAAACAGTGACCAAATCGGTCCTTGTAGTAATGGACATGATGTCCATTGCTATCAAAATGCCTAACAAGCTTCTTTGGATCTGGCTCAGAAATTGATTCTAGAACACATGGTTCGATCATAAAAAGAGTCTAGAAGATAGATGGACTTTCTTCCTTTTCCTTGCCAAATTTAATGGAGACACTTCCATCTTTTTTTCTGACAAACTCGGAGTTTGATGACCGAAAGGGCTTGTTGTTCTTATGCAACTTTTCATAGTTGGTAATCCAAGTCTCTGGGAGGAGCTCAGATAATTTTTCTTTTGGGATTTGTCTAGGAACATGGATACAAGACGCTTGATCATTTTGCATGGAGATGAATAAAGCATCTTCATTTCCATTGTGGAAGTTTAGATCAAGGGCATGATTCTGCACACGATAAACCATTTGGTAATGTAGTGTTGCAACAACAAAGTCAGAAGTTTGAGGAGCTCCAGTGAGCTGGATCTGGACTTTCAAAATGGAAAGTAACTGGGGGTCTGAAAGAGCGATGTTGAAGTTTGGATACAAAGTCACGAAGACTGTTCCAGCATTTAGAGTAGTTTGGACAATACCAATGCAAGCATACTGATATTCTAGGAATCGAGTATCTAACAACACTATTCTTGCCACATCTGGCAAGCATTTGCGACCATGGAAAGTGAGAGCAAGACGACCAGCCCCATAGTGGACAGGAGAATATCCTTGTTGAGTCCATTGCCTAGGAAACTCTGAAGGAATCTAAAGTGTAACAAAATACTCCTTTTTCAGTAGCAGGAATGGGATGTTGGTCAAACTTGGAGGACTGGATGTACTCCTTTACTTCCTTCAGAGTTTGACGAATGAGCTGTCGAATGGAGCGGATAGGTGAAAATGATGAAGTGGGTTTGGTAAAAGCAGAGTAAGGGTTCATGAGGGGGAGTTGGGTTTCAGAGATCTTAGTTTTATCACTAAGAGAGACTTCATAGAGATAGTCCATCTTAGAAGCATTAGAAACGCGAAAATCTGAAGAGGTTAAGGATGATGGAGCAAGAGAAACAGGTGTTTCGAGAATTTCAGGTTCTGTAGACATGATGTAAAGAGATATTCTCAGCACTGGATTCAGCTACTAAGCGCATGGAACGGATAATATTACAAACGAAACCATGGCTCCGATACCATGAATGGACCTAGACCTAGAACCGGGGAAGGAAGGGTCAATTTTCTACAAGTATGCCTTCCCAAAGTAGGCGAACAACGAGCTGGATGTCGCCCAAAAAAAGAAAAGGAAAAAAGGAAAAAGAAAAAAAAAAAAAGGGAAAAATTGAAAAAATATATTTAAAAATTAAAATAAATAAAAAAATTATACAAGTTTACTAAACGTGTTTCTGTTCTTTTTCTATACTAGGAACATAAATTTTGTGCAGTTACCAAACGCGTTCTTCTGTTAAAAAATTGTTCCCAGGAATAATTTTTGAACAGAAATGTTACCAAATGCGCCCATAGTCACCCATCTTGTTGACCATCTGCGCAACCACCCTGTCATCGCCTAAGTAGTTCTTGATAATCCCCGTGCAGCGAAGCACCTGGATGTCCTTTGAAGAGTTTATGAGGCAATCCATGAAGGTCACATAATCCGTAAAGTACTTGATGTCTTCGCCTTGACGATGCTGCTCATACGTGATTAGGTTTTGAAATTGTGACTCGATGTGGTCCTGTACACTCAAGACTGGTATCTTGAGTTTCCCGTTCTTGAATATGATGTCTTTCATGTGGTGCCCTTGCACTGCCTTTCATGAAATGTTTTGCATGTCTAATTCCATTTGTTATTCAACATGAGGATCATTCACTTCTTTACTTCTTTTGCAACATCTCATATACGGCCAATTGCATTTGGTTCTGCAGAGTTCCATATGTTCATTACTTGTTTTCAATTTAATTGAACTACGAATCTTTCAAGTTTTGTTATCTCTACAATTGAAAGTTGACACTAATGGCACACTCGGTGAATTCAATTTGTTCATGGTTTTCTTGTGATAGGAAACTAGCGATCCTTCTCAAGGTGGTCAAGAGTCGGAACCCGCGTCCCCATCATCTACCGTAATTCTATCATCTGATCATCTCCGAAAGCACGGATTTTTTTTTTTTTTTTTTTTTTTGAAAATTTTCTTCTACAATTACCTCGAAAAGTGGATGGAGAAAGTTCTCGTGCAAAAACTTCATGTGGGAATATTGGAACGGAGTTATCTACTTGAGAGTTCTATTTATGGAAATGCTCAAGGTAATATAAAACTTGTGCATACACATGTACACATATACTTGAATACAAATTCTTGTTGTCCTTTTGTTTTATTGGCATTCATGTAGTTACATAAATGTAAATCTGACATGAGTGCTATACAAACTGGTCCATATTGCGTTCAGAGGTCACTATGTATGAATTTTGCATGGTCCCACCGTGTGGTACTTAAGAATCGATAGCTATAAACAACAAGAAAATTGGGTAAAATAAAACTTTGTGATTGGGCCATACCACCACATAATTCAATTCTTTTACAATTTCCCCTGCACATATTTCTTTATCGTTTACATTAATTAGATAAAAAAGCTTTATTGTCCGTCATTGATGTTTTTTGAAAAATTAAAATGGATTCATGCAATGTATAAATAGGTAAATAGTAATTTTAATTATCTAGGTTTGGCAAACATGTAATTACTTAATTATAAATGTGGACCAATAAAAAATCCAAATCGATCGAGAAAATGGAATAATATCAAAACAGTGAAGTTAAAAGGTTTTAAAGATAAAGAAGGGAATAAGATCAAAATAATGAAAATGTTAAAGGCTTGTAAGATAGAAACCACGAACTTGTACAGTTATTTAGATAAGAAGTTTACTTTTTCCACTTATCTAACATTCATGTTCTCTAAATAAGATAAAACGAATTCAACTATACGTGTATATGTCGTAAGTTAATAACCCATATTTCTATTTACTCCATAAATATTCGATTTTTTTTTTTAACAAATAGAATTTTTGCGAATAGTCTTCTGGAACTAAAGGAATATTCACAAAACAGAGTCGATGATGTGTAATTAATCGACTCATTGAGTGATCAATCAACACTATTTTAACCCACCAAATCAAGTAGCTCTTCCGTTTTAACGATGGAGTTCTAGAATTCTTGATAAAATCTCCACTGGACGGTTTTTTAAGCAAGAGCTCTGCTATCAATGTATTAATTATCTAGATCAAGCTTTCTATATTTATATGTTGCAGATGAAAGCTCTTTAATTTCGCCTTTGTCCATACAAACCACTTTCCCACATAAGTATGGTCATTAAGCTGGTGACATTTTCCATCTTTTGGAGCCTGGTTCTTCCCATTTGTCAGGACATATCATGATTAGGAGCTAAACATACTTTGTCGTATATTTAGTGTGTGAATTTTATTTTGTTCTGAATTGTTATTCAATTAGTTGCGTTCGGTGCTAGAATAAAACATGGTCCACTGAGTTGGATATTGAACTTCCTTTTAGACATTTTTTTTATAAGATTAAAATGTTTCATCAACTTCAATATCTATAACAATTAAATATAGTGACAAGTACAGTAAAAATTTTAAAACTTATCGCGAAAGTGCAATTGGGTCCTTAAAATTTTTAAAATGTGCAATGAAAATTTAAAACTTGTTAAATTGGGGCAATCAAATCATTCCGTTTTCTCCGTTCAATTTAATTAACGGTAACTCCATCTAATTTAGTTAATGAAAGAAGTTGATCTTTTATTGTTTTTGAGAGAGAGGCAATGATGTGGTTGCCATGTCAACCATTTTAGGAAAAAAATATTAAAGTAAATTAAAAGGATAAAATTGATCTCAAGATTTTTTTTTTTTTGTCGGTCCTATTCTACTCCTATTCTAACTCTCACTCTCAGACTTTTGCCCTGCCTCCTTACAAGGCGTGGGAGTCGAAACCCACTCCTAAAACTAATTCGTCCCCACCCCAACCCCCGAGAAGGTGGGGATTCGAACCCCCCACCTCCCCCTTCCAAGTTAGAAGGGTGGCCACTGGAGTAAACCCCAGTTGAGATTTTAGAAAAATAAAAATCTTAAAAAAATTAGAAAAAGAGGAAGAATCAAATAGAGGAAAAGCCGAAGTCAAGAAGCACAGTGGTGGCTCCAGTTGAGGCGGTGGCGTTGTGGCGACCACCCCTTCATCGGTGAGGGGCCGGCATCCCTTGCCACCACCTTCACATGCTGGAAAAAGAAAACAACGCGCACGCGCGCGCGTGGTAAGTGAGCTAGGCGAGCTTGCCCTCAAGGTCATCTGCGACCTTGGCACCAGCGACCCTCGCCCCTTTAGTAACGATGGTAGCGATCCCAGCCCAGGCCTACAGCGTCTACAACAAGAAGACAATCCTCACCCGGATACGAGGCAAGGGCCACAACCCATGTCATCAAAGAAGATTGAAGAGGGGGAGGGGGAGGGGGAGGGGGCTGGCTCTCAACCAATTGAGAAAAACAGTTGGCTCCTAAACAATTTCTGAGATCTATGCCTCGAAGATGTTCTTGTGAAATTTTATAGGACTGCTGTCAATTATCACTATTAACTATTTTAAAAGTAGCTTTTAGAACAATTAACAGTGGTCCTACAAAACCTCATAGTTCTAAGACTAAAACAGGAGGAGGTGGATCATGTTCAAATCTATACAATGTTTTCACTTGCATTTTTTAATGTGCTTTGAATTTGTTATTGTCATATGATGGTTTAGTGAGCTCAAATCCTTACAAAAAATCGAGGGTTATGAACTCCATTCATACTTTCCAAGGACTGTCGTGTTCGATTCGAAGACCGGAAGCAATCTACTTCAGTGGCCGGTGGAATAAGGAGAGAGCTTGAGATTCAGGAGCAAACAATTCCATGAAAATCTTGAAATGAAGTTTTTCCTTCTAACTTTTTTTATTTGTTTTTTTATAATACCTAAAGTTACAACTACATTAGTGTCTTTCTTTAAAAAGAAAACAGGCAAACATATTTTTCTAATTACCAATTTGGATAAAGCTAACAGATGACCTAGATTGTATTAATTAAATAAGTTTTAGGATTCAATTATATATATATATATATATATATATATATATATATATAATTAAGGACTCAATTGCGCTTATACAATAAGTAGGTGCACTTATCCCGTATAAATGAGATTTTTTATTTGTCACTTGCTATTAACGGTGAGTTCATTTTTTCAAGTTAGTTACTCCTATTAAGCCTATACCCAATATGCAAATAAAACTCATGCATAAGAATTTTTTTTTCTGCATTAATGATGTCTACTAGATGGAAATTATTGGGGTATTGCCAGAGAATACTACCTTTCGATAGAATATATTATACTGTATTTTCCTATATCTAATCCAATAGGACAAACAGAGAGTAATCTTTAAAAAAAAAAAAAAATCAAATTTTTATTTCCAAACTTCTTGACCTATATAAATAAATATATATATATATATATAAATATATATATATATATATATATATATATATATATATATATATATATATATATTTCTTGATATATAAACATTCTATGCTTTATTTGTTTTACTTGAAATCTGAGCAAGAAGAAAATTCTTGCACATTTCTCATTAGTGGAACCAAAGATCATGTCATTCACATAAGTTCGCACTAACAAAATATATTCGTCTTTCTTATTTATTAACAAAGTTGTGTTTATTTTACTTGTTTCAAAACAGTTGTCAATTACAAAACTACATAATCTCTCATACCAAGCAAGGAGCTTGCTTGGGACCGTGTAAAGCTTTTCGGAGCTTGTAAGCACAATTTTCTCATCTAGGATCTTCAAAGTCTGGTGATTGCTCTACATAGAACTTTATCTTTAATAAAACAATCTAGACAGATACTATCACGTTCATTTGATATAAGTTGGAATCATAATAACAGGTATAGCAAATAATAGATGTAAATCACCCAATGAGTGCACATGTCTCATCATAATTTATCACTTCTTCTTGAGAATATCCTTGTAGAACAAGTTTAGCTTTATTTTGTACAACTTTACCTTTCTCGAGGTTAGTTTGATGTATACGAAACATGTCAAAAAAAATTTCTAAGGTGAAATGAAAACTATGTGAATGTAAAAAATATATTCCTTTCTTCTCTCCTTAGTGAATTGGCACGACTAATTACACTGATTTGCACCGGTGGATAGGTATGGATTCATGGCATGAGGAATCCGCGACCCATGTTGCCTTACCCCAGACATGGCAAATTCTCCCTGTGAAAAATGCCTAGCATAGGAGAAAATGACAAATACTACTATAAAAACTACGTAGTCAACTCGAACTAAAGATTATATTACTTGAAAATGTCATTATATTAAGTTGAGAATCGGGATTATCCAACATTTTACGATAAATGTTATATAGTTAATCATCACCTTAAGTTGAAGATTCAGGTTTAATGGTTCCTGATCAGCTTTTGCGTACTAGTGTACCTCCTCCGATGATTTTAAGGTCGCCCTCTCTCACATCGACGGTGCATAAGATTTTCTGTGGGGTTAAATCTAACATCACAAGAAGAGCAGACTTTTTGGCCATCTGACTTAACACCTTATTGGTGCGTTCATGTTCTATTTACTTAAAAAGTCTTACTTTTTACTGGCATTTAACTCAAGAAAAGATAATTTACCAGGGTTTGTCAATCATCCATGTTCAATTTCATTATATGTATGGTCTATTGATTGCAAGCGACTAGCATGGTAATTATCTGAATTGATCTTCACTTTTTAATTAATCTAAATCTAGCAATTCACAAATGTTGACCTTTTTCTCTAATTTGAAACTTTTAGAATAGTTAAATGTTGACACGTAAATTCACATGTAAATTTTTCATATAATAAATTTAGCAAGAAAAGTAAAAAAGAAGTACTCTTTACTTTTTATCTAAGTGTGACCAATCCAGTCTTAGGGTGCCCCATTCATCACATCTTTATTGTGACTAATTTGAAGTTTGCATTTTATTTTTGAGTATTGGGTGAGTCAGGGTCTAGTATACCAAACATGAATCGATAGATCATGAATGGGCATTCATTCATGGTAATCTTTATGAATGGGCATTCATTCATGATATAAGTGATATATACATTGATGAAACATGGGCATAAGAAAAGTATGATTGGAATAGTATGATTGCTAAAACTTTTGTATGGCGCTTACTTGAGTGCAAAATTTTTTTGTTTCACTCACTTGAGTGCCACATCAGAGAAAAATCGATTATTTTAGTGCCAATTCCAACCAAAAAATTTATGTGGAATTTTTTTTTTCGCTCTTTTTTTTTTCCTTTAGGACCGACGAGGGTCACCAGCGACCCTCGTTAGCCGTAGCAACCTTGTCTAGATTGGGTGAGGGCTACCTCACCCTTGGCCGTGAAGGCCTTAGACAAGGCCACGGGTGACACCGCCCAGAGCAAGCGAGGGTCATCACAACCTCTCCAGTGGTTGACGAGGCCTTGACAACCTCACCCAAGGCCTTCGTAGCTAGATCTGGGCAAGCGCTGCCTTGCCCTCGCTACGAAGGCCCTAGGCGAAGCTGTCGAGGCCGATCGCTAGTGAGGCCATGATGACCCTTGCCCACAGGCAATGTCACTCATGGCCATCCAGAGCTAGACGCTACCTAGAGTGGGCGAGGGCCGTCGCGGCCTTGCCTAGGGCCTTTGTGGCTGAGGGCGAGGCAGTAAAAAAAAAAAGAAAAAAATAAGCAAAAAATAAAAATAAAAAATATTAAGAATAATTAAATAAAATTTCCAGCAGCCACATTGTAAAATCTATAAAACAAGTGGTAATGTGGTATTAGATTTGTGGATGGTGAAATTGTTATTTAGTTAGTTACTTTTAAATAATAATACGGCCACTTGTGACATCTTAAAAACAACTACCAACTATTATTGAGTTTGTGGCTGGTGAAATTGTTATTTCTTTCATGAATTACAAATAGTTGGACAGACTAATAATAAACGGTCACATTTTACGATTGACCATCAATAATTTAAATTGATTATTAAACTTTACATGTGTAAACACGTAACGAAATTCTATTTTTGGTAAATGGAATTTTTGAAATCTACCTAGATTAAGTGGAATTAACCTTTGTCTCCCATAGTCAGGTAAGTACAAAAGAAATCTCCCAAAATCAACACCAATATTGCCACTATAAAATGGTTGATGTTATGAAATACATGAATGAATATTCATATATTCATCTTATCTAATGTACTTATTATGATACATTTGTATCATACATTCTAAGTACATCTCCCTATACAATGAACGTTCATATCCCATATCCAGTACATGTATCATTCGATACATTGATATTAATGATAAGTATATTATTGATCTCCTATAAATAGGAGTTTAGTTTTGATGTACAATTACAACTATCAGAACAACAATCACAATACAGTGAAATATCTGGCTTTCTCTACTATCTCTAGTGTTCACTTGCTTTCTCTTCTCAAGCTTTCTCTACTACCTCTGGTGTTCACTTGCTTTCTCTTCTCAATCTCTTCTCTATTATATATTCTCCACGCAATATTTTACAACACGTTATCAGCACGAGAATCTACCGACCGAGTAAGTAATTTTTGCAAGCACGAAGATCTACTGACTGAGTAAGTAATTTTTGCAAGCATGAGGATCTACCGACTGAGTAAGTATATTTTGTAAGGTGGGTATTCTTTTTATTAATCAACTTATACTTCATCTTCTTCTATCAATTCTTCATTTTTTTTTTCTTGGCCCGAAGCCAAATTTCAAATCTAAAAGTATTCTTCTGCTCCTGAAGTAGCCGTGGATATTTAGAAATTCTTCTAATTAATTTAAGGATTTACTTTTGCAAGGATTATGGCAAATATTGAAAAGCCCAAATTCCACATTCTGGAAGTGAGTGGAAAGAATTATCTATCATGGTGCCTTGACATGGAAATGCATCTCTAAGGGCAAGGTCTCGCTAATACAATCATGGAGGATGGAACCTCAAATGAAAAGGATAAAGCAAATGCGCTTATCTTTATTCCCCATCATTTGCATGAGAGCCTGTAGACTTAATATTTATCCATTCGAGACCCTCATATCTTGTGGAGGAAGTTGAATGATAGGTATGATCATACCAAAACTGTTATCATTTCTCAAGCACAATATGATTGGCAAAATTTCATACTGCAAGATTTTAAATTAGTGTCTGACTATAATTCTACTTTATTTGATATCGTTTCTCGACTTGAGTTATGCGGTATCAAACTCGCTGATGCAGAATTATTAGAGAAAACGTCTCCACCTTCCATGCTTCAAATATTGTATTGCAACAGCAATACCGGTAGCATCAGTTTGCCACATACTCTGAATTAATTTCCGTGCTTCTTACTACCGAGCAAACTAATGAATTGTTGCTAAAAAATCATGATCTTAGACCTACTAGCTCAAAAGCATTGCCTGAAGCACATGCTAACTTTGAGAAAAATACTGGCCATTTTAAGGGCTATAAGCGCAAGCAAGAACATAATCCTAGAAGGGATGGCAAGAAATTTAACCCCCCTAGGAAATCAAACTTTGGCATGAATCATGACAAAGAAAATAAGCCAAAAAAGGTGATTAATGAAAATATTTGTCATCGATGTGGGATGACTAGGCACTGATCACGTACCTATTGTACGCCAAAACATTTTGTTGACCTACACCAGGCATCTTTAAAGAATACGGGCAAGCGTGGTGAATCTCATGCCATTGAAATCAATCCTACTGCCATAACCACTGTTGAGGCCAACAATATATCCGTTAGTAGGACTCCTCTTGCTCCTGAAGTAGCAAATGCATCATTGGATATCTCTGATTTCTTTGAGGACCTCTGATTACTTTGATGAATCAGATTGGTGGATGATAAGTTGAACTTCGAATTTTGTGTTGTTTCCCTTTAAATGTATTACTTTTTATTGTTCTTTATGAAATGCTTATGAACCTTATATAATATTTATTTTTGAAATTTTATTCGACTATATAACTAATATGCAACTTTTATGATACTTGACACTTGAAGTTGTCAATATAAATGCAAATGGAAAATACCGAGAAAAAGGAAGATGTTTGTTTGCTTGATAGTGCAACAACACATAATATATTTCGTAGTAGACACTTTTTCTCGAGTATGACATTGCGTAAGGCACAAATCCATACAATATCAGGTCCTGTTCCGATTATTGATGGTTTTGGGAATGCCACAATTATTTTGCCAAATGGCACCATCCTGCATATTGAGAATGCATTTCTAAGCATTAAATCCAAAAGGAATTTGCTTAGTTTCAAAGATGTACGCCCTACCGAGACAACAGAAACTCTCAACGGATCCTCCGCGCGCTGGGCATACCTCGTCAATGGGTACCATATTGAGACTGTTTATGAATAAGATAAGGAATATATTGGCATTTCCTCTTATAATATGGGCCTAAAGACCATCCATGAGAAGCTAGAAGCTTCTTCTATGGGTTTGTATTGTGTCATGATTAAGGCTGTTGAAACCTACGCCACCACATCCTGGAGATTAGTAAGCCTTGATCAGTTTGGACTATGGCATGATCGCCTTGGTCATACTAGCGCTTCAATGATGCGTAGGATAATTCAAAATACAAAATGACACCCTTTAAAGGATATAAATGTATTGTTGTCCAAATATTATAATTGTGAGGCTTGTTCACAAGGAAAGCTCATTATCAAACCTTCTATAACAAAAGTTAATTTTGAATCTTTTTTATTCTTGCAAAGAATTCAGGGTGATATTTGTGGACCAATACAACTACCAAGTGGACCATTTCGATATTTTATGGTATTAATGGACACATCCTGTAGATGGTCCCATGTTTGCCTATTATCTACGCGTAATGTCGCATTTGCACGTTTACTTGCGCAGATTATAAAGCTCCGGGCACAATTCCCCGATTATCCAATTAAGAGCATAAGGATGGATACTGCTGGTAAATTTATATCAAAGAGTTTTGATACATATTGTGCTTCACTCGGAATCGAGCTTGAGCACTCGGTTGCATATGTTCATACTTAAAATGGATTAGCAGAATCCTTGATTAAACGTATCCAAATCATTGACCGCACTCTATTATTGAGAATGAATCTTAACGATACAGCATAGGGTCATGTAGTTTTGCATGCGGCAGCTCTAATAAGATTATGCCCCATTGCTAATCTTTTACAATCTCCCCTTCAAATGGTCCTTGGTTATGAACCAGATATTTCACATTTACATACGGGTGCCTGTAGCACCGCCAAAAAGGACGAAAATGGGTCCTCAACGCCATTTGGGCATTTATGTTGGGTTTAATTCACCGTCTATCATTAGGTTCTTGGAACCAACTACTGGTGATCTTTTTACTGCTAGGTTTGCACATTGTCATTTCAATGAGACTAGGTTTCCATCAATTTGGATACCTACAACTTCCATGACTGCAAAACAAAAACCAGTTAAGGTTTTCTCTTGGAATGAAAAAAATTTATCTCAATTAGACCTAAGGATTCCTGAATGTGAAAACAAGGTGCAGCGCATAATCCATTTACAGGCTATGGCCAATAGACTTCCTGATGCATTTAATGATGCTACTAAGGTAACGAAGTCTCATATTCCAACTGCAAATGCTCTAGCTATAATAGCTATTCCCGAAGAACAAGCTAAAATGGATCAAAATCCCCCGCACTTGAAGTGTGGTAAACCGATAGAATCAAAAGATACTGCTCCTAAAAAACGAAAGGGAAAGAATCAGGAATCCACTCCAAAAGAGCCTGGCGTCGTGTTTGCTCCCGAAGAACTTATTGCCCCTAAAGAGACGCAAAGCCATAAAAAGAACACCAATCCCGAGAATACTGAGAATTCCATTACATATTATAATGAAATTTGAGATCGAAATGAAATCATCATTGATGATGTTTTTGCATTCTCAGTTGCTCATAAAATTATGAATGATGATTGTGAGCCGCAATCTATTATTGAATGTCGTCAAAGGCAAGATTGGCCTAAGTGGGAGGAAGCAATTAAGGCTGAATTAGCTTTCCTAACTAAACGAGAGGTTTTTGGACCTGTAACTCGTATCCCCGATAATGTAAAGCCCGTTGGATATAAGTGGGTATTTATCCGAAAACAAAATGAGAAAAACGAGGTTGTCAGGTATAAAGCCTGACTCATTGCCTAAGGATTCTCCCAGAGACCAGGGATTGATTATAATTAGACATATTCACCTGTGATGGATATGAATACATTTCGTTTTCTCATTAGCCTAGCAATCTTTGAAAGATTAGAAATGCGTCTTATGGACGTTGTGACGGCATATTTATATGGCTCATTAGATTCTGATATTTATATGAAAATTCTGGAGGGATTCAAAATGCTTGAAGCATGCACTCCCCGCAATTTATTCTCAATAAAATTGCAAAGATCCTTGTACGAGTTAAAGCAATCCAGTTACATGTGGTATTAATGCCTAAGTGAGTATCTAATTAAGAAAATGTACAAGAATGATCCTATCTGCCCATGCGTGTTTATTAAGAAATCGAAAACCGGATTTGCTATTGTAGCAGTTTATGTCGATGATATAAATTTAATTGGAACTCCAGAAGAGTTAGCTGAAACTGCTGAATATTTGAAAAGTGAGTTTTTTTTTTTTTGGTCAGTCCTACTCTATTCCTATTCTACACTCATTCTCAGACTTTTGCCCTGCCCCTTGCAGGGCGTGGGAGTCGAAACCCACTCTTGAAACTTACGCATCCCCACCCCATCCCCCCGAGAATGTGGGGATTTGAACCCCTCACCTCCTCCTTCCATGTTGGAAGGGTGGCCACTAGGGCGAATCCCAGTGGTTTGAAAAGGGAGTTTAAAGTTAAAGATTTGGGTAAAACCAAACTTTGTCTTGGTCTAGAGCTTGAGCATAAAGCAAATTGAATAATCGTCCATCAATCAGCATACGTTGAAAGATTGCTTAAACGCTTCAACATGGACAAAGCTCACCCATTGAGCACCCCTATGGTTGTAAGGTTTCTAAATTCCCAAAAGAACCCATTTCGTCCTAGAGAATCAAATGAAGATATACTTGGTCCTGAAGTACCATATCTCAATGCAATTGGGGCTTTGATGTACTTTGCACAATGTACGAGACCAGATATCGCTTTTGCAGTAAATTTATTGGCACGATTTAGTTCTGAGCCAACTCGGAGACATTGGAATGGAATTAAACATATTTTTCATTATCTCCGAGGAACCATAGATTTAGGATTATATTATTCCAAGGATTCCATTAACTCTAGTTTAGTTGGATATGCTGATGCTGGATATAGATCCAATCCACATAAGGCTTGCTCTCAAACCGGGTATTTATTTTGTTATAATGGCACCGTTATTTCTTGGCATTCTACGAAGCAATCGCTAGTAGCTACATCTTATAACCACTATGGGATTATTGCTTTATATGAAGCTGGAAGAGAGTGTGTTTGGTTAAAATCCGTTATAACGCATATTCATAATTCTTGTTGTTTAATACTAGCTACAAATTCTCCCACTATAATTTATGAAGATAATGTTGTTTGTGTAGCATAAGTCAGGGGGAGATATATCAAAGGTGATAGGACCAAGCATATCTCGTCGAAATTTTTCTATACTCATGAACTCCAAGAAAGTCGACAAATTGATGTTAAACAAATTCGATCAATAAATAATCTTGCAGATCTTTTTACCAAATCATTGCCAACATCAACTTTTGAGAAATTAGTATATGGCATTGGTATGCGGCGAGTTCACAAGGTGCAAGATTGATTAGCCCCAGCAGTGGCTACATGGCTCAATTGAGGGGGAGATATTATGAAATATGCATTATAGCATTGATATGCAGCGAGTTCACAAAATGCAAGATTGATTAGTCCCAGCAGTGGCTATATATGCATTGCACTCTTTTTTTTTCTTTTTGTCCGGTTTTTTCCCATAGGGTTTTTCCAGCTTAAAGTTTTTAACGAGGCAATTAATGCATCTATAAATGGGAAAGATCATAACATTTGTGCTCAGCACTCTTTTTCCCTTTTGTCCGATTTTTGTTCCACTAGGTTTTTCCAGCTTAAAGTTTTTAATGAGGTAGTATCATTTGATGCAAATTCATAATAAATACAATGAATATTCAATGGGGAGTGTTATGAAATACATGAATGAATATTTATTATATCATTTGATATAAATATACTTATTATGGTACATTTGTATCATACATTCTAAATACATCTCCCTATACAATGAACGTTCATATCCCCTATCTAGTACATGTATCATTCGATACATTGATATTAATGATAAGTACATTCTTGTTCTCCTATAAATAAGAGTTTAGTTTTAATGTACAATTACAACTATCAAAACAACAATCACAATACAGTGAAATATCTGGCTTTCTCTACTATCTCTAGTGTTCACTTGCTTTCTCTTCTCAAGCTTTCTCTACTATCTCTGGTGTTCACTTGCTTTCTCTTCTCAATCTCTTATTTATTATATATTCGCCATGCAATATTTTACAACAGTTGAGACTCTAATTGATGTAGAAGTACTTTTCACCGTTCAAGTCCTTTAATATCTTCCTTTAAGCACATCAATATTGCCACTATAAAATGGTTGAGGCTCTAATTGATGTAGAAATACTTTTCACCGTACAAGTCATTTAATATCTTCCTTTAAGCACATGTTGATGCGGTTGCAAGGTACGCGAATGTATTTTAAGTGGTGTTGAAGAAAGTATGGATAGGTCCAAGTGTGTGGGGATAGATGTCGATGGATAAATGAATATTGAAAATAGAATACGATCACCACCAAGGCCTAAAGGACGCACCACTCGCTAAGGAAGAAATCGGGATTGACTAAATTCATCACCAAAACTTAAAGAATGAATCTCCCACCAAGGATAATGGATTTCAGGATAGAAAAGCTCACCACTAGGGGCTAAAGGAAAACCACTAGTCGAGGATAAAGGGCTTCTTGGTTCACCATCAAAGAGTAATCCACCTTTCAAGGATTAGAAAAAATAAAAATAAAAAACAGAAGCTAGGATAAGGATTATCCATTCTCTAAAGTTATTCGCTCACTGAGAAAAATCTCAAATATTCATTTACTGAAATCAACATCTGTTTTACAGATGAGATTTTGCGTTTCTATTTTTAGAGATGAAAGAGAAGACTCTTTGAATTCTTGGAACCGAATAGACTCTTGGGGGGAATTGACCTTAAGACTCTTAAAAGCAACACCACAATTAAGACTCATAAAAAGCTATGAATAAAGAGACTCAAATGCATGCGACTAATTATTGTTGCGACCTACTCTTGAGGGGTCGCCCTCGATGAATACGTTTAGAGGTATTTGTTTATGAGATAGTCCAAGTGATACATACAAGCTAAGGTCTCGAATGGACCTTCACTTGACAACCCCACAAATGAAGTTTCTATCATAAATGTGGTCTCTCCCAACATCATACCTTTTGTGACATGGGATTTGCAATTTAAGTTCAAATTGATCCTAAAAGTTCCACGAAAAGGAGCCGCCACTAACCTATTAAGGTCAACTACAAGCCAAGTGATGAAGGAGATGATACCTCACATTTTATGCAACCAAAGATTTATGAATCGGGGACTTTATTACACTAATTGTCTAATTAATGCATTTTCAATACCTAATCTTGATCATTTGTTCATTAAAGTGACCAAACAGTCTTTTTACCAATTATGAACCCTAAGATTCTTGTCTACTAAGCGTCCAAGCAATAAGTGTATATTATGGTCATAGTGATTTAACCTAACCATGCTAAAGTAAAAATTAACAGCCAATTATTTAAAAAGCACAATGTGACGTTTTTAGAGTCAAAATGAAAGTGTGTATATAGCGACCTAGCATTGTCTCTCAAAAGTAAAAAAGGATTCAAAGTCCTATTGTGGAGCCTTGAATTTTTCATTTTTGGGTTCAGTTTTTTATCAAAATATTTTCTCCTTTTTTTATGCTAAACTAGTTTTAAACTAGAATTAACACTAAAATTCTAATGAAGCTAGTCCAAATCTAAATTACAAAGAAAATTTCTGAATTTTTCTGAATTTTTAATTTTGTATTACTTTTTTATTAATTCTGGGAAATGGACTTCGGACAAGGGCAGGGAACCCGGTCTGATTACTGGTTTGACCCGGACCCTAAAGATCCGGGTTGGGTTAGGATTCGGACCGGCCTCTAGGGCCCGGTCCTAATGTGGTTATGGCCCGATGGACTCGGGCTATAACAACGATACGACCCAAGTTGTCAATTTCCCCATTTCTAGTCATTCTAAGCCCAATCAGCACTCAGCGCACACGCTCAATTCGGTCCAACCGATTCTCTTAACCCAATTTGAATATCGGCCCAATTAATTGAGCCCTTAACACCTCAGTCCAAATCATTGGACTTTCTAATCAGCTCGTCTTTAATTCAACCTTGCCGGCCCCAACAAACATATCCCACCCAAGCTTCATTATGACATTTTTAACATTTTTTTTTATTTTCTATTTTTTATTTCTTTTTCCTATATAATTTTATTATTTCCCTGCATCTTCTTCCCCAAGAGCTCGTCGTCTTCTTCCCGAGCTTGCCTGCACCAAGAACGACGCCTCCTTCGGACAAGATTTCGCCAAAGCTCCGGTCATCATTGGATCACCCTCCGTCAGTCGTCCATTCTGACCACCACCGGACCACCATATCGGCTGCTGCTGGTCTATCATCGACCACAATCAAGACAAACTCATTCTAAATCGGCTGTGGTTTTTCGATCAAAGCAACATTAAAAAAATTTCGTACCATACCATGAGCACATCTACATAGCAAATGGAAGGGAATGGGGAGCTAACTGTAGCGGACTCAAACCGCGGGCATTGCCGGTATGTAGGGGGGTCTCCGGCTGGAAGTTTTATCCATGACAAAAGTACATCACATTAGAGATATTTAAAATATTTTTTAAAGATAATTGAAGATATTTTTCTTGATTTTTCATATCTTTCGTAATGGTGTATTGATTGTGCATAACTTGATTGGTTTGTTGCCTAGATAATCATCTAAAAAAACCCTATAAATAAACTCATTTATTATTTATCAAAACACAAAAAACATATAAAAAAATTCCACCATTTTTTTTTTTTTTTTTTTTTGCTTTATTCGTATATCATCATTTGAGATAACTTATGCCGCTTGGGCACTTCTCCATCATTTTCCAAAAGTCAAATTTTGACTTTTTCAAGTAGTCTTCGTCATCGTTTGCTCGTGACTTTTATTTTCCACAAAGGTTTTTTATTTTAAATTTTTTTTTTGGCCATGACGATGACAAAGGTTGATGGTGATGAATCAAAGCGTGTATGTAGTTAGAATAAGGGGTTGGTATTTGTGAGTCTCATCATTTTAACTTCACTCATCTATAAATATCTTGCCTAATGAAGTAAGTTTCATGTATTTCCTTCCCTTTTCAGATCCTCAGCTGTGTTGAGATATTCCCTGCACTGAACAAAAAATTGAAGAACGAGACCATCTTTCTCTCTTGTATATTCATATTGGTGATTCAATGATTAGCGTGATTATGGACGTATTTGAGCAATAGCTATTTTGGGGATTGCAATAAACTAAAATTTCATGGAACTTGATGAAAAGGGAAAGGGTTAAGAAAGACATAAAAGGAGACGTCACAAATTGACTTTATGAAAATGATGTATGAAGTCTTTCACAAGTTGCATTGTCCACTTCACAAAACCCACAATGGAAAAAATCTGTTCTCACTGCTGGTTAGATATTATAATTGGTTTCATGATCGAGACAACTTGTACACACGCAATAGGTGAAAAAGTTAAGATGTCGGTCCAATCTTCTACATCGACACAATTGATCACATTGTTTATATTTGACAATTGCGTAAAAATTACTTTGGGTACTGCACTAAACTAGAAGTTCATGAAACTTGATGAACAGGCAAGGGGCTAAGAACGACTTACAAAGAAATATTAAAACTTGAGTTCGCGAGAACGATGTATGAAGTCTTTCACAAGTTGCGTTGGCTAAATACTAGAAAGATGCTGTGTGAAATTTGACCACAGTACAGAACTTCAAAGAACACCATGAAAGCAATTATAGTAACTAACCAGTAGCTAGAACGTCATAATCTTTGTAGACAACTGATGTTCTATAATTTTATCTAAAGTTATTTAGAGTTAGACTGCATCGAAAAGATTTTCTTGTTAATTGCCATTTGTAGATCAATTATTTTTACTGAATTGAGAAGATAAATTTGTATTCTATTATGTAAAAATCATGTTAGATATCACTTTGTCGCGACCAAAAATTTTGGGTGCACCACCTAGGGTTTGGCTAATGGATTGATAAGCCTAGACTTAGCTCGGGCTATCCCAAGCCATTACCAATTCGCGACTTAAGTTCAAGTTTTTATCATGCAAGTGGATTTTATCTAGGAGTCGCCACTAATCTATTTTTAGTGAGTCGATTAGAAACCCAAGTAAAGTAATGAGAGATTTACTTTACTCCTACGAACTAGAGATCATGGGTACAAGAACTTGGTTAAACTAGATTTCTCTAATGCCTTTTCGGTACCATTCTTTTATTTTCAAAAATATTTTTGCAAGTAGCTTAAATTGATTTCAAATCTATTTCCCTAACATGTGAGGTGATCATACGAGTGCGCAATCCACCAATTTAACACCCAGATAAAATAATTAATAAATTGCTAAACTTACCTCAAAGCAACGAAAGCATCTGCAATGTTAATTAAAATCCACATTAACAACCCTAGATATAGTTTCTGATTAACACGCAATTTTTGTTTTGTTTTCACTTAATTAATGAAAATCATGCAATATGCAATGCAATATTAACTAAATGACCTAATTCTAATGACATGTAATTTCTAATTAAATGGGCCTAGCAAAATAAATACTAAATGACATGCCTTTCAATGAATCTAACCCTAATGACGTGCATATGACATTTTTTTTTTCTTAAAGGAATGCATTTTATTATAAATAATGAAACTAATTTAACCTAAGGCATTTTTGTATTTTTTATGAGATTCGGAATTAAATAAAATGTGAAAATTATCTAGCTAGATTAAGATCCTATTCAAATTATATTAGGAATTAGGTTAAACTAAATCCTAATTTAAACTAAATTATTATCTTAATCCAAATAATCCTAGAATGCAATCTATCTAAAAAATCTATCTAAACTTAAAATTAATTAGAAAGTAAAATTAAACATGCAATCTTACCCTAATATGTCATGACGTACAAAATATGCCCAAATTCTACATGACATATGCATGATGATTTTTTTTTGTTTTTCTTTTTTTTTTTAATTTCGAAATTAATAATTGCCAAGTAATTAAACATGCAATCCAAGTTTAAAATAAAACTAGCATCCTAAATTGATTTTTTTGGATTTTGGATTTTTGGATTTTTATTTTATTTTTAAAATTCGAAATAAAATTCCTAATCTAAATATATAAACCCTAAAACAAGCAATAAACCTAATTCTAACCACATTTTTTTGATTTTTTTTTTTAAGAAAACTAATTTAAGTAACACCACATCAAATCAAGCAATATTGATACCCAAATTGATGAACCATATCTCGTGCATGAGATCGAGTTGGCCAATTTCACATAAATCATGAATTGAATCTCGGGCGGGAGATTGGATTAGCGATTTTTTAAGTAATTGCGAGTCAGATTCCGGGCGCGAAAATCGGACTGACAATCACTAAATTTCAAGGTAATTTCATATCATGCAATTTCAATTTCACATAAAAGGGATAATTACACTAAAAAGAAAATAATATGAAATATCAACAATAATAAAGAAACAAAAGATAAATAAGCAAAAGAAAAGAAAAATAAAAATTACCTAATTTTGCTTTTTTCTTTTCTTTTTTTTTTGCTTTCTTTTTCCTCTTTTCTTTTTTCTTTTTTTCTAAAAAGAAAAAAAAAGAAGAAAAAGGCCGATGGCCGATCGGCGAGAGGGTTCCGGCGAGACTCCGGTGAAGCGGCGTGGGCGCAAAGCAGCGGCTCGGACCGGGAGCAGCGGCGGTCGATGGAGCAACGTCAAAGCGGGGCGCTCGGGTCGCGGATAGATTGGGCGAAAGGCAGCAGAAGCCCGACTCGGATCTGGATCTAGTTGGGGCGTAACGGCGTCGAGCGGCATCGAATTGGGAGTCGAGGCGGAGGCGGCGTCGGGGCGGCACGCATCTAGATTCGGTGGGGGCGGAGCTCGGGCGCGGGCGGGCGTTGTGGCTGTGGCGCGTAGAGACGGCTTCGCAGGCTGCAAGTGAGGTGCGACAGGGCTTGGCGTCAAGGCGGCGTGGGTCGTCGGGGCTCGCGGACGGAGACCGGCGGCTACGTCGGCGCGGGGAAGGCGGCTCGGCTGTGGCACGGCTCGAGACGGCGACCGCACTGGGTGGACGGCGATGGCGCCGACGGAGACCTCCCCCCCGCGAGGAAGATGAACAGTCACGTGGGGGATTTTTCTTTTTTCTTTTTTTTTTTCACCTCACTCACTTTTCACCTTTTTCTCTTTTCATGTACTTTTCTTACCCAACGGAAAAAAGAACCCCCTTTTACTTTGCGCGCAATGTATTTTATAGGTCCAAAAAATGTATCCTCGCAACATGTATTTTTTCTTTTTTTGCTTGCGCATGATACCCCTAAATATGTCGTTGAAATATACACAGCGCAATATTCCATTTTGTATTTCTCGCATATTCTATCTAGAAAAATTCCCTCTTTGCACAAAATACACCCCCTAGTGTATATTACCTAAAAATATGAAAAATCTGAACGGAATATGTGAAAAATCTTCCCTTCACCAGCGGCCTAAAATAAAATAAAACAAAAATGAAAATAAAATGTTTCTAAACTATATGCCATGTGTGTTTTTAAAAAAGTTATGTGTCAACACACTTTCAAAAATAAAGATGCTAGGCCAATTCTGTGGATTGACACGATTGGCGAGGGTGTCAGTATATTTCCAAGTTAGGAACTGAAAGTTAAAAATTCAAATTTCACTTACTCCATGAAACTATTCTGAGTTAGGGTCACTTATATAGGTAAATAAAACGAATTTAATCAGTTCAAGGGCTGATAAAATGTTCTAACGGGCCTTCAGTTAGTTAGCCTACTTGTGCTGGATTATAAAAAATAAAAAGGTGTTGGCCATGGAAAAAATATATATTGTTCATAATTGTGATCTTCTTTTGGTTTATTTTTGGAAAAAGCTTGACATAGTAACGTTGCAGTCTTGAAAACCACCCCCACACCCCCCCCCGGCTCCATATTTTCCCCGTGGAATTTTGAGTGAAATTTGTTAGTTTTTTTTATTTATGTCCGAATTAAAATTTGCTCTTCAAATTTGCTACGTGGATTTGAAGCTATCTCATGTGAAATAGATTTTATATCAACATTAAGTTATTAAATTAAAAAAAAAAATTGTTCATTTCTCTTATCCACACAATGTTTGCAATCTTCTACTAATCAAGCTAAATTATTAAAGATTTTATATCAAGATTAAGTTATTAAATAAAATAAAAAAAGTTCATTTCTCTGATCCACAAAAAGTCTGCAATCTTCTACTAATCAAGCTAAATTATTAATTAATCAAATGTTCCATAGCCTGTTGCTTTTGAAGTGATACTAAATGCACAAAATGCACCATTAGTTTGAAGCACTTACGGCACCATTAGGCTAGCATTGACCTTCTTATTATTCTCTCTTTGCTTTATCGGTTTCATGTCACTCTTTAATTTTTTTTTCACATTGTTACAACTAAAATGATATCTAACATGATTTTCACATAATAGAATACAAATTTGTCTTCCCAATTCAATAAAAATAAGTGATCTATAAATGGCAATTAAAGAGAAAATCATTTTTTTTTGGTCGAAAAAAGAAATATTATAGCATTAAAGGAAAGGAGTACAGCATCCCGCAGCTTGTGCATCCGCATACATTAGATCTGAAAGAAAGGAAGGAAGAGAGGAGGCCCAATTCGGTGATAAGCTCCCATTGGGATGGGCATGTGCAGCCTAATGAGCCATCCAATTGGCTTCACGCCTACAGTGGCGAATTCACAGGGTTGCGAAGAGATGAAGCTTGTCTGCCGCTTCTGCAAGTAACAGGCGCATCTGCCATGGCGTCAACGATGGAGTTTGAAGGGCTTCTACCAAAGTAAGGCAATCAGTTTCAAGCACAAGGCGCTCGTGGCGTTTTCCTTGTTGTAGCAGATAGTCAAGAGTGCGGAGCAAAGCCTGGATCTCGCTGTGCAGAGTAGAGTGTGCTGTGTAACCACAGGTAAAGCCATGAAGGAAAGTTGCAGTGTGATCTCTGAGTATACATGCCATAGCACCCTTTAATGTCATCTGTTGATATGCCTCGTCGATATTGATTTTAATTTCTGCAGGATCCGGAGGTCGCCACAGGAACTCTGGTTGGGATGGGGCTTGGGCTGTACCTTGCAGCGATTGGGATGAGATGGAAGAGATCCGCACCTGAGCAAGGGCTTCCTAGACGACCAGCACTGGATTCGGCCGTTTATTCCGAAAGATGAAGGCATTACGAGCTTTCCATATCTGCCATAGCAATGCAGCAAGAAGATCCACAGAAGGTAAGCAACCTCGATTTTCAATCTGATCTGTGAGCCACTCATCCATTCGCCTAATTGAGCTTGGTATAATGGAAATATTAATCTGGGGATGTGTCCAAACACTCCGCGTCCATGGACATAAAAGCAAAAGATGTTCTGTTGTTTTTGGTTGATCTTGATTGCATAGAGGGCATGTGGGGACAGCTGTAATGTGTCTCTGATAGAGATTAGCATTGGTAGCTAGAGCATTTTGACAAACGGACCAAAGGAAAGGGCGAATTTTAGGGGGTAATCTAACTTTCCAAATAGTTTTCCACGGAATCGGAGGAGGTGTATATGATGATGATGCTTGAGTAGGAGGAACATTGTTCTTGGATTGCCATATAGTATGGTAGGCGCTTTTGACTGTGTAGATACCATTCTGAGTTTTGGTCCAAATTACACAATCGGTATCATAAGGAGGGCTCAGCTGTATAGAGATAATCTCAGCAATTATAGATGCAGGAAAATGTTGAGTGATAAGGGGGATGTTCCAGGTGTTATTATCTAAGTTAATGAGGTCCGCTACTATTTTGGGAGCGTCACGATCAACAGGACCTCCAAGAACCCCACTCGGAAGTCAACGATCTTCCCAAATGCTAATAGAATGGCCATTACCAACAGACCATAGTAGGTGAGGTGCAATAGCATCCCTTCCAAGCAAGATACTCCTCCAACCCCAGGACGGTCTTGAACCTAGTTCAGCATAAAGAAAATCCCGAGCATGAAAATATAGACCTTTAAAAAGAGTGCTCCATAAAGAGTTTGGATGCTGAAGTAGACGCCAAGCTTGCTTACCAAGCATGGCTTTATTGAAGTCAAGTAGATCACGAAAACCAATTCCCCCATTATGTTTGCTAGTTTTGAGCGTGTCCCAATTCTTCCAATGGATGCCTGATTTTTTGCCATCACTTTGCCACCAAAAGCTAGCAATTTTATGCTCTATGGACTTACAAATAGACACTGGAATCTTGAAAATAGACATGGCGTATTGAGGAAGTGCTTGTACGACAGCCTTTAGTAAAATTTCCTTTCCACCCTTAGAGATCAAATTTTCTTTCCACCCTTCTAGTTTGGCATTCACTTTTCCTACTAACCAAGCAAACATTTCTTTCTTAGATTTGCCCCAGTCATAAGGTATACCAAGATATTTACCGGCCTTGTCTAGCACAAGTATTCGGAGTTCGTGAGCAAGATTGTCCTTAAGAGTTAGAGGACAGCCCTTACTAAACAAAATGCCGGATTTATTTCTATTGACTATTTGGCCAATAGCATAACAGTACTGATTGATGATGTTAGCCAAATTCTGACATTCAAGTAATTTACCATCCAAAAAGAAAATGGCATCATCCGCAAAAAAGATGTGAGATAAAGTGGGACACCATCTGTTCAACGTAATGCCTTTAAGAAGCCCCATGGTAATTGCTTGATTCATAAGATGAGATAAAACATTTGCCAATAGGATGAATAAATAGGGTGAAAGAGGATCACCTTGGCGAATACCTCTTGATGGTTTGAAAAACTGAAGCAGTTCACCATTAAACTTGACACTAAAGGAGACTGTCGTAGTGCACTGCATAACCCAATGTACCTAGGTAGAATGAAATCCAATCTTGAGGAGATAGTCTTGTAGGAAGTCCCACTCAACCCGGTCATATGCTTTCTGCATGTCCATTTTCAAAATAGCTCGAAATTGCCTCTTGCATTTTTTTATATTTATCTTATGAAGCACCTCTTGCACTATTAAGATGTTGTCTTGTATTTGTCGTCCACTCACAAAGGCATTTTGTTCCCTGGATATGAGTTCAGGCAAGTATGGTTTCAAGGGATTCACTAGCACTTTAGAGATAATTTTATAGCCATAGTCGCATAGGCTAATTGGGCGATATTGATCAAGCCTTTCAAGATGAGGGACCTTAGGAATGAGAGAGATGATAGTCCGATTTAGAATAGGTGACATAACTCCGGATAGAAATAACTGTTGTACAAAGAGCACGAGGTCATCCTGAAGGACATCCCAGTGGTTTTGGAAAAATAAACCATTTAAGCCATCTGGACCTTGGTGCTTTAGCAGCACCCAACTGAAAAGTAGCATCTCGGACTTCCTCCTTAGTGACCGGCGCGATTAAAGATAAGTTCATTTCCTCTGTGATAATACAAGGACATTGATTCAAAATAGGCCCATAATCTCGATTCCCCATTGTCTGATAGAGAGATGAGAAATAATCAGTAGTCATCTGCTTTAAAACCTGAGGATCACGTATCCATACCTGATTATCATCTTGCAGCATGCTAATCTTGTTGCGCTGTCGCCTCTGAATAGTAGTTGCATGAAAAAATCTAGTGTTTTTATCCCCCCACATCAGCCATTTTATGCGAGATCTCATGGCCCAATATTGTTTCTCCTGCTGCCATAATTGTTGTATTGCTGTTTCAGATAAGAGGTCAATGGCTGATCATAATGATGGGGTTGATTCACTTGTTGCTGAAGCTGTTGATATAAGACTGCAAGCTGTTGGTGACCCTTGGAGAATTTTCATCGACTCCACTAAGCTAGGGTAGAGGAAACCAGCGTCAGTTTAGAAGTAAAGGGGGAGGTTGTTGGACTTGTGGATCGCCAAGATCGTGTAATAATATCACGGCATTCCGAGTCTTGAATCCAGAAGGCTTCAAAGACAAAAGGCCTAGTCCGCCGGTGATGTACGCCATCCATAATCAAGAGCAAGGGACTATGATCTGATTCCACAGCTGGTAAAGCAAACACTTCAGCCGTAGGGTATGTAATACACCAGTCCAAAGTGCAGACAGCCCTATATAATCTTTCCTTAACAAAATCCACACTAGCCCTATGATTCATCCAGGTAAAATAACATCCCTTACTTTCAACGTCCATGAGGGAACGATCATGTAAAACATCCCTAAAAGATTGCATTCGTTGCGGATTAGCCATATGCTTACCAACTTTTTCCCAATAATAGAGAATGTCGTTGAAGTCGCCAATATAGAGCCCTGGCAAATTGTTGGAAGCACTAATGAGCCATAAGGTTGCCCAAAAAAGAAGTCGTTGCTGCAAAGAGGCTGGTGCATGGAGACGGGTAAGTCGCATCCTTATACTAGTTGGTAGATTAGTACAGAAAACATCAAAGTAGTCAGAGGAGGAACTTGCCAAGGATATATCTAGCTAGTTATTCCAAAAAAGAGCAAGGCCACCAGCTAAACCAATAGGATTGATAATACTAGAGTTAGGAAACTTGAGCTGTTTTTGTAGACATAGAAGTAAAGGCTGTTGATTCTTAGTTTCCATCAAAAAGATGCCATCGGGCCTCTCCTTAGCCACTAGGGCTTTAAGGGACTGGACTGTCAGGGCGTTGCCCAGCCCTTGACAATTCCAACTCAAGAACTTCATTTGTCCTGCGATGGCTTTTTAAGGCAAGCCACCAGGGCCCATTTTCCAGCTTCATCAGATTCAATAATAGGAGTGTCCATCAGATGAGGTTCGTCAAAAGTGTCATACTGATGTATGCGTGAGTCATAAGGGCAATACCTCTTTAACTTTTTTGTAGTTCTTGCTTTAATATTAAGCTTGCTATGTTGCTGTCGCTTGGGGTTGGAAGAGCCCACTCCTAGATCGTGAATATTTTGCATAGGTGTAATAGCGAGAACAGGCACGATTGATGTGATTTGTTGGGCAGATTGATCTGCAGGAGGTTGTTGCTGAACAGTAGTAGCTAGGTTCATGCAAGTCAAGTCAGTCACCGGTTGGGGTAAGGTGCTGGCCATTGCACTACTTGGACTCTTAACTGGTTCTAAAAGAGGTGCGGGCAGGGGAGTTTCAAGTATAACCTCTTCTTGTGAAACTGTAGGGTATTGATCTGCATAAAACGTTTTCCAGTATGGGCTGTGCTCTCTCACTTCGGCTTTTAGCCATTGGCCATATGCCATTTTGTCTCTGCCATCCATCTTCTCAGCAGTGAAAGGAATAGTTTTGCAATAAGTTGCGTAGTGTCCAAGTATGCCACATGAGTAACAAAAGTGTGACAATCGCTCGTACCAAAAATCCAGCCACAATACTTTACCATTGATTCTTATAATCTGACCCGTCTTCAAAGGATCCTGTAGTTTAAGTTCAACTAGAGCTCGCCCTGCTCTCAAAGAAGTGCCATCCTTATTCTCAGTCTGAATCTCAAGAACTTTACCTATATTTCTAACTGCCTTTTCAATTAAACTTGCAGAACTCCATTCCAGTGGCAACCTAAAGACTTGTACCCAAAAGGCGCAAGTAGAGAAATCGTAGTAATGCAGCGGTGTATTAGGAAGCCAAGATTTAAAATTCACTATATGACCTGAGAAGAGCCACAAACCACCATCCAAAACTCGTTGTTTGTCGAAAGCAAATTGGAATTTGGCGACATAGATACCAGCTTCCCTAGCAGAGATTTCAACCTATTATGTTTTCCAAGCTCGGCACATAGTACTTTGAAAGGCCTGAAGATTAATTGAAGGATTGGATAGAAGTTGACCTACCAGCATCAATTTACATTCCTCCAGTTTCTCCACAGGTGGGGCTTCATACCAGTCGTCAATGCCATGCTTTGGCCAGAGTCGACCCAAACGAGAACACAGGGCAGCCAGTCGATTGTCTTCCTCCTGGTCAGGAGCATCCATGATAGTAGATGACGCAACACCGCATCAAAGTGGGTATCGCAAACACCAGGGTAGGTCGCACGAGCAACAGGATGCATGCAACAAGATTCAATTCAATTGAAAAGCAGATTGTGGGAATTGACCGAATGTGCGAAGACTAGTGTAGGGTACAAATTCAGAGATGGAGAAGAAGAGGAATTAAAGGGCCGATGCTGCCCCAACTCCAATTCCACAAGTCTGAACAGCAATTCGTCGGAGGTATCGAAGACGTCAGTGAGGAGATGCAGGGATGGATAACAGTGAGGTTGGGGTTGGAGAAGGTTAACTACCCTGTGGGTAGATGAAATCTCTACATAGTCAAGAGGAGAAGCTCTACATAGGCGAGATAATTGGATTTAGGGGAAGGAAGGTAAGAGAAAATCACTTTGATGTGGTCTAATTCTAAATAACTCTAGATGAAACCAGGTAAAAAACATGACAAATTTATTCAAGAAAAAAGATCTAGTAAAGTTTCTATTCACTCCTCAAATGAGTTTTATAGTTAAGTAGTTATTCAAAGTTTGAAAAAAGTTCACTTGCAGCAATTAGTCCTTACTGATTTCATTTCCTTTCTAGAAGAAAGAAATAGTGTCTATAATTAAGAATTTTCTATTTGAGATATAGTCTCTAATTACGAATTGCATCTCCATTGCACTTTGTGGTAAAAAAGACACTGTTATTCACAAAGAGTAATGGTGGGGTTAGCGTTAGCAAGGTTATTTATATTTTAAGATATGGGTGAGTCTGATGAAGCCCGTATGTTTAGTAATTAGAGGGACGTTTATTTCTAGACCGACGGGTTGGTAGGAACGGTGGAATGGGTAGTGTTGACTTTAGGCTCATATCATTCATATCAAATAACTTGGCAAGTCTTTCCACAAATCGCATTAGTAAATAATGAGTCCATATTCGTGTCTTGAGCTTTTTAGCAGCGCAGTTTCGCGTCAACAAAACTGATAACGTGTTAGCACGACCATATGTACACTTATCGCAAGACTACCGCGTAGACTAAACAAGCCATCGATTTGTGTTAGAAAAGCTATAGAATCAAAACTTGCGCATTATAAATAAGACCGAAGCCACTTGTGATCATCTTAGAAACACACCACACTTTCGTTGGAGTTTTTCCAATCACTAAGATCCTACACTTATTTAACCCCCAGTACTCAGCCATCATTATCTTCCATATCTTGCTGACCTTAAAAGGACATAACCATGTCGTCCCAGAAATCGAACCCTCTTCCTCGTTCTCAAGGATACACGGTCGGCACCGGTTTACCTGTTAATTATCTTCAGGAACACCACCACCACCACCACCACCACCACCATCATCATCATCTTCCGCAGCAACAGAAAAACTCCGTCACTTGGTCTTCCGATATTTTTCATTGTTGCGACGATCCATGCAGTTGTTGTTCTTTTTGTCCACTCAAAGTTGTATAATTTTAAGTATAGTTCATGGATGCTGTGATATGTATAATATTGTGGTACGTGTTTCAGGTTGCACAACGCTCTTTTGCCCATGCGTCACTTTTGGGAGGATCGCGGTGTTCGTGGACGAAGGATCTTCATGTATGTATTTGTAAACTAGTATTTTATTTTTTTTCACAAATCCATTATCCCTCATCCTCAACCTCCACGAACCATCAACCTTTTCGTAATTGCAAACCCCAGCCATGCTTATCTTGCAATCTCAATCTGAGGCAGGACGACATATGCAACCATCGTACACCTCTGAGTAAAGCAGAAACACAGAGAGAGAGAGAGAGAGGAGAAGGAGCTGCTCAGACAGCATGGTAATGAGCTGTGGAGAGCAGAGAGACAGATGGTTAGGCTTTGAACGATGGCGTGTGCAATTTTTTGAGTTAAATCTACAAGTCTGCGTTTGAAAATTTGTGAATGCGTGCCACATTTCCGAACAGCAATAGCCATTTCGTACTTGAAATAATGTTTTAAAAGATTGAAATATCCAACATCGTTTGCCATGGGCTTAGATGCTCTCTCTCTCTCTCTATATGATCTTCTTTCATTTATTGGTTTAAACTTTTGATTTGACGTTTTAATTTTATATCAAAGCCAGGTTCAAGTAAAGTTCATTCTGCATCCCTACCTCAAATTGCACATGTATATCTTGTTGGAAATTTCCTATAATATGGGCTTACATTAATTAATTAATTTTATATTTTAAATAATCGGGTTAATGGATATTCCAATCTTTGTTAAACTCTTGAGTGATCTTATTGAATTGGGTTTTGACATCTATTAATAATAGGCCTAAGCAAATGTGTTTAACTGAAGCTCGTAATGGGAGGGGCCCAGTTGACACGTTATTAATTAGGGTTTACTAGGTCCCCACTCTAGCTTAGAAAATGGTATGTTAAAACTATCAATTGCTTAATCACATTGAAAGCTGCTATATTGAAATATGTCATAGAGGGGAAGATATGGTATTCCAATAGGTCTAGTATCAAAGTGATCTATTTTTCTTTAAGTGAAACAATGGCTCAAGTAGGTATGTTTTAATTCCGTTATGCTTATCCATTTCGGTGTTTTACAGTCATATATGGATCCGATTGTTCTTGATTAATCAATTATTCATATTAATAATTTTCTACATATCAGAGCAAGTTATATATGATTGTAGAATGCCAAAAAAAAATTATAAACAAATTCGAAATTTTCCTCTTTGAGCTGAATATTGTCGTTATTTTCTCATGTGGATTTTTTGCTTGATTTATTCTGAAACCTTTGGGCTTTTGTTCTACATGTCAAGATCTTTCCAACCATATATAATTTGTAAAATTTCATTGAGAATTGAGAGAGAAATTTAAATTTGAAATTCTAGGGTTTATATATGAAAAAGTTCTAGAATTTTCAAATTACTTGCAATTGCTTGATGTTGGTTATAAATCGTTGCATGAGTATTGTGTTATATATATGTTTTAGCATCATTTCTGTTAGAGAAAACTCCTTTATTGTTTTGAAGTTGACAAAACCTTTCCAAGTCTATATCGGAAGATCTCAAGACTTTATTGTCAAAGTCTAAAGACCGACAGGCCATCACTCAAAGTCTATCCTCACCGACAGTTCTAGACTGAAGTATGAAGACTTATCCAAATGCAGGATTTTTATCCAGATCCAAGATTATCTTCAAAGTTTCGATTCGTATGGTTATTGTAAGATCTTCTACCTGGATTTCACATATACTTGATTGATTATTCTTATTGGAAACTACTCGGATATGAAGATCTTTGAAAAGCGAACAAACTTGGAAGGTTCTACTTATGGAAACTCAAGATCCTGATTTGTATGTGCGAACAGAATTGACGGGCTTTCAACACAAATCATCTAACGACTCGAGATCACCTTAATTGATTCTGTCCAATGGGTAGATTGAAAGAATTCCTTTATAAAGTGCCAACGGTCAAGAAGGCATGAATGAGTATTTAAGGATTGACTCTTTAGTTGTTCGAATGGTACTTGAAAGAGAATTCCAAAGTCTGAAACTTTCTACTCTCTCGCTTTTTCATTCATCGAGCAAAACATTGTATACAAAAGAGAGAAACTTTTTGTGAGACTGTGTGAGAGTTCGGTAGAAACTCATCACTGTGATAGTCGAAATCATGAGTTGTAACACCTCTTTTGATCCTTAGTGGAATCCAGCCAATAGGTTGTCAGCAAGAAGAGTGGACGTAGGCTTGACCTAAGTCGTACTACTATAAACTTTGTGTTCATATTCTCTTTTCCCTAAACTCCTTACTTTTATGTATTGAGTGTTTATTTGCTCAAGTTGAAATATGTTTAGTGTTTATCGTTTTCTAAAAGGGAAAATTATTTTTACCAAGTCCTGCGAAAATTTTTATACTCACTTATTCACCCCCCCTCTAGGTGTATTCACTAGCCCTTTCAATTGGTATTAGAGCATGTGTGCTCATTTTATTGAAGTGTTTTTACTTCTGAATTAAAGATCTATAGCTAGTATTTTGGTTCCAGGTTTGGTTGAAGGTCAGAGCAATACTAGACCTCCTTACTTTGATGGAAAGGAATACAATGTGTGGAAAAACAAGATGAAAGCATTCTTGAGATCGAAAGATCTACTGGAATGGGATGTGGTAGAAAAAAGAATCATTCCCAAAGCTACACCAACTTTAGAAAGAGGAAAGGAAGTTATAGAGGCTAGCGAGATGACACAAGCAAAAATAATCAAGAGACAAGCTCTTAATGCTAAAGCTATATACTCCTTATATTGTGCTTTATCTCCTACTGAGTATAACAGAATTTCATCTTGTGAAACAACAAAAGAAGTATGGGATAGGTTGCACGTTACATACGAAGGAACTGATCGAGTTAAAGAAACAAAGATCAATATTCTACTCGGACAGTACGAAGCCTTCAAAATGAAGCCGGGAGAATCCATCATTGATATGTTCAGTCGTTTCACAGAGATTGTAAACAGTCTAGCATATCATGGACAGCCAATTTCTGGACAAATGAAAGTCACCAAATTGCTGCGAGGACTCTCCAAAGACTGGAATCACATAAAGACTTCAATAAGAGAAACCCAAATGATCATGCCTCTCTTAATGGACGAATTAGTGGGCACACTTCAATCTTATGAAGTGGAACAAATCAATGAGGAAGAAGATCCCAAAGGTAAGAAGTCAATTGCTTTAAAATCTAATGATGACTCTGATGATATAGATTCAGAAGACAACCTGGACGATAAAGAGCTAGCACTCATGATTAGGAAGTTCATAAAGTTAAATAGAAAAGGAAGAAAGTTCAACTAGAGGAAACGGAGTACTCAAAGACTTCAAAATAAATCAACTGAAGACAATGAGACCAACAAAGATGTGATTTACTTCGAATGCAAGAAAAAAGGACACATCAAACCCAACTGTCCTCTACTGAAGAAAAAGAAGGGAAACACTGAGAAATTCAAAAAGGCTCTCAAAGCAGAGACATGGAGCGACACTGAATGTGAAGAGAGTGATGAAGAATATGCCAACATCTGTTTAATGGCAAAATCAGAATCAGACTCAGACTCTGAAACTGGTTTAGACCCAGACTCAGACTCAGATAAGGAAATCAAGGTTAGTAATTTTAAAATTCTTGCTAAAGTCTCAAAATATATTGATGAACTCTGTCTCAATCTCAAGGTATATTTTAAAAGAATTTCCGAACTAAAGAAGGAAAATTCCAAATTGAAGCGAAAGGAAATTTCTTGGAAAGAAAAATTTGAAGATCTAGACAAAAATTTTGTTACTTTGAAAGAAAATGCCGATTCTCTTTCAAAGGAAAATATCTTTCTGAAAGAAGATATTTCAAATATTTAAAAAAGATTTTCAAAAGGATCTAAGAAGCTAGATAAAATTCTTTCAATACAAAGACCTTATTTCAACAAATCAGGTTTAGGAATGATACCAGAAACTATTCATTTAATTGATTTTCCAAAAGTAAAAGAAATAATCATACAAAGACCTACAAAAACCTTCTACAAAAATCATTTTCAAAAAGTTTTTGTAAAACCTGTTGGCCAAAGTGCTCTCAAATGTTCAAAGTGTAACAGCTCAAAACATTTCGAGAAGGATTGTCCTAAAGTTTGGAGACCTGTTAAGAGAGATTAGGCAAAGACTGTTTTTGGTACTAACTCCCCTAAACTCAAGAAAATGTGGGTACCAAAGAAAACTTGAAATATTCTTATAACTGCAGGTCACTATCAAGAAAAAGATCAAATGGTATTGGACAGTGGCTGTTCGAGACATATGACAGGAGATTCAAGCTGCTTTATAAAGCTTATTCAAATAAATGGTGGAAAAGTTTCTTTTGGTGGAAATACTTGTGGCATCCTAGAATTTAAGGGCATGTCCTAAGGTGCCCTAGAGCTTTTTTTAATAGGTAATGAATTTACCTATTTGGTTGTGTTTTAATTTTTGTTCTCTCTTAAGGCCTTGTGCCTTGTGCCTTGTTTGTTTTTAATTTAAATTGAGCTATAAGATAATTATTAAAGATAAAATTCTGTGTTGCCATGCTTGTTATAGATTGTTTGTTATAGATTTAGTATTATAGAATTTTAATCTGGTAAAATTAATTGTTAGTTTTAAGTTTAATTTAGAAAAGGGAGTGGATTGGGCCTTAGGCCCAATAGCATGGACTTAGGCCCATGGTTGGAGGGCCTAAGGGTGGGCCGTGTGGGCCAAGCCCATAAGGCCCAATGGGCCTTGTGTGGTGCCGTGCGAAGGAAGGAGGGGGAGGGTTTGCATGCCTCTCCCCAAGTGTCCTAGTGTGTATGCCACTTGGCATACATGCTTAGGGTCTTCCTTGTAATGATTAGGGAGAAGAAGAAAAGAGGAAAGAAAGGGAGAGGAAGAGAGAGAGAGTGCCGTGCGAAGGGAGAGGGAGAGAGAGAGAGTGTCGTGCAAGAGAGAAAGAGAGAAAGGAGAAGGAGGAAGGAGGAAGGAGGCTCGCGTGAGAGGAGGGGGAGAACCGCCGTCCGCCGCCGCACGCCGCCGTCCGCCGCCGTTCCCGTGGGTTTTTCTTGGCTAGAGGCAAGTTAGGATCCATCTCCTTCCCTTGCTTGTGTGTTTGCATGTTGGATTTTGTTGGTTTAAAGCTACGAAAATGGAGTGAGAATGCTTGGATGTTGAGAGTGTGTGCTGTTTTCGCATGAACCAGTGAAGTCAGAAACTTGTGAGGGCTTGCATGTGTGTTTGGAGTTCGATTTTGGCTTGGATCTCTTCATAAAAGTTGCAGATAACATCTTGAAATATAACATACTGAAATTTCGTGAAAAATGATGGAGATTTGAGGGGTCTAAACCTCATATTTCGGAGACCCTAGATCTGGAACTGTTTTTCTGACCTTGAGGTGAGTTCGTGGTTTGCATGTTGGTTTTTACTAAGAATCACTCTTCGACTTCTCATGAAACTTGTAGAGCACATCTTAAGGATGAACATACTCAAATTTGAAGCAAAAATAACAAGTGTAGGCTAGGTAACCAACCTGACCTTGAAGACGATGAAACTGGAGTTGCGATGTGGGTGACCAGAGACTTTGTGGGACCATTTGAAAGTCTTCCTTTGGTAGTTTGGCTTAAGTCCCTTCACGAAAGTTGTAGAGGATGTATAACATATCCAAAAATCAGAGAGAACGAAGAAATGTAAGTAGGTCAAATCTGCATATTTCGGACATAGTGTTCTGTGTATTTCGGTGACTGAACCAGGAGCTTCGTGGGTCTGTAGAAAATTATCTAAAACGAACTTGACTTAGTTTCCTTGATGAAAAGTATAGTTTAATGTCTTAACTACAACCGGGTAAATTTTTATAATTTTCTGAGGTCATATGGGTATTTTAATTGACTTACCAAGAAAATTGTGCGTTCTGCCCTTATCCGAAAACGTGCATAGAAATGGTGGAAAAGTGGTTTACTATGTGGAAATTGTTTTGCCATGTGTTTTCTGCATATTTTTCCATTTTACTATATTTGGATACTATATGCCTTAATTTCATGATTTTAGGATTTATGTGATTATTTAATTAATTTCAATTTGGAATAAATTGGATTTTTATAATTCAAAATGCATGTGGTAAGTAAAAATCCCACAAGGATTTAATCTATATTAGCAATTGCACCTATTGCATGTATGTGTAGATGCTTAATTTATGCATGCACAAGTACTAAGGTAATCCTGTTTTGTCATGACATCATGTGCATGATAAATTGAAAAGTAATTGGCAATGTGATCTATGGTAATGGTTGGAGGGGGAAGCGTTGGCCGGAATGTATAGAGAGATACATGGCCGGATACCTGGGAGTGTCGGGATGCCTGGAATGAGATGGGTGCCGGAAGCCTCGGAGGTCTTTGCCCGAGGGGATACCTCGTGATGCCAGTTGGGATGCGAGATGCCTGGAGCGTTGGGGGTGCCGGATGTTCGGTGGCCATGGTTGGCATAATTCCGGAAGGTTTTTCTCGTGAGACCCGAGTGAGGGTGTGAGTGTATAATATGGGATGGATGATCCCGAGGAAGGAAGATGTGATGATCAATTGGGATTTTCAAAGTGGAAATGGACATGCATGATGTGGCATGATGTGGCATGATGTGGCATGATACGGCATGATGATGACATGCATGTGTAGCATGATATTATGATAATGACATGTATGTATGATATGACATGGTGATGACATGTGTATGCATGATATGACATGGTGATGACATGTGTATACATGATATGACATGGTGATGACATGTGTATACATGATATGACATGAAAATACGATGATATGTATGAATTATACGATATGATGATGTATGTTGGCATGTGCCTGGCTTTGAGGTAAGTATATTGGATTGCATGTGTGGCATGTATGATGTACTTGTTTATATTGTTTAAATGCATTGATTGGTGTTTGGATTCATTTACTTGTTGAGTGGTTGTACTCACCCCTTCGGGGACCTAACATTTCAGATTAGTGCGATGCCTCTCCCTGTTGTTACACGGGGAGTGTTCTACGGCCTACCATCCGATGTGGAGGTCGAAGTGACCGAGATCGATCCGTCCCACCCCCGCCGGGACTAACCTTTTTGCGTGTTCGCGCGATCACATCGTATGACGTGGGCTTATCTGGGGCCCGCCATCCAGAGTACATCTCTGTCCACATCCGCCGCAACGGTGTGATGATGGGGATGTTGCCACCTCCACCGCCCGATGCACCAGGTTAGGTGTGACGGCCTGCACACGTGGAGTGGGGGTTAGCAACTTTTTGGATGGCCGCCACTAGTAAATCGAAGGGAGATCGTTACACGTCGCATTTTAGGGTCGTGTGTCTCTTTTTGAGGAGTGAAGGCCGAGCATAGATGAGTCTTGGCCTATCCCTTTTGTACCGACCCGTGTTGCCCTTCGTTATTTATATGTAAATAAAAGTGGTTCGGCCTCGTGCTTTCATTTAATCAAAGATAGTTGGTGTGTATTGTGTTGGCGTGAGGGAAGCGAAGTGTTGGTGAGACTCGCCTCTTAATTTCCGCTCGGCTGCGCAAAATCCTTAAAACCTTTTTAAAGGAAAAGAAAAGAAAAAATTTTACGCCTAAGCATTGGCTTGAATCTTTCTTTTATCGTTGTATAATTTGTTTCAGTTTTGGTTTCTTTCGCTTGCAGTTTCATTTCTGTGGCGACCCTACCGGGTGGGGGGGGGTGCCACAATACTAAAGGAACAATTGTTGGATGTGGAACTGTGAAGATTAGAAGTCTGACAATCAACAACGTCTCCTTGGTGGAAGGCTTGAACTACAATTTGTTTAGCATAAGTTAACTATGCGATATTGGATTCAAAATCAATTTCCAAGAAGGCATTTGCTTAGGAACTAGTAAAGATCTATCTCAATCTTTTATAGGACGAAGACATGGGAACATCTACCTACTGGATATAAAACCAAAGAGCTCTCAGTGTCTAATCTCTATTCAAGATGAAGAAAATTTTTGGCATAAAAAAACTTGGTCATGTCAATATGAAGCAGATAGCCAAAATTTCCTCAAAGAAACTTGTTCGTGGACTGCCCAATTTGAATTATCAAAAGTTTGAATTATGCACACCATGTGTTTTGGGTAAACATGTTAGAAGTTCTTTTAAACCTATAAATTAAGTTTCTACTAATCGAGTTTTGCAGCTTCCACATATGGATCTTTTTGGACCAACCAGAACTCAAAGTATTGGTGGAAAGAAATACTGCTTAGTAATCGTGGACGATCACTCTCGCTTTACATGGGTATTCTTCTTGGTAAGTAAATCTGAAGCATTTTCTCATTTTTCAAAATTTGCTAAGAAAGTTCAGAATGAGAAATGATATACTATTACAAGCATACGAACAGACCATGGAGGTGAGTTTGAAAATCAAGACTTTGCAAATTTCTATGATGAATTTGGTTTACAGCATGTTTTCTCTTCTCCATATACTCCAGAGCAAAATGGGGTTGTGGAAAGAAAGAATAGATCTTTGCAGGAGATGGCAAGAACCCTTTTAATTGAGAGTAACATATCATCTCGATTTTAGGCTGAAACAGTTTCTACAGCTTGTTATATTATTAATAGAGTATTTTTTGCAATGCTAGAGAAAACTCCTTATGAAGTTTTTAAATGAAAGAAGCCAAATGTTTCTTATTTTCATGTGTTTGGTAGTAAATGTTTTGTTTTAAAAAATGTAAATGATCGAACTGGTAAGTTTGAAGAAAAATCAGACGAATGTATTTTTCTTGGCTACTCAACATCAAGCAAAGCTTATAGAGTATTCAACAAAAAGACCTAGTCTATGGAAGAATCTATGAATGTCAAGTTTCAAGACTCTGCACAGAATCAAGTGGTAGAGACTCAACTTGAAGAGACTGAACCTGCTCGAGATGCTACAAAGTCTACTTCCCCCGCAGAAGCTTAGACTTCTGAAATTCAACAACAGAAAGAACCAAAAGATTCAACTGAAGCGGATGATGAGCAGACTCACATACCAACCAGTAATTGGAAGCATAAGTCTAGTCACCCCAAGGAACTCATCATTGGCAACATTGATGAAGGAATTCGTACCAGATCTAAAAGGCGAGAAGAGTCTAGTGCTTTGGCACTTATTTCTAAAGTTGAACCCAAAAGCATAGAAGAAGCCTTGGCTGATGAAAGCTGAATTGAAGTTATGCAAGAAGAACTCAGATAGTTCAGCATCAACAATATTTGGGAGCTAATTCCTAAACCAAAAGGTAAATCTATTATTGGAGCTAAATGGGTTTTCAGGAATAAAGTGGACGAGAAATGAAAAGTGATCAGGAACAAAGCAAGACTCGTGGCCAAATGATATGCACAAGAAGAATGGATAGATTATGACGAGATCTATGCACCAGTAGCAAGGTTAGAAGCAATTAGATTACTACTTGCTTTTGCTTGTTATAAAAGTTTCAGGTTATTCCAAATGGATGTGAAAAGCGCATTCCTAAATGGATTTATCCAAGAAGAAGTTTATGTGGAACAACCACTTGGTTTTGAAGATCCAAGAAAGCCAAACTCAGTCTACAAACTGAAAAAGGCTCTGTATGGACTGAAGCAAGCTCCTCGAGCCTAGTATGAAAGGTTAAGTAATTTCTTAACTCAAAATGGATTTGTTAAAGGAAAAGTAGATACTACATTGTTTATTAAAAGAGAAGGTAAAGACTTTCTACTAGTTCAAATTTATGTTGATGATATTATCTTTGGATCACCTAATGAAAGTCTATGCAAGAAGTTTTCTAGATGCATGCAGGATGAATTCAAAATGAGTATGATGGGTGAGCTAAATTTCTTTCTGGGATTACAAGTAAAACAGTCAAAGGAATAATTTTTCATTCACCAAGAGAAGTATGCGAAAGATCTCATCAAAAAGTTTGGATTGGAAAACTGCAAAAAGATAGAGACACCTATGTCAAATTATTCAAAGTTGGATAAACATGAAGAAGGAAAGAATGTGGACCAGAAGCTATATAGGAGTATTATTAAATTACTTATTTACCTTACTGCATCTAGACCTGACATTTTGTTTAGTGTTTGTATCTATGCTAGATTCCAATCAAATCCCAAAGAATCTCATCTCAATGCAGCAAAGCGAATCATCAAATATGTTGCAACTACTCTAAAGCTAGGACTGTGGTATCCCAAAGAATGAGACTTTTCTCTTCTTGGATATTCAGACACATATCTTGCAGGATACAAAGTGGATAGAAAAAGTACTTCCAGTACATGTCAATTGCTTGGTAACAAGCTTGTATCATGGTTTTCAAGAAAACATAGTACCGTAACTCTTTCAATATCTGAAGCGGAATATGTAGCACTTGAAGTTGCTGTTCTTAAATCTTATGGATGAGGCAACAACTAAGAGATTTTGGAATTGAATAATCATGCACTGAAATCAAATGCGACAACACAAGCGCTATCAATCTCACAAAGAATCCAATTTTTCATTAAAGGGCAAAGCATATAGAAATACATCATTATTTTATTAGAGATCGTGTTCAAAATGGAGAAGTTATGATTCAATTCATTGACTCGAAGAATCAACTGGCGGATATATTTACAAAGCCACCGGAGAAAAGCATATTTGAGTCTATTCGTGCAAGACTCAACATTCTATCTTTTGCCGGGTAAAGTCTGAAGGTGTTCAGACTCAGAATTTCCAGATGTTACGACTGTAAGTAAATTTCTTCTAATTGAATGTGAAGTTATTTTTGGATAAAAATTCAAAAAGGTACGTTATTCTTTTAATTGTCTTTTGCCTATTTCGTTTTTAGAAATTATCTTTATTGACTATTGTTCATTTTCAAAAAGGCAATTGTCATTTTTGAAAAAGGCAGTTATTATTTTTTAAAAATGTAGTTTATCATTTTCAAAAAGGTGGTTTTTACTTTTTCCTTGCGACGTTTCGTATACCTACTTTATATATTGTTGAAACTCTTCTTCTCCATTTACGCCTTTCTTAAAACCCTAGAATACTGTGATCTTGCTCTCTCACTTTTGCTTGAGTTTAATCCAAAAAGTTTTCACCTTTTCAACGAACGAGTTCGAGAAACTCCCATTGACTGCTACAATGTCTTTCCAAAGAAAGTCTTCAAGAATTGCAAGCCAGGGACCACATCATATGCACGAGGGACCCACGCATTTCGATTTGACTGAGGAAGAAGATTCTCCTCAACGATAACAACAGCAACAGTCAAGACAACATTCTCAACAGCGTCAACAAGTAGCGCAAAATCCTCCTCCACAGCAAGAACAAGAAGAGGTTATTGAAGACGTTGAACCTGTAAGGACTCAAAAACCCCAATTTATCTATAGACTGTATTCCAACTTGAAAATGGGTGGTTTTGCTATGAATCTGATCGATGAGTTTTTAAAAGCACACGGTTAAAGAAATGAGACCTTTTTCTTAAATGCTATGGAAAGAATAGGCGTTGCATCTCAAGGTTTGGCAGAATGGACGTTTGAAAATTTTTCTAGTGATCCGAGATTCAGTCAGCCAGAGGAGAAGGACAACGATGAAAGGATGTTTGCTCACTTTCAGCCCAGGATGGGCGTTGCTACAAAGGTTTGTGGTGAAGGGACGAACTTATTTCGTTCCAAGGACCACAAAAAGCATTACTTGAGTTTGCTGAAAAGAGAGGTTATGAGCCCTAGGAGCATGGATTTCGACTTTCTTGACTCCTTGAAGATTAATTTGAGGGAGAAGCTTGGTTTGCTTCAACTTGAACGATTTTGCACCGAGACGACCGTTGCATATCCCAAACTTACTACCTACTTTTATTCAAATCTATCATTCATGGATGCGAATAAATTCAGTATTATTGTGAGAGACAAAGAGTTTATAGTTGATGTAGACACTTTGGCTGACATAATTGGTGTGGAAAGAGGAAAATTTCAACCAATTGGCGTGTCTTATGCTCATGCTACCTTGTCCATCATTAATGACAGAATAGTCAAAGGCAAGATTTCTTATTCAAGAATGAATGCCTCTAATATTCTTCTTCATAATGTGGTGATTAATTGCGTCAGGCCAAAGTCTACCTCAAATACGGATGTTTCTCATTCCAAAGCGAAGCTAATGTACGCAATCAACACTGGTCGTAAGTTCTCTCTGCCTCACACAATTCTTTTGCACATGTATAGAACTATGGTGAAAGACAAGGGACAACTCCCTTATTCTGTGCTTATCTCACAACTCTTCAAGCATTTCAAGATCAAACTCCCTGCTCCTCTTTGTGTTAGAACCATTCCTCCAATGGTTATTGGTCTCAAAATGGTTTCTAAGATGAGGCTGAAGGAACTGAGCAAGGAGCTAGAACGCTTCAAGGAGAAGTCCCCTGTGAAGGTGAAGCAAGACTCAGCGGCGAAGAAAAGGAAAGGCAAGGAGCCTATGACAAAACTAGTGAAGAAAATGAGATCTCTTATCTTGGAAGACGAAGAAGAGGATGATGATGATCTCACTATCTCAGCTCTTTCCCTGCGGAATCTACAGAGTTTTGTGAGCCATACAGAGAACAGAGATCGAGATAGAATAGAGAGAAGAGACGAAGGAAGAGTAGAAAGAAGAAAAGAAGAAGAAGAAGAAGAAGAACAAGAAGAACAAGAACAAGAACAAGAACAAGAACAAGAACAAGAAGAACAAGAAGGCAGAAGAAGCGAAGAAGAAAGGAGTCGTGATGACTCTTTTGAACCAACACTGGCTGCATCATTGTCCGATAATTCAGAGACGACAAGGAGTGGAAAGATTGGAGAACAACATCACTACAGTGCTGAAGCAGAGCATGAAGAAGATCTTAACTCTCCACATGAAGGCACGAAGACAGGGGAAGATGGTGAAAAACGAGGTACTTCTTCACCCATCTTTGCTAGTGATGTTAATAGATCTCCACCAGACCCAAAAGAGGTCTATGCCTCTCAATTCCCTGAAGCAGATTTCGAGGCATACACTCCTAGTCATGGTGATAGAACAACTGATGTTCCCCCTCATTTTCAAACTTCTGCAACTGATTCGGCTGGACCCAGCACTACTATAGATCACTCAGTAGATTTTCAGAGAGTGATGGAACTTCTTTTGGAATTAAACGGACAGCAATATGCTTTTGAGTTTGAAATGAAGCACATGATGATTGTTTTCAAGACATTTACAGACTCTCTTCAAGAACAGATTCAAGCCCTAAAGCTTCAACTACAAGAACATGCAAAAGATGCGGATATTCAACAACTTAAGGAGTCTTTGAAGAAGCTTGAAGACACTGTCAAGTCCATGGGGGATTTCTAGCTCGTTTGTATCCCCAAACAGCCCTGATTCAATCCAACTCTTTTCAATCGTTTTTGTCTCCACTTTTTGCTAATGACAAAAAGGGGGAGAGTTTGAGTGCAGATTTGCATATTGGTTTTGGTTTTATTGGTTTTGATTTGACTTTACTTTATGTGGACTTTTTAATTTTGGTTTGCTTTTGACATTTGACTTTGGATACTGTTTGATTTGATTTTGAACCTTTTGATGCTTGCTTGCAAAGACTAATGTTTGCAATATTGATTATGACTGGACTGTTATTAACATGTGTTCTGTGGTTGCAGAAGTAAAATTTCCACGTCTTAATCAACTTATTTTTATAAGATATTATGTATTGCATACGTACTGTTTTGCAGGTCAAAAGTTTTCCAAATCTGCAGGAAAGTTTTGTCACCATAAAAAAGGAGGAGATTGTTAGAGAAAACTCATTTATTGTTTTGAAGTTGACAAAACATTTCCAAGTCTATATCAGAAGATCTCAAGACTTTCTTGTCACAGTCTGAAGACCGACAGACCATCAGATTTTCGTCTCAAAGTCTATCATCACTGACAGTTCTAGACTGAAGTATAAAGACTTATCCAAATGCAGGATTTTTATCTAGATGCAAGATTATCTTCAAAGTTTCGATTCGTATGGTTATTGTAAGATCTTCTAGCTGGATTTCACATATACTTGATTGATTATTCTTATTGGAAACTACTCGGATATGACGATCTTTGAAAAGTGAACAAACTTGGAAAGTTCTACTTATGAAAACTCAAGATCCTGATTTGTATGGGTGAACAGAATTGACGGGCTTTCAACACAAATCATCTAACGACTCGATATCACCTTAATTGATTCTATCCAACGGGTAGATTGGAATAATTTCTTTGGAAAGTGCCAACAGTCAAGAAGGCATGAATGAGTATTTAAGGATTGACTCTTTAGTTGTTCGAAGGGTGCTTGAAAGAGAATTCCAAAGTCTGAAGCTTTCTAATCTCTCGCTTTTTCATTCATCAAGCAAAACATTGTATACAAAAGAGAGAAACTCTTTGTGAGACTGTGTGAGAGTTCGGTAGAAACTCATCACTGTGATAGTCAAAATCACGAGCTGTAACATCTCTTTTGATCCTTAGTGGAATCCAGCCAATAGGCTGTCAGCGAGGAGAGTGGACGTAGGCTTGACCTAAGCCGAACTACTATAAACTTTGTGTTCATATTCTCTTTTCCCTGAACTCCTTACTTTTATTTATTGAGTGTTTATTTGCTCAAGTTGAAATATGTTTAGTGTTTATCGTTTTCTAAAAGGGAAAATTACTTTTACCAAGTCCTGCAAAAAATTTTATACTCACCTATTCACCCCCCTCTAGGTGTATTCACTAGCCCTTTCACTTTCATTGCATTAAGGTAAGTTTTTAGGACGTAAATTTAAGAAAACTGAATTTCGGCCATGGGAGGCTTAGATCCGAAATTTTGAAGCTTGTATGTAGAAGATTTACTCATTTTTTCTTCGTTTAATTCATTCTAGTAAATTATATTAATGTTAGAAGCAAGAACCATGAAGAGATTTCATCAAAAATCAATTATTCTATGTATTTTTGGAGTTTTAGGTAGAAACCGGGTCGTGTGACCCGATTTACAATTTTTTCGGGACCCGGCTGGAGGTTGAAGAAGACCTCCAGCTGGGCCGAGCCTTATTGCCCATTGTTTTTTTTTTTTCTAGGCGTGAGCCCAAGCCTGTTGGTCGCGCAGGCTTGTAGCCCAGAATTCGTCTGTCGAGCCCAAGCAAGGAGACAGTCTGGTCTTGGGCCCTACGGCCCATTTCCAAGCAGCGAATTGGATAGCGTGGTCCGTTGAAGGTTGGGGACTGCGCTGGGTTTGGGCCTTGAGGGTTTGGCCCGCAGTCCGATTTGGGCTACTCGCGGGTCCTGGACCTCGCGGGAGGGTCCGAAGTATTAAAATAATAATAAAAAATAGAAAAAAAAATTTGGCAAAAAATTATTGCTTGATAAATGCAATATGATCTTGGGAAGCACATTTGTAAAGTACTTCATATTGTTCGATGAATTTTGGGCATAAATTTTTGGAGTTCCATATTGATAAAAATTACTATAACTCGCCCAAATGGGATTATTGTGTATATTAATTTGGAAAATAGCACGAAGATTAATTTCCATATTTAAAAAATGGGGATGTATAATTGAAAAATATTTGTCTGTCCAAAGGGGATAAATGTTTTGAAAATTATATGTAATTCCCCTCTATATTGATATTATGGAGATGTATAATTTAAAAGATTTGTCTGCCTAAAGGGAATGGATTCTTGACAATTATATGTAATTTTCCTTGTTGTCGCTTTACAAACTTCATGCTGTGGAAAATAATTATGCATTATACACTCTGCCTAAAGGGGAGTTTGTACTAATTATTTTTGTTGAATTGCTTATTGCCCATAATTAATCTTATTGTATTATGTGTGACAAACAGTTACCTTTACTATAAATAATAACAATGCCACGATTGAAATGTTAATTGGATCAAATATTATACTGTTAAAGACTTGGTCAAAAAGGGAGACATTGTGACCGAGAATATCAGAACTGAGTCCATGTTGGCTAATCCTCTAACAAAAGGCTTACGACCCATTTTGTTTAAAAAACATGTGAAGAATATGAGTGTTGTAGATTCTTTTGATTTCTTTTGTTAGTGGGAACTATATAATTTGTATTTCTGAATATTAGAGTTATATGCAAATTAATAATGTTTTCATGATGTCTATTAAAGCATTTCTTTTCCATGATCATTATTATTTATTCTATTATTATATTTTCTCTTGTTGATTGAGAAATGGAAGTATAAAACAGTATCTTTAAACTAATTTTAGTTTAAAGACGACTAGATGTCACTATTATGAGATCTTACGTTAGATTGTGACATAGTCGTGCAATTTCATGTTGTTTAGAAATTGTGCAAATGCAGTTTCATGTCGTTGAGAAATTGCATTGAGGACCAATAAAAAATAATGCATATTTTGATCACATGTTAGCACTATTTCTTACTACACTACTAGGCCCATGATCCATAAAAATATAATGCTTACTATATGTGATTATGCAAGGTCATGTGTTGTGGTATTTTCTTAACACATTGATCTCCATAGTCCTATACTGAGATTATATAAATTTCGATAGGTTTTGAGATGCCGTTATTGGAATATTATTTTTTAAAGTTGTGGTCACATTAACAAAATTTTCAGTTATTAACCCGATAGTGTCGTTTTCAATATAAAATCTTTTCAAAATAAAAATAAGTTGATTAATGTAGCCCAAGTGGGAGAATGTTGGAAATTTCCTATAATATGGGCTTACATTAATTAATTAATTTTATATTTTAAATAATCGGATTAATGGATATTTCGATATTTGTTAAACCCTTGAGTGATCTTATTGAATTGGATTTTGGCATCTACTAATAATGAGTCTAGTTGAGCAATAAAGTGTAGGCAATTGTATTTAATTGAAGCCTGTACTGGGAGGGGCCTAGTTGACATGTTATTGATTAGGGTTTGCTAGATCCCCTCTCTCGTTTATAAAATGTAAGTTATATCTATCAGTTGCTTAATCTCATTGAAATCTATTATACTGAAATAGGTCATAGAGAAGAAGATCTGGCATTTCAATGATCTCTAGTATCAGAGTGATCTATTTTCTTCAAGTGAAATAATGGCTCAAACAGGTACGTTTTAATGATAAAAATCAACAACGATGATATTATCATATTCGTTTTGTTGCAACCTATGTTCCGAAAGGCGCACTCTACTTTGACGGGTTTCTTTTTAGGAGGAGCTTGTTGCTGCGGTTGCTGCAATCGTAGAATGTTGAAGACTCAATTCAAATGGCAACAAAATGCATGCGACGGTTGTTATGTTCATTGCTTTTGCCATTGTTGTGCTTTGTGTCAAGAACATCAGCACCTCCAAAGGAAGGATAAGGTGGGGAGTTCAATTCTCCACCTTCTCGCGAGCTGGGGGGACGCACAAGTGAGGAAGTAGGGTTTTGCACACAAAGTAGCTTGTAAAATATATATGGAATTGGATCAGACAAAAAATATGAAGCTTGTTTTTTTTTCCCTTATCTAACATTGACGATCTTTAGAAAAGTTAAAACTAATTTAACTATGCGCGTGTGTGTATATAGTAAGTTAATAACCCATTTTCCAACTTACTCCATAAAAATTCAATTTTTTTTTTTCACAAAAGAGAATTTTTGCGAATTAATCTTCGGGAACTAAAGGAATGTTCTCAAAACAGAGTTGATGATGTGTCATGAATCCACTCATTGAGTGATCAATCAACACTATATGATGGACAAAATTAAGGTAAAATCTGAAAATAAGTAGTAAGCTTAGGTCTTTTATGGTAAAATTATTATTTGATGGGTATCTTGCAAATAATTACGCGCCCACTTGTAAAATCTAAAAACAAGTGGTAATCTACTACTGGATTGGTGGATGTTTAGATTGGTAAATGATCAGTCACTTACAAATAATTATGCGGTTATTTGTAAAATCTAAAACTAAGTGCCAGTCTGTTATTGAATTTGTTGATGGTAAAACAGTTATTTCTTTCATAAATTACAAATACTGACCAAGCTTATAACTAAGGGTCATGTTTTATGACTTACCATCGATATTTGAAACTTGTTATCGACTTAACATGTTTACTGACACAAAACAAAATTTCCTTTTAGGCATATTGAGTTGAGAATAAGGATTTCCTGACATTTTACAAGAAATATTATATAATTAATAGTCGCCTTAAATTAAAGATTCAGGTCAAATGGTTCCGATTAGCTTTCACGCACCATGACTGCTGCACATCCTTGGACGATTTTATGGTCACCCTCTCTCTCATCTTTCTGGTGCATAAGATTTTCTTCCAGGAATGCTCCTAACAAGGCCCTAATCTAACATCACAAGAAGAGCAAACCTTTTTACCATCTGACCCAACATCTCATTGGTTCATTCCTTTTTTATTTACTTACAAAGTCTTACTTTTTTACTGGCATTTAACTCATGAAAAGATAATTAACTAGGGTATGTCAATCATTCATGTTCTATTTCCATTATATGTATGGTCTATTGATTCCAAGCGAATTGTTTGGGAATTATCTAAAACGAGTTTTACTTTTTATTTAATCTAAATCTAGCAATTCACAAACTTTGACCTATTTTTCTTTTAATTTGGAACTTTCAAAACTTTTATGATAGTTAAATGTTGATACGTAACTTCAAATGCAAATTTATCATAACTTTTAGAATATAATAAATTTTAGCAAAAAAAGTAAAAAGAAAATACTCTTTGCTCCTCAAAAGAAAATACTTTTATCTAAGAGTAAACAATTTACGTATATTGCTCCTAAAAAGCAAAAGACGCATTGGCAATATACAGGTAAATTGTTATTTTGCACGATGCACTGATTGAAGTCCTATGTATTACCATGATTAGCTGAAAATGTTGAAATTGCGGAAGACTAACGAGGATACATACACCTACGAGTTTGATGAAATTTTCGCCAAGTCCACGTCGCAAAAACAAGTGTACGAGGTTGCGGCAACGCCTGTTGTGGAGGTGCGTACGTATGAAAGATTTTGATTATTGTCTTATATTTCACCGTCATACGAGCTTGCTTTCGGTAAATATAAGCAAGTGGAGAAACTCTTGGCATTTTACGCACTTAATACGCTTCCTTTTCTGACATTTTTTCGCATCATTATTGGTAGGGATCCTAGTTAGATTGTGCCCTTTAAGAGTAGCATACGTGTTTACTACTTCATTTAAGGACTAGGTCCCGTGACCTATCCTAGCTGACATGATTTTGCTTCCTATACATTAGTTTTGATATACTTTAATTTAAAATACTATGAAAAAGCCCAAATTGATACAGTCATAATACATTTACCTCAAATTAATTTTTTGACCACAAAAAACTCCAAACTAATATATCTATGACAAATTTATCATCATTTAGTTTTAGTTAAATTTTACTGTCAAATTTCTGAGTCGGATAACACGTGATAATTGATAGGTATAACAGTTTGAGTTTTTATGCTTAGTTTGTCACATGGGTAGTAGTTTTGTAGTTTTTTGTGGTATTAATTCAATTTAACGAAAAACTAATAAAAATTGTATTTGTCACAAATATACCAGTTTGATATTTTTTGTAGCCAAAACATTAGTTTGAGGCAAACTTGTCACATGTATACTAATTAGAATTTTTTAGGGTCAAAAGTTAATTTTGGATAAATTTATCGCGTACTAATTGATAATTTTCATGGTATTAACCCTTAATTTTAGGGAGAATTACCAAAAAAGTCCTAAACCTATTGCAATTGTGCTAATTTAGTCCTAAACTTCTTCTTTTTTGCCAATTTAGTCCTAAACCTTTTATAAATATGCCAATTTAGTCCATCCAACCAAAATTGGCTAGTCGGACGCTTATGTGGACACCAGCCATCCGGCAAACGCTGACATGGAAATTTTTTAATTTTTAATTTTTTTTTTCGAACTTTTTTAAATATTTTTTAATATTTTATTTTTATTTTTCCCCTTTTCTTCTTCCTCTAACCGGCCAACGCTGGTCGGAGGCTAGGGCCGGTGAGGTCAACCTCGCCGGCCAATGGCGAGGCTCGCCCCCGCCGGCCGCTGGTGAAGGCGAAACTCGCCCAGCCATAGAAAGGCCGCCATCGCCACATCCGGCGAGGCTCAGCCTCACCCAGCCATGGCGAGGTCGAGCCTCACCGTCCCTGGGCAAGGAGCCTCGCCAGTGGCCGGCGAGGCTGCCGTCACCAAATCTGGCGAGGTGGTGACCCATGAGCACTGCTCGTCGCAGAGGTTTCAGGTGGTCGCCGCAGCCGAGGCGACGTCGAGGCCCGCGAGCATGGCCAAAATTCCGAAGAAAGGAGCGAAGCCGAGCGAGGCCCTGGCGAGTCAAGAGAGTCACTTGCTCGAACGGTCGGATTCAAAGAGAGAGGAAGCCGTAGCGGCGGCGATAATCGAGCGGCCGAGGCACTCGCGGTGCAACTCGGAGGAGCTCGCCGAGTCGATTCTGTCATCCGTCGCCATCGGATCCCGTGCCCCTAGGGTTCTGAAGCCGCCTCCAAAGCGCTCCGCCCCATTGCCGCCGTCGCTCCACGGCTTGCCCCCGGAGCAAGCTCCATCAACTCTAAGGTGAGCTCGGCCCTTGCCAAGTCTGGGTGGGGTCGAGCCTCGCCAGATCCGGCGAGGCCTCGCCCAACCAAGGCGAGGGTCGACCTCACTGATGGTCGGCGAGGCTCGACCTCACTAGATCTGGCGACGGCAGCCTCACCGACCACTGGCGAGGCCCCTCTCCTAGGGACGGCCAGGCTCAACCTCGCCATGGTGGGCGAGGTCGAGCCTCGCCGGATGTGGCAACGGCGGCCTCGCCGTCGGCCGGGCGAGGCTCGCCTTAGCCGGACCGACGAGGGCGAGCCTCGCCGGCCCTAGCCTCCAGCCGACGCCGGCTAGCCAGAGGAAGAAGAAAAGGGGAAAAATAAAATATTTTAAAAATTCGAAAAAAAAAAATTGCCACGTCAGCGTTTGCTGGACGGCCGATGTCCACGTTAGCATCCGGCTGGCTAATTTTGGCCGGATGGACTGAATTGGCACAATTATAAAAGGTTTAGGATTAAATTGGCCAAAAAAAAAGTTTATGACTAAATTGGCACAATTGTAATAGGTTTAGGACTTTTTTGATAATTCTCCCCTTAATTTTATGGCACTTTACTTCACCCTGAAAATTTTTACCATTTTATAATTATTTTATAGTTTTTAGGAAATGTACCTTCGCCCAACACCAACTAAACATGAAAGCTTGATTAAGAGTGAAGTATTGTTGTTAGCCGTAGGGATGAGCAAAAAGAAATCGTCCAAATCAGAACCGCCCGGACCGATCTTCGGTTCCTAAAAACTTGAATAAGTGAATACCGGTACGGTTTCTCATTTCAAATGAGGAACCGCCCATTTTTTATTTTTTTATTATAGATGAAACCCGAAAGCAGACTCCAGACTCACGAACTCTCTCTCTCGCTCAACTCACGTCCTCGAGTCTCGCAGTTTTGTCACGTTCACTCTCGGCAACGACGGTTTTTCAGGTACCAATTTGCCCCTCGCCTCTTGCGGCCTATTTGCCCTACTTCTACCCTTTGTTTCCTCTGGTTTGGTTTTGTCAAGGTGCGTCTCGATGTGTTTTGCATGGTTGCTATCTGTTAATGGTTTTCTTGTGTCCATTTTCGAGTCTTGGATAAGCGGGAAAGAAGAGATGGTCGATGGGTAATTGGCTTTTCAGTCTTGGATTCGCAATCCACCTGAGCTCAGGACTTGAAGTGATTTTTACACGATTTTATCGGTGGACATGTTCTGCTCAGCTGGAGAATGATCAGCTGGTGTTTTTTCTGCCTTTCTATATTCTAATGTTGTTTGGTCAAGGGAGGTTAAGTGAAAATTCTTTTATCAAAAGCAGCGGTAGTCATTTTGGTGAAGTGCTGTTTCAGATTACTGGTAATTGTGATCTTTCATGAAGCTTTCTTTGGATATTTGCTGCAAGTGTGTATGTTTGTTTTGATGATCAGGGAAGTTATGTGTCCTTGGATTCTGAATTGTTGTAGCACAGGCGGGTAACTAACTTCATGAGATTGATATGATTTGCTGCATATCGTAGCATAACCTAGCTGCAATGAAACTGAAAAAGAATGAAACTGAAAAGAAAAGAAGAAGTGGCTGGTTCCCAGTGGAACTTGAAACTGGCAGGTTCGGTTTCAGAGTCAGTTCTAGGGTCCATAGGGTCGGTTCCTGGTTTCAAAAATTGGGAACAGGTCTTGACAGAGTAGGTCCTAGGTTCCAAACTTGGAACCGATCATCCTAGCCATTTGCTGTTAAAATTGAGGATGAACCTGATTTTGATCAGGAGGTGAACTCGGTGAGTGGAAAGCCAGGTGTAGATTTTGAGTGTTATTTCTTGCTCTGAAATGTAACACGGGTAAAATGCGTGTGCAACTTTTTCTGCCAGCCATGTTTATTACATGAGTTCACCTTTGGTTTCTCAACTTGCTCTATTGACACAGTTGAGCATTTCATTTTGGGCCCTTGATTTTAACTTTATGATTTGATCTTTCTACTTTAGAGGAGGGTGCAGCAAAAGAGAAAGAGAAGAGGAAGGAGAAGAAAATGCGGAAGAGGAGGAAGGAAAAAGAGGCAGAACTGAGCAAAATGTCAACAAAATCCCGAATAATGTTTCATAAGTGGCTGAATTACACTTACACGGAAATATTATGAAGGATTTTTTCAGTGTTGATATATATATCCAATTTAACATCACCTTTGGCCACCAACAACTTGGACAAAGGATTTACATCATTGCATACCTATTTACTTTGACACCATTTCTGTTTGAGTGGTCATAACACATTCTTCTCGATGTCACTTTGCTTAACACGGGTTGAGGAAAATTTCTCTATGATATTTTCATCCAATTTGGCCATGTGAAACATTTTGGAATTTTCTTGAGTATATCGCTCTTCCTAGGGACATTTTTCTCAGCTATGGCCTCTTTTTTGTCCTCCTCCTCCTTTTCTTAACCTTTGCCTTTCTCTACATGGTCAAGCAGTTTTGTCTCAGCTTTTGTATGGTGCCTATGCAAATTCCGGATATATCGTCAAAGAGGGCTAGTGTTGAACCTTCCCAAAAGAAGCTATCTGAACAGACTCCTGGCAGAGATAATTCCATATAATGGCCAGCCATGTAAAGCAGACTTAATTGTGCTGAGGAAAGCAGGTAAAGAGTTGAGAGTTGGTGAAAGGTAGTTGATGTTTCTTATATAATCTAAGAACATTTTTCTAACTTGTCGTCCACTTTTCTTACAGTATTCAAAAGGCCCTTTGTTGATGATTTTTTACTGTTTGGCTTTGAGAAATTAGATGTTGGGGTTTGGGGCCAAGTACGTTGTTCAATCTGACCTGCAGTCTCCTTCTTTCTTGCACTTTCTTTCACACCATCACAAGACTCTTTTCTATGTGCGTGTGTGTGTGTGCGTGCATGCATGGTTGTGAGGATCATGATCCATATTGTAGGATCACAATCATTCAATCCTACGACTCAAAAACTTTGAACAATTTGGATTTTAAGAAAAATGGTAGTCTACAGGGGTTGTGATCTGTATCTTTGGATGGCAATACCAACTACGATTCCACTGTTCAAGCTTTAAAAGGCAATTCTGCTTTTTAGCTGGAGTAAAAATGAAATTGGGCCTACGTCCCCTAGTGCATGTGCCACTTTCTTTTTAATCTTGTTCAGGCTCCATTTGGAAAATATAAGGCTTGGAGAATTAAGAAAAAGGGATGAAGATGAATGAACAGTGGAAAGCGAAGAAGTGCAGAGACACCATCTCTTCTTCTCCAGTCTTGAATAAATGATGAGATGGGCATCGACCACCATTGGCTTTCTGAACCGGGCCGTCCTTTGGAGATGAGAGAGACAAGGCTTCTGTCTTCTGCAACCAGATGAGAGAGACCTCTAACATCCTTGAGAAATTGGCGCACGATTTGACTTGGCCTAGTAGCATAATTTCTTTGGATGTATACTGATTAGAACTTACCTTGAAAAACCTAGAATAGCCAGTGAAAGTGAGGTTTGTGTGTGTGTGTGTGTGAGAGAGAGAGAGAGAGAGTGAGAAAGAGAGAGTCCCAGATTGAGGTAAATAATATCTTATCCTTTGAAATAAAGAAAGGGACGAGTAGAGATGATATGTATTCCAAGAGAGAAAAGGACAATATAAAGGATTAGAAATTTGGAAAAGGGAGGAAAGTAATTTTTTGGCAGCCTTCTTCTTGATTATTATGGTGATTATTTTATTGTGACCCTATTTTAATACATCTTAAAAACTTGGGCAAGGAGATTTTATGCTTTGACATGTTTGACATGGTGCTTTAATTGTTAGTTGAAAAACTAGCAACCAAGAATTTAACGCAGAGTAATCTCTCACGTGAGAATGCTACCTTTAAGCTTCACTATTCCTCTTTTTTAGGGTAATATGCATCTAATTGCAATGATTTAAGCAAGAATTTAATACTTCAAATATGTATGATCTTATGATCTTGATCTGATCTCGAAGACTTGGAACAGATCCTACTTAGCATCTCGATCCTGATAACTTGTGTGTGAATGATTTAAGCAAGAATTTAATACTTCAAATATGTAGGATCTTATGATCTTGATCTGATCTCGAAGACTTGGAACAGATCCTACTTAGCATCTCGATTGTGTGTGTGTGTGTGTGTGGGCCTAAGAGCCTTGAGTGTAGCACCTGCCTCTTTAATTTCAGCAAAAGAATGTGGAAAAATTGTCTTTGTTTGCTTCTATTATGGAATCCTGCAACCTTCTTTCTTCAGATGGAATGAATAGCTAGTATTTGTTCTCCAACAGATTATATTCTCTTGAGGCTTCAAGTTGTCCAATTTATCCAGTGAGGGTACTCAACTAATTAATATACTATGTCAAGTAGTATATCATAAGATAACTTTTCCCTTTAAACTTTGTGATTGCATCACTTCTGCCTGAAAATATATATATATATGGAAGCAAGCCATATATTTACCCTGCTTGTTTAAACTTTATGATACTTGAAGTCTTTCTCTTTAGCAAGAATGCTTAACGTCCTTGGTTAAGTTGAAAATTAGCTTTGTTCCCATGATATGCCACCCTTTCCATTTTTGTAGTTTTCCTTAGGTCCTTGGTTTAATGACACTAATATTTTGCTGACAATGCTCATTTGGTAAAAGCATGTACTTAGATTACTGTGGGTAACCATTTCTTTAGTGGCTATTCATTTTGATAGTTTACCTGGACCACAGTGGTGCTGTTTTGGGCTTTCTCTTGGTTGCTTAAGTCAAATTGGACAAAATTTTAGGATTCTTTGTTTGTGTTTTCATCTCTCTATGTTCCTCACCAAATCCGCAATTGTTGACCAAGATTGATCCAAATGGACCTTTCATCAACTTAGGCGAGTGATTACGAGTTCTAATTGTTCCAAATCCATTGTTGTTTATACTATTTGCTGTTTTTTCTGATTCTTTTCACCCCGTTTTCTGGTGTTTTTCTTGCTCTTTGGTTATGCCCTTACAAGAGTGAGTGCCTTCTTGCCTCGTCAAGATTCCTGGGAAGAGTTTTTGGTTTGTGATTAATATTTTATCACCCTTCAGTATTGTGTTTCTTGCCTTTACAAGTTGTGGTCCTTCTTCTTACATGGTCATCAGAAGAGATAGATTATATTTTGCATTGACAACCAAAACAAATGGTCAAACACCAAATAAAAAACAAATGCCAAAAGCGGTAAGGGAGGAATTGTCTTCTTGGTCGGATATGAATGAAGATTCAACTAACTTTTATGCGCATACTAATCACATGAGAAGTGCCACTTGGGGTTATTATACATATTTCATGTACATGTTTGCTTTTAAGACTTATTGGACCTGTTAACCTGTGGCTTCTAACCTGTGATGGATGTACTATCTGCTGATCACGTGATGTTGTTGTGTTATTGGGGGCATTGTGCTTGGTTTGGTAGGAAGGAGAGATGTGTTGTGCAATTTGGAAAATGTTGTTACAAGGATGAATGCTTGGTGGATGACTATTTATTGAGTCTGTGTTTAGAGACTTCAAGCTAATTCTAGTTTTGTTATTAAATGCATGAAATTAAATGTGCAGAGAAAGGAGGCAAACAAACTTACCTCCTTGCTAATTGCATATTTTGTTGGCTGACATGAATGAATGTGCTTTAGACCATCCTAATAGGAATTATACCTGCATTTCTGTTATTAAATGTTGGTTGATTTCATGAGAATTTAATGTTGTTCCAATAAGGCTTCACATGGAACAATTGCTTTTCTCACTCGAGCTGTTTTAGACAAATTTATCAGCAAAATAAGGCTGACGATGTGAAGTTCATTGGTTTGCTGTTTTCTTCAAGAGTAGCATGGCCTCTTTATTAATGCAAGTATAGCTGATCATGAGACGGTCCAAAGGCTGATTTTGTTTTTGGGAGTATCCGTCCTGATTCAGAGGTTGCTGATAATATCATTTGGAGGACTTCTCCTACTATCAATGTGGATTCCATCAAATCGTTCAGAGATACGAAGCTGCTGCGTGTTCTTTTTAGTTGTCACTCAAGTTGAATTGTAACTCTTTTTTAGGTCAAGCATGATCAGAGAACCATATACCAACTTGGTTGCTAATGTCCTGTTGGTTTTCTCTTCAAATCATCTAGTGCCAAATGAAGTAGATGGTCCTGGGGAAATATATGAACCAGCATTAATCACATTTAAGTTTGCTTTGCGTAAGAAAGGACAGTATATATGGTTTGTGCTGCAGTGAGAAGGAGCAATACGATGGCTGCAACAACGGACAAGAGAGCCCAAGGACTATGGAAATATTCCCTCCTCAGTTTCGCCATCCAGCCGTTCCTCCTCTTCTTACGATGCACCTTCAGATTTGTGAAGATCTCAGAGTAAATGGAACGGGTTGAAAAGATGTTGTGACACATCTTGTTGAACATCTGAGCAACCACCTCGTCATCGCCCAAGCAGTTGTCAATAATCCCTGCACGGCGAAGCACCTTGACGTCCTTTGAAGAGTTTATGAGGTAATCCATGAAGATCGCGTAATCCGTGAAGTAGTCGATGACTCTGCTTTGACTATGCTGCTCGTACGCAATCAGGTTTCGAAATTCTGATTCGGTGTGGTCCTCTAGTAATAAGACCGGTATCTCGAGTGTCCCATTCTCGAATTTGATGTCGCCCAGGTGGCCCCCTTCCACAGCCATAAACCTGACTCCTGACTCCTTTAGCTCAATCGCTGAGGGCATGCCTAGTGTGCGGGGTAGCAGGGGCTTTTCAAGCAAGCCATGAGTGCGGCACGCGTAATATAGATGCAAAAGATGCTCCCAGTTGCCCCTCGTCCAATTTCGGTGGGAGTCTCCTTCACGTTTGAAAAACTCGATGGCGACTACGTCGAACTCGTGTTGCTCGTACGGACCTTTAGTCAGGTCATATAGCTTGCTCAAGACGAAAAGCGGGAGTTGATTCTCGAGCAGCAGTAAATCACGACCGAGGTAGCATCGAAGCCAACCTGACTTCATAAGCGGATCGTCTTCGTCTGTCAGTATCTCCGTATTGTACTTACGGAACAACTCAACGATGAAACAACCATCAATTAGCATCATCGCAAGAAACTTTTCTTGGGAGAGGTTGATGGTTTCCGCATAGCAATTACGCGCCCGCTGTTCCATTTTTCTGAGAGCCAGTACATACCTGTCAACGCTCCCCTCCTCTCTCCTCTTCAGCAATTGCTGCAGGTATCGCAGTTTTTGCTCCTCCATGAATTGGAATTTGTCATTTCCATAGTGATAAGGGCCGATGGATAGAATCACTGGTTCGTAGGCTTTCTCGTTGACTTGGCGCAGTTGATGAAGAACCCTAAATATACTATGCTCCGGCGAAGTGACAGGCATACCACGAAGCATATTCTCGATGTGGATTGAGACTTGATCTTGCACCATGGAACAGTCATAGATCCCAGCGTGCTGTATTGGCTTAGACATAATTAATGAGATAATAAGCACGGAGTAAAGCAAGATGATGGTTTTTCATGTTCTTAAAATGGTTCTTCATGTGCTTCCCTTTCAGTAAGGGCTACTTACGAAAAATGTCTATGTATATACTCTTGCCAGTTTTTGATTTTGGTCATAATACTATTTTTGAGAAATATATAACCCTTAAACTAATCTCCAAACACCCCCCAAAAAAAAGGCAGGCGCCCACCTCAAAAAAAAAAAAAAAAACCAATTAATTTCCGAATAAATTTTCTGGACAAATTCTGCATTTCCATGTGATTATTAATTGAAAATGCTAACTAAGCACTGGAGTTGAACATGTGGAGCTGGCGTGGAATTTAAACAAATCAATATATTAGGAAAAATTACAAAAATGATCTAACAGTGGTGGATCAGAAAAGGGAAGGGAAATTCATGATGACTTACTTGATTGAATTGGTGATTGCTCATTCTTCTAGCCAAGCTAGACCGATTCTTCTCTTTTCGTGGGATTGTGTAACCAGTGATATGGGTATCGATAAAATGAGACTCCGCCAAACATCAACCTTTAAAACCAAATACAAACACGTTTTACTTGAGACCCCACAATTCTGAAGATGGAAGTTACTTCAACGAACTGAAGGTTCCTCAAAGTTGATGAAGAGGCAAAAGGCTAAGAAAGACATAGGAAAACATTAAAAAGTGACTTTATGAGAACGGTCTCACAAGTTGCATTATAAAATCCCAAAATTAACCATCCTAAAATTCTTCATGCTAAAACGAGTCATGGACCCATTTTTGGACTTATATTTTATTTATAAGGATTATATATGGATAAAAGATTTTTCAAAACCCCTAAAAGTTTTAGGCTAAAACTGGATCCAAAAACTAAATCTTATTTAAATGGATTGAAAATATAATCAATTTTTGATCCATTTAATATATTAGAAGGCCAACTTAACAGAAGTGCAGGGAAGACGACGATCCATTTTCATCATCCTTGTCGGTGACCTAAAACTTCCACGACGCAAGCAACCGGCTGCTCGCCACGCTGCTTGCCTTTGCGCCGCCTCCGTCAATCTCTCTTCTCCTCACTTAGTCTAATCTAAGTAGTCCAAGGACTACCTGCATTATGGGGGAGAGAGAGAGAGGATGTGGGCATACCTGCAATGTGAAAGCAGAGGAGCGCGAACAGGAGCAGAGGGAGCGCAAGCCTCAACGTCGCCGCCATTGTTGTCAAGCTCAAGAGGACCCCTGATCAGCAAACCAGAGAAAAAAGAGAGTTCAAGGAAAGGAGCTTCTTCACTCGGCTCTCTTCACTCTCTTCACATCCTACTGATGAAGTGCTCTTATAAAGAGAGGAAAAAACAGAGACATGGGGATAGCAGTGGGGTTTTCACTTAAATGGCTCCCCTGCTTTTCTGCTCTTGTTTTCCCGCAGAGGAGTAAATAATGATAGACGGAGACGGTGGAATTCGTGGGGTCCGCTGATACTAAAAAATGACCCTCCTTTCATTTCACCTCTCTTCAATCACTTTTCAGGGAGAGAACAGAGTGGCAAAAGTTTGACTCGTGAATCGAGGATTCAGAGTAAGTTGGGGATAGTTGTCTGCATCCGAGGACCGAGGCCAAGAAAATGTTGAAAATAGGCCATATATCTGATGTCCATACTTTAAATTTTTGCATCATCTCTCCTCATTAATTGCTGGTCTTCCCCATCCATGCGCGTTGAAGCCCTCCCCTCTCTCTCTCTCTCTCTCTCTCTTCAACTAGAGGACACTCTCTCTCCTCTGTCTTCTGCATCTTCCGAGAAAAAGAAATCCCCTCTTCTTCTTTTTCAAAAAACGCTTCCTCCCTCTCGCTCCCAAGAGTCCCGCCGTTCGCCTCTAGCTCCCAGTAGCCCCCGCCGATGGCATCCCGAGCTCAGATCCGATGCCTCCGTCACCGCCACCACCTCCAGGAACCACTTCCTCTCTCTCTCTCGCCCTAAAGCGCCCCCGCCTGTCTCATCCCGAGCTCATATCCGCCTCCGCCCTAAAGAGAGAGAGAGGGGAGGGGGTTTCAACGCGCATGGATGGGGAAGACCAGCAATTAATGAGGAGAGAGGATGCAAAAATTTGAAGTATGGACATTAGATGTATGGCCTGATGAAGTGGGACCCATACTGACACGTGTCGCGTTTTCGCTGCCTTCCCATTTGCCCGTTGGAGCGTACACAATATTTTCTCGGTGATTCCCCTTCGCCTCTGCTCCTCGGTCACGTCTCTCTTCCACATTGCAGGTAGTCCTTGGACTCTCAAATAGGTAGATGTGAGAGTTGAGAGCGGAGGGTACTGCAATAAATTGGATGAACATGCAAACGGTCTCATAAAGACTAAACCCCAAATATGACTTAAGGAGAAAGACGGACCTCAAAAGGTTGCGTTGTACCATGTGGAAACGGAACCATTTCACGAAACTTCATGGAACCTGCGGAAAGAATCCCGCGTGAAAGAGCCCTATGACGTTCTACCAACCAGCTAGAAATCATAATTGCCTTCACACGAGGGAGACAACTTTTACAATTGTGATAAATGCAAATATAAAGATGCTGGCCCAATTCTCATTGGTGCAGTCAAACGATGGGTCGAGAGATTATCAAGTTAGGAGTTGAAAGTTACGTATTAAGATTTTACCAACTACGTATAAAATGTTCTAGGTATTTTAATAAACTGTGAGAAATATATGAACCAACATTGATCAGATTTTTTTTTGCTTTTGTAAGAGAGAATACTAAATAATGTTTGAGCTGTTGCGAGAACGGACAAGAAAGCCCAAGCACCAAGGAAATATTCCCTCCTTAGTTTTGCCATCCAAACATTCCACCTCTTGTTACAATACGTATTCACATTTTTGAAGATCTCGGAGTAATAGAAATTGGATAGAGTGATGTAGTCACCCATCTTGTTGACCATCTACGCAACCACCTCGTCATCGCCCAAGTAGTTCTTAATAATCCCTGCGCGGTGCAGCACCTTGACATCCTATGGAGGGTTTACGAGGCAATCCATGAAGGTCACATAATCCATAAAGTACTTAATGTCTCCGCCTTGACGATGCTGCCCATACACGATTAGGTTTTGAAATTGCGATTCAGTGTGGTCCTGTACTCAAGACCAGTATCTCAACTTTCCCATTCTTGAATACGATGTCTTTCGTGTGTCACCTTCGCACTGCCTTTCATGAATTTTGTTGCATTTCTAATTCTATTTGTTATTCAGCATGGGGATCATTCACTTCTTTACTTCTTTTGAACATCTCATGTGCAACCAATTGCATTTGGTTCTGCAGAGTCCATTTCTTGAAGATTATGTTCGTTACTTGTTTTCAATTTAATTATACTATGAATCTTTCAAGTTTTGCAATCTCTACAATTGAAAGCTGACACTTACGGCACACTCAGTGAATTCAATTTGTTCTTGGTTTTCTTATGATGGGAAACTAGCAATCCTCCTCAAGGTGGTCAAGGGTCGGAACCCGCGTCCTCATCATCTACCGTGATTCTATCATCCAAATTGAGGTGGCCGATGAGCTTTGCTTGTCGCTTCGTTTGGCATTGTCGTGAGATGATCATCTCCAAAAAGTGCAGATTTTTTTTTTTTTTATTGAAAATTTCCTTCAACAATTACCTCGAAAAATGGACGAAGAAAGTTCTTGTGCAAAAACTTCATATGGAAATACTGGAACGGAGTTATCTGCTTGAGAGTTCTGATTATGGAATTGCTCAAGGTAATGTAAAACTTGTGCATACACATGTACACATATACTTGAATACAAATTCCTCTTGTTCTTTTGTTTTATTGACATTCATGTAGTCACATAAATGTAAATCTGACATGAATGCTAAACAAACTATCCCTATTGCATTCAAAGGTTACTATGTATGAATTTTGCATGGTCCCACCGTGTGGTACTTAAGGATCGATAACTATAAACAAGAAAAAAGTTGGGTAACACAAAACTTTGTGATTGGGCCATACACCATCACATAATTCAATTCTTTTACCATTTCCCCTGCACATATTACTCTATCGTTTACATTAATTAGATAAAAAAGCTTAATTGTCCGTCATTGATGTTTTTGAAAAATTAAAATGGATTCATGCAATGTATAAAGAGGTTATTAGTAATTTTAATTATATATGTTTGGCAAACATGTAATTATTAATTATAAATGTGGACCGATGGAAAGTGCAAATCGATCGAGAAAAGGGAATAATATCATAACAGTGAAGTTAAAAAGGTTTTTAAGATAGGAAAGGGAATAAGATCAAATAATGAAAAAGTTAAAAGGTTTGTAAGATAGAAACCATGAAGTTGTACAGTTATTTAGATAAGAAGTTTAATTTTTCCACTTATCTAACTTTCATGTTCTTTGAAAAGATGAAACGAATTCAGCTATACGTGTACATATGTAGTAAGTTAACATCCCATTTTCCTATTTACTCCATATATATTCGATTTTTTTATTCTTTTAACAAATAGAATTTTTGCGAATTAATCTTCGCGAACTAAAGGAATATTCACAAAACAGAGTCGATGATGTGGAATTCATCGACTCATTGAGTGATCAATCAAAACTATTTTGACCCACCGAATCAAATAGCTTTTCCGTTTTAACGATGGAGTTCTAGAATTCTTGATAAGATCTCCATTGGACGGTTTGACTTTGGTGCAAGAGCTCTGTTATCAATGTATTAATTATCTAGACCAAGCTTTCTATATTCACTATCACCAAGCTTTCTATATTTATATGTTGTAGGCAAAAGCTCTTTAATTTCGCCTTTGTCCACCCAAGCCACTCTCCCCAATTGGTATGGTCATTAAGCTGGTGACATTTTCCATCTTTTGGAGCCTGGTTCTTCCCATTTGTCACGACGTATCATGATTAGGTTACTTTGTCGTATATTTAGTATGTGAATCTTATTTTGTTCTTAATTGTTATTCAATTAGCATGAAATATTTCCATTTGCGCTCCGTGCTAGAATAAAACATGGCGCATTGAGTTGGATATTGAATAGACATTTTTTTTTGTAGGATTAAAATGTTTCATCAACTTCAATATATATATATATTAAATATAATGATAAATGTATTGAAAATTTTAAAACTTGTCGCGAAAGTACAATCGGGTCCTAAAAACTTTTAAAATGTACAATGAAAATTTAAAACTTGTTAAATTAGTACAACCAAATCTTTCCATTTATTCTGTCCAATTTAGTTAACAAAAAAAAGATAGTCTTTTATTGTTTTTCGAAGAGAGAGGCAATGGTGTAGTTGCCATGTCAACCATTTTAGGAAAAAATATTAAAGTTAATTAAAAGGATAAAACTAATCTCAAGATTTTAGAAAAATAAAAAATCTGAAAAATTAGAAAAAGAGCAAGAATCAAATATAGGACAAGCCGAAGTTGAGATGGACAGTGGTGGCTCCAGTTGAGGGGGTGGCGTTGTGGGGCTGGCATCCCCTCTCCGGACTCGAGAAAATATTGGCTGGGTTTTACCTTCCACGTAGGCCAAATGTAAGACCACTCAGGAGGTGACACGTGGCTCCACGTGGCAAGGGCGACGGCGTCAGAGGTTCAAAATTTGCTTGCGCCACTCCTGGGACCCACCACTCTGACGCTCTCTCCTCTACTCTCCTTTGCGACGCCTACGACCTGTCGACTCCTCTCTCTCCCCGTTCTCCGTTCCGTTCCGTTGCGGAGAACGAAAAACGGACTTTCGCCTTCCATTTGCTCTTCCCCTCCTCCTCGCTCTCTCTCCCCATTCTCGCCAACGCTCCTCCGCACGACGCCGACGCCCCTCCACCTTCGCCTCCGCCTCCGCTTCCACGGGTTGCTTGCGACGCCGACGTCGACGCCCTTTCCAAAGGAACCGCAACGCCAACGCCCCTCCACCTCCGCCCCCAGGCCCCTCCCCTTCCTCTCCCCCGTCGCCAACTCCGTCGCGTCTCGCTGTTCTAGGTGAGTGCCCCTTCCGATTCCTTTCTCCGCTCGCTCGCTCGCTCGCGACGGCTTGAAAGTGAATGTGCTTTCCTGGGAGATTCGAACTCTCTATCGACTGAACGTACCTCGAGGTGTCGGCAGAGGTTTGTGCTGCTCAGTGCGCAATGTTTGAAAGAGCGGCGGTGGCTTTATGTTCAGACCATGCCGCGGTATACATTTTGTTTTCTGAAAATTTAGTGTGGACTTAGGAATGCTTGTGAATTTGAATCTGTGATGGCAGCTATAATGTATGATGGCTTGTGCCGACTTGATTGGGCTTGAATGGCGGTTTCGATATTAGGTCTATGTTAGCATCGCACAGTGACTGAAATCGTAAATGAGCTTGTCTATTGTAGTTGCTGCCAAAATGTTCGCGTGAGATTGTGAGGAACCTATATGTTGTTCACGCTTGCTTGATGTTTAAGGCATGTAATAGATGGTTTCGCTCAACGAGATGCCGATGAGAAGTGTCTGTAACTGAGTGTTAAGTCATTTGTCCCTTTGCCTTCGGTCTTTTATTTAGTGCTGATTAAATCACCTTCCCCCTCCAACCCCCAAACCCACCTCTTTGATATGCAACTCCTGGCTAGGTTGCTATTTTCAATGATGAGTTATATATCTTCTGCAGTGTGCAGGTACGCGAATTGCAAAGCCCAGAGGTGGTTTTTGAGAGGATTTTAGGTCTCATTGTTCGCCTGGCAGAACACAGCCTCATTTACTGTGATTTCAATGAATTCAATATCATGGTAACTCCCAGTTACCTTTTTTTTTTTTTATCATTGCTAGAGTTGCTAGGGGATACACAACCACACGAGAGAATGACATGACACACACTCGCACATGCTGATACAAGGAAATGTAATAGGGATGTTCTCTATAATAGTTATTTTTGTATATCTTTGATTTCATGCTTATGAGTTATTAGAACCTGAGATAACCTTAGTGCAATTTTCTCAACAATTTTACATTATTTCCTACCATATTATTAGATTGATGATTAGGAGAAAGTTACCATGATTGATTTTCCTCAAATGGTTTCGGTATCACATCGCACTGCACAGATGTAAGTGATATTGCAAGCTTCAACTGTTCAGTACAAATTTATACATTAGTCACTCTTCTTTTCAGTGCTAAATTTCTACTTTCTGTTTTTCGGGTACTTTGATCTTGTGACCTGTCGCTCCTGTAGAGCATCTTCAACAACTGGGCAAGCGTTTTCATATTGTCAGTTCCAGAAGAAATGACTTTGTAGAGGCAGACAATTGTTATTATCTATGGTTCGATCAGAGGTTGATCATAGTTGCATCTATTTTAATAACTAGGAAACAGCTTAGTCGCAAGTCCGGCTGCTGAAACCATTCAAATGGGGAACCGATGAAAAAAAATAAAAATGGGGAACCAATCACCTGACTAGTTCACACAAAGCTCTGACTTTCAAAAGACTAGTGTACGCTCAAGTAGTAAAATGTTGTTAAATTAATGTCTCGATTTTGAATTCGGATAACGATTTGTTAAACCGAATTTTATTGATAAAGATTTCCTAAGTACTATTGAAGATTTACAAAAGAGGAGATGAAGATCAAATAAATGTTTCCTCTTTGAGCACACGCATATACAAGGGAAAAGAAGCCCTACGTAAAAGAGTTGCTGCTGAAACCCTATGAGGAGCCGCTGCTGCACAACGTCAAGTGAAGCCACCCACGCGATCAAGAAAATGAGTTCTTGTTTTTGGCGTTTGGTTTTGAGCTTGAACGCGCAGTAATTTTGTGCCATGAGTTTATACCCAATTGAGTTGTTTATTTATAAACACTTAGGGTTTGGGGTTAAATCTAGGAGTGGGAAACACTTGAGCGATTGTAAACTCTGATTCTCTGTTTTTAGTGGATTATTTGCTGGCTCTCCCCGTGGATGTAGGTACCGATACTCGGACCGAACCACATAAATTTCTGGTGTCCTTATTTTTCTCATTAATTTTTTCTGGTGATTTCGCATTGATGTAAATTGCAAGATCCTGGTAATTCCTCGTATTATATCCCAACAATTGGTATCAGAGCTTGGGGTTGGATTTCTTGATTGTGATTTGGGGCTTTTGCTTGTCTGATTATTATCTGAAAATTCTATTATTGCAATTATGTCTGAGAGGAAATCTGAGATTGAGAAGTTTGATGGGAGCAACAACTTTGTGTTATGGAGCATCAAGATGCGAGCTTTATTGATAACACAAGGTTTGGCCAAGGCACTGGATGGTGAAGATGAGTTGCCTATTATCATGAAAACCTCAGAGAGGGTAGAGCTGATGGAAAAAGCAAAGAGCATACTCCTGTTAAATTTGACGGATGAGGTCTTAATAGAGGTTGCTAAGGAGAAGGATGCCGCAGCATTATGGGCAAAACTTCAAGCACTCTATGTGAAGAAAGGTTTGAACAATCGCTTGTACATGCTGAAGAAGATGTTTCAATTTAGATATATCGAAGGTACGTCTATCGTAACCCACCTAGATGAATTTAATAAACTCATGTTGGATCCGAAGAACGTCGGTAAGATACTTGATGATGAAGAACATGGCATGATGTTGTTAACCTCTTTACCGAGTCATGGGAGCACTTTATCGCTTCTGTTGGTGGGCGTACTACAATTACCTCAGAAGAGGTAAAGTCCGCCTTATTCTCTAAGGAGTGACAGAGAAAGTTGCGAGATGACAATCTGGCGAAAGGAGCAGCGCAAGCACTGACGATTCAAGGTAGAGAACAACATCGAGAGCCTAGTAGCAGCAGAGGTAAAAGCAGATCAAAATCACGCCATAGAAAGTCCAAGGGACGCGTGAAGTGCTTTGAGTGTCACGAGGAGGGGCACATCAGGAGAGATTGTCCAAAGCGGAGGAATAAAGTTGATAGCGAATGCCACAAGCAAAGGTGGGCAAACGTTGCCGAGGGAGCACTAGTAATGCAGAAGCTGTCTTATGTGTGACTGCTACTTCGTTAGGAGATGAATGGGTGCTAGATTTGGGGTGTTCTTATCATATGACACCTCATAAGAACTGGTTTACTACTTACCAGATTGCAGATGGTGGTAGGGTTCTTTTGGGGAATAATGCAATTTGTAAAGCTGTGGGGATAGGGACAATTCGGATCTGGATGCACGATGGGGTGGTGCGCACATTGACAGATGTGAGGCATGTATCGGAGCTCAAGAAGAACCTTATTTCTCCGGGGACACTCGATGACATCGGGTGTAGGTACACCGCTGAAGGTGGAGTAATGAAGATCTCTTGAGGTGCCATGACAGTGATGAAGGGGAAGAAAGTGAATACTCTCTATCATCTACTGGGAGAGACCGTGACTGGAACTGCTGCAGTTTCATCAGGTGAGTCAGATTATGACTTGACTCAATTATGGCATATGCGTTTGGGGCACATGAGTGAAGTAGGTATGACGATGCTGAGTGAAAGGAGGTTGTTGAAAGGTCAGAAGACAGGAAAGCTGGACTTATGTGAGCACTGCATCTATGGGAAGCAACATCGAGTTAAGTTTACTACAGCTATTCATTCGACCAAACGACCAGTTGAATATATTCATTCAGACGTCTGGGGCCCGTCTTCGGTTCCTTCGAAAAGAGGTGCTTGATATATGCTGACTTTTATCGGCGATTATTCAAGAAAAGTATGGGTTTACTTTCTGAAGCATAAATATGATGTGTTTGATCGGTTCAAGAAATTTAAGGCATTGATTGAGAAGCGCGATAAACAAATCAAGTGCCCGAGAACCGATAATGGCATGGAGTTCTGTGATAAAGATTTTACCGAGTTCTGCGAGAAAGAAGGTATTGTAAGACATCGCACAGTACCTGGGACACCACAGCAGAATGGCATGGTAGAACGGAAGAACAGAACTTTGCTTGAGCAAGCTCGATGCTTTCGCATGCAGGACTTGGCAAGGAATTTTGGGCCAAAGCAGTGAATATGTCGTGTTACCTGGTAAATCGATCTCCATCATCTGCTATCAAGTGGAAGACTCCTGAGGAAGTATGGTTGGGGAAACCTGTTGATTACTCCGGATTACGTATATTCAGATGTCCTGCATATGCTCATGCAAGTGATGGTAAGATTGAGCCGATGGCGAAGAAGTGCATATTTCTGGGTTATGCACATGGGGTGAAAGGCTATCGACTATGGTGCACTGATCCCAGATCACCCGGTTTTCTAATCAGCAGAGATGTGATCTTCGACGAGATTGCAGTGCTTCAACGGAGGAGTTCTGAGACACAACCAGCAGAGAAGACAGATCATGGTGTTAGTAGTGAGGTGGAGCTTCAGGTGGAGACTCTGGAGACCTTGAAGGTAACAGAAGTTGAGATTGCAGGTGAAGCCGCAGTTCTTGAAGTCGGTGATAGTGAACAACCAGCAAAGCCACAGCAGACTATAGCCGCATATAGACAGAGAAGGCAAATTAAATCACCCGTACGTTATGGTTATACATATATTGCTTATGCATTGACTGTAGGTAATGAGGTGAAGACTGATGAGCCTTCGTCTTATTCTGAGGCGATGGCTAGTTCGGAGTCATCGCAGTGGCTAGGGGCTATGAGTGAAGAGATGGAATCTCTCCATCGAAATCAGACATGGGAGCTGGTCAAAGTATCCAAGAGTCAAAAGATTGTCGGAAGTAAATGGGTTTTCAAACGAAAAGAGGGCATTCCCAGTGTCGAGGCAGCAAGGTATAAGGCGAGACTTGTGGCGAAGGGGTATACACAGCGTGAAAGCATTGACTACAATGAGGTGTTCTCTCCTGTGGTAAGACATACTTCTATTCGTGTTTTACTTGCCTTAGTTGCTTCGCAGGATCTCGAGTTAGAACAGCTAGATGTGAAAACTGCGTTTCTTCACGGTGAGTTTGAGGAGCAGATTTACATGAGGCAACCAGAGGGATTTGCTATTCCGGGTAAGGAAGATCATGTTTGCTTGTTGAAGAAATCTTTGTATGGGCTGAAACAATCTCCTAGGCAGTGGTATAAACGTTTTGATACTTACTATTCAAAAAGTCAGATGGACATCTGTGTTTACTATAGGAGATTGGAGAATGAAACTTTGATTTATCTACTTTTATATGTTGATGATATGCTGATAGCAGCTAAGAATATGTCTGATATTGATGTGCTGAAGAGGCAGTTAAATGCTGAATTTGAGATGAAAGATTTAGGTGGTGCAAAGAAAATATTGGGTATGGAGATTTTGCGTGATAGAGTTGCACGAGTTTTACGTCTGTCTCAAAAGAAATATATTGAGAAGATCGTAGCACGTTTAAATATGCAGTCAGCAAAATTTGTAAGTACACCTTTAGCGAAGCACTTTAAACTTTTAGATAAATTATCACCGCAGACTGAGAAGAATGAGGAGCATATGTCTCGTGTTCCTTATTCTAATGCCGTGGGTAGTATGATGTATGCTATGGTGTGCACTAGGCCTGATATTTCACAAGCTGTGAGCGTGGTTAGTCGCTATATGAAGCGCCCTGGTAAAGCTCATTGGGAAGCTGTGAAGTGGATCCTCAGATATTTGAAAGGGACAACAAACGTGGGTATAGTATACCGGAGAGATAGTAATGGTAGTGAGACCACTGGTTTTGTGGACTCGGATCACACCGGTGACTTGGATGATTGCAGATCTTTAGCAGAGTACATATTTACGCTAGTGGGTGGTGCAGTTAGTTGGAAAGCATTCTTACAGGATCACATTGCCTTGTCTTCGACTGAGGCAGAGTATATGGCACTAACTTTTGTAGCAAAGGAGGCGATATGGTTACAAAGTTTGCTCTCGGACTTTGGGTTAGAACAGAAAAGTGTGGATATACACTGTGACAACAAAGGTGCAATATATTTGGCATATAATCCAGTTTATCACGAGCGAACGAAGCATATCAACATCAGGTACCACTTCATCCGAGATGTCTTAGCTAAGGGTATTGTTATTGTTAAAAGGATTGCTACAAAAAGATAACCCGGCAGATGATGACTAAGTCTGTTCCTTTGGCGAAGCTCAAGCTCTGCTTGAGCTTTATTGGCGTCTGTGGAGAGTGAGCGCCTGTCGGGGCGTTGGGAGAGCAGCATGGATGATGAGCACTATAACTTGGCTTCAAACATCGAGCCAAGGTGGAGAATTGTTAAATTAATGTCTCGATTTTGAATTCGGATAACGATTTGTTAAACCGAATTTTATTGATAAAGATTTCCTAAGTACTCTTGAAGATTTACAAAAGAGGAGATAAAGATCAAATAAAGGTTTCCTCTTTGAGCACACGCATGTAAAAAGGAAAAGAAGCCCTACGTAAAAGAGTTGCTGCTGAAACCCTACGAGGAGGCGCCGCTGCACAACGTCAAGTGAAGCCACCCATGCGATCAAGAAAAGGAGTTATTGTTTTCGGCGTTTGGTTTTGAGCTTGAATGTGCAGTAATTTTGTGCCGTGAGTTTATACCCAATTGAGTTGTTTATTTATAAACACTTAGGGTTTTGGGTTAAATCTAGGTGTGGGAAACACTTGAGCGATTGAGCGATTGTAGACTCTGATTCTCCATTTTTAGTGGATTATTTGCTGCTGGCTCTCCCCGTGGACGTAAGTACCGATACTCAGACCAAACCACGTAAATTTCTGGTGTCCTTATTTTTCTCGTTAATTTTCTCTGGTGATTTCGCGTTGACGTAAATTGCAAGATCCTGGTAATTCCGCGTAGTATATCCCAACAAATGTAATGAGTACCATATTTTTGTAGATCTGATTAAAACTGTCATCATTTAGCTCATAAGCTGTTAAATGGATCTCTAGCAAAGCCAACCTGTCAATCATATGTATGAATTTTTCAAATGGCACAAAAGAACTCATTTTGGTGTGCGACACGGTCAGAGAGGAATAATGCTTTCGATGGGGTTAATTTTTCTTTTAACAAATGCTGATGGTTCAAACGGTCAAATCCTAGAGTGGGAACATGTACCTGCTATGATAGCTGGTATAGTTTCTTTGGTTTGCACTTGAGTTTCCTCTTTGCATGGTGGGTTCTTTCTGTAGATTTGAGGTTTGTCACCATGTTGCCCATGATAATTCTGTTTTCTTAATGTTCCCAATTAAAGAATAATAACGCAACAAGTGCAGGTTTTCTCACTGATAATTGTGTTTATTTACTGATCATGTGTGCCTAATAAGTTTTGTCTAGTAGCAAAAGCACCTTTGTGAAAGGAGCTTGGACTTGATAACTTCATGGATTCCACACACGGAGCCATTTGTTTGGAGCTCTAACTCCTGCAATGAAGGATCTGAGATGCTTCTATCTGTTGGATCTTGTCTTGCACTTCCCATGGTTGTGGCTTTCTGCCAGAGAGTAGAATTGATGGATGTTGGTGAACTAAACCAACTGATGAATAGTTATAGAGAACTTATTTCTGAATTATTGTCTGTTAAAAAGTCAGGTGCATTCCACCAGAGCTTGTTGATGGAATCATGTGCTGGAGCAGGGAGTCTCCTTGCCTGTGTTGTGAAGGAAGGCATAAATTCCATTGAAGTTGGATGTCTGAAAGAGTTACTGGAATTGTTGAGGAGATGTTATTCCAATCCTCAGCCTCCCTCCACTTATCTGGGAGGGATGCTTGGAATTGTTAATTCTTTGGGTGCAGAAGCTGGGTTGGTTCTGATTCATCCCTTATCCTCCAATTACGGTCGTTACAGGCTGAAGGTGATTGAGGATTTTCCCTCAACTAGCCTTCTAATCATTTTTCGTGGTCCTTGTTTCTTACAATGAAATGTTCTCTTGGCAGGAATCTTCTCATATAATGCGTGCACTTCTTTCAAGTCCTGTCTCGAGCCTTTGTTAACATCATCAATGCAAGAGATGTTTCTTGTTGCTCAACATTCTGAAGATAATCAGCTGCAACAATACTCTGCCTGGGCACTTTCTTTTCTTTGACATAGTCTGTGGTCCAAGGAAGTAAATTCGGATGATCATATTCAGACTGATACCACTGTCTCAGAAGTTACTTCTCAAAGTTTCTCCAATGACAGTATAGTCATGAAACTCTGCTCATGGTTAACGAATGTGAATTCATCAAAGATGAATAGGCCAAATATAGAGGTGATGAGCTCCATTTATTGTTCTTGTTTCAGAATTCTTCATGTTGAAAGTTTATGTCACTCTATATCTGATGAAGGACTCACTGTAAAACTTTAGTCAGAAGTGGTTATCATGGACTCACAAAATCAACCTATATTTTGCTTTCTGAAGTGTTTGATTTTCCCTTGTTGGTGTACTTTCTGTTGTTGAGACTCTAAATTCTTGAATAGAACGAAATGAAGACATGTCCAACATATGGTTCAAGATGACCTATAACCTTGTGAATGCAGTGGTGATCAAAATAGAAGTTACTAGATTTGTTTGATGGGTTTTTGTAACTTTTGACTTGCAGACACATGGAATGTGCTTGTTGAAGTTGTAGCAACTCTACAACATGCTGAAGGAAGCATTAAATGACAGTGGCTTGTTTATGCAGTGGAGATTAGCTGTGTCTCTAATTTTCCCTCTACGGTATGCAACTATTCCCATACTTTTTGACGCATTACTAATGAAATGGATAGGGCATTACATATTGCTTCTGTTCATAAGTTGTACGTGTCTCGGTTTGCTTGAAGGCTTGTCCATACCCAGCATGTTATATTAATTGCAATTAACAATGATGAATAAAAAATGAATTCAAAAGTATTTAAGTTTTGACGTATAAATTAGAGTCAAACAGCAAAAGAAGTCGGTCCTACCTTTTTGTCCCCCCTTAACTCTCTTAGTCCCATTCTAATTATCGACTGAAGGCACTCAAGTAATGTGAGCTGAAAGAGATGCTTTCTTGTATTCAGTGTATTGTACTGCATCGGATATGAGTGATGATGCTTAAGTGTTTGGTAAACACAGCACTAGCTCTTTGTTTTCAGGACAGGTTTGCCTCTATAGTAAGATGTTAAGTTTCCATTTTATTACCCCAGCTCTGTTGCCTCGTGATAAAATGGGTTTCTGCTCATGTGGAAAGATGGAGCAAATGGGATTCGCTTATCTGTGTTGCTGCTGTAAGATTACATGTTTGTTCATCATGCTTCTATGTAACTTTCTTAATCTCTTGCAGCCAATGCAATTTATTGGCCTGCTCTCAGGAAGTTGCTGCAAATACATGCCTTTGTTGATCCTGGATCACTTCAGTGTCTTGAGTGATCTTCCGGTTACTCTCTCTACTCTTTTGACTGACCCCTCTTGGACAGTCATTGCGGAACATTTCACTGCGACTCTTTTGGCATCGACCGAGCGCCTTTACCATTGGGTTACACAGCCATCCTGTGGTGAGGGTACACATACATTGCAAGGTATCGATAAAAGCGAGAACAGCTTATCTCCTTCCCTACTAAAAGGGATGCATGATGCTTGTACATCCTTGAGAAACTACTTGCCTCTAGAGAAGCAGATCGCGCTTGCCAACATGGCAATCCATTGAGGTTAGCTCTGGTGTGCTCTGAAGCCACTTCATTATGAGTACTCTTGATATGTAGATTATGTGTAAAATTAGCATTTGTTTATCATTTAGATGTACATGTAGTATATTGATTTCTAGAGTAGTTTCAAAAGTCAATGCAAGGGTTTCAGTTGAGATGTGAATTTACTTGCAGGATACGGTATGACGAAGTTTCTCTTGAACCCTCACTCTTCTCACAAATTGGCTTGTTAGACTCACATCCTGGTTTTGTGCTTTCACGTTTACAAAATTTCGCTTTCTATGCTCTCTTCTTGGGGTCCCGTCCTAACATATTACGTGACTATCTCAGGTCCCTATGAGTTATGAGTTGAATCATGAGACTAGGTAATTAAATTTCTGAGTAAAATTTAATTTGTCCGCAGCTGTCAATGGCAAAATCATCTGCATATATTGGAATCTAAAGCAAAACTTTAAGAGCTCAAATTGGCAAATGTGGGGCATGAGCTGCGCAGGAGCCCGAGCCCTCGTCTCACCTTTTACTTAGAAAAAAGCAGCTTTTCTGAAAAGTCTTGACAAAGCGTAAATGAAAGGGAGTCCTAGTCTTTGCCAAAACTCCTTGTCGAAAATCCTGGCAAATGGACAAACGTTCCAAAGTTCTCTTTAAGAGGATATGGTCTTTAGAGGCCACGAGAAAAGAAAATTACAGCATGTAATTTATCAGGTCCCCATTGCGAAAACACAACATTCAGTGCGAAAAACTTCAGAATGACCATACTCTCGAGGCTAAGAAAGGAGCCCAATCCTTGGTACGTATTTGGTTTATTGAGAATTCGGTCTATCGAACTCGTGCCGAGGCAAATCAAACCTTCTCATCCACGTCACCCCAACGTCAGTTTTGCTGGAGCAACAATTTGAAAGGCAATAGGAAGCGAACTTAAGAGTATGTAGCATCAAAAATCTGCGAAGGATCGAGTGCATTAAACTGTTGGCATGGAGGAGTTCCTTGAACATGGTCAATGAAGCTACAAGGCTCCTCGGGTACACCTCTGCAATGCAAGATGACTTTCCGCAACACCCTGGCATTGAGATGCCAATGCTCGCATAGATTATATAGAACAAGGGGACCAACGTACTACTTTTGAATTGACATTCACTTCGTTTCATGGGAAGAAATCTTGATCTAGCTAAACATTTTTCTTTGGTTGGAGAAATTTGCTCGAAGGATTGGAAGTTGGGCAAGCATCGCATAAATGCATATTACCAGGCGTCATACGCATAATGCAACTCACTCAAAGCAGCATGTTTAACTACTAACCAACTGGAAAAGGTAGTATCGCGCGACAAAAGATGTGTTGAAAATGGGCATAGATTTTTCTTGTGACTTTCAAAGAGTTTGCTGGCTTGTTCCATCCAAGCACCGGCAATGCTTTGACTATTATTGTGGATGAAGATATATGGTGCGGGCAGCACTAAGCGCTAAAATATATGCTACGTACAAAGGGAAATCGGAGAACAGCATTCACTTCATTTTCTTGCGCACTTCACAGAAGTAGCTCAAGATCACCACAGCCGCAGCCACTGCCACTCCAACAGCACCTTGTGCCAATACGGCACCATTCGCTACTGTCTTGCTGCCTGAAGAACTTGGCGTGAACCCCAGTTCAGAGAGCTTCTTATGCGAGATTGCATAATCTCTGAAAAATGCATCCTCATCCTGCCACATGCTTGACAACATTAGGGAAAGAAGAGCTTATAGCAAAAGAAAACGAGGAGGAAAAGAAGCACGGAATCAAATACCTTGATTAGCATCTGGAAGTCTTCCTTCGTTTGGAGAAACTCTTGAATCCTGCAGATAGAAAAAAACATAATGAATAAGGCACTCGTAGGAATTATCTTGCTCACATATAGCTAAAACAGAGTACCTTTCTTCCGGGAACAAAGTCGATTGTGGGACCTTCAGTGACTTCTATTGCAACAACTCCTGCTAGCTGAAACAGGCATTTCGCTCATAATGATCAATACTTACTAAGTTTTGAAGGCTTGTCCATACCTAGCTGTGTCTCTTATTTTTCAAATTTTTGCTTTCCTGCTAAAAGAAAATAATTATTGTGAGCTTAGAATTATAAGAGCATTTTTAAAAACACCATATGACAATATTTACACGTTTTTTAAGGTTTTAAGAAATGAGTAAAGCAAAAAGGGGAGAGAATGTCACCCCAAACACACCTAAGATTTACATAACGCAGAATGGCCCCAAAAGTCATTTATCTGACCAACATAACGAAGTGAGAACTAAGTTAAAGCAAAGCTTACTTTGACATAAATTGGTAGATGACTAATGTAGGTATACCAAGAATGTGTCAAAATGGGTACACTAAATTATGTGACATGAATTAAATTGGTGATAACAGGAGTAGATTCAAATCACAAGATGGTGACTTATTCATATATCCAATGTTAACATTATTTAGTATGACGGTAATTATATAACTTTAGTATATCTAGAATTATTCTTGACAACAATGGAACACCGGTAAATTTTCTAGAAAGGATCGGGCCCTATTTCCTTTCTACTGAATTTAAGGTACACGATTAAAACAGAGCATAGGAATTTAAAAGCTTGTCTTAGCTACCATAGAATCCTAGTTAAAACAACAATATCACACAATCAATGAATCAATGGAGTGAAATTGGTCTCAACAGTAATCGCTATAAAAAAGCTACCTCTGAACAACTCAAGGTTCTGCATAGTGGCATGATTGAGATTAACAATTGAAGGCAACCCCTTGCTTGCAGCGGCCAATTCCATCAGCTCCAGCTGTTCATCCTCCATAAGCTCCATGGATTCCTTGGCAATTCTGCGAGCAGTGGCCTTCTCCACTGCAGCTTTTCGTCTCCCTGCTTCTTTTTCTCGACGAAGCTCTTCTTTTTGTCTCTTTTTCTCCGCCTTCCAAACAAAAAACCAGAGAAGTTAGTAAAGAAAAGAGAAAAGAAGAGATACTGCTTAACCAATCAAATAAAGCAAAAGAAACTAACCAGTGAAAATGCAATATCAAGCTCAAATACTTACCTTAATAGATTCTTTCTGTAAATACTTCTCCCGTCACTCTGATTCTCGCCTTTGCTCACGTAGCAATCTCTCCTACTCTCTCTGCGGTTCATGCATCAACCTTTCTTCTTCCTTCCTTCTTTCACGATCAAATCTTTCCATCTCTTTCCTCATTCATTCCTCAGCCTGCAATAGAAAAATACAGGATATCAGTACATGCCAAAGTTTTCTCCACAAAGCTCACATATCCTTAAGTGATAAATGAAAACCTTTCTCCTCAAAATATTTTCTTTCTCTAGTGCTTCGCGAATTTGGTTTTCATTAGCTTCAACTTCCCTAGCGATCTGGGCTTCTTCAATCTACAACAAAATGACATTTTTGGTCACCCTAAAGCTATATGAAAAAGTGATGACAATACTCTGCTCTCAAAAGCATCAGAATTACCTTGCGTTTTCTCTTGACATGCAGGTCAGAAGTATCATGCAAAATTGTCCTGTCAGGCAGGGTAGAAGAATCTTCTTGACCGATAAATGGATGGCTTCCTTGGTGAGCATCCATTTGAATGTTAACAAAAGACTCTCACGGCTGAAGGGAATGATCATCTCTCAGTGGGGATAAAACACTGTTTTGCTCTCTATCTTCTTGTGAGACATGGCATACTCGCAGTCGGTGACCTTGAACACCATCAACACTAGGCAGCTTCTCACTTCCATCAATAGATGACACTCTGGTAGTTGGCCCATCCACCGGGACATCAAGATAGTGAGTTTGGGCAATCCGTCCAGGGGTATGGTATCTTGCAGGCTGGTCATGCAGCAACTGATACTCATGGTGGAGAAGTCTTGAAGCAGCCTGGATAATCACACATAACAAATATTGCAATCCACATATGACTTCGAAAATTGAATGTTAACGAGCAAAACTAGCATCAGAATTTTATTAGATTTTTCTAAGAGCAGTAAAAGTTCTTAAAACTAAAAAAGACAATTCCAGTTTTCATACAGAAAGACAAGAAGAACAAACTTGTAAAAGTATCGAGAAAGGACATGTAGGGTGTAAGTATATAGGAAGTAACAAACCTTTATCTCGCATGATGGTGAGCGCTTTCTCTGCAGCTGAACCACTGCGTAAAGTAGAAATGACTTCTTCACAACCTTTAACCTGAAATCACAAGTTCCTCCATTGAAATTCATCAAAGCAAAAAATAACAAATAGAGAATGTCATTCTAGAATCCATTTGGTATAGATGCATGACAACTCCATCTAGGTATAAGATGGACTACCAGAGAATGCATTCGAAGTGCATTTCATCGTCATTCTTAGCAAATATAAACACAAGTTACAAATAACAACCAAATCCGCATCCTTAATGAATGAAGTATGACCAAAACAAATCGGATTTTCTTCGAATACCCAAAAAGATACCAGCAACAAGGTGAAGCCTGTTGCCTAAAAGGTTTTGAAGAAATTGTTCGCCTATATTCCAAAGGTGCTGTAAATCCAGCAAATAGTAGTACATCAAATGTGTTTGTTACATAAGTGATTGAAATGTCAGGCAACACATGGTAGAGATTGATGTCGCACTTCATCCACATGCTGTATTACGTGCCACGTCTGCTTTCTATTCGTTTCTTATGGATAGTAGATGGAGTGACCCAATAGAAATGTCATTATTGGAACCTCGATTACACTATGCTGGTATGCTTTACACATTGTGATAAGGTAGCCGTAGGGATTGAAAGTTTACAATATACAGTGATACGACTATGAGTATCCCCAACCTTAAATGAACCTTGAGTAATTCATCCTCTGTCTTTTCTTAAACACAATATGTGGGGTCAGAGAAAAGTGAATCCAATAACAGATACTCACTAGCCAGAGTCAATGTTGAATTCCATCAGAAGGAAAGCAGGATCAAGACCTCTATCTTAGCAAAAAAAAATGGAAGAGCCCTCCACGGAATATGATTCCCCAATTAGGTAGAATTATGTGACATTCATAATCATAGGCCAATTGACATTCTTCAATTGTGGACCAAATCCAGTAGATAATGCCAATTGCCTAAGTATTTCTGGCCATGTCAATGGATTCAAATGCTTCTGCCGCTTGCGTATATCAAAACCCCAAGCATATGCCTATGAAAAAAATTTAAAAGTTAATTATTCTTTAAACAAAGTTTAGATAGTTTACCCCTTCAACAATCTGTGGATGTCCACCTTCAGGATTGGCAGCATTATTTTGATTTATACCCAAACCAGTAGCAAGTGTCCTTGCAACATCTTCGATGTCTCTAATTATTGACTTCAAAAGAGCAACATGTAGTTCGGCCAACAATCTTGAATCCTGCCATGAAGTAGAATGTGCAGATGGGCACAAAAATTAATAAAAGGAAATCTTATGGGAAACAAAGGGTGTGTTCGGTAACGATTTTGTTCCCGGGAGTAGATTCTGATCAGAAATGATTTTTTTTATTCTGTTCCCGGGAACTGATTCTGAATAAAAGAACGCATTTGGTAACTGTCCAAAATTTCTAATTCTGGAATAGAAATGCGTTTGGTACCGTGCTCATTGATTCTGTTCCAAATCAATTTCTTTTAATTTTTAAATAAAATTTTTACTTTTTTCCTTTTTCTTTTCTTTTTTTTTCCTTTTTCTCCTATTCTTCTTCTTCTTCTTGTGGTCAGTCGCCAGTCCGATGACTGGCCAGACGAGGGCTGGCAACCTCACCGGAGCGTTGTCGGCCCTCATCGGCCGAGCCTCGCCAACAGCTGGGTGAGGCTCGCCCAGCCCCTCCGAGGCTCGACCTTGCCGATGGCCAGGCGGCCTCACCGGGCCGGGTGAGGCCTGCTTGGCCACCGGTGGGGCTGTGCATCGCTAGGCTTGCCCAGCCCAGCAAGGCCCGCCTAGCCACCGGCGGGGTTGGGCGAGCCTCATCGGGGCTAGGCAGGCCTCACCTAGCCCCGGCGAGGCCTGCCTGGCCACCGGTGAGCTTGCCGGACCTCGCCCTGGCTTGGCGAGCCTTCGGCGAGCTTGTCGGACCGGCGGGCGGCGACGGGCGGCAGTGGGCGGTGGCGGCGGGCGGCGGCGGGCGATGGTGGACGGCAGTCACAGGATGGCAGAAGGGAAGAATAAGACTTGATTCTTTTTTTGATTCTCAGATCGAGAATCATATTTTTTTTTTTCTCAATTCTTGTCCAAAACTAATTCCAGGAACAAATTTGTTCTCGGAATCAATTTTAGACAAAAATTTTACCAAACACGATTCTGTTCCCAAACTGATTCTGGGAACAAAAAATCAGAATTAGGCACTCTTTGGATGGTTACTAAACAGTGCCAAAGATATCCAATTAGAGGGAACATTGCTTACATAGTCGTGAAAAAGCTTGACCTAGTGGAATGCAAACGGATAATGCAACACCCATCGTCCCAACCATTTTTGATGCACGCTTCACCTCTGCTGCAACATCCTTAAGTGAGAGACCAGCTGCGGCTGCAGCTCCGACGACCTTATATTGACAAATGAAAGCAAAGAATCATATAAGTATTCTTCACTTTCACTACTCATAAACGTAGGGCAAGAAGTGTGGAGTCTCTCAACAACAATAAACCATAGATATTGCCAGATGCATGAAAACTTCAGAAGAATAATTTGAAAGGGATGTCCTTCTGACTTTCTTAATTAAAAATTCAAAAACTTTCTACAAATTGATATGCCAAAACAGGAGCTTCCTATGTTAAAGATCTATTACAACAGGAAAATACGAGAGTTTTTAAAGTTGACGTAGTCACTCGAATAGATGAAAGTGATGGTGGCAAAAATTAAGGATACAAGTGTGGACCATGAGAAGCGGGGAAGGAAAAGATTCTTGTTTAGTGCCAAAAGGGACATTTAAAGCACAACCTTTTAGAGAGAAAGAGACCACAAACCTTGTGAACTAGAATAGTCCCTGCCAATCCTCTCCTCTCGACCATGCCTCGAGGGGGAGGTAAAGCACAATCATCTCCGACAATCACCATATGCAATAAGGCATAACCTTTTGACACCATTCTCCAGCATATGTTAAAATCACAATCACATCTAAAAGTAATTATAGGGGAAGTACCTCAACCATGTAACCTTCAGATTTAGCCAGCTCAGCAGCCAATCCAAAGTTCAAGCGATCACCTGTATTATTCTGCAAAAGGGGGATTGTAATCCTTCTTCTGTTAGATCTTATGTTTTGGACAAATGTCATAGCACAGGGAAATAAGTACTTGTGGTCTATGCGGCTGCTAGAACTGCATAAACTCCCGGAATTTCCGTGGCAATGAAACTGCCGTTTACAAATTTTTTAGTTTTTCCCTTGTATACACAAGTTTACATGTATGCCAAAATACTCTATAAGGTGGTAGGATAAAGTAAAGGAAGTACCTTGACAATAAGTAGACACCCCATTGGACTAGTTACAGCTCGGATGCCCTGAAATATATACAATAGAGCAAAATGAATCTCATAGACAAGGAGACAAAACATAAAGCAAGAGATCCATGACATTTTCCTTGTTTAGTCATATAATCATGAGAAAACATACAGCTAGAACAGCATCAACTGGTGGAGAAGCAAAAACATCACCACATATTGCAGCTGCTAGCATCCCTTCGCCCACGAATCCAGCATGAGTTGGCTCATGGCCACTACCGCCACCTGACAAAGAAATAGCATAGATCATTGAACTGGAGATTCTTACGCATAAATCATGGCCCGCTGTTGAAGTCCATCACTTTCCTTCTAAATGATTGAACTGTAAATGAATTAATTGGGTAGATGAAGTAGAAGCTGTGGGGAATGAGGAGTTGTGAATAGATCAACGGTTTCTAAATGAGAGGAAAAAAAGTGTTTCTGAATATAGAAACATTGGCAAGAACTGAAAGATAACAACTATATCACGTCGATGCCATGGACGTCACCAACAAAATAAGAATTCAAAAAATTCAATGCGCACAATTAGATTCTAAAACATTAACATAGAAATGCAGGGAAGACAACATTAACCTGATATAACGACGACCTTGTCATATGTAGCACACGAAATATCAGCCCGCAACACAACCTTCACCTACATTTCCACCAATAGGATTGCAACGGTCGTGTGAGTTACCGAATAAACTGTAAGACTCATGAAAGAAGCATCCAAAAAAAAAAAAATTACGAAAGGGCGTTGGCGACAGCGTCGGGGGCGGAGGTGTTGTGCAGAGGAGAGGAAGAGCAAATGGAAGGTGAAGGTTCGTTTTTTGTTCTCCCCCCGCATCGGAACGGAATGGAGAACTGGGAGAGAGAGAGGAGTCGACAGGTCGCAGGTGTCTCAAAGGAGAGCAGAGGAGAGAGAGCGTCAGAGTGATGGGCCCCAGGAGCGGTACGCGCAAATTTTGAACCTCTGACGCCGTCGCTCACATGGAGCCACGTGTCGCCTCCTGAGTGGTCTTACATTTGGCCTATGTGGAGAGTAAAACCCAGCTAATATTTTCTCGACTCCTCCGGACTCAGCCAAAGCCAACGTGGCCCTTGCCACCACCTTCACGTGCTGGAAAAGGAAAACAACACGCGCGCGCGCGCGTGGTGAGTGAGCCAGGTGAGGTGGCAGCCCTCGCCACTTGCCGGCAAGGTCATCTGCAACCTTGGCACTAGCGACCCTCGCCCCTCCAGTAATGATGGCAGCGATCCTAGCCCAAACCTACAGCGTCTACAGCAAGAAGACAATCCTCACCCAGATTTGAGGCAAGGGCCACAGTCCATGTCGTCAAAGAAGATTGAAGAGGTGGGGTGGCGCTCAACCAGTTGAGAAAAATAGTTGGTTCCTAAACAATTTTGAAATCGACGTGGGGATCAAAATTAGATATGACTACAGTGTATTCTATACCTTGAAGATGTTCTTGTGAAATTTCATGAGATCATTGTCAATTGTCGCTATCAATTATTTAAAAGCAACTTTTAGAACAATTGATAATGGTCCTACAAAATTTCACGGTTCTAAGACTATAACAAGAGGAGGCGGATCATGTGTAGAAAAAAAAGTGCTCCACTTCAAATCTATACAATGTTTTCACTTGCATTTTTAATGTGCTTCGAATTTGTTATTGTCATATGATGGTTTAGTGAGCTCAAATCTTTATAATAAATCAAGAGTTATGAACTCCATCCATACTTTCCAAGGACCGTCAGTGTTCGATTCGAAGACCGGAAGCAATCTACTTCAATGGCCGGTGGAATAATGAGAGAACTTGAGATTCAGGAGCTAACCATTCCACGAAAATCTTGAAATGAAGTTTTTCCCTCAAACTTTTTTTTTAAAATACCTAAAGTTACATCTACATTAGTGTCTTTCTTTAAAAAGAAAATAGGCAAACAGCTTTTTTCTAATTACCAATTTGGATAAAGCTAATAGATGACCTAGATTGTATCAATTTAACAAATTTTAGGATTTATTTATATATTTTTTAAAAAATTTAAAGACTCAATTGCACTTGTATAGCAAGTAGGGGCACTTATCCAGCATAATGGAAAGTTTTTATTGTCACTTGCCATTAATGGTGATTTTATTTTTTTGAGTTAGTTACTCCTATTAAGCTTATACCCAATATGCAAATAAAACTCATGCATAAGGGTTTTTTTTTTTTTTTTTTTTGCATTAATGATGTCTACTAGATAGAAATAATTGGGGTATTGCCAGAAAATATTGAAATAATTGGGGTATTGCCAGCAAATACTACATTTCAATAGAATATATTATATAATTACTGGGGTTTGCTCCAGTGGCCACCCTTCCAACTTGGAAGGGGGAGGTGGGGGGTTCAAATCCCCACCTTCTCAGAAGGGTTGGGGTGAGGACACTGTAATTTTAGAAGTGAATTTCGACTCCCACGCCCTACAAAGAGGCATGACAAAAGTCTGAGAGTAAGCGTTAGAATAGGAATAAAGTAGGATCGACAAAAAAAAAAGAATATATTATACTATATTTTTCCTATATATAATATAATAGGACAAATATAGAGTAATTTTTTAAAGGGTTAATATCCTGAAAAACCCCAAACTTGTACACTCGTGACAATTTTACCCCAAATTATTTTTTTATCACAAAAAATCCCAAATTGGTATACCTTTGACAAATTTATCCAAAACTGGTACACTTGTGACAAATTTACCCTCTATTAATTTTTTGTTAAATTTTACTGTCAAATTATTAAGTTAAATGATTGTGACAGTTGATTGGTATACTAATTTGAGATGTTACACTCCGTTTGTCATAGTTTACAATTTTTGTGATTTTTTTTGGTATTAATCAAATTTAGCGGAGAGTATATTTGTCATAAATTTACTAGTTTTAGGTTTTTAACGGTCGAATAAATTAATTTTGGATAAATTTGTCATAAATTAATTTGTATTGGTTTAGAGTTTTTTAGAGTATTAGCCCTTTTTAAAAATAAATGTCAATTTTTTATTTCCAAACTTATTATTATTATTATTATTATTATTATTATTATTATTATTATTATTATTTACATATTTTCTTGATGTATAAACATTCTATGCTTTATTTGCTTTACTTGAAATCTGAGTAAGAAGAAGTTTACTCATCATGTTCATTTTGAAATCACTTTATGTAAACTTGGAAAAATTCTTGCACATTTCTCATTAGTGGAACCAAAGATCATGTCATTTACATATATTCGCACTAACAAAATATATTCATGTTTCTTCTTTATTAACAAAGTCGTGTTTATTTTACTTGTTTCAAAACTATTGTCAATTACAGAACTACATAATTTCTCATACCAAGCAAGGAGCTTGCTTGAGACCATGTGAAGCTTTTCATAAAGATCTTCGAAGCCTGGTGATTGCTCTACATAGAACTTTATCTTTAATAAAACAATCTAGACAGATACTATCACATTCATTTGATATAAGTTGGAATCATAATAACAGGTATAGCAAATAATAGATGTATTGCTTCTAATCACCAAACAAGTGCACATGTCTCATCATAATTTATCACTTGTTCTTGAGGATATCCTTGTAGGACAAGTTTAGCTTTATTTTGTACAACTTTTTACTTTCTTGAGGTTAGTTTGATGTATACCAAACATGTCAAAAAAAGTCCCTTAGGTGAAATGAAAACTATGTGAATGTAAAAAATATATTCCTTTCTTCTCTACTTAGTGAATTGGCATGACTAATTACACCAATTTGCACCGGTGGATAGGTCTGGATTCATGGCATGAGGAATCCACGCCCCATGGTGCCTTGCCCCGACCATGGCAAATTTTCCCTGTGAAAAATGCCTAGCATAAAAGAAAATGACAAACACTACGATTGTTTTGATTAATGGAGAAATCCTATCCACATTGCATTAACAACCTCGTGTTTAAAAAAAAACCTAAATGGTCCACTCAAACTAAAGATTATATTACTTAAAATGTCATTATATTAAGTTGAAAATCGAGATTACCCAACATTTTACAATAAATGTTATATAGTTAATCATCACCTTAAGTTGAAGATTCAGGTTTGAGGGTTCCTGATCAGCTTTCGCGCACCATGACTAGTGCACCTCCTTCAATGAATTTAAGGTCGCCCTCCATCACATCGAGTCGGTGCATTAGGAGTGCTCCTAACAAAGCCCAAATCTAACATCACAAGAAGAGCAGACTTTTTGGCCATCTGACCTACCACCTTATTGGTTCATTCCTGTTATATTTACTTAAGAAGTCTTACTTTTTTACTGGTATTTAATTCAAGAAAAGGTAATTTACTGGGGTTTGTCAATCATCGATGTTCAATTTCCATCATATGTTTGGTCTATTGATTGCAAGCGACTAGTATGGTAATTATCTGAATTGATCTTCACTTTTTATTTAATCTAAATCTAGCAACACACAATTCTTGACCTTTTTTTTTTTTTTTTTTTTTTTTTTTTTTTTTTTTAATTTGGAACTTTTAGAATAGTTAAATGTTGACACGTAAATTTACATGCAAATTTTCATAACATCTATAATATAATAATTTTAGTAAAAAAGTTAAGAAGTACTCTTTACTTTTATCTAAGGATGACCAATCCAGTCTTAGGGTGCCCCATTCATAACATCTTTATTGTGACTAATTCAAAGTTTGCATTTTATTTTTGAGTATTGGGTGAGCCAAAGTCTAGAATGCCAAACTTGAATAGATAGATCATCAATGGGCATTCATTCGAGGTAATCTTTATGAAAGACTTTCAAGGTCCATATAAGTGATACATATCTATGATGAAACATGGGTATAAGAATAGTAGAAGTGCCAAAATTTTCGTACAACGCTCACTTGAGTGCCAATTTTTCTTTTTTTTTATTCACTTGAGTATTATATCGGAGAAAAATCGATTACTTAAGTGCCAATTTCTAGTCAAATGTCCTATGTGGAATTTCTTTTTTATTTCTTGAATTATTTATTTTTATTTGTATTTTGCTTCTTTTTTTCTTTTTTTTTTGGGTTTTTTCTTTAGGGGTCACCGGTGACCCTCACTGACCATGGCTACCTTGCCTAGATTAGCGAGGGCCGCCTTGCCCTCGGCTACGAATGCCTGGGTGAGGTTGCGAGGGCCCTCGTTGGTCGTTAGGCGATCGTAGGTGATGTCAACCAGAGTAGGCGAGGGTCGTCTCGGCCTCTCTAGTGGTGGGCAAGGCCTTAACGGCCTCACCTAAGGCCTTTGCTGCTAGATCTAGGTGAGGGTTGCCTAGCCCTCATCGTGAAGGTCTTAGGCAAGGCCGTTAGGGCCTCGTCGACCATTGGCGAGGCCATGATAGCCTTTGCCTGCCTTGGATAGTGTCGCTCGTGACCACCCAAAGCTGGATGTTGCCTAGAGTGGGCAAAGGCCATCGTGACCTTGCCTAGGTGCTTTGCTCTCAAAGGCAAGGCAGCAAAAAATTTAAAAAAAAAAATCAAAAACTATAATAATAAAAAGTATTAAAATATTAAAAAATATTTTTCTGCATAGCCACATCAACTTTTTTGACGAGGCAAATCGAAAGTAGTTTTTAAATAATCGATTTTTCAAATTTATGGCACTCAAGCGAGTAAAAAAATAAATTAGCACTCAAGTGAGTATCATACGAAAGTGTTGACATTGGTGCCGTTCTTACCCCCCGAAACATGAAATTTTGGTTGTTTTTAGCTCGTGGAAGACTTCGAGTAGCTATGAGTTTGAGAGCTCATTGATGAGAATATTTAAATAATAAATCACGCCTATAATTAAAAATTTAAACTTTTAGAATAATTGACGACGATCTTACAAAATCTCTCACTCGTAAGGAATTGGCTATTGATGCGTGGAATTATGGCTGGAGGTAATATGATGCTACAATTTATATGCATTGCTCCTACAAAAACAAAAGACGCATTGGCAATATACGGGTGGTTTATTCTTTTGCGTGATGCACTGATTGAAGTCCTATGTATTATTATGATTAGTTGAAGAGCTCGAAATTGGGGAAAGAGTAAATGAAATAGAAACACCTACGAGTTTGATGAAATTTTCGCCGAGTCCACGTCACAGAAACAAGTGTACGATATTTCTAGTATTATTAGGGCCTGTTTGGTAACCATCCCAACAGTGCCGTCTTGGGATTCTGATTTTTGTTCCCGGAATCGGTTTGGGACGAGAATCGCGTTTGGTAAAATTTTTGTTCTCGGGAACAAATTTGTTCCCAAATCGGTTTGGGACGAGAATCAAGAATAAAAAAAAAGTTGATTCTTGTTCCGGGAACAAAATTGAGAATCAAAACTCTTCTTCTTCTCTTTTCTTCTTCTTCATCGACCGCCATCTTGCGACCGCCGCCCGTCGCCGTTCGCCGCCGCCGGTCGCCGGAGGCTCTCATTTGGCCTGAAAAAAAAAAAAAAAATAAAAAAACTAAAAAAGAAGAATAGGAGAAAAAATAAAAGAAAAAAAAAAAAAAAAAAAAAAAGAAAACTAAAAAATTTAAAAAAGGAAAAAGAAAAAAAAAGAAAAAAAGGAAAAAAAAAAAAAGAAAGAAGAATAGGAGAAAAAATAAAAAAATAAAAAAATAAAGAAAAAAAGAAAATTTAAAAATTTAAAAAAGGAAAAAAAGAAAAGAAAAGGAAAAAAAAAAAAAAGAAAAAAAGGAAAAAAAAAAAAGAAGAATAGGAGAAAAAATTAAAAAAAATTTAAAAATTAAAAATTAAAAATTTAAAAAAAAAAAAAAAAAAAAAAAAAAAAAGGAAAAAAAGGAAAAAAAAAGGAAAAGAAAGGAAAAAGGAAAAAAAAGGAAAAATTATTTAAAAATTAAAATAAATTGATTTGGAACAGAATCAATAAACACATTACCAAACGCAATTCTATTCCGAGAATCAAAAATTTTGTACGGTTACCAAACACGTTTTTACTCGGAATCGGTTCAGGAATAGAATCAAAAATAATCATTTCGATCGAAATTTGTTCCTGAACAGAATCGTTGCCAAACGCGCCCTTATTGACAGAGATCCGCGGCCGGATCTTGTCCTTCAAAGTAGCGTTCGTATTTACCACATCATTTGAGGACAAGGTCCAATGACCTTTCCCTGCTGACATGATTTTACTTCCCAGACATTAATGTTTGGATACACTTTTAATTTAAGGCTAATATCACAATAAACTCCATTAAGTTTCATTAAATTTTAGTGTCAAACTGGTTGAGTTAAACGATATATGATAATTAACGGTATAATAATTTAGTTTGTCATAAGTGTACTGATTTTGTTGTTTTCGTGATATTAATCTAATTTAACATAAATTAATGGAGAGTATCTTTATCACAAATGTATTAGTTTGAAGGTTTTTTTATAGTAAAAAAATTAGTTTTGAGTAAATATATGATATGTGTACTAATTTGAGATTTTTGCGGTAAAAAATTAATTTGGGATAAATTTGCCATAAACATAATAATTTGGGAGTTTTCATAATATTAATCCTTAATTTTATAGCACTTTAGTCCAATCTGAATTTTTATCCATTTTATAATATTTTTACAGTTTTTGGGAAATGGACCTTCTCCTGGCTAAACATGAAAGCTTGATAAAGAGCAAAGTATTGTTGTCAGATTAGGATGAGCAAAAGACATGTCCGAATCGAGAACCGTCCGGACCAAACTAGATCGATTCTCAGTTCCTAAACACTTGAATCAATGGATACTAGCCCGGTTTTTTTATATCAGATATAGAATTATCCATTTAATTTTTTTTTATAGTAAATAAAACCCTAAGTCAAACTCCAGACCTTTCTCATGACCGCTCTCTTTCTTTAACTCACGACCCCTCTCTCTCGCTCAACTCCCGGCCTCGAGGCTCGTCGCTCAGTCACGCTCACTCTCGGCCTCGACGGTTTTTCAGGTACCAGTTTGCCTCTCACCTCTTGCGGCCTATTTGTCCTACTTTTTTCCCTTTGTTTCGTATGGTTTGGTCTTGTCGCGGTGCGTCTTGATGGGTTTTACATAGTTGCTATCTCTTAATGGTTCTCTTGTCTCTATTTTTGAGTCTTGGATTCGCGAGGAAGGAGAGATGATCGATGGGTAATTGGCTTTTTGAGTCTTCAATTCGCAATCCATCTGAGCTCAGGACTTGAAGTGATTTTTACACAATTTTAACTATGGACGTGTTGTCCTCAGCTGGAGAATGATCAGCTGGTGTTTTTTCTGCCTATTTATGTTCTAATGTTGTTTGGTCAAGGGACGTTAAGTGAAAATTCTTTTATCAAAAGTGGCAAAAGTTATTTTGGTGAAGTGCTGTTTCAGGTTGCTGGTAGTTGTGATCTTTTATGAAGCTTTCTGTGGATTTTTGCCTACAAGTGTGTGTATGTTTGATGATCAGGGAAGTTATGTGTCCATGGATTCTGAATTGTTGTAGGACAGGCGGGTAACTGACTTAATGGGATTGATATGGTTTGCTGCATATTGTAGCATAACCATAACCAAGCTGCAATGAAAAAAAAAAAAAAAAAAAAAAAAACTGAAAAGAAAAGAGGAAGTGGCTAGTTCCTGGTGGAACCTGAAACTGGCAGGTTCGGTTTCAGAGTTGCTTCTAGGGTCCACAGGGCTAGTTCCTGGTTTCAAAAATTAGGAGCGGGTCCCGACGGGGTAGGTCCCAGGTTCTAGACTTGGAACCAATCATCTAGCCATTTGCTGTTAAAATTGAGAATGAACTTGAGTTTGATCAGGAAGTAAACTTGGTGAGTGGAAGCCAAGTTTAGATTTAATCGTTATTTTGTGCTCTGAAATGTAATATAGGTAAAATGCGTGTGCAACTTGTTCTGCCAACAGTGTTTATTACATGAGTTCGCCTTTGCTTCCTCAACTTGCTCTATTAACACAGTTAAGCATTTCGTTTTGGGCCATTGATTTTAACTTTATGATTTGATCTTTCTACTTCACAGGATGGTACAGAAAAAGAGAGAGAAGAGAAAGGAGAAGAAAATGCAGAAGAGGAGGAAGGAAAAAGAGGTAGAACTGAGCAAAATGTCAACAAAATCCCAAATAATGTTTCATAAGTGACTGAATTACATGGACATTATTATGAAGGAATTTTTTGGTGTTGATATAGATATCCAATTTAACCAACAACTCTGACAAATGATTTACATTATTGAATGCCTATTTACTCTGACACCATTTTTGAGTGCTCATAACACATTCTTCTCAATGTCACTTTGCTTAACACAGGTTGAGGAAAATTACTCTATAATATTTTCATCCAATTTGGCCATGTGAAACATTTTGGGATTTTGTTGAGCATGTCGCTCTTCCTTTTGACATTTTTCTCTGCTTTAGCTTCTTTTTTCTTCTTCCTCCTCCTTTTCTTCTCCTTTGCCTTCCTCTACATGGTCAAGTAGATTGTCTCCTCAGCTTTTGCATGGTGCCTATACAAATTCCAGATATATCGTCAAAGAGGGCTAGTGTTGAACCTTCCCGAAAGAAGCTTCTTATAATAATGCCTATGATCTGAACGGATTCTTGGCAGAGATAATTCCATATAATGGCCAGCCATGTAAAGTGGATTTAATTGTGTCAAGGAAAGCAGGTAAAGAGTTGAGAATTGGTGAAAGGTAGTTGATGTTTCTTATATAATCTAAGATTATAGTTCTAACTTGTTATCCACTTTTCTTACAGTATTTTTTTTTGGATGGGTTTTTCAAAAGACCCTTTGTTGATGTTTTTTTACTGTTTTGCTTTGAGAAATTAGCTGTTGGGTTGGGACCAAGTATGTTGTTCAATCTGACCTGCAGTCTCCTTCTTTGTTGTACTTGCTTTTGCACCATCACAGGACTTTGTGCGGGCGAGCGTGCGTGCATGGTTGTTAGGATCATGATCCAGATTGTAGGATCACAATCATATGATCCTATGACTCAAAACTTTTGAGCAATCTGGATTCTAAGGAAAATGGTAGTCTGCAGTGGTCTAATCTGTATCTTAGGATCACGATCCCAATTACGATGCCGCTGCTCAAGCTTTAGAAGGCAATTCTACCTTTTCAACTGGAGCAAATATGAAATTGGGCCTCCGTCCCCTAGCGCATGTGCCATTTTCTTCTTAATCATGTTCAGGCTTCATTTGGAAAATGTAAGGCTTGGAGAATTAAGAAAAAGGGATGAAGATGAATGAGCAGTAGAAAGTGAAGAAGTGCAGAGATGCCGTCACTTCTTCTTCAGTCTTGAATAAATGATGAGATGGGCATTGACCACCGTTGGCTCTCTGAACTGTGCCATCCTTTGGAGATGAGAGGCATGAATCTTATGTCCTTCTGCAACCAGATGAGAGAGAACTCTAACATCCTTGAGAAGTTGGCGCACAATTTAACTTGGCCTAGTGGCATAATATCTTTGGATGTGTGCTAATTAGAACTGTCTCTAGACTTTAAACAGTTGAAAAACCTAGAATTGCCAGTGAAAGTGAGGTTTGCTACAGAGGATGTGGGGAGAGTCCCGGATTGAGGTAAATAGTATTTTATCCTTCGAAATAAAGAACAAGCAGATTTTATGCTTTTACATTTTTTTAATTTCTTTGACGTGGTACTTTAATTGTTAGTGGAAAAACTGGCGACCAAGAATTTAAACCCGAGTACTCTCTCACATGAGAACGGTACCTTTTAGCTTCACTATCCCTCTTTTGAAGGTTAATATGCGTTTAATTACACTGATTTAAGCAAGAATTTAATACTTGTAGGATCTTATGAGCTTGATCCGATCTCGAAGACTTTGGAAGGATCCTACTTAGGATCCCGATCCTGACAACCTTTGTGTGTGTGCGTGTGCGTGTGTGTGGGTGCGCGCTTGTGCGTGTAATCATCTAAGTTGGTTGTACCTCTTTTCTCTTTTCTTTTTGAACCATATACCAACTTGGTTGCTAATGTCCAGTTGGATTTCTGTTGTAATCATCTAGTTCCAAATGAAGAGAGATTTGTGGACCTCATTTAAAGCGTAAATACTTTTCACTATCTTTCTTTAAGCACATGTGGTTCGTCCTCATTGGAAAACCAAGATAATACTATTGGCTATAGAACACAAGTAGATGGTCAGGGGAAATATATGAACCAGCATTCTTCACATTTAACTTTACTTTGTGTAAGGAAGAATAGTAAATACCGTTTGTGCTGCTGTGAGAATGAGCAACACGATGGCTGCAAGAACGGACAAGAAAGCCCAAGGACTATGGAAATATTCCCTTCTCAGTTTCGCCATCCAGATGTTCCTCCTCTTGTTGCAATGTGCCTTCACATTTTTGGAAGATCTCGGAGTAATAGGAATCGCATACAGGGACGTAGTCGCCGATCTTGTTGAACATCTCCGTAACCACCTTGTCATCACCCAAGTAGTTCTTAATAATCCCAGCGCGGCGAAGCACCTCAATGTCCTTTGAAGAGTTTATGAGACAATCAATCAAGGTCACGTAATCCGTGAAGTAGTTGATGTCTCTGGTTTGATGATGCTGCTCGTACGCGATCAGGTTTCGAAATTTTGATTCGGTGTCGTACTTTACATACAAGACTGGTAACTCGATTGTCCCGTTCTTGAATTTGATGTCGCTCAGTTGGCCCTCTTGCACAGCCCTAAACCTGACTCCTGACTCCCTTAGCTCAATGGCCGATGGCATGATTGGTATGCAGTTTTTTTTTTTTTTTTTTTTGAAAGTGATTGGTATGCAGTTTGGCCGGGGCGTTTTAGGCAAGCCACAAGTGCGCCACGTGTGATATAGATGCAGAAGATGTTCCCCGTTGCCAATCATCAAATTTCTGCCGGGGCCTTCTAGTTGAGAATTGAAGTACATGATGGCGACTTCGCTGAACTCATGATGCTCGTCCGGACCTTTAGTCAGGTCATATAGCTTTCTCAAGACGAAGAGTGGGAGTTGGTTCTCTAGCAGCAGTAAATCGCGCGTAATGCTGGATCGAATCTCCTCTCCCCCCCAATCATGCATAACCGGGTCGTTTTCGTCTCTTAGTTCCGTCGTAATGTGCTTACGGAACATCTCAATGATAAAACAGCCATCAATGAGCATCATCGCAAGAAACTCTTCTTGGGAGAGGTCAATGGTTTCCGCATAGCAATTACGCGCCCGTTGTTCTAGTTCCCTGAGAGTCGGCATATACCTGTCGACACTCTCCTCGTTTCTCCTGTCAAGCAATTGCTGCAGGTATCGCAGTTTTTGCTCCTTCATGAATTTGAACTTGTCATTTCCATAGTGATAAGGGCCAATGGCTAGAATCTCTGGGTCATAGGCTTTCTCCTTAACTCTGCGCAGTTGATGGCGAACCCTAAATATAGTATGCTCCGGCAAAGTGGGAGGCACACCGCAAAGCATATTCCTGATGTGGATTGAGACATGGTCTTGCATCTCTAAACGCTCATTGGTCCCAGTATGCTGTATTGGTTACAACATAATTAATGTGATATTAAGCACTTAGTAAAGCAAGATGATTGTTTTTCTTGTGCTTCCCTTTGATTTAGAGCAACTTACAAAAAATGCCCTCTTATGAACTATTTCAATTTTCACTTTTAGTCATCATACTACTTTTCATGACACATATAATTCCTAAATTAATTTTCGAAAACTAGTAGAAAGAAAACTAATCTTCGAATAAATTTCAGGACAAATTTGTATTTTTGTGCGAATATCGATGGACAATGCAAATTAAGCACCGTGGTTGAACACGTGGTGTGGACATTCAATACAAACAAATGGACAGATGAGGAAAAATTACAAACCCTGTATTATTGCTCCTTATAATATTGCTCCGAGAATAAATTAACAGCTGCATGGGCTTTTTACTTTTGAGCTTTGGAGAACCCCTCTTGCTCTCAGGACGAGTTTTGACTTTTGGCAAGGCAAAAGAACAACCCAAATGCCAAACTTGGCACGGGGATATGTAAGTGTCATTTTTTTTTTTAAAGTTGGGATACTTGATTTCTAAGTCCGATGACCTTGGCTAAAAATCCTACATGGCAATTTTTTAATAATATAGCTTGTCTATGTGACTTGTCAGAGAGCTGAGTCAGCAAATAGGAACCAAAACTATGTCGTTTTACCTTTTTTTTTTTTTTTTTTTTTTTAATTTTAATATAAATTTTAATTAAATTAAATTATTTTAGAAAAACATATGGAGATTGCAAAACAGTAAGGGCTCAGCCCTCACCCTCTTCACCTGGAAGGGCCGACAATGGTAGGGGAAGGGTTGATTGGGGTCATTGGCCCCTAGTTAGGGCTCGGCGACCCTGGCCGACTTGTGGTGAGGGCCTACAATCTCTCGCCTAGCTTTGGGGTGAGGTTTGCGACCCTCCCCCAAATCCGGCAAGACCCCCGCTAGTGTTGGCCTTGGCCTGTTGAGCAAGGGCCGGCAACCCTCACCGGATCTGGGGGAGGGCCGTGACCCTCGCCTTGGATTTGGGCTAGGGCTTGTAGGCCCTCACCACTAGGGCTTGGTGACCCTAGCCAACCCTACCCCCACCATCGCTAGCCCTTCTGGGTGATGGTGGTGAGGCGGCGGCGAGGGCTTGCACAGCCCTCGCCGTTTTGCAACCCTTTTTTTTATTTATTAAAAAATTAGTTTTAAATTTAATTTAAGTAATATTTATATTTAAAATCAAATGCGAGGAAAACAACGTCATTTTCAGCTTACTAGCCATGTTGGCATGCAAAACAACATCATTTTTGGCTTATTTAGCCACGTTGTCATTTGGCACTTGTCTTACTAAAAAAATGCCACGGTAGTATTTTGACTGAATTTTTTTGCCATTGACACTTAACTAATCCATTTTGCTTTGATTTTGACACTTAAATGTACATTTCCTAACTTTTGACACTTAAATGTCTTCCCATACCACATTTTGGCATTCCAAGGATCCGGGTCTCCATTTTAGAATATTAGTCCCAAATTTTTCTCTCTCCAGCCACCAAGCAAGGATGGCCTTTTAGACACTAAAATGTGAATTTTAAAACTAATTGGGGTGTTCTTATTGTGAGCTACTTACCATCGATGTTGAAGGCGTAAGAACCACGCTGAATAGTTTTAAACTACATAAGAAGAATAATTGGAACGAAATTCAACCAAGATAAAATACATAAATATTATTAAACGCGATGGGAACTGAGGATTTCAGGTTAGAGAAGGTAAGACAAGCTTCTAGCTAAATAACATATAAATGACTGTTTTTTTTTTAATTCTACCTAAGAATATAAGGAATTTTTGGACCTAGGGAGGCAAGGCTGCCACTGGCCTAGTAGCCCCCTAGGTCCACTAGTGATTAAATGGTAGACATAAATTTAGAAATTATTTGGCAGGGTAACTGAACCAAGAGAAGACAAAATTGATGCTTGAGTGACTTTGCCTAGTTGAGACACGTTAGTTAATGTAATTTCGGTGCCTTGAATAAGATCTGACTTGTATAATTTAATTTTAAGTGGTTGCCAGAATCATGTTAATTAATGGACCATAACTCCGAATTGAAAGAAATGGTCTCATCTTTCCACATTATGTTTTCTTTTTTTCTCAGTGTGAATTATCACAACAGTCAAGGATCAGAAAAGGGAAGGGAAATTCGCAGGACATACTTGATTACGTTGGTGGTTGCTCATTCTTCTCGCCAAGCTAGACTAGCTACTATCACGCAGTATCCAGTTCTTCTGTTTTTCTGCATCAAAACATGCGATCGTACATGGCGAGAGCGAGAGAGAAGAGGGCGACGATGCTAATAGATGTTGAGGCGAACGATGGAGGAAGAATCAGCAGGATGGATGCGTGAAAACATGCGATCGTACGTATCGCGAGCGAGAGAATAAGGAGGTGCATGACAACCACCAATTTCTGTTCCAGAAACAAATTTTCTATTCCAGATCAATTTCTGGAACAAAAATCCGTTTAATAAACTTATTCCGTTTTTCTATTTCTGGAATAGATTTCTATTCCAGAAATAGGTTTGGAATAGAAATCAGAAATTAAAATTTTTTACTTCTGATTTCTGGAACAGAAATGAGAAATAAAAATTTTTCTCATCGTTCGTCAATCGGTCCTTCATCCGTTGCTGCCGACCACCGTCCATCAGTCGTCGATCGCTCGCCGCCCTCGCCGCCGCCGCCGCCGATCGCCAAATAAATTATTTTTATAAATATCATTTTAAAATGAAATTTATTCGAATAAATAAAATGATATTTTTTTTTTTATTTTTACGAATAAATTTAAAAAATCCTTAAAAATGAATAAATAAAAATAAAAATTATTATAAAAATATAATTATTCATTTTTATTTTTTATTTTTATTATAAATATTATTTTTATTTTTTATTTTTATTATAAGTATTATTTTTATTTTTAATAAATAAATTTAACCGAAATAAATTTATTTATTAAAAATAAATTTAATTAAATATCAATTATTAAAAATAAAAATAAAAATATTCATTTTATTCATTTAAAAATAAAAATAAATTTATTAAAAATAGATTAAAAATAAATAAATTATTTTTATTTATCATTTTATTTTTAGTTTATTAAAAATAAATTTATTAAATTTATTTAAAATAATTTATTTATGATAAATAAAAATAAATTATTTTTATTAAAATAAATTTATTTTTATTTGTCTTGAGTATTTTGCCAAATAAATTTATTTTTATTTTTTTATTCATTTTAAAATAAATTTATTCGTAAAATAAAATAAAATAGAATAAATAAAATAAATTTATTTTTAAGGATATTTTTATTTTAAAATAAAATGATATTCTTATTTTATTTTTTATGATTTATTTTATTTTTATTTATTTATTTATTTATTTTTGTTAATAAATCATTTTTATTTTTATTTTTTATAGTAAAGGTCGCCGGTCGTTGCCGCCGCGGTCCGAAAGGAAGAAATTTTGTGTCATTATCAAACGAATTTCTATTTTTAGAGTAGAAATTTTGCGTCATTATCAAACGGTTATTTTTGCTTATAAACTCTTCTAGAAATAGAAATAGAAAAATCTATTTCTGTTCCAGAAATTATTTCTGGAACAGAAATTTTGTCATGCACCCCCTAAGAAACCTTGCGTTGTCACGTATAAATGCATTTCGGCTTGGGCTTTTTGAGCCCGGATTTCCGAAGCCCGAGAGGCTCATCCTGTCAGCCATTTACTTAAACAGATGCTAATTAAATAATCCTTTGTTCAAATATTATTGTAATTTACAATTCCCTAGCATGAAATTACTACTATCACCTAAAGGTAAAATGAGACTACCGCATACACCAACCATTTATACAAAATTCAAACACATTTTTCTTTGGCCCATCGACCTTGGTCGTCAGTACTTCCGACGGTAGAGGGTACTACAATAAAGAAATATGAAGTCATCCACAAGTTGCATTCTACTATGTGAAAACGGACCATTTCACAAAATTTCACGGAATTTGTGGAAAGAGTCCTACATTCTTCCTGCTAGCTAGAAAATAATAGTCTTCACAACGGAGGCAACTTGTACAATTGTGATAAATGCATATATAAAGATGCTTGCCAAATTCTCTGGATTGGTGCGGTTGAAAAAAGTGTTAAGAGATTATCAAGTTGCGTATTTAGATTTCACAGACTATATGTGAACTATTCTCCGTATTCCAATAAACTGTGAGAAATATATTATCACATTTATTTTTGCTTTGTGTAAGAAAGAATAGTAAATACTATTTGCCCTACTACTGTGAGAAGGAACATTTATTTTTGCTTGTTGTGGAGGTGCGTACGTATGAAAGATTTTGATTGTTGTCTTAAATTACACCGTCATACGAGCTTGCTTTTGGTAAATATAAGCGAGTGGAGAAATTCTTGACATTTTACGCACTTAATACGCTTCCTTTTCTGATATTTATCATTATTGGTAGAGATCCTGGTTAGACTGCCCTTTAAGAGTAGCATTTGTGTTTACTACTTCATTTAAGGATTAGGTCCCATGAACTGTCCTAGCTGATATGATTTTGCTTCCTATACATTAGTTGGGATATACTTTAATTTAGGAAACCGTGAAAAAGCCCAAACTGGTACAGTCATAATACATTTACTTCAAATTAATTTTTTGACCACAAAAATCAAACTAGTATACCTGTAACAAATTTATCATCATTTAGTTTTCGTTAAATTTTACTGTCAAATTTCTGAGTCGGATGATACGTGATAGTTGATGGGTATAACAGTTTTAGATTGTATGCTTAGTTTGTCACATGGATGGTAGTTTTATAGTTTTTTGTGGTATTAATCCAATTTAACGGAAACTAATGAGGTGTGTATTTATCACAAATATATTAATTTGAGGTTTTTCAGGTACGAATTTGCCTCTCGCCTCTTGCTGCCCATTTGCCCTAACTTTTCCCTTTGTTTCGTCTGGTTTGGTTTGTCATGGCACGTCTCGATGTGTTTTACATGGTTGCTATCTGTTTATGGTTTTCTTGTCTCCATTTTTTTGAGTCATGGATGTATTTGCGAGGAAGATGGGATGGTCGATGGGTAATTGGCTCTTGAGTCTTGGATTCGCAATCTGCCTGAGCTCAGGACTTGACGTGATTTTTACACAATTTTACCTGCGGACATGTTCTGCTTAGCTAAAGAATGATCAGCTGGTGTTTTTTCTGCCTTTCTATATTCTAATGTCGTTTGGTCAAGGGAGGTCAAGTGGAAATTCTTTTATTAAAAGTGGCGAAAGTCATTTCGGTGAAGTGTTGTTTCAGGGGGAAATATATTTTTGCTGTTAACATTGAGAATGAACCTGACTTTGATCAGGAGGTGAACTCAATGAGTGGAAGCTAGGTGTAGATTTTGAGTATTATTTCTTTCTCTGAAATGAAATGTAATACAGGTAAAATGCCTGTGCAACTTGTTCTGCCAGCAGTGTTTATTACATGAGCTCGCCTTTGCTTTCTCAACTTGCTCTATTAACACAGTTAAGCATTTCGTTTTGGGCCCTTGATTTTAACTTTATGGTTTGATCTTTCTACTTCACAGGATGGTGCAGCAAAAGAGAAAGAGAAGAAAATGCGGAAGAGGAGGGAGGAAAGAGAGGTAGAATTGAGCAAAATGTCAACAAAATCCCAAATAATGTTGCATAAATGGCTGAATTACACGGAAATATTATGAAGGATTTTTTCGGTGTTGATATAAAAATCCAATTTAACATCACCTTCGGCCACCAACAACTCTGACAAAGGATTAACATCATTGAATGCCTATTTACTTTGACATCATTTCTATTTGAGTGCTCATAACAAATTCTTCTCAATGTCACTTTGCTTGACACGGGTTGAGGAAAATTACTCTATAATATTTTCATCCAATTTGGCCATGTGAAGCATTTTGGGATTTTGTCGAGCATATTGCTCTTCCTAGGGACATTTTTATCAGCTTTGGCCTCTTTTTTGTTTCTCCTCCTCCTTTTCTTCTCCTTTGCCTTTCTCTACATGGTCAAGCAGTTTGTCTCCTCAGCTTTTGCATGGTGCCTATGCAAATTCTGGATATATTGTTAAAGAGGGCTAGTGTTGAACTTGCCTGAAAGAAGCTATCTGAACGGACTCCTGGCAGAGATAATTCCACATAATGGCCAGCCATGTAAAGCAGACTTAATTGTGCTGAGGAAAGCAGGTAAAGAGTTGAGAATTGGTGAAAGGTAGTTGATGTTTCTTATATAATCTAAGAACATTGTTCTAACTTGTCATCCACTTTTCTTGCAGTATTCAAAAGGCCCTCCGTTAATTATTTTTTACTGTTTTGCTTTGAGAAATTAGCTGGTGGGGTTTGGGGCCAAGTACGTTGTTCAATTTGACCTGCAGTCTCCTTCTTTCTTGCACTTTCTTTCACACCATCACAAGACTCTTTTTTGTGTACACGTGCGTGCATGTGTGCATGGTTGTTAGGATCACAATCCGGATTGTAGGATCACGATCATTTGATTCTACGACTCAAAAACTTTGAACAGTTTGGATTCTAAGAAAAACAGTAGTCTGCAGGGGTCGTGATCTGTATCTTAGGATGGCGATCCCAACTACGATTCCACTGTTCCAGCTTTAGAAGGCAATTCTACCTTTTTAGCTGGAGCAAATATGAAATTAGGCCTCTGTTCCCTAGCTCATGTGCCACTTTCTTCTTAATCATGTTTAGGCTCCATTTGGAAAATATAAGGCTTGGAGAATTAAGAAAAAAGGGATGAAGATGAAAGAACAGTAGAAAGCAAAGAAGTGCAGAGACACCAATACCATCACTTCTTCTTCAGTCTTGAATAAATGATGAGATGGGCATCGACCACTGTTGGCTTTCTAAACTGTCCCATCTTCTGGAGATGAGAGAGACAAAGCTTCTGTCCTTCTGCAACCGATGAGAGAGACCTCTACATCCTTGAGAAATTGGCGCACGATTTGACTTGGCCTAGTATCATAATAACTTTCGATGTATACTGATTAGAACTGACCTTAAACTTTAAACAATTGAAAAACCTAGAATAGGCAGTGAAAGTGAAGTTTGTTAGGGTGGGGGGTGAGGGGCAGGAGGTAAATTGGAGAGTGTGTCCCAGATCGGGGGGAATAATATATTATCCTTTGAAATAAAGAAACAGACGATATGTATTCCAAGAGAGAGAAGGACAAAGTAAAGAATTAGAAATTCGGAAAAGGCACGAAAGTAATTTCTTGGCAGCCTTCTTCTTGACTATTATGGTGATTATTTTATGGTGATCCTATTTAATACACCTTAAAAACTTGGGCAAGGAGATTTTATGCTTTTGCATCTTCGACATGGTGCTTCAATTGTTAGTTGAAAAACTGGCAACCAAGAATTTAAACCAGAGTAATCTCTCACATGAGAATGCTACCTTTAAGCTTCACTATGTTAGTGCTAGGATTATCACCTAGAGGGGGGTGAATAGGTGATTAAGAGAAATTTAAATCAATTTGCACAGAATGATAAATTGATTAAATGAAACTTAACAATCGCAGCAATATAAAGACAAGGAGATTAGGGATAGAGAAACAAGACTCAAGATTTATAGTGGTTCGGCTTAATTCAAGCCTACGTCCACTCTCCTCCACGGACAGCCCTTCTGGCTGGATTTCACTATGAATCAAATGAGTGATTACAGTCTCACGGTCTTGAGTCTACAGTGTAGAAACTCTACTACACTTCCTCAAATTCTCACCACAATATGACCTCTCTTTTGATTACATATATCACTCGAAGAATAAGATCACACAATATAAATGGAGATTCAGACTTTGGAATTCTTCTATCCAGCACGCTTCAACAACTAGAGCATCTCTCTTATATACTTCTTTATGCCTACATAACCGTTGGCACCTTCCAAAGAAGTTCTTCCAATCAACCCGTTGGACAGAATCAATTAGATCTCGAGCTCTTTAAGGCAAGTGAAGATAGCCCATCAATCCTGTTCGCCCATACAATCAGGATCTCGGTTTCCATAAGTAAATCTTTCCAAGAATAATCTGCGAATCTATACGAATAAGGAAATATGATCTTCTAGTGTTGAATCCAGTAGAAAAGTATTCCATAGCCGTTGGAATCGTATAAGATAAGAATACGAATCTAGGTCTGGAAACTGTCCATGAGGTTAGACTTTGAATACTTGAGTCTTACTGTCGTCAGACTTTGCCAGTAGAGTCTATAAGTCTTCAGACTTTGATCTTCAGACTTTATCAGTAGAATCTGCAAGTCATCAGACTAGACTGAGGAAAATGTTTTGTCAACTTCAAAATACCTGAAGATAGTTTTCCAACACACTATCCCTCTTTTAAAGGTTAATATGCATCTACTTGCAATGATTTAAGCAAGAATTTAATACTTCAAATATGTAGGATCTTATGATCTTGATCTGATCTGGAAGACTTCAAAAGGATCCTACTTAGCATCTCGATCCTGATAACCTTTTTATGTGTGTGACAAAGGTTGCCCAGCTTTAATATTTATTGTGAATTTATTTGATCTTAGTTATTTATTTGACAAGAGGAATATGGATCTAGTTGTAAAATTTCTAATGGGCGACTCTAGAGTGAAACTTTTTTTATGTTGGGTAAGTAGCTTTCCCATGGAGCTTTTCTTCTCTATGTCAGTATCCGTCTTGTCCCTGTGCTCATATTGCATGGATGGAGACCGACCGAACATGAAGAAAGAGTAAGGGCAATTTTACAGTTCCTCATCAGTCTGGTGTAAGATCGATCTCTGAAGCATAATGGGCCTAAGAGCCTTGAGTGTAGGACTAGCCTCTTTAATTTCAGCAAAAGAGTGTGGAGAATCTGTCTTTGTTTGCTTCTATTACAGAATCATGCGGCCTCCTTTGCTTCAGATGGAATGAATAGCTGGTATTTGTTCTCCAACAGGTTATATTCACTTTGATGCTTCAGGTTGTCCATTTTATCCAGTGAGGGTACTCAGCTAATTAATATACTATGTCAAGTAGTATGTTATATGAATAACTTTTCCCTTTTAACTTTGTGATTGCATCGCTTCTACATGAATATATATGTATATCCTTGGAAGCGAGCCATATTTTACCCTGCTTGTTTAAACTTTATGATACTTGAAGTCTTTCACATTAGCAAGAATCCTTAACATCCTTGGTTAAGTTGAAAATTAACTTTGTACCCATGATATGCCCCCTTTCCATTTTTGTATTTTTCCTTAGATCCTTGGTTTAAATTACACTAATATTTTGCTTACAATGCCAAATTGGGAGAAGCATAGACTTAAACCACTGTGAGTAACCATTTCGTTGGTAGCTATTCATTTTGATAGCTTACCTGGACCACAGTGGTGCTGTTTGTTCGTGTTTTTATCTCTCTCGGTTCCTTGCCAAATCCGCAATTGTTGACCAAGATTGATCCAAATGGAGCTTTGCTTCAACTTAGGCGAGTGATTACGAGTTCTAATTGTTCCAAATCCATTGTTGTTTATACCGTTTGTTGTTTTTTCTGATTCTGTTCACCCCCTTTCTGGTGTTTTTCTTTCTCTTTAATTATGCCCTTACAAGAGTGAGTGCCTTTTTGCCTCGTCAAGATTCCTGTTGAGAGTTTTTGGTTTGTGATTAGTATTTTATTACCCTTCAATATTGCGTTTCTTACCTTTACAAGTTGTGGTTCTTCTTCTTACATGCTCATCGGAATAGATGGATTATATTCTGCATCGACAGCCAAGACAAATTGTCAAACACCCAATAAAAAAACAAATGCCAAAAGTGGCAAGGGAGGAAGTGTCTTCTCAGTCGGATATGAATGAAGATTAGACTAACTCCTATGAGCATACTAATCACATGAGAAGTGCCACATGGGGTTCTTATACATGTTTCATGTACATGTTAGCTTTTACGACTTATTGAACCTGCTAACGTGTGGCTTCTAACCTGTGATGGATGTACTATCTGCTGATCATATGATGTCGTTGTGTCACTGGGTGCATTGTGCTTGGTTTGGTAGGAAGGAGAGATGTGTTGTGCAATTTGGAAAATTTTGTTACAAGGATGAATGTTTGGTTGATGTACTATTTTTTGAGTCTGTGTTTAGACTTTAAGCTAATTCTAGTTTTGTTATTAAATGCATGAAATCAAATGTGCAGAGAAAGGAGTCACTTACCTCCTTGCTAATTGCATATTTTGTTGGCTGACATGAATGAATGTGGTTTAGACCATCCTAATAGGAATTATATCTGCATTTCTGTTATTAAATGTCGGTTGATTTCTATGAGAATTTAATGTTGTTCTGATAAGGCTTCCCAAGGAACAATTGCTGTCCTCACTTGGGGCTGTTTCAGACAAATTTATCAGCAAAATAAGGCTCATGTTAAGAAGCTCATTGGTTTACCGTTTTCTTATAGAGTAGCATGGCCTTTCTATTAATGCAAGTATAGCTGATCAGGAGACAGTCCAAAGGCTGATTTTGTATTTGGGAGTATCCATCCTGCTTCAGAGGTTGCTGATAATATCATTTGGAGGACTTCTCCTGCTATTGATGTGGATTCTATCAAATCGTTCAGGGATACGAAGCTGCTGCGTGTTCTTTATAGTTGTAGTCCAAGTTTTTTTTTTTGGTCGGTAGTTGTAGTCCAAGTTGAATTGTAACTCTTTTTTTAGGTCAAGCATGATCAGAGAACCAGCTGGATATTTTTGTGGGAAGAAGAGAATTCGTAGGGTGATCCACCATATCTATTGTAATCATCTAAGTTGGTTGTACCTCTTCTCTCTTTTCTTTTTGAACCGTATACCAACTTCGTTGCTAATGTCCTGTTGGTTTTCTGTTGTAATCATCTAGTGCCAAATGAAGAGAGATTTGTGGACCTCATTTAAAGCATAATACTTTTCAATATCTTTCTTTAAGCACATGTGGTTCGTCCTCATTGGAAAACCAAGATAATACTATTGGCTATAGAACACAAGTAGATGGTCCGGGGGAAATATATGAACCAGCATTCATCACACTTAACTTTACTTTGTGTAAGGAAGAATAGTAAATACTGTTTGTGCTACCGTGAGAAAGAGCAACACAATGGCTGCAAGAACGGACAAGGAAGCCCAAGGACTATGGAAATATTCCCTCCTCAGTTTTGCCATCCAGACGTTCCACTTCTTCTTGTAATGTGCATTCACATTGTTGAAGATCTCGAAATAATAGGGATAAGATATCAATACGTGGTCACAGGTCCTGTTGAACATATGCGCAACCACCTTGTCATCACCCAAGTAGTTCTTAATAATCCCTGCGCAGCGAAGCACCTCGACGTCCTCTCTAGAGGTTATGAGGCAATCCATGAAGGTAATGTAATCTGTGAAGTAGTTGATGTCTCTGCTTTGACGATGCTGCTCGTACGCAATCAGGTTTCGAAAATTTGATTCGGTGTCGTCCTCTACACAGAAGGCCAGTAACTCGAGTGTCCCGTTCTTGAATTTGATGTCGCTCAGTTCGCACCCTTGCGCAGCCCTAAACCTGACTCCTGACTCCGTTAGCTCAGTCGCCGAGGGCATGACTGGTATGGAGTTCAGGTGGCGCGTTTCAAGCAAGCCAGAAGTGCACCACGCGTGATATAGATGCAGAAGATGTTCCCAGTTGCCAATCGTCAAATTTCGGCCGGGGTTTTTTCGTTCGCCCTAGAAGTACATGATTGCGACTTTGCTGAACTCATGATGCTCGTCCTCAGTCAGGTCATGTAGCTTTCTCAAGACAAAAAGTGGGAGTTGGTTCTCTAGCAGCAGTAAATTGCGCCTTATGCTATTTCGATTCCCACATTCATTCATAACCGGGTCGTCTTTGTCTGTCGGTATCATCCGATTGTACTTACGGAAGAACTCAACGATGAAACATCCATCAATGAGCATCATCGCAAGAAACTTTTCTTGGGAGAGGTCAATGCTTTCTGCATCGCAATTACGTGCTCGCTGTTCCAGTTCCCTGAGAGTCGGCATATACCTGTCGACGCTCTCCTTTCTCCTCTCAAGCAATTGCTGCAGGTATCGCAGTTTTTGCTCCTCCATGAATTTGAACTTGTCATTTCCATGGTGATAAGGGCCGATGGCTAGGATCTCTGGGTCATAGGCTTTCTCATTGACTTCACGCGGTTGATGACGAACCCTAAATATACAACGCTCCGGCGAAGTGAGAGGCATACTTTGAAGCATATTCTCGATGTGGATTGAGGCATGATCTCGCACCTTGGAACGGTCATAGATCCCAGCATGCTGTATTGGCTACGACATAATTAATGCGATAATAAGCACTTAGTAAAGCAAGAAGATTGTTTTACATGTGCTTCCCAGGACAAATTCGTATTTTTGTGCGAATATCGATGGACAATGCAAATTAAGCACCGTGGTTGAACACGTGGTGTGGACATTCAATACAAACAGATGGACAGCTGAGGAAAAATTACGAAACCCGTAATACTGCTCCTTATAATGTTGCTCCGAGAATAAATTAACAGCTGTATGGGCTTTTTACTTTTGAGCTTCGGAGAACCCCCTTTTGCTCTATGGACGAGTTTTGACTTTTGGGAAGGCAAAAGAACAGCACAAGTGCCAAACTTGGCATGGGATACTTAAGTGTCACTTTGTTTTGAAAATTGGGATATCTGATTTCTAAGTCTGGTGACCTTGGCCGAAAATCCTATATGACAATTTTTTAATAATATAACTCGTCTACGTGACTCGTCAGAGAGTTAAGTCAATAAAGAAAAACCAAAACTATGTTGTTTTACCTTTTATTTTGTTTTATTTTAATATAAATGTTCATTAAATTAAATTATTTAAGAAAAACAGATGAAAATTGCAAAACAGCAAGGGCTCATCCCTCACCGCCCTCGCCGAGGAGGGTTGGCAATGATGGGGGAAGGGTTGATCAGGGTCGTTGGCCCCTGGCCAAGGCTCGACGATCCCGGTTGACTAGTGGTGAGGGCCTACAATCCCTCGCCCAGCTCTAGGGCAAGGGTCGCGGCCCTCCCCCAGATCCAGCAAGACCCCCCAACCAGTGTTGGCCCTTGGCCTATTAAGTGAGGGTTAGCGACCCTCGTCAGATCTAGGAGAGGGCTACAATCCTCACCCCGAATTTGGGCTAGGGCTTACGAGCCCTCACCACTAGGGCCTGGCAACCTCGATCGACTCTACCCCCACCATCGTTGGCCCTTCCGGGTGATAGTGGCAAGGCGGCAGTGAGGAGGGCTTGCATAGCCCTCGCCGTTGCAACCCTCCTTTTAGTTTTTATTTTTAAAAATTTTAAGTTTTAAATTTAAGTTAAATAATATTTATCTTAAAATTCAAATTCAAGGGAAAACGACGTCGTTTTCAGCTTACTAACCACGTTAGCATGCAAAATAACATCGTTTTTTGTTTATTTAGCCACGTCGTCATTTTTCACTTGTCTCATAAAAAAAAAAATGCTACGTTAGCATTTTGACTGGATTTTCTCACCGTTAACACTTGACTAATCTATTTTGCTTCGATTTCGACACTTAAATATATATTTCTTAACTTTTGACACTGGACTAAATTTTAGCATTCTAAGGATCCAGGTCTCCTTTTAAGAATTTGAGTCCCAAAATTTTCTCTCTCCAGCCACCAAGCAAGGACAGCCTTTTAGACACTAACATGTGAATTTTAAAACTAATTGGGGTGTTCTTATTGTGAGCTACTTACCATCAATGTTGAAGGCGTAAGAACCACGCTGAATACTTTTAAACTACATAAGAAGAATAATTGGAATGAAATTCAACCAAGATAAAATACAGAAATGTTATTAAACGCGATGGGAATTGATGATTTCAGGTTAGAGAAGGTAAGACAAGCTTCTAGCTAAATAACATATAAATGACTGCTTTTTAAAAAAATTAAATTCTACCTAAGAATATAAGGAATTTTTGGACCTAGGGAGGCAAGGCTGCCACTGGCCTGATACTACTGATGAAATAGTAGATGTAAGTTTAGAAATTATTTGTGTGATTAACCCTCTCTAGAAGGATGAAAGCAATCGGTAACTGAACCAAGAGAAGAAAAAAATTGATGCTTGAGTGACTGTCTAGCTGAGACACGTTAGTTAACATAATTTCGGCGCTCTGAATTAGATCGAACATGTATGATTTAATTTTAAGTGCTTGCCAGAATCATGTTAATTAATGGACCATAACTCAGAATTGAAAGAAATGGTCTCATCCTTCAACATTATGTTTACTTTTTTCCTCAGTGTGAATAATCACAACGGTCAAGGATCAGAAAAGGGAAGGAAAATTCGCAGGACTTACTTGATTACGTTGGTGGTTGCTCATTCTCCTCGCCAAGCTAGACCAGCTACTATCACGCAGTATCCAGTTCTTTTTTTTCTGCGTTAAAACATGCGATCGTACATGGCGAGAGCGAGAGAGAAGAGGGCGACGATGCTAACAGATGTTGAGAAGAACGATGGAGGAAGAATCAGCAGGTTGGATGCGTGAAAACATGCGATCGTACATGGCGAGAGCGAGAGAATAAGAAACCTTGCGTTGTCGCGTAGAGATGCATTACGGCTTGGGCTTTTCGAGCCCGGATTTCCGAAGCCCGAGAGGCTCATCCTCGTCAGCCATTTAATTAAACAGATGCTAATTAAATAATCCTTTGTTCAAATATTATTGTAATTTACAATTCCCTAGCATGAAATTACTACTATCACCTCGAGGTAAAATGAGACTACCGCATACACCAACCATTTATAAAAAATTCAAACACATTTTTCTTTGGCCTATTGACCTTAGTTGTCAGTACTTCCGACGGTAGAGGGTACTACAATGAAAAAATATGAAGTCATCCACAAGTTGCATTGTACTGTGTGAAAACGGACCATTTCACAAAATTTCACGGAATTTGTGGAAAGAGTCCTACATTCTACTTGCTAGCTAGAAAATAATAGTCTTCACTACAGAGGCAACTCGTACAATTGTGATAAATGCATATATATATAAAGATGCTTGCCAAATTCTCTGGATTGGTGCGGTTGAAACAATGTTTTAAGAGATTATCAAGTTGCGTATTTAGATTTCATAGACTATATGTAAATTATTCTCCGTATTCCAATAAATTGTGAGAAATATATTATCACATTTATTTTTTCTTTGTGTAAGAAAGAATGGTAAATACTATTTGCCCTACTGTGAGAAGGACCATTTATTTTTGCCTGTTGTGGAGGTGCGTAAGTATGAAAGATTTTGATTGTTGTCTTAAATTTCACCGTCATACGAGCTTGCTTTTGGTAAATATAAGCGAGTGGAGAAATTCTTGACACTTTACGCACTTAATATGCTTCCTTTTCTGATATTTTTAGCATCATTATTCGTAGAGATCCTGGTTAGACTGCCCTTTAAGAGTAGCATTCGTGTTTACTACTTCACTTAAGGACTAGGTCCCATGAACTGTTCTAGCTAACATGATTTTGCTTCTTATACATTATTTTGGATATACTTTAATTTAGAATATCATGAAAAAACCCAAACTGGTATAGTCATAATACATTTTCGTCAAATTAATTTTTTGATCACAAAAAACTCAAACTAGTATACTTATGACAAATTTATCATCCTTTAGTCTTCGTTAAATTTTACTATCAAATTTCTAAAGCGGATGATATCTGATGGTTGACGGGTATAACAATGAGGTTTTATGCTTAATTTGTCACATGTGTAGCAGTTTTGTAATTTTTTTTGTGAAATTAATACAATTTAACGGAAACTAATGAATGGTGTATTTGTGACAAATATACCAGTTTGAGATTCTTTATAGTCAAAAAATTATTTTTGGGCAAACTCGTCACATGTATACTTATTTGAAGTTTTTTACGATTGAAATTAATTTTGGATAAATTTATCACAAACGTACTAATTTGATGGTTTTCATGATATTAACTCTAATTTTATGGCACTTTACTTCCACCCTAAATTTTTTTACCATTTTATAATATTTTTACAGTTTTTTAGAAATGTACCTTCATTCAACACCAACTAAACATGAAAGCTTGATAAAGAGTGAAGTATTGTTGTTAGCCGTAGGGAATAGGGATGAGCAAAAAGAAATCGTCCAAATCAGAACCGCCCGGACAGATTTTCGGTTCCTAAAACTTTGAATAAGTGGATACCGATCTGGTTTCTTATTTCAGGTGCGGAACCACCCATTTAATTTTTATTTTTTATTTTTTTATAAACGAAACCCGAAATCAGGCTCCAGACGTCTAGCTCACGATCTCGCTCTCTCTTTCAACTCGCTCAACTCACCAACCCCCTCTCTCTCGCTCAACTCACGTCCTCGAGGCTCATAGTTTAGTCACGTTCACTCTCAACCTCGACGGTCTTTCAGGTACCAATTTGCCCCTCGCCTCTTGCGGCCTATTTGCCCTTTCCTCGGGTTTGGTTTTGTCACGGTGCGTCTCGATGTGTTTTACATGGTTGCTATCCGTTAATGGTTTTCTTGTCTCCATTTTTGAGTCTTGGATACGCAAGGAAGGAGAGATGGTCGATGGGTAGTTGGCTTTTCAGTCTTGGATTTGCAATCCACCTGAGCTCAGGACTTGAAGTGATTTTTGCACAATTTTACCTGTGGACATGTTGTGCTCAGCTGGAGAATCATCAGCTGGTGTTTTTTCTGCCTTTCTGTATTCTAATGTTGTTTGTTCAAGGGAGGATAAGTGAAAATTCTTTTATCAAAAGTGGCGAAAGTCATTTTGGTGAAGTGCTGTTTCGGGTTACTGGTAGTTGTGATGTTTTATGAAGCTTTCTTTGGATTTTTGCTACAAGTGCGTGTGTTTGTTTGATGATCAGTGATGTCACGTGTCCATGGATTCTGAATTGTTGTAGGATAGGCAGGTAACTAACTTCATGGGATCGAAATGGTTTGCGGTATATTGTAGCATAACCAAGCTGCAATGAAACAAAAAAAGAATGAAACTAAAAAGAAAAGAAGAAGTGACTGGTTCGCGGTGGAACCTAAAACTGGCAGGTTTGGTTTCAGAGTCGGTTCTAGGGTCCACAGGGTCGGTTCCTGGTTCCAAAAAGTGGGAACGGGTCCCGACAGGGTAGGTCCCAGGTTCTAGACTTGGAACCGATCATCCTAGCCATTTGCTGTTAAAATTGAGAATGAACCTGCGTTTGATCAGGAGGTGAACTCGGTGAGTGAAAGCTAGATTTAGATTTTGAGCGTTATTTCTTGCTCTGAAATGTAATATAGGCAAAATGCATGTGCAACTTGTTCTGCCAGCAGTCAATCATTTCGTTTTGGCCATTGATTTTAACTTTATGATGGTGCAGCGAAAGAGAGAAGAAAAAGGAGAAGAAAATGCGGAAGGGGAGGAAGGAAAAAGAGGCAGAAGAGAGCTAAATGTCACCAAAATCCCAAATAATGTTTCATAAGTCGCTGAATTACACGGAAATATTATGAAGGATGTTTTCGGTGTTGATATAGATATCCAATTTAACCAACAACTCTGACAAAGGATTTACATCATTGAATGCCTATTTACTTTGACGCCATTTTGTTTGATTGCTCATAACACATTCTTCTCAATGTCACTTTGCTTAACATAGGTTGAGTAAAATTACTCTATAATATTTCCATCCCATTTGGCCATGTGAAACATTTTGAGATTTTGTTAAGCATATCGCTCTTCCGAAACATTTTGGGATTTTGTTAAGCATATCGCTCTTCCTAGAGACATTTTTCTCAGCTTTAGCTTCTTTTTTCTTCCTCCTCCTCCTCCTCCTTTTCTTCTCCTTTGCCTTTCTCTACATGGTCAAGCAGTTTGTCTCCTCAGCTTTTGCATGGTGCCTATGCAAATTCCAAATATATCGTCAAAGAGGGCTAGTGTTGAACCTTCCTGAAAGAAGCTATCTAAGTGGACTCCTGGCAGAGATAATTCCGTATGATGGCCAGCCATGTAAAGCAGACTTAATTGTGATGAGGAAAGTCAGGTAAAGAGTTGAGAGTTGGTGAAAGGTAGTTGATGTTTCTTATATAATCTAAGAACATTGTTCTAACTTGTCATCCACTTTCCTTACAGTACTCAAAAGTTCCTTCGCTAATGGTTTTTTACTGTTTTTCTTTGAGAAATTAGCTGTTGGGGTTTGGGGCCAAGTATGTTGTTCAATCTGACCTGCAGTCTCCTTCTTTCTTGCACTTTCTTTTGCACCATCACAAGACTCTTTTCTGTGTGCATGTGCGTGCATGTGTGCATGGTTGTTAGGATTGTGATCCAGATTGCAGGATCACAATCATTCAATTCTACGACTCAAAAACTTTGAACAGTTTGGATTCTAAGAAAAATGGTAGTCTGCAGGGGTCGTGATTTGTATTTTTGGATGGCAATACCAACTACGATTCCACTGTTCAAGCATTAAAAGGCAATTCTGCCTTTTTAGCTGGAGTAAATATGAAATTGGGCCTCCATCCCCTAGCGCATGTGCCACTTTCTTCTTAATCTTGTTCAGGCTCCATTTGGAAAATATAAGGCTTGGAGAATTAAGAAAAAGGGATGAAGATGAATAAACAGTAGAAAGCGAAGAAGTGCGGAGACACCATCTCTTCTTCTTTAGTCTTGAATAAATGATGAGATGGGCATCGACCACCGTTGGCTTTCTGAACCGTGCCGTCCTTTGGAGATGAGAGAGACAAAGCTTCTGTCCTTCTGCAACCAGATGAGAGAGACCTCTAACATCGTTGAGAAATTGGCGCACGATTTGACTTGGCCTAGTAGCATAATTTATTTGGATGTATACTGATTAGAACTTACCTTGAAAAACCTAGAATAGCCAGTGAAAGTGAGGTTTTTGTGTGTGTGTGTGAGAGAGAGAGAGAGAGAGAGTCCCAGATTGAGGTAAATAATTTTTTATCCTTTGAAATAAAGAAAGGGACGAGAAGAGATGATATGTATTCCAAGAGGGAGAAGGACAAAATAAAGGATTAGAAATTCGGAAAAGGCAGGAAAGTAATTTCTTGGCAGGCTTCTTCTTGATTATTATGGTGATTATTTTATTGTGACCCTATTTAATACACCTTAAAAACTTGGGCAAGGAGATTTTATGCTTTTACATGTTTGACAACTTAAAGCTTCACTATCCCTCTTTTTAAGGATAATATGCATCTAATTGCAATGATTTAAGCAAGAATTTAATACTTCAAATATGTAGGATCTTATGATCTTGATCTGATCTTGAAGACTTCGAAAGGATCCTACTTAGCATCTCGATCCTGATAACTTTTGTGTGTGCGCGCGCGCACGCGTGCGTGTGTGACAAAGGTTGCCCAGCTTTAATATTTATTGTGAATTTATTTGCTCTTAGTTATTTATTTGACAGGAGCAAAATGGATCCAGTTGTAAAATTTCTAATGGGCGACTCCAGGGTGAAACTGCTTTTCTGTTGGGTAAGCAGCTTTCGCATGGAGCTTTTCTTCTCTATGTCAGTGTTCATCTTGTCCCTGTGCCCATATTGCATGGATGGAGACTGACGGCAGAACATTAAGAAAGTATAAGGGCAATTTTACAGTTTCCTCATCAGTTTGGTGTAAGATTGATCTCTGAAGCATAATGGGCCTAAGAGCCTTGAGAGTAGGATTAGCCTCTTAAATTTCAGCCAAAGAGCGTGGAAAGTTTTTCTTTGTTTGTGTCTGTTATGGAATTCTGCGGCCTCCTTTTTTTTTTTTCAGATCGAATGAATATCTAGTATTTGTGCTCATCTTGCATGGGCTGACTACAGAACATTAAGAAAGAGTAAGGCAATTTTACAGTTCCTCATCAATTTGGTGTAAGATTGATCTCTAAAGCATAATGGGCCTAAGAGCCTTGAGTGTAGGACCTGCCTCTTTAATTTCAGTGAAAGAATGCGGAAAATTTGTCTTTGTTTGCTTCTATTACAAAACCCTGCAACCTTCTTTTCTTCAGATGGAATGAATAGCTGGTATTTGTTCTCCACCAGATTATATTCTCTTGAGGCTTCAAGTTGTCCAATTTATCCAGTGAGGGTACTCAACTAATTAATATACCATGTCAAGTAGTATATTATATGATAAGTTTTCCCTTTCAACTTTGTGATTGCATCACTTTTGCTTGAATATAGATATATATATATGTGTGTGTGTGTGTGTGTGTGTGTGTGTGTGTGTGTGTGTGTGTGTGTGTGTGTGTGTGTGTGTGTGTGTGTGTGTGTGTGTGTGTGTGTGTGTGTGTGGAAGCGAGCCATATTTTAACCTGCTTGTTTAAACTTTATGATACTTGAAGTCTTTCTCATTAGCAAGAATGCTTAACATCCTTGGTTAAGTTGAAAATTCGCTTTGTACCCATGATATGCCGCCCTTTCCATCTTTGTAGTTTTCCTTAGATCCTTGGTTTAATTACACTAATATTTTGCTTACAATGCTCAATTGGTAAAAGCATTTACTTAAATTACTGTGAGTAACCATTTCTTTGGTGGCTATTCATTTTGATGGTTTACCTAGACCCAGTGGTGCTGTTTTGGGCTTTCTCTTGGTTGCTTAAGTCGAATTGGACAAAATTTTAGGATTCTTTGTTTGTGTTTTCATCTCTCTCTGTTCCTCACCAAATTAGCAATTGTCGATCAAGATTGTGTTGAGATTTCATGAATCATGTATAGGTAAAATTAACAAAATAACATAGCGAAAACAAATATGATATATTTCTATACATGATTCTCCGAAGGCATTATTCGTGCGTTTTTATCAAAAATTTGAATATAAAAAGGAGTTAAACGAATTGGTTCAGATGTTCTTTAGTTCGAGTCCCACAAATGTCGGACCTCTAGTTCAGACACACCAACAATGGACGTCGAATAGAAGAGAAAACTTTCGGATAATCGCCACTATGATCGTGCTAGCAATCTCGTGGAGACAATCCTCTGTATCTTTGATGTTTTTAGCCACGGCCCAAACAAGAGATAATCCATTTTCTTTCAAAGACCAACATGTAAAACACACGCACGTTTCTCTCATTTTTAAGCAACCATTTTTCATGCCCTTCGTTAAGCAGCATTTTAAAAAAAATAACTGAACGATCAGCAACGGTTGCTGATCGTGTGGGACGATCAGCAACCGTTCATGCACAATGCTTCATGCATGATGCTTTGTTCATGATGCTTTGTGCATGAACGGTGCTTCGTGCATGATGGTCAGCAACTTTGTTGACCATCATGCATGAAGCTTCCCAATTAAAAAAAAATGCACATTGATTTATTATTTAATTAAATGAATAAACAAATAATTAATCAATTCCCTTTAAAAATAAAAACAAAAAGACATAATCTTTATATGTACATTAATATATATTCACTTTGGGCATGCGGGTGCATCATATGCACGTAGGCTCGTGACTATAATACAAATTAAATTAAATATAATTTAATTTAATTTCAAATTGACTCAATTCGATTACAGTAATTGCAAACACATTTGCAACATTATTTCTTTCCCGTTCCATGTTATCCTAATTGTTTATGGTGTGTGACATCCCTAGGTTCATTACTAAGCTGGTAGTAATATTTGTACTAACACATTAGTACTCCCAAAAGAATTAATTGTCTCGATTAAGCTTTGGATCCTACAAGCCATGATTGGCATCTAGCAATATGTCATGGCTATCTAGATAATGTGAATATTTTAAGAACATAATGAACCTGTCAGCTTTAACTACAGTGTAATTCAATTCTTTTGTCTTACTATGTCCCGATCGAACAAAAAACCATGGAATATTTGTTAAGTTACCAATTCGATCATATGCACAAATCTAATTTATATGCATTTTATTCAAGACATAAACAATTTATTCTCAATTACAATCCCGACCGAGGATTTCAATGCAGTGTCATAATTAGATCGCATAGGACATTATTATTATACCTTGCATATAACAAGGAGATAGATTCCATATTGCGTACAAGTGCAACTTATTATATGAACAAACTATGACCATCGGGTATAAAAACATATCAACGACCTGGCATTATGGGCACCCGAGAACCATAGTTGTTCGACACATTAGTTAACACTGTACCTTAGGTCTAAGGATTATTTACACAAGACCAAAGCATGAACAATTAGACATTGACCATGCTAAAAGCTTTCATGTTGCTAATCGTTTCATATGCATCACGTTCAGTGAAATTGTCTAATACAAACACCTGTGTTCTAACTCAAGCATCATAATACCCAATGACATGCGACTCATCATTCCCTTAAGTATCCAATACTTAATGGTGAAGTTAAGAACACACTGGTCTCAACAAGATTATAAATATCCACTCAATAATCCATTGATCAAGAACGATTTAAAGATTCAACCTAACTATGAACCCGTCACATATATTCTTGACGTCTCAAGAATAGGTCTAGTTGCAACTGATCTGATGGAATAATTCATAAATATAAATAATTGGACAAATGAATGAATATATCATTGCCATTAATTAAATAATAATAATGATAGTACAACTGAAAACCCTAACATGTAACTATTATATAGTAGCTTTAGGGCATATATATAACAAATTGATCCAAATGGAGCTTTCATCAACTTAGGCAAGTGATTACGAGTTCTAATTGTTCCAAATCCATTGTTGTTTATACCGTCTGTTGTTTTTTCTGATTCTGTTCACCCCCCTTTCTGATGTTTTTCTTGCTCTTTGGTTATGCCCTTACAAGAGTGAGTGCCTTTTTGCCTCGTCAAGATTCCCGTGAAGAGTTTTTGGTTGTGATTAGTATTTTATTACCCTTCAGTATTGCGTTTCTTGCCTTTACAAGTTGTGGTTCTTCTTCTTACATGCTCATCGGAAGAGATAGGTTATATTTTGCATTGACAACCAAAACAAATGGTGAAATACCAAATAAGAAAACAGATGCCAAAAGCGGTAAGGGAGGAATTGTCTTCTCGGTCGGATATGAATGAAGATTCAACTAACTTTTATGAGCATACTAATCACATGAGAAGTGCCACTTGGGGTTATTATACATATTTCATGTACATGTTTGCTTTTAAGACTTATTGGACCTGCTAACTTGTGATGGATGTACAATCTGCTGATCACGTGATGTTGTTGTGTTATTGAGGGCATTGTGCTTGGTTTGGTAGGAAGGAGAGATGTGTTGTGCAATTTGGAAGATGTTGTTACAAGGATGAGTGCTTGGTGGATGACTATTTACCGAGTCTGTGTTTAGAGACTTAAAACTAATTCTAGTTTTGTTATCAAATGCATGAAATTAAATGTGTAGAGAAAGGAGGCGAACAAACTTACCTCCTTGCAAATTGCATATTTTGTTGGCTGACATGAATGAATGTGCTTTAGACCATCCTAATAGGAATTATACCTGCGTTTCTATTATTAAATGTTGGTTGATTTCTATGAGAATTTAATGTTGTTCCGATAAGGCTCCCCATGGAACAATTGCTTCTCTCACTTGGGCTGTTTTAGACAAATTTATCAGCAAAATGAGGCTGACGTTGTGAAGCTCATTGGTTTGCTGTTTTCTTACAGAGTAGCATGGCCTTTCTATTAATGCAAGCATAGCTGATCAGGAGACAGTCCAAAGGCTGGTTTTGTTTTTGGGAGTATCCATCCTAATTCAAAGGCTGCTGATAATATCATTTGGAGAACTTCTCCTACTATCGATGTGGATTCCATCAAATCGTTCAGAGATACAAAGCTGCTGCGTGTTCTTTTGAGTTGTTGTCCAAGTTGAATTGTAACTCTTTTTTTAGGTCAAAAATGATCAGAGAACCAGCTGGATATTTTTGTGGGAAGAAGAGACTTCGTAGGGTGATCCTACCATACCTATCGTAATCGTCTAAGTTGGCTCTACCTCTTTTTTCATTTCTTTTTGAACCATATTCTAACTTGGTTGCTAATGTCCTGTTGGTTTTCTGTTTTAATCATCTAGTTCCAAATGAAGAGATTTGTGAAGCTCATTTAAAGCACAAATACTTTTCACTATCTTTAAGCACATGTGGTTCGTCCTCATTGGAGAACAAAGATAGTACTATTGGCTATAGAACATAAGTAGATGGTTAAGGGGAAATATATGAACCAGCATTGATCACATTTAACTTTACTTTGTGTAAGAAAGAACAGTAAATACTGTTTGTGCTGCTGTGAGTAGGAGCAACACGATGGCTGCGACAACGGACAAGAAAGCCCAAGGACTATGGAAATATTCCCTCCTCAATTTTGCCATCCAGACGTTCCTCCTCTTGTCACAATGCTCTTTCACATTTTGGAAGATCTCGGAGTAATAGGAACCAAATATAAGGACCTCGTCACACATCTTGTTGAACATCTGTGCAACCACCTTGTCATCACCCAAGTAGTTCTTAATAATCCCCATGCGGCGAAGCACCTCGACGTCCTTTGAAGAGTTTATGAGGAAATTCATTAAGTTGATGTAATGCGTAAAGTAATAGATGTCTCTCCTTTGATGAAGCTGCTCGTATGCGATCAGGTTTCGAAATTCTGATTCGGTGTCGTCCTCTACATCCAAGACCGGTATCTCGAGTGTCCCATTCTCGAATTTGATGTCGCCCAGGTGGCGCCCTTTCGCAGCCCTAAACCTGACTCCTGACTCCCTTAGCTCAATCGCCGAGGGCATGACTAGTGTGCAGTGTGGCAAGGGCTTTTCAGGCAAGCCATGAGTGCGCCACCCGTAATACAGATGCAGAAGATGCTCCCAGTTGCCCCTCGTCCAATTTCGGTCGGGGCCTCCTTCTTCACATGTTAGGTACTCGATGGCGACTACGTTGAACTCGTGATGCTCATCCGAACCTTTAGTCAGGTCATATAGCTTGCTCAAGACGAAAAGCGGAAGTTGGTTCTCGAGCAACAGTAAATCGCGGCGGAGGTAGTATTGAAGCCAATCTGACTCCCTAAGTGGATCGTCTAAATAGCAGCAGCTGTAGTATCGAAGCCTGTCTGAATCGTCTTTATCTTTCGGTTTCTCCAAAATGCACTTACGGAGCAACTCAATGATGAAACAGCCATCAATGAGCATCATTGCAAGAAACTTTTCTTGGGAGAGGTCGATGGTTTCCGCATAGCAATTACGCGCCCGCTGTTCCAGCTCCCTGAGAGTCAGCACATACCTGTCGACGCTTCCCTCCTGTCTCCTATTCAACAATTGCTACAGGTATCGCAGTTTTTGCTCCTCCATGAATTTGAACTTGCCATTTCCATAGTGATAAGGACCAATGGCTAGAATTACTGGTTCATAGGCTTTCTCGTTGACTTCACGCAGTTGATGATGAACCCTAAATATACTATGCTCTGGTGAAGTGGCAGGCATACTGCGAAGCATATTCTCAATGTGGATTGAGACATGATCTTGCACCATGGAACGGTCATAGATCCCAGCATTCTGTATTGGCTACGACATAATTAATGTGAAAATAAGCACGGAGTAAAGCAAGATGATGGTTTTTCATGTTCTTAAAATGGTTCTTCATGTGCTTCCCTTTCATTAAGGGCTACTTACGAAAACTGTCCTTGTATATACTCTTGCCAGTTTTTTATTTTGGTCATCATACTATTTTTTGGGAAATATATGATCCTTAAACTAATCTCCAAATGCCCGCTCTAGAATAGTTTTGAGAACATGAGTCCCCAAATTTCATCTCTCCGGTAATCTTTTAGACACTAATGTGAATTTCAAATTTATTTTGTGTGTTCTTATCGTCAGCTACTTGCCATCCATGTTGAAGGGATAAGAACCGCATTGAATAATTTTAAACTACATAAGAAGAATTATTGGAACGAAACTGAACCAAGATAAAATACAGAGATATCATTAAACGCGTGGGAACTGAGAATATGAGGTTAGAGAAGGCCAGACAAGCTTCCAGGTAAATAACATATAAATTCTTTTTTTTTTTTTTGAATTTTTCTACCTAAGAATATAAGGAATTTTTGGACCTAGGGAGGCAGGGCCACCACTGGCCCGGTGGCCCCCTAGGAACGGTGCTGATTAAATGGCAAGACATAAGTCTAGAAATTATGTGTACCTCTCTCTAGAAGGATGAAAGTAATTGCTAACTGAATCAAGAGAAGGCAAAATTGATGCATGAGCGACTTTGTCTGATTACGAAGTGTCAGTTAACGTAATTTCAGTGCCCCGAATAAGATCTAACGTGTATAATTTAATTTAGTGATCCCAAAATCATGTTAATTAATGGACCATAATTTGGAATTAAAAAGAAATGGTCTCATCCTTCAATTTTTTTTTCTTTGGGGAAAATTATCAAAAAAGTCCTAAATATATTGCAATTGTGCCAACTTATTTTTTTTTGCCATTTCAGTCCTAAATCTTTTCCAATTATACTAATTCAATCCATCTGGCTAAATTTGGCTAGATGGCATTGACGTGGATGCCGACTGGCATTGGTGGACAATTTTTTAATAATTTTTTATGTTTTGAATTTTTGAATTAATTTTTTTTTAATCTTTTCTTCTTTTTGTTTCTCTATTTTTTTCCTTCCTTCCTCCCCCCTCCCCTTCCTTTCTCCTCCTTTCGGCGATTGGCAAGAGGGGAGGGAAAATCATTGAACTCAAGCAGTCGACTAATGGCGAGCTCCCCTTTCTGTCGCTAGGCAAGGGCGAGCTCACCCAGGCATCTGCGAGGGTGAGCCTTGCCAGTGGATCGGCAAGCGAGAGAGAGAGAGAGAGAGAGAGAGAGAGAGGCTTCTTCGCTGGCTGTCCATGTTCGGCAATACCGTCCATAGATCCATCAACGAGTACTCTTTGCTCTTTCTTAGTCTTCTAAGTGTCATGCCCAATGACAGTGAGGTTCACCCTCATTGGATCTGGGCGAGAGCGAGCATGCCCAACCATCGTTGGGCGAGAGCGAGCAGTCAAAGATCAGAAAAGGGAAGAGAAATTCGTAAAGACTTACTTGATTACGTTGGTGGTTGCTCATTCTTCTGGCCAAGCTAGACCAGTCCTCTTCTTGTGGGATTATTTTTCAGTGAAGTAGAGATAAAATGAGACTCCGCATGCACCATCCATTTATACAAAAATCAAACACCTTTTATTTTAGTCCATCAACCTTGGCCGTTGATAAATTGGATGAAGATGTGAAGGTCTCAGAAAGACTAAGAAAGAAACGGCAAAAATTGACTTTAGGAGAGAGATGCATGAAGTCATCCACAAGTTGCATTGTACCATTTAGAAACTGACCATTTCACAAAACGTCATGGAACACGCGGAAAGAATCCTACGTTCTATCTACCGGCTAGAAACCACAATTGCCTTCATGACGGAGAGTGTTAGGACTAGAATTAGCACCTAGAGGGGGGTGAATAGGTGTTTAAAGCAATTTTAATAAATTAATCCGAATGAGAGATTAATAACTTAAAACCAACAAATGCAGCAAATGAAAGCAGTTAAAGATAAAAGGATTAGGGACAGAGAATCAAGACTCCAGATTTATAATGGTTCGGTTTAGACCAAGCCTACGTCCACTCTCCCGCACGGACAACCCTTCTGGCTAGATTTCACTAAGAATCAAAAAGAGTGATTACAGTCTCACACTCTTGAGTCCACAGTGTAGAAAACTCTACTACACTTCCTCAAGGTCTCACTACAATATGATCTCTCTTTTGATTACATATAACGCTTGAAGAATGATATCGCAAAATAGAAAAGGAGATTAAGACTTTGGAATTCTTCTATCCGGCACCCTTCAACAACTAGAGCATCTCTCTTATATACTTCTTCATGCCTTCAATACCGTTGGCACCTTCCAAAGAAGTTCTTCCAATAAACCCGTTGGACATAATCAATTAGAGAGATCTCGAGCTCTTTAAGGTAAGTGTTGATAGCCCATCAATCCTGCTCGCCCATACAATCAGGATCTCGATTTCCATAAGTAGATCCTTCCAAATATAAGTTGCGAAATCTTTAGAGAATCTATACATATTCGAATACGAAAGTAAGATCTTTTAGTGCTGAATCCAGTAGAAAGATATTCTCTAGCCGTTAGAATAAAGATCATATAAGATCAGAATAAACGTCGGTCTGGAAACTATCCATGAGAGTAGACTTTAAAATATAAGTCTTGAGTCTTGAGTCTTGCTATCTTCAGACTTTGATCTTCAGACTTTGTCAATAGAGTCTATAAGTCTTCAGACTAGACTGATGAAAATGTTTTGTCAACTTCAAAATACTTTGAGAGAATTTTATCCAACAATCTCCCCCTTTTTTATGGTGACAAAACTTTCCTGCAGATTTGAATATTATCGCCCTGCAAAACAACTTTTAAGCAAGCATTGATATCTCATAAAAGATTAGAATAAAAATAGCAGAAGTTATCCTGTACACAGATATCCTGTACACAGACTTACCTTGTACACAGAACTGCATTCACCGAAACCTCATTAGTCATAAACAGACAATACTATCTTTTTCTAATTTTAAGAAGCTTAAAGTAATGCCATAATGAGCACATATTCAAAAACTGCATACGTTTAAAAAAAACTCAAGTCAAAGTCAAAATAACAACTCAAAAATATAAAAGATAAGATTTGGTTTGAGGACAGAGAGTCTTGAAAATTTGAGTCTTGAAAATCTGCAAACAAAGTCTTCTCCCCCTTTTTGTCAGCATAAAAAAAAAAATCAAGGAGCACGAGGAATGCGAACAAGTTGAAAGTCCTCCATAGACTTGACAGTTGCTTCTAGCTTCCTCAAATCTTCCTGTACTTGGGTGAGAGAAGTGCTTTTTGCAGTATCCTGAATCTGACGCTGAACCTCTTTAAGCTGATCATGTAGAGTGATGAACATTGCATGATTTTCATTCTGCAAAGTCTGAAATTCATACCCCATGGCATAGATTTGGCCTTTGAGTTCCAAGATGATTTCAAGCAGCTTTCTAAAATCTCCGAATTGTCGGTCGATTGCTTGCTTCAGCTCGGTCGATGGTGGAGTCAAGCCGGTATGAATATCGGCGGGAAGTTCGGTATGTGGAGATGATGCTTCTCCTTCGAAACCGTGCAAAGACGAACATCTTCAGCATCAGGAGGTGATCGACTAACACCTGTTTGTGCATCTTCTTCTCTAAAAGTCAGTAGAAGAGGGGTGTGTTCTCTGTCTATATCTCCCCCTGTTTCCATGTCTTCTGGAGGAGAAAAGTACTCTTCTTTCTGAGGAGTTTCCTCAGTGACAGGCTGTTGGAGATTCTCTTTTCTCTGGAGAATCTGTTTGTTCTGGTTTTTCTTCTTCCTCTTCCTCTTTTTCTTCCTCTTTCTTTCTTCCTTTCTCTTCCTCTTCCTCTTCTTCTTTCTCTTCTTCTTTCTCTGTTTCTGCAAATTGATGTTCTGGAACAACTAGAACAGATGCAGCAAATTGAGAAACAAGAGCAGAGATGGGTAGAGCATCCTCATCATCTTCATCTTCCAAGATGATTGCCCTTCTCTTCTTGGTAGAACTAGCCACTGGTTCTTTCCCTTTTCTTTTGGCCGCTGATGAGTCTGGTCTGAACTTGATAGAAGTCTTTTCCTTGAATTGCTCCAGCTTCTTGCTGAGCTCTTTCAGAGGCATCTTGGTAATCATCCTCAGCCTGATTACCATTTTATCAATAGTCTTTACAATGAGAATGTGAGGAGGCTGAATATTCAGATGTCTGAAGAGACGAGTGATGAGAGCAGCATAAGGAAGTTTTCCTTTGTCCTTTGCCATGCATCTGTACATGTGAAATATAATGGTGTGCGGCAAAGAGAAATTAAGACCAGTCTTGATTGCAAACATCAACTTGGCCTCTGAGTTGGATACATCTGTCTTGGATGTTGATTTGGGTCTCAGACAGTTGATTACAATCTTGTGCAGCAAGGTATTTGTTGCATTCATCCCGGAGTAGGAGAGACGACCTTCTACAATTTTGTCTCTTGCAAGTTCAAGAGTAGCATGGCTTACAGACACACTAATTGATTGGAAAGCCCCTCTTTCCACACCAAGTATATCTGCCAGAATGTCCTTATCTTCAACATACTCTTTATCCCTCACGCTGAAAGAAAATCTGTTTGCATCAATAAAACTGAGATTGGAGTAGAATTACGCTGTTAATTCGGAATGTGCCATATCACAGTCAGTACAGAACTGATAAAGTTGAAGTTTTTCAAACTTCTCTCTCAAATTTATACTCAATAAATCCAAAAAATCGAAATCCACCGTCCGTGGATTCATCACCCCACGCTTCAGCAATTTTTCATATTTCTTCCTATGTCCGTTTTGCGGAAATGTTCATCCTTCTTCCCTCGAAGGTTTGCAGCCACACCCATCCATGGTTTAAAGTGGATGAACATCTTTTCGTCATCATCCTTTCCCTCTGGCTGATTCATACTACCAAACCTAGGGTCACTGGGAAAGTTTGCAAAGGCTTTTGCAGCCGTTCCTTCAGGAACAATCCTCGACCTCTCCATGACAGTGAGAAAATGAGTTTCGTTTCTGTACCCTTTCTCTTTCAGAAATTCATCAACGAGGGTCATTGTAGAACCTCCTTCCTTTAATGCAGAGTAAAGCCTATAAACAAAGCAGGCTTAATAGTTCTTACTGGTTCAATATCTTCAAAAATTGTTTCTGCATCTTGAGTGCGATGACCTTGAGGTCTAGTTGGAGAAGACCGCTGTTGAGATCGTTGAGGAGTTTGCTCAGAAGGAAAGTCGCTTTCTTCAGTGAGATCAAAGTGCATAGGCCCCTCACCAGATCCCTGTGGTCCCCTGTTTGCTATTATGGATGACTTCCTTTGATACGACATTGTTGCTTTCTTTGAAGAAGCTTTTTCACTTATGTCGCAAGAAAGTTAAAAACTTTGAGATGAAAAAGTTTTGGAGAGAAAATTGCAGAGCAGTGAAAAGCTTTTGATCTAGGGTTTCTGGGTAAAGTGAAAACGAAGGAGAAGAAGCGTATAAAAGATAACAGATACAGGGGGTAAACCAAGCGTCGTATATTTTGGAAATCTTAAAAAAATTCCTTTTGAAAAATAACTGCCTTAATAAGCTTAATTAGAGATAAACAGATAGTCTTACCTTATCGATATGACAGTTTAAATAAATAAACTTACAAATCGTGTCGATTCGTATTCTCGCCTTCAACCTTTGAGTCCGATGCTGCGTCGACTTTAGTTTCGAGTCCGAGCTTCAACATTCTTCAAGAGATAATATATTGAGTCTTGAGCGAATAGACTCAAACAAGCTTTCCTCAAGTGGCTTTGTGAATATGTCTGCCAGTTGATTCTGTGAGTCTATGAATTGTATCAAGACCTCTTTGTTCTAAACATGATCTCTTATAAAGTGATGTTGAATCTCAATATGTTTTGCTCTTGAATGAAGGATAGGATTCTTTGTAAGATTGATTGCGCTGGTGTTATCACATCTTATTTCTGTGCAAGAGTCTTCAATGCCAAAGTCTTGCAGTTGTTGTTTTATCCACGGTATTTGAGAACAGAACTTCCAAGGGCTACGTATTCGCTTCAGCCGTTGAAAGAGCTACAAGATTTGTTTCCTTGAAAACCAAGATACTGCCCCCGTTTCAAGCAATTGACAAGTACCTGAAGTGCTTTTTCTTTCAACTCTACAACCCGCAAGATCTGCGTCTGAATAGCCAAGAAGTGTAAAGTCTCCTTCTTTGGGATACCATAGACCAATCTTAGCAAAAGAGTAGCAACATATTTAATAATACGTTTAGCAGCACTTAGATGAGATTCTCTAGGATCGATTGAAATCTAGCACATATGCAAACACTAAATAATATGTCGTTTTGGATGCGAAGATAAAGAAGTGAACCAATGATACTCCTGTATAACTTTTGGTCGATTTTCTTCCCTGCTTCATCTTTGTCTATCTTCAAGGAACTTGACATTGGTATGTCAATCTTTTTGCAATTTTCCAGACCGAACTTTTTAACCAGTTCTTTTGCATATTTCTCTTGATGAATGAATATTCCTTCCTTTAGTTGTTTCACTTGTAGACCAAGGAAAAAGGATAGTTCACCCATCATGCTCATCTCGAATTCATCCTGCATAGACTTAGAAAATTTCTTGCACAAAGTCTCATTAGATGATCCGAATATAATATCATCAACATAAATCTGAACAAGTAGAAAACTTTTACCTTCCTTTTTAATAAACAGAGTAGTGTCTACCTTTCCTTTAGAAAAGCCATTATGAATTAAGAAATTACTTAGCCTTTCATACCAAGCTCGAGGAGCTTGTTTCAATCCATATAAAGCTTTCTTCAATCTGAACACTAAGTCTGGTTTCTTTGAGTCTTCAAACCCAGGAGGTTGTTCCACGTAGACTTCTTCTTGAATAAATCCATTCAGGAATGCGCTTTTGACATCCATTTGAAACAACCTGAAATTCTTATAGCAAGCAAAAGCAAGTAGTAATCTGATTGCTTCTAACCTTGCTACGGGAGCGTAAGTCTCATCATAGTCTATCCCTTCTTCTTGCGTGTATCCTTTAGCCACGAGTCTTGCTTTGTTTCTCGTTACTTTGCCTTTTTCGTCAACCTTGTTCCTGAAAACCCATTTAGCTCCAATAACTGATTTACCTTTTGGTTTGGAAGTTAATTCCCATACGTCGTTAATACTGAATTGTCTGAGCTCTTCTTGCATTGCTTCAATCCAGCTTTCATCAACTAAAGCTTCTTCAATATTTTTGGGTTCTATTTCAGAAATAAGAGCAACAAAGCACTAGACTCTTCTCGCCTTTTGGATCTTGTTCGAATTCCCTCATTAATGTTCCCAATAATGAGTTCTTCAGATGACTAGACTTGTGCTTCCAGCACAGTCGGTCGATGGATTGTTGATCTTCTTCTTGAGTAGATTCTTCAACAGTAGCTTGTTGTATTGAACCCGAATTAGTAACTGCTTCAGTGGAGTTAGGTCTAGCAGTGTCTGGAACAGTTTCTGAATCTTCAGTCTGAATTAGCTGAACTTGTGGAGATTCTTGAAATTTGACATTCATTGATTCTTCCACAGTCTGAGTCTTCTTGTTGAAAACTCTATAGGCTTTGCTTGTAGTTGAGTAACCAATAAAAAATCCTTCATCTGATTTCTCTTGAAACTTACCAACATGATCATTAGCATTCTTTAGAATAAAACATTTACAACCAAATACTTGAAAATAGGAAACTATTGGTTTCTTTCCTTTAAAAATTTCATAAGGGGTTTTCTCAAGAATTGGCCTTAAAAACACTCGGTTTATAATATATCAAGCAGTTGAGACAGCTTCAGCCCAAAACCTTGAAGAAATTTGATTTCCAATTAAAAGTGTTCTTGCCATTTCTTGTAAAGACCTATTCTTCCTTTCCACAACTCCATTCTGTTCTGGTGTATATGGAGAGGAGAATTTATGCTGAAAACCAAATTCATCACAGAATCTAGCAAAGTCTTGATTTTCAAACTCACCTCCATGGTCTGTACGAATGCTTGAGAAAGTGTGACCTTTCTCATTCTGCACTTTCTTAGAAAACTTTGAAAAGAGAGAGAAAGTCTCTGACTTACTTGAAAGAAAGTAGACCCAAGTAAATCGTGAGTAATCATCCACGATTACAGATTTAACCTTTTTCCACCAATGCTTTGCGTTCTGGTAGGTCCAAACAGATCCATATGCAGAAGCTGTAGTACATGATTAGTGGAAACTTTATTTATTGATTTGTAAGAATTTCTTACCTGTTTACCCAGTACACACGGTGTGCATAGATCAGACTTTGAGTAATTTAGGATAGGCAATCCTCGAACAAGTTTCTTGGTAGAGATCTTGTTGATTTGCTTCATATTGATATGGCCTAGCTTTTTGTACCATAGATTAGCTTCATCTTGTACTGATATTAGGCACTATGATCTTTCTTGATTCACATCTAGAAGATAGATATTTCCATGTCTTCGTCTAGTAAAAGATTGAGTAGAGTCTTTACTGATTCCAGAGCACGTTTCTTCTTGGAAGTTGATCTTGAAACCAGTATCACACAACTGACTTATGCTAAGCAGGTTGTAATTTAATCGTTCAACTAAGGAAACATTATTGATTGACAAACTTCCAATCTTTACTGTTCCTCGACCAGTAATTCTTCCTTTGTTGTTACCACCAAAGGAAACTTTTCCTCCGTCTATCTGGGCAAGTTTTATGAAGCAACTTGAGTCTCCTGTCATATGTATTGAGCAGCCACTATCAAGATACCATTTAATCTTCTTTTTGATAGTAACCTCGAGTTCACTTTCGAGTCTCGTATGCTCGAATCAAGGTTCGAGTCCGAGTCCGATTTTGCCATCAAACAGATATTGGCATAATCATCGTCACTTTCTTCACATTCGCATATCACTCCAAGTCTCGCTTTGAGTGCCTTCCTGTTTTTCTCAGTCTTTCCTTTTCTCTTCTTTAACAAAGGACAGTTGGGTCTGATGTGTCCCTTTTTCTTGCATTCAAAGCAAGTCACTTCTTTGTTAGAATCGTCTTCCTCTGTTGACCTGTTTTGAAACCTTTGAGAATTTTGTTTCTTCCAATTGAATTTCCTTCCTTTTCTATTCAACTTTCTGAATCTCTTTATCATGAGTGCTAGTTCTTCATCATCTAGATCTTCTTCAGAGTCTGTAGCATCAGAATAGTCATTAGACTTTAAGGCAATAGATTTCTTACCTTTAGAGTCTTCCTCTTCGTTGGTCCTTCCACTTCATAGGATTGAAGAATCCCAACCGGTTCGTCTACGAGAGTGGAGCAATCCTCTCGTGTCTCTCTTATTGAGGTTTTTATGTAATTCCGCCTTTTGAGAGTCCTCGAAGGAGTTTGTTGACCTTCATATGTCCCGAGATTGGATGTCCCCGATATTCAAGACCATTCACAATTTCAGTAAATCGACTAAACATGTCGGTTATTGATTCTCCCGATCTCATCTTAAAGACTTCATATTGTCCCAAGAGAATGTTGATCCTCGTTTCTTTCACACGATCAGTTCCTTCATAGGTAATGTGAAGCCTATCCCAGACTTCTTTTGCTGTATCACAAGAAGATATTCTGTTATACTCAGTAGGTGATAAAGCACAATGTAAAGAGTAAATAGCTTTGGCGTCAAGAGTTTGTCTCTTGGTGATTTCTTCTTGAGTCAGAAGAGTAGGATCAGTAGTTTCTTTCCCTCTCTCTGATACTGATGCAGCAGCAGGAATGATTCCTTTATCAACTACTTCCCATTCCAAAGGATCTTTCGATCTTAGGAATGCCTTCATCTTATTTTTCCATATGCTGTAGTCTTTTCCATCAAAGTATGGAGGTCTGGTATTGCTTTGACCTTCAACCAACCCCGTAGGCAACATACTAGCCATAGATCTTTTACTTAGAAGTAAGGACACTTCTTATAAGCAAGTACACAAGCTCTGATACCAATTGTTAGGACTAGAATTAGCACCTAGAGGGGGGTGAATAGGTGTTTAAAGCAATTTTAATAAATTAATCCGAATGAGAGATTAATAACTTAAAACCAACAAACGTAGCAAATGAAAGCAGTTAAAGATAAAAGGATTAGGGACAGAGAATCAAGACTCCAGATTTATAGTGGTTCGGCTTAGACCAAGCCTACGTTCACTCTCCCGCACGGACAGCCCTTCTGGCTGGATTTCACTAAGAATCAAAAAGAGTGATTACAGTCTCACACTCTTGAGTCCACAGTGTAGAAAACTCTACTACACTTCCTCAATGTCTCACTACAATATGATCTCTATTTTGATTACATATAACGCTTGAAGGATGATATCGCAAAATAGAAAAGGAGATTCAGACTTTGGAATTCTTATATCCGGCACCCTTCAACAACTAGAGCATATCTCTTATATACTTCTTCATGCCTTCAATACCGTTGGCACCTTCCAAAGAAGTTCTTCCAATCAACCCGTTGGACAGAATCAATTAGAGAGATCTCGAGCTCTTTAAGGTAAGTGTTGATAGCCCATCAATCCTGCTCGCCCATACAATCAGGATCTCGGTTTCCATAAGTAGATCATTCCAAATATAAGTTGCGAAATCTTTAGAGAATCTATACATATTCGAATACGAAAGTAAGATCTTTTAGTGCTGAATCCAGTAGAAAGATATTCTCTAGCCGTTAGAATAAAGATCATCTAAGATCAGAATAAACGTCGGTTTGGAAACTATCCATGAGAGTAGACTTTGAAATATAAGTCTTGAGTCTTGAGTCTTGCTATCTTCAGACTTTGTCAATAGAGTTTGTAAGTCTTCAGACTAGACTGATGAAAATGTTTTGTCAACTTCAAAATACTTTGAGAGAATTTTATCCAACAGAGAGTACTTGTACAATTGTGATAATTGCAAATATAAGGATGCTGGCCAATTCTCTGGATTGGTGTAGTTGAACAACGCGTTCAGAGATTATCAAGTTAGGAGCTGAAAGTTACATATTTAAATTTCACCAATTGTATGTAAACTATTTTACGTATTCCAATAAACTGTGAGAAATATATTAACCAGCATTGATCACATTTATTTTTGCTTTCTATAAGAAAGAATACTAAATAATGTTTGAGCTGCTGCGAGAAGGAACAATATGATGGCTGCAACAACGGACAAGAAAGCCCAAGGACTATGGAAATATTCCCTCCTCAGTTTCGCCATCCAAACGTTCCTCCTCATGTTACAATACGCATTAACATTTTTTAAAATCTCGGAGTAATAGAAATTGGATAGAGTGACATAATCGCCCATCTTGTTGAACATCTGTGCAACCACCTCGTCATCGCCCAAGTAGTTCCTGATAATCTCTATGTGGCGGAGTACCTCGACATCCTTTGAAGAGTTTATGAGGCAATCCATGAAGGTAATGTAGTTGGTAAAGTAGATGATGTCTCCGCCTTGATGATGCTGCTTATATGCGATTAGGTGGTAAATTGTGACTTGGTGTGGTCCTGTATACTCAAGACCGGTATCTCAAGTTTCCAGTTCTTCAATCTGATGTCTTTCGTGTGCCGCCCTCGCACTGCCTTTAACTTGACTTCGGACTCCCTGAGCTCCGTCGCTGAGGACATGAACACGAGTTTCTCTTTCATCGGCGGGGCTCTGCCATTTAGTCGGGCACCTTAGGCAAGCCAGAAGTCAAACATGTGTGCATTAGATGGAGAAGATGTTTGCTCTCGTGAAGAGTCGGATATCGGCTCGCTCGAGTCTCCTAGTTCGAAATAACTGGTGGCTTTATCGATGAGCTCGTGATGCTCATCCGGACCTTTAGTCAGGTCATGTAGCTTGTTCAAGACGAAAAGCGGGAGTTGGTTCTGGAGAAGCAGTAAATTGCGCTGGAGTCAGTATCGAATCCAATCTGCCTTCATTAGCGGGTCGTCTTTGTCTCTCAATTCCTCCGTAATGAACTTATGGAACAACTCGACAATGAAACAACCATCAATGAGCATCATTGCTTGGAACTGTTTTGGGGAGCGATAGATGGTTTCTGCTTAGCAATCACGTGCCCATTGTTCCAGTTCCCTTAGAGTCGGCATATACCTGTCGACACTCTCATTTCTTTTCCAAAGCAATTGCTGCACGTACCACTTCTTTTGGTCCTCCATGAATTTGAACTTGTCATTTCCATAGTGATAAGGGCCGACAACTAGAATCTCCGGTTCATAGGCTTTGTGGTTTACTTTGTGCAGTTGATTACGAACCCTAAATATGCTATGCTCTGGCAGGATTGGAGGCACACCGCAAAGCATATCCTTGATGTAGATTAAGACATCATCTTGCATCTCGGATTGCTCATTGTGTCTAACATTATGTATATATAGGTTACGACATGATTAATGTGATAATAAGCATGTTGTAAAGCAAGATGATAGTTTTTCATGTTTTTAAAATGGTTTTTCATGTGCTTCCCTTTCATTAAGCCTTATGATTGTTAGTATAAGCTGATGCTATGTATGTAAATTAGAGCATCAAAAGCGTTGCTGGCAAGAGATTTCGTGATGATCGCATATTCAGCAGTAGACCATTATCTTCAGTGAATTTGCAAACACAGTAAACCAAAAATGGAGCAGCACTAATCAATAGCTATTAGCTATGCGATAATTCATTTTGTAATACACTAAAGCAGCATTTAGAGTTGAATATGTACATACATACAACACACTAGAGCAATAGAGAAATTTTTGACTATTCTGCTAGTGAATAATGTAAGAGCTACCGTCTCTTTCTGCCTTATTGATCCCAGTGATCGGTTTTCCTCCCCACCGTCTTCGATATGCTATTAGCATATCATCGTAAGAAATATCTTTCACTCATCAACATCGACCTTGGTAATTAACAATTCTGAGGATGCGTATCGCAATAAACTGAAAGTTCGTGGAAACTGATGAACACGCAAAGGCACGTGTTTACATTCCATCAATTGTGTGTAAGCTATTTCGGGGATTGCAATTAACTGAAAGTTCTTGTAACTTGACGAATAGGCAAAGAGAAAAACTTAGAAGGAGATGGCACAAATTGACTTTATGAGAATGATATATGAAGTCTTCTACAAGTTGCATTGTACTATGTGAAAGCCAACCACTTGATCAGCTTGTCAGGAGATTTCCAAGCCACATGTTCAGATTTTACCATTTAAGTGCAAACTATTTTGGGTATTACAATAAATTGATAGTTCATGGAACTTGATGAAGAGTAAATGGCTAAGAAAGACTTACAAGGGAACATCAATAATTGACTTTAGGAGAACGACGTATGAAGTCTTCCACAAGTTGCATTGTACTATGCGAATATCAACCACTTTACAAAACTCCACAGAAAATCTAGAAAGATTATGTTGTTTCAGCTACTAGCTAGATACTATATTTTCCTTCACGATGGAGACGACTTATTACACTTTCAACAATAAACATGCTGGCCCAATCCTATGGATCGATACAATTGGTTGGGGGTCCATAGATTTCCAAGTTAGGAACTGAAAGTCACAAATTCTAATTTCACAGGCAAAAGACCCTAGCTTAATGAGTTCAAGGGTTTATAAATTGTTCTGATGGGCCTTCAATTGGCCTACTTGCGCTTGTCCACCTAAATTATCAAAAATAAAAAGGTGTTGGCCATTGAAAAAATATATATATAGTCCTGATTTGTTTTAGTTTATTTTTGGAAAAAGCTTGGTAGAGCAACGGTGTAGTCTTCCCCATATTTCCCTCCGGTTTCCTTGGGAAATGGTGGGACTTTGAGTGGAATCTGTTCTCTCTCTCTCTCTCTCTCTTTTACTCAGAATTAAAATTTGCCTTTCAAATTTGCTATATGGACTTGAAGTTTCTCATGTGAAATATATTTTAATCAATATGAACCTTTTAATTAAACAAAATTAGTCATTTCTCTCTTCCATAAAATGCCAGCAATCTTCTACTAATTAAGCTGAATTATTAATTAACCAAATGTTCTGTACCATGTTACTTTTAAAATGATACTATAGGCTCAAAATGCACGATTAGTTTAAAGCACTTACAGCCGTTAGGCTAACATTGTCCTCCTTATTTTTCTCTCTTCGCTTTACTGGTTTCATGACACACTTTAATTTTTTCCCCACCGTTACAGGAAAGAATGATATCAAACATGATTTTCACCTAATAGAATACAAATTTGCGTTCTCAATTCAGCAAAAATAAGTCATCGACAAATGGCAATTAACGAGAAAATCACTTTGATGTGATCTAATTTTAAATAACTCTAGACAAGACTAAATAAAAAAAATGACAAACTTAATCAAGAAAAAAAGTCTAGTATACTTTCTACTCACTCCTCCAGTGAGTTTTATATTTAAGTAGTTATTCAAAGATTAAAAAAAATGTCACCCACAATAATTAGTTCTTATTGATTTCATTTCCTTTCTAAAAGAAAGAATTAGTGTCCTTATATGAGAACTTTCTATTTCACAAATAGTCTCTGGTTGCCAATTGCATCTCCATGATCACTTTGTAGTTAAAAAGACACCGTTATTCATAGGGTGTAACGGTGGGGTTAGCTTTAGCAAGGTTCTTTATTTTTCCAGATGGAGCAGAGTTCCACGAAGCCCGCATGTTTAGGAATTAGAGGGACGCTTTTCTCTAGGCTGACGGATTCGTAGGAACGATGGAGTGGGCAGTGTCGTCCATCAGCATTCTTATCAATCACTATCCATCCTTAGGCTGCGCTACCAGAGGGCTGAGACGACTGCACTAAGAGTAGAGAAGAGTAAGAAGACTAGGAAAACGTCAAATCGACTCAATTAATTAACTTGGCAAGTTTTTCCACAAGTCACATTAGTAATTTTTTTTGGGTCAAAAGTCAAATCAGTAATTAATGTGGTCCATCCGTGTGCTGAGCTTTTGAGTAACCCAATTTTCAAGTCAACAAAAATCATTTTGGAGAAGTACTACCATTGAAAAACAAAAATAGCTGTCGTGACCCGACCTTCCTCGCAAGCCTCCAACGAATGTGAGAAAAATCGAATTTAGGAGTATTTGATAACGAAAGTTCCCTCATGGTTCACATCCACAGAAACGTTATCACCCGCCTTTCGGAATGAACCATTTGTGAGTTCGCTCGATCACGGCCACAAGTTCTCTCAAACTCGTACCCTACGTATAGTAGAAGATGTCGTGACTCATACCTATACGGGCGACACACCTTAGGGGAGAAGGTTGAGTATGTATATCAAATTTAGGGGTACCTTTACTATAATAGCCTTCTTGATAATACGTTTCACTCATAGGGATGGCATCACTTTATCCTTTGGGCTACTGCCACATCAAGTATGCTAAACCATGGTAACCTTGTTGAGGCCCATATCCCTCACGACGGGTTTATTTATTAATTAATTGTTTAAACAACCTAATTAAAACGGGAGTCGTCACTAGTGTCATTTTTGGGGAGTTGGCTAGAAAACTCAATCAAAGGTCATGAGTTATCCCTCGACTTCTATGCAACTAAATATCTAGGTTTTGGGACCTGGATTACGTTAATATTTCTATTAGCGCCCTTTTGATATCTAACAGTATGTTGTGTTGCCTAAGGCGATCGTGCATGTCTTTTTACTTTTTCGAAATCAATGAACCTAAACTAAATGATCATGCATGGATGGTCATTTTCGTGCAATTCTATGTCTACAAAATAGAAAAGAAAGCACACAATTGAATTTAAAGACAAAACGGTAAGTAAACAACCAAGTAAAGCACTAAGGAAAGTAGGAAACCTAGCATGCAACCCTAAAGCTCAAAGGAAATAAAGAAAAGAAAATAACCTGCAACTCATCGAGTGTTTATACAAATGAAAAACCTGAAATATATCGGGAAAATGAGTACAAAAAAAAAATCAGAATGGACATTGACCTTCGCCATTTTCACATCTTGATGAGCTTCCACCTCCAAGGGCCTAATCTAGTTCTAAACTAGGAACTATAACTAGGTACATACAGTAGAAAAAAACAATTATTCACAACAAAATAGTCAACAAACACAGAAAATGATCAAGAACAACCAAACAAATGAAATCGGATATACAAATGAACAAATAGGGCCTCGGGGTCAGCCTTTGCAATTCATACATCGGTCCCTCTAGACGTCTATCCCATTTATTTTTATGACTTAAAGCCATGAGTGACCATTTGTGTTCTCGCATAACCACTAATGCTTATAAGTCCCTAAGATATGTTTGAGGTGAATCCCAAGATTTACCATGGAATCAAGCATCGTATCTAAACATAGATCTAACAATCACATGCATCACCAATAATTAAGCATGCATGCAAGCCCTTGGGCCTTATTCAATGGGCATGCACCTATTACAATCACAGGCATTTCTAAAAATGAGATGGTTTCATGCATGTGTGTGGTTTATGTGATGCTTCAAAAGGTTTGTATATGTTCGAAATGTCGAGAAAGAAAAATAAGACTTTTGGACAAAGGGACATCTCAAGTATGGAACACATTTAATTATCAAGGCTAGTCTGGGACTCGTATATCATGCACTCACATACATTGCATGCATTTTAAATATGGTCCAGACCACAAAGATTCCAATGTCAAATCAAAAGGTTTAAAGGATTCTAAACAATTGATGTTGGAAGCATCAAATGTACCAAATTCATTTTAGTATGCAACATCAACATTTCAAATCAATTTTGTAGAAAATGTGATCAAAAAATCATTTCATTTATTGAAAATTTTTGACAATGAAGATCAAGGAATTTGGAATGTATTTCATGAAGACGATGTATCGTAATTCCACATGTAAGTCATCCTAAAAAATCCTAAAAAGAAATCACAATAGGGGTTTACAACAGAACATCACAGACAAGACAAAGAGAATCAACTAAATTGGAAAGGACCCATTGATGATTTGTCCTTAAGAAAATTACACAATATGCACGACATCATAAGAAACAAACCTTGTTGAGAAAGTTTTCCAAAATGAGTTATGTAAGCATTTTTAAAAAAATCATGAAGTTCAATGTCGCATCAGAATTTTCACAACACAGCAATGTAAAGTAACAATGAGACTGAGATTTAACCTATCAAACAGAATCTGAAAAATATAAAATTTCACCACAACATAGTCCAAAATGTGACAAACAAAAGTTTTTAAGAGTCCAACTCAAGAATCCCTACCGAAAAAATCACACAAAAATAGCAAAAGACTGACTAAACAGGGGTAAAAACAGAGTTCCGAATTTAATCTAAGTCAAATTTCTAGGCTAAATTTAAAATAAAATAAAATGGAAAGTGGTCCTAACAACAACAAAATTGCGCAAAACTAGTGGCATTCAAAAGATCTAGACTAGTCCTATGACTTCCTAGAAGGGTCGAAACTCAATCAAGGTCAATTTGATGCTAAAAAATTGGCATATGTAAAAATGTGCACGGTAGCCATTAACAAGTCAACACATAATATGCATTTATGATTTCTAAAATCACTTAAATAATGCATAAGTGGCATGAAATTCGCATACGACAAAGGATTAGATGTGACAAATGATTTGGGTAAACATCTAACCCTAGGTCGGGATATGAAAGAATTATACGAGTCATTGGCAATGCAAAATGACTTAGAATTAAAATGACATGTTTGATGTTTTCCCAATGCAACTAACCTAATTAACACATGACATTCACATGTCAAATGATGTTCAATCATGACGCACCACATATGGACGCTAAGCTTGTAATGCACATTTCAAAAGTCACGAAGCATTGATGCATGATTTGGTCTTTAAGAGACCCTAATAAATGTGTTTTAGTGACTTTATGATAAGCCTCAAAATTAATACAAATATCACAGAACATACTTGATTTTGATTACCTAATGACGTTTGAAAAATCTAATGAAAAATTTTATATACAGAGTGCAAAATGACGAACATTTTTTGTTAAGATGTCAAAACCTAATGGAGATCACACAAATCTAGGTGAAAATATCAAAACAGATGCATATCATAAAATGTCCTAATTGCAGCAGTACCTAAATGTATTTGAGTATGCAATTGACACACCAAACGACGAGCGATCCATATGAATCTTACCTTCCTAGAATCCTTAAAACATGCATTACAAGTCTAATGAAGAATGTCAAACCTAATTAGTTCATCTACAAGCTCAAACTCACACAAACTCAATTTGGATGCAATGCAGGGTTGAATAACATGCAGTCGGTTTCAAATGATTTTGCCTAATCAAAACAACTCCATAAAATCTAGACAAAATATATGTTATACTCGAGATGATTTGGAACAAATCTCATGAGAAAACTTCTCCAAATTCAGAACACAAAAATCAACACAAAAAAAAAAAAAAAAAAAAATCGGTATAAAATCAGAACATAAAATCAATCTAAACTACTGCAGAATTGACTTGATTCTGAGGTATTTTTTGAGGGTCAAAAGATTTCTATTCGGGACATGCGGCCTATCAAATCGAAGATATCGAAGTGTACTTTGAAAGCCTAGAATGAGTCAAGGTCAAATAAGCTCATCTAATACCTCATTTTAAGCCAAATAGTAAGCTATGCACAGAAGCACGAAAATCGCATATCAACATTAATCACACTCAATCAACCACAAACCCATCCTTAATGAACTTCAATCTCAGCAAATCATCAAACAACCTTATTATCATTAAATCGAAGCATATTATATGGATCTAATCTTGAATTTTAGCCCCGATCGGATATGCCAATCTCGCTTTATCGAATTCGAGTTCGAGAATCTATCTTTTCTCATTTTCCTTGATTTTGGACACAATCGGACGAAGTGATCGTTGTCGAAGCATGATCAAAACTTCGATGAACAGATTCGATCACTGTGGATCGCCAAAGGAAGCGGTTGAACAGCCGGTTCAGCCTATGAGCAGAATCGGTCTCTGTTTGGACAGGTCTTCAATGCCGATTGAAGGAAATGGTCGCCGGAGATGCTCGGGTGATCAACTCTTCAAACCCCGACCACTAGAGGGTTGGGGACCTCTATACGAACTGATCAACGGTGGCTGGGAGTCCAACGGCCACCAGATAGGAGCCAGTTCAAGCAAATGAACCGGCTGGAGATAAGATCAACGTGGATGTCGGTCTTCCCCGCAGCTGTGAAGAAGCCGCCGGATGGGAGCAAGCAACAATTGCCGGGGTTGAAGGGAGCTATAATCAGCTCCACGAGAGAGAGAGAGGGATGTCAAAGGTGGTGGAGGCAGCGGCAAGGCCATCGACATGGGGGCGTACGTCGACGAGCGGTGGCCGCACGCGGAGGAGGGAAGAGAGAGTTGGCGAGAGAGAGAGAGAGAGAGAGAGAGAGTTCCGTTTTAGAAAGATAAAATTCCGCAGAAAATGTGCCCTCCTTTCAAAAATGGAGAGAAAATCCCTTTTATCCCAGTCCCAAATTGGTGAATCTTGGCCATCAGTTTGATCCGACAGTCAAAAACTTGATTTAATGGCCAAATTAAATTTTAAAAAGGCTACACACCATTAAGATGTGTAGATGATCAATTGGATGGGTCTGATTCGCAAAAATTAGGATTTAAAACAAGGATTGCATTTAAGGGTCTAATTAGGGGCTAAAAAGCAAATTTTTGAAATTTATGGGGTAATCATAAAATCTTGAAAATGCAAAGGCATGGGAGCAAAGTTCGTGAAGCAAGGATCTTGAAACTCATCGCTTGAGGTATAGAATCGACCGGCAAGGGGCCGAACCGGCGATTGGTTAGACTGGTCAAGCTTATTCATACTAGTTCGATCGGTTCCTGATCGGTTCTTGATCAGTTCTGGCCGGTTCTTGCTGGATCGTGTTCAGGTGGTCCTTGTGGATTCACAATTTATGCGATTTGGTCCCTCAAGGACTAACTTGAAAAGAAAACTTGTCTAATTCGAGGAGAAATTGTCTGATTTAAATCAAATTAAGCAAATTAAACCCCGTAAATGCAATCTATCTTCTCTATGGACTTAATTGAGTGATTATTGTGAAAAACAATAGACCAAAACCATGGGTACATGCAATCAAGCATTAAAGGCTAAAATGAGCAATTTTGCAATTCTTTACTCATAATTGCAAATTAATTGAAAGTGAATTCAATTAACATTGCAATAAAATTATTTGACTAATTACTCATGCTTAGGATAACCTAGTGCCTTTAAATTGATCTTGAATTTAAGTCACAAGACCTCGATTCATGAGATTAAACCATAATATTGAATGGGTCAACCTAAATTTCTCCAATTAAAGCTCGACGGCTTAATTTTCTTACGTTCAAGACAGTGAAATTCCTTAAATTGGGAATCTCTCATGTGAATTTCTCGAAGCGGACCCTGGATTTGAACTTATCTAAAAAAAATGAGTGAAAAAGAATTGTCCGTTTAGAAATCATGAAGGATCGATTCAGACCCCCTCACTATGGCTTAAAATGACAATTTGCATTTTGGCATGACAATTCTCGAAATTAAATGAATGAGTGGATTAGAAATAGTCCATAGACCAAATGTTGTAAAAGGAACTGTGCCTAATTACGGCTACAACAAAAGTACTTTTATTTTTTGTCGATTTAGAACCTAAAACCGAAAAAATTGGAAAACAAGGTTCTCAATCGAATTTTGTGAAATTTTTGACACAAAAGTCAAATTAACATTAAAAAAAATATGTTTGAGGATTCTTGATTTTTCCCTTTTTTTTTTTTTTTTTTTTTTGTAAAGGTAAGGTTTTGATTTTTCCCTTTTTTTTTGGTCAAATTTTGATCAAAAGTCAATCATTTAGTTGATTTTTTTCCAAAAAAGTTAATTTTTGAGTCAAATCTTTGAATTTTTGAAAAAAGATTTGACTAAAGTGAAATTAAGGCTATTTTGGGCAAAAAGCTTACTTTTTTACTTGGGTTGACTTTTGATTAAATGGTTGACCAAAAAGTCAACTAAAAAATAACTGTTTGATTTTTCAGGTTTTTTTGGAAATAACTAGGAAAATGCTTAAAAATAACAATGTAAATGAAAGAAATGAAAAATGACACTTTTTGATTGAGAAATGGGCTCCGTCGGAATCAGAAACCCTAATCTTGAATTTTTCTTTTACCTTTTTGATGCATTGACTAAAAATTATGTATCAACAAAACCCACATTCGTCAGAGTCAATCATAAATATCCTATCCTTTATTTAACCCCCAGTGCTCGGCCATCATCATCTTTTATATCTTGCGGACCTTAAAAGGACATAACCATGTCATCCCCAAGATCAAACCCTCTTTCTCATTCTCAAGGATACACGGTCAATATCGGTTTCCCCCACCATCATCATCATAAAAACTCCGACACTTGGTCATCCAATATATGTCATTGTTGTGACAATCCATGCAGGTATAGGTCTTTTTGTCCCCTCAAAGTCGTATAATTTTAAGTATAGTTCATGGATGCTCTGTGATGTATATTATTACAGCCATGCAGTTGATAAACAAAATTGAGGTATGTAGACACCTATTTTTATCATTTTCCCATTCAAATTATGAAGGTCACTTTCCTCCTCTCTAGCACTAAAAGAAATTGTAAGAGTTTTCATAATGTGGGTTACATTAATTGATATTGTAATTTACCATTTTACGGTATTGATCTAAGGTGGGATAGAATGTTTCTTAATTAGTTTAATATGAGGCTAGCTAATGTGGGTCGAGTTGAGCCCGGCTGGAAATTCTATAAATAGTGCTCAAATCTTTTTGCTAACCCTAATACTCATAATTATCCTCACAAAGGAGCGTTGTTTAAGCGCTAAGGGTGAGGAGCCATCTCATTGAGCTAGTGTATATATGGCAATAGAGAAGAAGTTCTTGAGTTTTGATTCTCACTACTTCGTATTAAGAACAATGGTCCAAATCAGGTGCGTTAATCTCTCTACTCAATTATATGTGTTCTTGGTTCTAGTTATGGAGATTTAGGTTATGTTTTTGTTTATTTCATGTGGTATCAGAGCCTCCAAAAATTAAAACATGGATGTATATTTTTTTTGCCATTTTTGGTGATTTTTTGTGCAACAAAAATCGATTTTAATTATATAAACAGAAAGAACTCGTCGAGATGAGCAAAACCATGAGTGACGCACCACCGGGGTGGGTCGCATGCGCCCCCACGTGCCGTTGCGGGTCGAGCACCCGTGGCCACAAGCTTTCATGTGCTCTCATGCACAAGGGCTGATGTCATGCTGATGTCAACAACTCGCGCTAGAGTGTTCTAACCCAACCCATTGACCATGATCCAACTTGTTGACTTGACCTGACCCGGTTGACTGTGACCCGAGCTGTTGACCTGCACCACCCAGTTATTGGTTGACCGATCAGATCAGTCTACACGATCGAACCAACGGTCAGATTGGTTCAGGCGTGTGGTGTGTGCGATACACACGCCGCGCACTCTAGACGAGCGTACGAGTGCGTCCAGACTTTGATTAAGGCGTTTTTAGAGTCTATATGCTCATATGTAGATGCTCTACACTATGATATATTTATTTTTTATTTTTGATAATTTTATGGATGTGAAAATATGTATGGAATCCTAAATATGGGGTTTTTTGTGTGTGTGGGTATTTTAGGGTATTTTCTTATATTTTTCTATGATTTTGGAAATGCCGGTGCAAGCTCACATGTATATTATCACTTAAAGATTGTGTAGAGTATAATTCATTGATAGTGTATATAAAATTTAACTTGTATAAATGAATAAAGCGGTGTAATTAACATGATATGTGATTTTAGTGATAAATTGCTCATGTCACTAGAGTTAAAATCACATGTATGTGGTGTATGTGAGAAGTAAAGTTGAAATGCCCGGTATGAGAGAGTTTCAATATTTCAATTGAGTTGTAACCATCGAAATGGTATACTTGATTGGATTTGAGAAATATCGATATCATATAATGATGTGATGTCTCATGCTCTAATATGTGGTTATACTCTCAAAGGAGGTGATTGTGTGTTAGTTCATGGAGGGAGTAACAATATGATGAAGGAATGACCGATCCTAGTGGTTCATACACCCAAAGGTGATGAATTTACGAAGATTAGAATATACTCTCATGGCTGTTGTCATGTAGGGAGTATACAACTACATGTCATGTATTTTGCCCAAAGGTGATTATATGATAATACATGTAACTCCCTAAAATGTGTACTTATACGTCTTCAAGTTGTACAATACCCACATGATGCTAATTACATAGATTGTTTATTATTTTTGTCATCTTATTTATTATTAATAACTTCATAACTATTGATGTTCTTGCTAGTTCAAACTTTAAGTAGTAGAAATAAGATTTTCTATTTGGGAAAAGAGTAATTGAATTTGCTTATTATCCATGAAGCGTTCCATTCATGAACCCTTAAAAAAAATGGTTTACCAACTGACTACATTATTAAAAGGATGATGGCAACCTTGATAGCTTGAAATTGTGTTTTGTCTAATGCCGAGATTAGGACATATCTACAATGACTCTTCAACATAAAGTATGATAGTTTTGATGAGGTTAGAAATTACGTTTTAAGGATGGTAGATTCGAAGTCTAAAAATCATATTCATAAATGAACTCATGAAATCACCGGTCATTCTGATAATCTGAATCCTAAGAAAGCATCCTTCAAATGATGGCGACCATTGTTTTTTTTTTTAAGAAGAAAGGTCATATAAAGATAGATTGTAGTAAATATACAAAAATTTGGTTATCCAAGTGTGAGTATGCGGGTAATGATTTGTTGGCATTATTTATGAATCCAATACCTATCAGAAGCCCCGTCTAGTTATTGATGGCTAGATAATGGTGCAACAAATTTGTTGTGTTTTCCATATGGGGATTCATAAATCTAAAGAAGTCAAATTATGATAAATAATAGCTTACTGTGGGAAACAATGATAAAATCAACTTTGAGTTCATTGGATATATCATTTTAATTCTATATTTTGTTTTTAATCTAATATTAAGAAATGCATTTTATATACCTTCTTTGAAATAGAACTTAGTTTTCGTATCATGTTTGAATATATGTAGCTATTTATGAAATTAAAAATAATAATATTATTTTGGTGTTCTTTAATTCAAATAAGGTTGAGTATTACATTATGTCCAATGAATTATATAGTTTTTGTTGAACTCTCAATGATATATACGTCGTATATACGGTTGAAAATGTTGTTTTTAAAAAACTTTTGCCTTAGGAATAATCTCATGTAGTAACGTCTTGGTCACATATCTAAAGAAAGAGTAAAAAGGTTGATAATGTCGACATTTTGTCTATTCTTAAAAGTTACCTAAAGACTTGCGTAGATTATTACAAAAGTAAGATAACTAAGATAAAAATAAAATGGGTTAATACCTTGAAAAACTCCAAATTGGTACACCTGTGACAAATTTACCCTAAACTATTTTTTTGACCACCAAAAACCCCAAATTGGTATACCTTTGACAAATTTACCCCAAACTAGTACACTTGTGACAAATTTACCCCCTGTTAGTTTTTATTAAATTTTATTGTCAAATTATTAAGTTAAATGACACGTGATAGTTAATTAATATACAAATTTGGGATTTTACGCTCCATTTGTCACAGTTTACAATTTTTGTGATTTTTTTTATATTAATCCAATTTAGCGGAGGGTATATTTGTCACAAATTTACCAGTTTAGAGTTTTTTGCAGTTGAATAAATTAGTTTGGGGTAAACTTGTCATAAATGTACCAGTTTAGGGTTTTTTATGGTTAGTCAGAGTAAATTTGTCACATGTGTACCGGTTTGGGATTTTTCATGGTCAAAAAAATATTTTGGGGTAAATTTTTCACAAGTGTACCAGTTTGGGGTTTTTTATGGTATTAACCCAAGTAAAACTGCAGTATGAAGTTCTAACCTATTAGAGGTCATTTACATTTATATTAGTGGACCCTATATGGTAACATTGCGTATAAATTTTTTATTTCAACACAATCATTGACGACTATTTCTTCCATACTTGATTAAGGAAAAGTCTGAATCTCTAGATAAACTCAATTTGTTTTTTTTTTTTTGACTAAAATCGACAAACAATTAGAATAAGTCTTAAAGGTTGTTGGAACTCATCCTGGTGATGATTATTTTGGCAAGTATGGCAATGTTTGATAGTTTAAAGAGACATTTGTCAAATAATTGGAAGATTCTGGGTGGTAACTTAATTTACCATACCCAAAAATCCTGAATATAATGGTGTGGCTGAAAGGCGCAGTATCACCCTTATGGAGATTATGAGGAGTATTATTAATAGCTCTAATTTACCCGGTTTTTTGTGAGATGGCACTTTGAAAGCTACAAAACCGTGTTTCTACCAAAATTGTTCAATTAACTCTCTTTGAGTGATGGTCTTAACATAAAACTAGCTTGAATCATCTTAAGGTTTGGGGTGTCTTACAGAAGTGAGATTATATAATATGATATTAAGCATGTTGGAATTCAGAGCAACTCGATATTATTTCATATCTTACTCAGATCATTCAAATGGGTATCGATTTTAAAACCTCAATAAAGGTACAATAATTGTGGAATCATAGACAGTAAAGTTTCTAGAGTTCGATGTAGCCATAAAGGATAGCTGTTCTCAAACTATTAAGGATAATAGTACGGTGGAAATCACTGTGTATTTACCTTTACCTATACAGACAATTGTGGAGTCTTCTACACCACAGACTAAGCCTATTGAAGTTTAGGATACTGTTATTGAGACAGTTTCTGATGAAGTTTCTCAAGCATCTCATGTGCAAGATGAACTAGTTGTAGCTCCACTCAAGAGATTTGTTAGAGAGAGACGATCAATTATACCATCAGACTATATAGTTTATCTGTGAGGGCATGACTACAATATTTATTGCATAGTCGATCTAGTGACTTATATAGATGTTATTTCTTGTCCTTAATAAGATCTGTGGTTAGATACGACGAATGACAAGATGCAATTTATGAAACATAATAGTGTTTGGGAACTTATTGAGTTGCCTAAACATCACGAGCTCATCAGTTTCAAATGGGTGTATAAGACTAAAAAGGACTTCAAAGAAAGATTGGGAAGTTTAAAGTCAAACTGGTAACTAAGGTTTCCCTCTTAAAGAGGGGTGCACAATGAAAAAATATTTTTTCTAATCTCTTCTAAAGATTCTTTCAGAATGAAGATGGCATTAGTAACTCATTTTGATATGGAGTTAAGCTAGATAAATGTTAAAACTATCTTTCTAAATGAATACCTTCATAATGAAGTCTATATGGTGCAACCTGAAGGTTTTGTAGTAGATGATTCAGGTAAGCTTATGTGTAGATTGAAAAGTCTTATTTATGGCCTCAAGCAAATTTTCAGACAATGTTATTAAAGTTTCATAATGTTGTCACTTTGTTCAGTTGAGAACAAAATAAATCAGTATATATACTGTAAGGTCAAGGGAGGAAATTTATTTTTCCTATACTCTATATACATAATATCTTGCCTACAGTAGTGATCTTGAATTACTACATGAGACAAAGCAGATATTATCGAAAAATGTTGATATGGAGGACCTTGACGAGGAATCTTTTGTCCTTGACACTGAAATCCATAAGGATCGTTCTCGCCGTATATTGGGTTTATCTCAGAGAACATTTGTTGATCGTATTTTTAAAAGATTCAGTATACACTACAATCCATGAATTACTCCTATCATTAAGGGTGATAAACCGAATTTGTCACATTGTCCTCATTGAGACATTGAGAAAAACCCAATTGAAGGATGTACCTTGTGTTAGTGCACTTGAAAGCATCATGTATGCGTAAATTTGCACTAAACCAAATATTGTTTTTGCGACAAAACTTCTAGACGGATATTAGTTAAATTCTAGACACGATCACTAGGTCACTGCCAATGAGGTTTTTTAGGTACTTAAAGAAGACAAAAGATTATATGTTGATTTACACACATGTTTAGATCCTATAGCTAGTAAATAATTCAAATGTAGATTTTGCTGGCTATTAGGATGACATGAAATCGACAACAAAATACATCTTTATATTAGCATGAGGTACAGTAAATAGAAATATATCTTATCATCTACCATGTAAGCGGAGTTTGTAGCATGATTTTCAATTGTTACTCGGGTTATTAGGCTTCGAAACCTCAATAGGGAGTTGACCGTATTTGACTTTATGAATAGGCCTATACGGTTGTATTGAGATAATAACTTTGCAATATTGTTTATTGACAACAACAGAGGTCTCAAGGCATTCAAATATATGACGGCCAAGTTCTTGACCATAAAGAAATGGTACATAATGGTCAATAAAGTATTTATGAATGTATTGTTATTATATTGAATACATGTTGATAAAGTCTTAAGGTATTGTATAAATTTTGAGTGAAGGTTAGGGGCATCCGATTATTAGCGTTGAGCATATATCTTGTCACATATAAAGAAACGTTAACTATAAAGATAAGGCATATGTGGGTTCACTAAAACCATAAATACATTCTCTAATGACACAAATTTTTGTGACACTTAAGATAAGAAAAATGTAACTGACAAATGGAATCTCTCCATGAGAGGTATTATCCATTTGCCATACTATAATATTGAATCCATATTCAATAAAGTTAAAAGCACTGATGACCATGAAAGGCTCTATGTGTATACATACAATTATTGCCATGATTTAGTGTTTGAGACTTTATGGGATAGGATTGACTATTAAAAATTATCTCTACACTAAGGTGTGCACATATAGTATAATTTCAATTTATATAACCCGAGTGGGAGAATGTAAGATTTTTTCTAATGTGTGTTACATTAATTGATATTATAATTTGTTGTTTTATAGGGTTGGTTAAGGTGAGATATAAGGTTTCCTAATTAGTCTAATATGTGACTGACTAATATGGGCCGAGTTGAGCGCGGTCCGTAATGAGAGGGCTTGACTGGAAACTCTATAAATAGTGCTTAAGTCTCTCATCTAACCCTAACACTCACAATTATCCTCACAAATGAGCGTTTCCTAAGCGCTAAAGGTGAGGGGCTGTCTCATTAAGCCAGTGATACAGAGGGTAATAGATGAAAAGTTCTTGAGTTTGGATTGTCTCTATTCTGTATCAAGAACGATGGTCCAAATCAGATGCGTTAATTTCTCTACTCGATTATATATGTGTTCTTGGTTCTAGCTATGGAGATGTTGAATTGCATTTTCACGTATTATAGATAGTGCTTAAGTCTCTCATCTAACCCTAACACTCACAATTATCCTCACAAATGAGCGTTTCCTAAGCGCTAAAGGTGAGGGGCTGTCTCATTAAGCCAGTGATACAGAGGGTAATAGATGAAAAGTTCTTGAGTTTGGATTGTCTCTATTCTGTATCAAGAACGATGGTCCAAATCAGATGCGTTAATTTCTCTACTCGATTATATATGTGTTCTTGGTTCTAGCTATGGAGATGTTGAATTGCATTTTCACGTATTATAGAAATTACTTCCAAAAAATAAGTGACCTAGCTTTTTGGTTCAGCTTTCTTTGGTCTAGTCATTTGCGTTTCTGAATCAAAAACTGTAGTGATGTCCACCCAAACTCAACCTCAAGCTATGATTTCTTTCCTGCTTAGATGGGAAACTATTAATTTCCAATGAAATTGACCTCTTCTGAAGTGTAAGTTTGCATTTTGGGAGAGTTGAACCTATAGCCACGACCTCTTCTTAGGTCGTGTTGACTATGCGGAATTCATGTCCATATGTGTCATTTACCTACATAATAATGTTTAACATGATCGCATCCCTCTAAACGAATGTGGCTGCAATGGTTGATCGGCGATATGCCAGCTTTAGCATATTTTGCGCCCAGTCAATTTAAGAGCACTGGCCTGTACCCACCAAGTGGACTGGCCACATATAAACAACCAAAATGTAACATGCAAGATGCTTGGTCAATCCCACAGTTTCTGTTGGATATTTCAATAATATTTTGAAATATTTACAATAATAACTTCGATAATAGTTATGACCGCATTGAAGACCATCATTATTTTTAACGGTTACATAACGGTTTTTTAACGGTCATACAAAGGCTTTTTCAATCTTTTTGTAACGTTTAATTTATTTCTCAAATAAATCCTTCATTATTTTACAACGGCTCTTTTAACGGCTCTATTTTGTCTAAGTATAAAATCTCATAAGGCAATCTTAAAAATATACACTGAATGAAACAGAGAATATTCTTTCTTTTTGAAATCTTTCATTTCCTTTTCCTTGATGTGTTATATACAGACGTTTCTGTTCCTTCTAATATTCAGTGCGGAATATAGAAGAAGGTCTGTTGTATCTTGGGAGGATAGCCGTCAGAAGCCTATCGCACCGAGTTTCGCACTCCGAGGGGCGGAATTATCCTTAAGATTGTAGGAAAAAATTGATGAGAACAAATAAATTTGTCTGAGGTGTGCAAGCGTAAGGCATAGAATTCATCATAAGAAAACTGGTAAAACACCTTATGAATTTTGGAAAGGTTATCATCATAATTTAAAATATTTGAAAGTGTGGGGGTGTCTTGCGAAGGTTATGCTTCCTAATTCTAAGAAAAGGAAAATAGGCTCTAAATCATCTGATTGCATGTTTATTGGTTATGCTGAACATAGTGCTGCATATATATTTCTTGTATTAAAAAGTGACGTGCTTGATAATAATACTATAGTTGAGACAAAAAATGCAGAATTTTTTGAGCATATTTTTCCATTAAGTGTTGATACTATTTCTCCTGCACCTCTTCATAAAAACGTTTTCGAAAATTCAAATGATGAATTGAGAAGGAGCAAAAGAGTAAGGAAAGAAACTTCGTTTGGGAATGCTTTTTATACTTATCTTATTGATAATGATCCTTTGACTTATTCTGAAGCAATATCTTCCTTAGAAAGCAATTTTTGGAAAGAAGCTATAAAAATCGAGATTGATTCTATCTTACAAAATCAAACTTGGAAATTAGTTGATTTACCACCCGGTGCAAAACCGATCGGTTGTAAATGGATTTTTAAAATGAAATATAATCCTGATGGTTCTGTTGATAAATATAAAGCAAGATTAGTTACAAAAGGTTTTACTCAAAAACAAAATATTGATTATTTTGACACTTTTGCTCCAGTTACAAGAATTTCATCAATTCGTGTTTTAATTGCTTTGGCTTCTATTTACAAACTTATTGTTCACCAAATGGATGTTAAAACAGCTTTTTTGAATGGTGATTTGGAAGAGGAAATTTACATGGTGCAACCTAAGGGCTGTATTTTTCCTAGCCAAGAAAACAAAGTTTGTAAACTTGTTAAATCTTTATACGGCTTAAAGCAAGCGCCAAAGCAATGGTTTGAGAAATTTGATGATGTTCTAGTTAATAATGGTTTGTTCTCTATTGGAGTAGATAAATGTGTATACACAAAAACTGTTGATGGTGAATTTATAATTATTAGCTTATATGTTGATGACATGCTTATTTTTGGTACGTGTATTGATGTAGTGAATGAAACAAAATGTTTTTTGTTTTCTAAATTTAATATGAAGGATATGGGGGAAGCTAATATTATTTTGGGTGTTAGAATCATAAAAAAGTGATAGTGGCCTAATGCTTACTCAAGCGCATTATGTGGAGAGGCTACTTAAAAAATTTGATCACTTTGATGTCAAACCTGTGAATACTCCTTATGATTCTAATATCCAATTAATGAAAAATAAAGGAGATGGTGTAGCTCAGTCTAAGTATGCTCAAATTATTGGGAGTTTGATGCATTTGATGAATTATACTCAACCTGATATAGCTTATGCTGTATGTAGACTGAGCAGATATACACAAAATCCCAATGATGATCATTGGACTGCTTTGAGCAGATTAATGAAATATTTGAGAGGAACCATGGATTATGGTATTTTATATAGTGGATTTCCTGATGTATTAGAAGGATACAGTGATGCTAATTGGATTTCGGATTCAGATGAGACAAAATCCACTAGTGGATATGTGTTTACCCTTTGTGGAGATGCTGTAACTTGGAAGTCAGCCAAACAAACAATAATTGCTAAATCCACCATGGAGTCAAAGTTTGTGGCTCTAGAATTGGCTGGCAATGAGGCTGAGTGGTTAAGGAACCTCTTAGCGGATATTCCTTTGGGAATGAAACCAACACCTTCTGTGTCTATGCACTGTGATTGCCAAGCGGCAATAGCCATTGCAAAGAATAGAACTTTCAATGGTAAAAATAGACACATTCAATTGAGACATGATGTAGTAAAGCAGATGCTTAAAGAGGGAACTATGTCCATCGATTTTGTAAAGTCAGAAGTGAATTTGGCCGATCCTCTGACTAAACCTGTGGAAAGAAAATTAATTTACGACACATCGAGGGGCATGGGACTTAAGCCAATTGAGGAAAAATAGCAGTGATGGTAACCCAACCTATGTGATTGGCGATCCCATGAATTAGGTTCATATGGGTAATAACAAGTCACTTGTTGTTATAGTGATGCACTATTAAAAATTATTGTCCATCCTAAGATGAAAATGGTGCAAAACTGCAAGGAAAAAAGAGGTTGAGCTAAACTCTTAATGAAATTCCATAGTCATTATTGGTGGTGTATTAAGCTGCAAAATACACTTGATGGAATCACCTATATAAGTGTGGAGTGGGGCCGCTCCTATGAGAATTTTTGGCGAAAATCTCTAAAGCACTTATGAATAAACTAAGCACGCGCATGGCCTATTAGTGCAAAACCGCGTTGAACAACAAAGTTTGTGGGGGTGCAATGTGATTGGTGAAAATTATAATTCACAAAAGAATTTTTTTGGTTCATAGAAGTTTCAAACTTCACCAAAATTTCGTGAATTATATTTCATTTTTTCTAGGGTTGGTTCATAGCCTAACAAGCACCAGTTCCGATGCATTACACTCCAATAACCCAGCATCATATTAATTTTTTATTTTCAAAATCTTTTGAAATATGTGGGGGATTGTTGGATATTTCAATAATATTTTGAAATATTGACAATAATAACTTCGATAATAGTTATGACCGCATTGAAGACCATCATTATTTTTAACGGTCATATAACGGTTTTTTAACGGTCATACAACGGCTTTTCAATCTTTTTGTAACGTTTAATTTATTTCTCAAATAAATCCTTCATTATTTTACAACGGCTCTTTTAACGGCTCTATTTTGTCTAAGTATAAAATCTCATAAGGCAATCTTAAAATTATACACTGAATGAAACAGAGAATATTCTTTCTTTTTGAAATCTTTCATTTCCTTTTCCTTGCTGGGTTATATACAGACGTTGTTTCTGTTCCTTCTAATATTCAGTGCGGAATATAGAAGAATGTCTGTTGTATCTTGGGAGGATAGCCGTCAGAAGCCTATCACACCGAGTTTCGTACTCCGAGGGGCAGAATTATCCTTAAGGACAGTGCTTACGCTTGCACGCCTCAGACAAATATATTTGTTCTCATCAATTTTTTCCTACAATTTCCTCTCTGCGAAGATTTTTGTCGACACAGAAAAACATTATCTTTTGCATGAGTAACTAAGTTTATTATGCTCTTGTATACATATACGTACACACATACATATAAATATATATATAGAGAGAGAGCATAATAAGTTCTTTTTGCTAAAAATGAATATTGCGAAATAGTAATGCAATCGTGTTGCATGCGCTATTTTTATTTTTATTTTGTTTTTGTTGTGTTCTCAAGCTCAAACTTTGGTGTTTTGATTGTTGGGGTTTACAGCATAGGTAAAATAAATATAAAAGCAACGAAAGCTTTTATAAAACTACACGTATCTCCAAAGGCATTGTACGTGCATTTTAATAAAAAAATCTTAAGAATAAAGGGGTTTAAACAGATTATCTCTCATTGTACGTGCATTTTAACCATTAATGATAACTCCGTCCAATTTAGTTAATGATAAAAAGCTAATCTTTTATTGTTTTTTGAAGAGAGAGGCAATGATGTGGTTGCCATGTCAACCATTTTAGGAAAAAATATTAAAGTAAATTAAAAGGATAAAATTGATCTCAAGATTTTAGAAAAATAAAAATCTGACAAAAAAAAAATTAGAGAAAGACGAAGAATCAAATAGAGGAAAAGCCGAAGTCGAGAAGGATAGTGGTGGCTCCAGTTGAGGCGATGGCGTTGTGGCGGCCACCCTTACACCGGCGAGGGGCCGGCGTCCCCTCTTCGGACTTAGCCAAAGCCAACGTGGCCCTTGCCACCACCTTCACGTGCTGGAAAAAGAAAATAGCACGTGCGCGCGTGCATGTGGTGAGTGAGCCAGGCGAGGTGGCAGCCCCCACCACTTGCCCATAAGGTCATCTGCGACCCCGGCACTAGCGACCCTCGCCCGTCCAGTAACGATGGCAGCAATCCTAGCCCAGACCTACAACGTCTACAGCAAGAACACAATCCTCACCCAGTTTTGAGGCAAGGGCCACAACCCATGTCGTCAAAGAAGATTGAAGAGGGGGGTGGCGCTCAACCAATTGAGAAAAATAGTTGGTTCCTAAATAATTTTGAGATTGAAATTAGATATGACTACGGTGTATTCTATGCCTCGAAGATGTTCTTGTGAAATTTTATGGAATCACGGTCAATTGTGGCTATCGACTATTTTAAAAGCAGCTTTTAAAACAATTGATATTTGTCCTACAAAATTTCACAGTTCTAAAACTAGAACAGGAGGAGGCAGATCATGTGTAGGAAAAAAAGGGCTTCACTTCAGATCTATACAATGTTTTCACTTGCATTTTTAATGTACTTTGAATTTGTTATTGTCGTATGATGGTTTAGTGAGCTCAAATCCTTATAAAAAATCGAGAGTTATGAACTATATTCATACTTTCCAAGGACTGTCATGTTTGATTCGAAGACTAGAAGCAATCTACTTCAGTGGCCGGTGGAATAAGTAGTAAGCTTGAGAATCAGGAGCAAACAATTCCACGAAAATCCTGAAATGAAGTTTTTCCTTCTAAATCTTTTATTTGTATTTCCAAATACCTAAAGTTACAACTACATTTGTGTCTTTCTTTAAAAATAAAATAGGCAAATAACTTTTTCTTATTACCAGTTTGGATAAAGCTAACAGATGACCTAAATTGTGTTAATCTAACAAGTTTTAGGATTTAATTATATTTTCTAAAAAAAAAATTAGGGACTCTATTGCACTTATACAACAAGTCAGTGTACTTATCCCGTGTAAAGGAGAGTTTTTATTTGTCCTTGCCATTAATGGTTTCATTTTTTCGAGTTAGTTACTCCTATTAAGCCTATACCCGATATGCAAATAAGACTCATGCATAAGATTTTATTTTATTTTTTGCATTAATGATGTCTACTAGATGGAAATTATTGGGGTATTGCCAAAAAATACCACCTTTCAATAGAATATATTATACTGTAATTTTCCTATATCTAATCCAATAGGACAAACATAGAGTAATTTAAAAAAAGAAATCGAATTTTCATTTCCGAACTTCTTGACCTTTTTTTAATTATTTTTTACATATTTTCCTGATGTATTAACATTCTATGCTTTATTTTTTTTACTTGAAATCTGAGCAAGAAGTTCACTCATCATGTTCATTTTGAAATCATTTTACGTAAACTTGGGAAAATTCTTGCACATTTCTCATTAGCGGAACCAAAGATCATGTCATTTACATATATTCGCACTGACAAAATATATTCGTCTTTCTTCTTTATTAACAAAGTTGTGTTTATTTTACTTGTTTCAAAACTGTTGTCAATTATAAAACTACATAATGTCTCATACCAAGTAAGGAGCTTGCTTGAGACCGTGTAAAGCTTTTCAGAGCTTGTAAGCACAATTTTCTCATCTAGGATCTTCAAAGCCTGGTGATTGCTCTAAATAGAACTTTATATTTAATAAAACAATCTAGACAGATACTATCACATTCATTTGAAATAAGTTGGAATCATAATAACATGTATAGCAAATAATAGACGGAAATCACCCAATGAGTACACATGTCTCATCATAATTTATCACTTCGTCTTGAGAATATCCTTGTAGAACAAGTTTAGCTTTATTTTGTATAGCTTTACCTTTCTTGAGGTTAGTTTGACGTATACGAAACATGTCGAAAAAGGTTTCTAAGGTGAAATGAAAACTATGTGAATGAAAAAAGTATATTCCTTTCTTTTCTCCTCAGTGAATTGGCACAACTAATTACGCCGATTTGCATAGTGCATTATTTTTCTAAGTCCAATTAGGTGGTTAGATTAGCCTATTTAGCTTAATTAGGCATTTATTGAATTAATTTGCATTTATTTAATTAATTTTGCTATTTATTTAATTATTTAAATATTTTCCGGAAATTATACCGGGATAGTCGGTTGCCGGAATTTCGTGCTGATTATCGTGGTGTGATTAGTTTATGCAATCGAATGATAATCTGTGCAATTGAGTGATGATTGTTGATTTTCAATTATTATTTCAAAATTATGAAATTTTGGTATTTAATTAGAAAATAGCTGGTGTCGGGTTTTGACACCGAAAATGTTTTTAAGTATTATATCAAATAGTGGGATTTTAAAAGGAACGATATCAATTTTTATGGTTTGATCTGATCGTGTACCCACACACGATTATTTTACCAGGTGTTTTTAATACAAAGAAAATAGGCCAAGCGCATTATTTAAATTGAGACATTTGAGTGCGAAGTACAATGTCCTTGGCCGAGTATGGATGTGCATGTGAACACCTAATACCCTGACGTGTTTACATGGGGTAGTGAAACCGTCCTGACGAGTTTACACGGGGCGATGCTCCTATATGGAATGCCCCTGACAACGGATGCCGGTCGCATTGGAGGCTGGACTGATGTTCCTATATGGAATGCCATCTAGAGGTAGACGTTGCCGTGATTGAGATATGAGTGAGACGTTCCAATTGATGTGTGCATTTAATATATGCATCTATTATATGAATTGTAATGACGTGCAGGGAGGTGCTGAGGCGAGGTGAGTCTTCTATGATGTGTGATTAGACTGCCTCTAGGTGTATTACCTTCCTAATCGGGGTTTAGGGCGTGAACTCGCTGAGACATTGTCTCACCCCGTCGTGGGTTTAACTTTTTAGGTCCGTAGATAGAGGCATGCCATGTGCGTTATGGGGTCCCGAGGGAGGTAGACTTCCAGCGTTCCCATTTCCTAGTTCCCGGGACCAACCTAACCGGTGAGCTTGTCGAGTCCACCGTCTAGGTCGATGAGGGTCTACCCCACTTGGTACCCCATCATTTCAAGGCGTGGTACCTCCACAAGCCCGATGGGAGTCAGGAGGGTCATTTGGGTGGTTTTGACGGGCCTCCCGTTAGGACCGGGGAATAGGAGATATGGCACCCTTTGGACATCGACACCCCTGATGGTGCTGTGGAAGACCTGGAGTCGAAGACCGAAGAGTCAAGAGTTTAGGTGGCTTCGTAGCTCTTTTTGATCTAGACTTTTATACATAGACTTTAGAGTTGGCCTCTGTGTATAAACTCATTTGTTTATAAAAGCGTGGCTTTTATGAATTGATTGTCCTGCTTTTCTATCCCATGTTGAGTGTTGTCTGGGGATAGTTTTATTTTGCTTCCGCATGTGCATAATCGATTGGGTCGGCGATGCGTCCTGGGACGTCGCAATTTTATCGACCACCAATGGATGTGCGGACGCTCGAGATTCGGGGCGTGACAACAAGTCAGTGTACTTATCCCATGTAAAGGAGAGTTTTTATTTGTCCTTGCCATTAATGGTTTCATCATTTCGAGTTAGTTACTCCTATTAAGCCTATACCCGATATGCAAATAAGACTCATGCATAAGATTTTTATTTTGCATTACCACCTTTCAATAGAATATATTATACTGTATTTTTCCTACATCTAATCCAATAGGACAAACATAGAGTAATTTAAAAAAAAAAATTCGAATTTTCATTTCCAAACTTCTTGACCTTTTTTTAATTATTTTTTACATATTTTCCTGATGTATTAACATTCTATGCTTTATTTGTTTTACTTGAAATCTGAGCAAGAAGTTCACTCATCGTGTTCATTTTGAAATCATTTTACGTAAACTTGGGAAAATTCTTGCACATTTCTCATCAGCGGAACCAAAGATCATGTCATTTACATATATTCGCACTGACAAAATATATTCGTCTTTCTTCTTTATTAACAAAGTTGTGTTTATTTTACTTGTTTCAAAACTGTTGTCAATTAGAAAACTACAGAATCTCTCATACCAAGTAATGAGCTTGCTTGAGACCGTGTAAAGCTTTTCAAAGCTTGTAAGCACAATTTTCTCATCTAGGATCTTCAAAGCCTGGTGATTGCTCTACATAGAACTTTATATTTAATAAAACAATCTAGACATACCATCACATTCATTTGAAATAAGTTGGAATCATAATAACATGTATAGCAAATAATAGACGTAAATCACCCAATGAGTGCACATGTCTCATCATAATTTATCACTTCTTCTTGAGAATATCCTTGTACAACTTTACCTTTCTTGAGGTTAGTTTGACGTATATGAAACATGTCAAAAAAGGTTTCTAAGGTGAAATGAAAACTATGTGAATGTAAAAAATATATTCCTTTCTTCTCTCCTTAGTGAATTGGCACGACTAATTGCACTGATTTGCACCGGTGGATAGGGTATGGATTCATGGTATGAGGAATCCGCGCCCCATGTTGCCTTACCCCGGACATGGCAAATTTTCCCTGTGAAAAATGCCTAGCATAGGAGAAAATGACAAAGACTACTATCGTTTTGATTAATGGAGAAATCCTATCCACATTGTATTACTAACCTCGTGTTTAAAAAAAACCTACGTAGTCCACTCAAACTAAAGATTATATTACATGAAAAATGTCGTTATATTAAGTTGAGAACGGGATTATCCAACATTTTACAAAAAAAGTTATGTAGTTAATCATCACCTTAAGTTGAAGATTCAGGTTTAATGGTTCCCGATCAGCTTTCGCGCACCATGACTAGTGCACCTCCACCGATAATTTTAAGGTCGCCCTCAATCACATCGACTCAGTGCATAAGATTTTCTTTGGGAGTGCTCCTAACAAGATCCAAATCTAACATCACAAGAAGAGCAGACTTCTTTGGTTCATTCCTGTTCTATTTACTTAAAAAGCCTTACTTTTTTTTTTTTTTTGGGTAAAGGTTAAAAAGGCTTATTTTTTACTGGCATTTAACTCAAGAAAATATAATTTACCAGGGTTTGTCAATCATCCATGTTCAATTTCCATTATATGTATGGTAATTATCTGAATTGATCTTCACTTTTTAATTAATCTAAATCTAGCAATTTACAAATGTTGACCTTTTTTTAAAAAAAAAATTCGAAACTTTTAGAATGGTTAAATGTTGACACGTAAATTCGTGTGCAAATTTTCAGAACATTTATAATATAATAAATTTTAGCAAAGAAAGTAAATAAGAAGTACTCTTTCCTTTTATCTAAGGGTGACCAATCCAGTATTAGGGTGCCCCATTCATAACATCTTTATTGTGACTAATTTGAAGTATGCATTTTATTTTTGAGTATTGGGTGAGCCAGAGTCTAGGATGCCAAACATGAATAGATAGATCACGAATGGTCATTCATTCATGGTAATCTTTATGAATGTCTTTCAAGGTCCATACATACATATGATGAAACATGGGCATAATAAAAGTATGAGCACCAAAATTTTTGTACGGCGCTCACTTGAGTGCCAAAACCTTTTTTGTTTTACTCGCTCAAGTGTCATATCGGAGAAAAATCAATTACTTGAGTGCTAATTCTGACTAAATATTTTATGTGGAATTTTTTTTTTTTTTACTTTTTTTTTGTTTATAATTTGTTTTTTTTTTTTTGTTTCTCTATTTAGGGTCGATGAGGGTCATTGGCAACCATCTTCGACCATGGCAGCCTTGCCTAGATTGGCTGAGGGCGATGCCCTCGCCCTCGGCCCCAAAGGCCTTGGGTGAGGCCATGGCTGAGGCCATGGCTGATGCCGCCCAAAGGAAGCGAGGGTCATCATAGCCTCTCCAATGGTTGGTGAGGCCTTGAAAGCCTTGCCTAGGGCCTTTGTAGCCAGATTTGGGTAAGGGCTACCTCACCCTCGCTGCGAAAGCCCTAGGCAAGGCCATCGAGGCCTTGCTAACCGCTGGCGAGGCCATGATGACCCTCGCCTACTTTGGGCAATGTCACTCGTGGCCACCTAGAGCTAGACGCTACCCAAAAGGGCGAGGGCCATCGTGGCCTTGCCCAGGGCCTTCGCGATGGACGGCGAGGCAGAAAAGAAAAAAAAAGAAAAGAAGAAGCATAATAATATTAATAATAAATATTAAGAATATTAAAAATATTTTCCACTAATAATAATAATAATAATAATAATAATAATAATAATAATAATAATAATAAATATTAAGAATATTAAAAATATTTTCCACTAATAATAATAATAATAATAATAATAATAATAATAATAATAATAATAATAATAATAATAATAAATATTAAGAATATTAAAAATATTTTCCACGTTAGCTTTTTCAATGAGGCAAATCAAAAGTGGCACTCAAGTGATCGATTTTTCAAATTTGTGGCACTCAAATGAGTAAAAAAAAAAGTTTAAGCACTCAAGTGAACGTCATACGAAAGTATTGACACTTATATTGTTTTCATCCTTGAAACATGAAATTTTGGTTGTTTTTAGCTCACGGAAGACTTTAGGTAGCTGTGAGCATGCAAGGTTATTGATGGGAATACTTAAATAATAAATCGTGTCTACAGTTAAAAGCTTAAATTTTTTTAAATAATTGACAGTGATTTTACAAAATCTTCCACCTGAATGATGAGAATTGGCTGTTGATGCGTGGAATTATGGCCTGAGGTAATATGATGCTACAATTTACGTATATTGCTCCTAAAAAAACAAAAGATGTATTGGTAATATACGGGTGGTTTATTCTTTTGCATGAGGCACTCATTGAAGTCCTATGTATTATTATGATTAGCTGAAAAGGTTGAAATTGGGGAAGAGTAACTGAAATACAAACACCTACGAATTTGACGAAATTTTCGCCGAGTCCACGTCACAAAAACAAGTGTACGAGGTTGCGGCAAATCTGCTGTGGAGGTGTGTACATATAATAGTTTTGGCTGTTGTCTTAGTTTCACCGTCATATGAGCTTGCTTTTGGTAAATATAAGCAAGTGGATAAACTCTTGACATTTTACGCACCTAATATGCTTCCTTTTCTGATATTTTTAGTAACATTATCTAGAGAGATCCGTGGTTAGATTGTGTCCTTCAAGAGTAGCATTCGTGTTGACTACATCATTTAAGGACTAGGTCCGGTAACCTGTCCAGTTGACAAGATTTTATGGTTAATATCACAAAAAACTCCGTTAATTTTCGTTAAATTTTATTATTAAATTATTGAGTCGATAGTTAATGGATATAACAATTTAGTTTGTCACTAGTTTTGTAGTTTTCGAGGTATTAATCCAATTTAATGGAAACTAATCGAGAATATATTTGTTACGAATGTATAAATTTGAGGTTTTTTGTGATTAAGAAATCAATTTAGGGTAAATTTATTACATGTGTATAAGTTTGTGATTTTTTGTAATACAAAATTTAATATATGATAAATTTGTCACAAAAGTACTAGTTTGAGGATTTTCATGATATTAACCTTTAATTTTATATTACTTTAGTCCATTCTGAATTTTTACTATTTTATAATGTTTTTACAATTTTTAGGAAATGTACCTTCACCCAGCTAAACATGAAAGCTTGATAAAAAGTGTAGATAGTTGTTAGCTTTAGGGATGAGCAAAAGAATCCATCTGAATCAGGAATCGTCCGGACCGAAGTGGACTGATTCTTAGTTTGTAAGAACTTGGATCACTGGATACTCATCCGGTTTTCTATTTTATTATGAATAAAACCATAAGTCAGACGCCAGACCTCTCTCAGGACCGCTCTCCTTCTTTAACTCACGACCCCTCTCTCTCGCTCAACTCAAGACCTCGAGGCTCGTCGCTCAGTCACGCTCACTCTCGGCCTCGACGGTTTTTCAGGTACCAATTTGCCTCTCGCCTCTTGCTGCCCATTTGCCCTACTTTTTTTCCCTTTGTTTCGTCTGGTTTGGTCTTGTCATGATGCTTCTCGATGGGTTTTACATGGTTGCTATCTGTTGATGGTTTTCTTGTCTCCATTTTTGAGTCGTGGATTCGCGAGGAAGGAGAGATGATCGATGGGTAATTGGCTTTTGAGTCTTCGATTCGCAATCCATCTGAGCTCGGGACTTGAAGTGATTTTTGCACAATTTTACCTATGGACATGTTGTCCTCAGCTGGAGAATGATCAGCTGGTGTTTTTTCTTCCTATTTATGTTCTAATGTTGTTTGGTCAAGAGACGTTAAGTGAAAATTCTTTTATCAAAAGTGGCGAAAGTTATTTTGGTGAAGTGCTGTTTCAGGTTGCTGGTAGTTGTGATCTTTTACGAAGCTTTCTTTGGATTTTTGCCTGCAAGTGTGTGTGTATGTTTGATGATCAGGGAAGTTATGTGTCCATGGATTCTGAATTGTTGTAGGACAGGCGGGTAACTTACTTAATGGGATTGATATGGTTTGCTGCATATTGTAGCATAGCCAAGCTGCAATGAAACAATAAAAAAAAAAAAATGAAACTGAAAAGCAAAGAGGAAGTGGCTGGTTGCCAGTGGAACCTGAAACTGGCAGGTTCGGTTTCAGAGTAAGTTCTAGGGTCCACAGGGCTAGTTCCCGGTTTCAAAAATTGGGAACGGATCCCGATATGGTAGATCCCAGGTTCTATACTTTTAACCAATCATCTAGCCATTTGCTGTTAAAATTGAGAATGAACCTGAGTTTGATCAGGAGGTAAACTTGGTGAGTGGAAGCCGGGTTTAGATTTTGAGCGTTATTTCTCACTCTGAAATGTAATATAGGTAAAATGCGTGTGCAACTTGTTCTGCCAGCAGTGTTTATTACATGAGTTTGTCTTTGCTTTCTCGACTTGGTCTATTAACACAGTTAAGCATTTCGTTTTGGGCCATTGATTTTAACTTTATGATTTGATCTTTCTACTTCATAGGATGGTACAGAAAAAGAGAAAGAGAAGAGAAAGGAGAAGAAAATGCGGAAGAGGATGAAGGAAAAAGAGGCAGAACTGAGCAAAATGTCAACAAAATCCCAAATAATGTTTCATAAGTGGCTGAATTACATGGACATTATTATGAAGGATTTTTTTGGTGTTGATATAGATATCCAATTTAACCAACAACTCTGACAAAGGATTTACATCATTGAATGCCTATTTACTTTGACACCATTTCTGTTTGAGTGCTCATAACACATTCTTCTCAATGTCACTTTGCTTAACACAGGTTGAAGAAAATTACTCTATAATATTTTCATCCAATTTGGCCATGTGAAACATTTTGGGATTTTGTTGAGCATGTCGCTCTTCCTTTTGACATTTTTCTCAGCTTTAGCTTCTTTTTTCTTCCTCCTCCTCCTTTTCTTCTCCTTTGCCTTCCTCCACATGGTCAAGTAGTTTGTCTACTTAGCTTTTGCATGGTGCCTATACAAATTCCAGATATATCGTCAAAGAGGGCTAGTGTTGAACCTTCCCAAAAGAAGTTTCTTATAATAATGCCTATGATCTGAACAGATTCTTGGCAGAGATAATTCCATTAAATGGCCAGCCATGCGGATTTAATTGTGTCAAGGAAAGCAGGTAAAGAGTTGAGAATTGGTGAAAGGTAGTTGATGTTTCTTATATAATCTAAGATTATAGTTCTGACTTGTTATCCACTTTTCTTACAGTATTTTTTTTTTTTTTTTTTGTGGATAGGTTTATCAAAAAGACCCTTTGTTGATTTTTTTCTACTGTTTTGCCTTGAGAAATTAGCCGTTGAGGTTGGGACCAAGTATGTTGTTCAATCTGACCTACGGTCTCCTTCTTTGTTGTACTTGCTTTCGCACCATCACAGGACTCTTCTCTGTGCGTGCGTGCGTGGTTGTTAGGATTATGATCCAGATTGTAGGATCACAATCATATGATCCTACAACTCAAAAATTTTGAACAATCTGGATTCTAAGAAAAATGGTAGTCTGCAGTGGTCTAATCAGTATCTTAGGATCGTGATCCCAACTACAATGCCGCTGCTCAAACTTTAGAAGGCAATTCTACCTTTTCCGCTGGAGCATATATGAAATTGGGCCTCTGTCCCCTACCGCATGTGCCATTTTCTTCTTAATCATGTTCAGGCTTCATGTGGAAAATGTAAGGCTTGGAGAATTAAGCAAAAGGGATGAAGATGAATGAACAGTAGAAAGTGAAGAAGTGCAGAGATGCCATCTCTTCTTCTTCAGTCTTGAATAAATGATGAGATGGGCATCGACCACTGTTGGCTCTCTGAACTGTTCCGTCCTTTGGAGATGAGAGACACGAACCTTATGTCCTTCTGCAACCAGATGAGAGAGAACTCTAACATCCTTGAGAAGTTGGTGCACAATTTGACTTGGCCTAGTGGCATAATATCTTTGGATATGTACTAATAAGAACTGTCTCTAGACTTTAAACAGTTGAAAAACCTAGAATTGCCAGTGAAAGTGAGATTTGCTACGGAGGATGCAGGGAGAGTCCCAGATTGAGGTAAATAGTGTTTTATCCTGAACAAGACGATATGTATCACAAGAGAGAGAATATGTGTTACAAGAGAGAGATTAGAAATTCAGAAAAAGGCAGGAAAGTGATTTCTTGGCAGCCTTCTTCTTTATTATTATGGCGATTGTTGTGATCCTATTCAATCTGCCTAAAATGCTAGCGCAAGCAGATTTTATGCTTTTACATTTTTTTTTAATTTGTTTGACGTGGTACTTTAATTGTTAGTGGAAAAACTGGCGACCAAGAATTTAAACCCGAGTACTCTCTCACACGAGAACGCTACCTTTTAGCTTCACTATCCCTCTTTCGAAGATTAATATGCGTTTAATTACACTGATTTAAGCAAGAATTTAATACTTGTAGGATCTTACGATCTTTATCCAACCTCGGAGACTTTGGAAGGATCCTACTTAGGATCCCGATCCTGACAACCTTTGTGTGTGTGTGCGCGCGCGTGCGTGTGTGGGTGCGCGCGTGTGCTTGTGTGTGCGTGTGTGCGACAAAGGTTGCCAGCTTAAATATTTATTGTGCATTGTATGGTCTTAGTTAATTATTTGACATGAAAAAATTGGATCCAGTTGTAAAATTTCTAATGGGTGACTCCAGAGTGAAACTGCTTTTTTCTGTCAGGTAAGCAACTTTCCCACGGAGCTTTTCTTCTCTATGTTGGTGTTCGTCTTGTTCCTGTGCTCATATTGCATGGATGGAGACTGACTACAGAACATTAAGAAAGTGTAAGGGCAATTTTACAGTTTCTTCATTAGTTTGGTGTAAGATTGATCTCTGAAGCATAATGGGTCTAAGAGCCTTGAGTGTAGGATCAGCCTTTCTAATTCAGCCAAAGAGTGTGGAAAGTTTGTCTTTGTTTACTTCTATCAAGAATCCTGGGGCCTCTTTTTCTTCAGATGGAATGTATATCTAGTATTTGGCTCATCTTGCATGGATGGAGACTAACTGCAGAACATTAAGAAAGTGCAAGGGCAATTTTACAGTTTCTTCATTAGTTTGGTGTAAGATTGATCTCTGAAGCATAATGGGTCTAAGAGCCTTGTGTCACGGGCCGATCGATTGGGATAATGATCAAGCGGCGACTTAGGCACTTTTGGATCGACTTGGATTGTCGAGATGCCTAAGCCAAGCCTTGCTCGATTGATCGCACACACGCTCGCTCACCCGGATCATAGAGAGAGAAAGTTCCTAGAGAGAGAAGCTCTGGAAAGAAATGAGACTTTGTATTGCTGAAATGGTTGAATGGATACAAATAAAATGGAAGGCACCCCTTCTTATACTTGAGGCCCTCGGATTAAATCCATTGATCGACTTTTAATCCAGCGGACGAGATCGTACCGCCAAACCTACCAACTACCGATACTAATGACAGGAGAGTTCTAGACTTTGGCTCAATTACCGTATCACCCGCCCTTGGAACGTTCCGGAAGTCTTCTTGTTAGGAATCCAAGCGATCGCATGAGGTCCTCCTCAAAAAGGCATGGCCTTTTAGCTGCAGAAACCTCTTGGCCGTGACATTCTCCCCCACTCATTCGAGCGACACCCTCGTCGCTCATGGCTCGAAGGGCGGCCTTCTTGGCACGGGCACAAGCTTTCTTGTTTCGATTCCGCTTTGTTCGGAGTCACACAAACGGTGGACCACACCCTTCCAACATCGGCTTGTGCACAGCACTCGGCAAGCACTCGACCTCGGGGAAGAGCATTTGGATCAGAATGTCACGAGTTGGAGTAGGAGGATCCAACTCTTCCTTCATCTTTTCCATGGTTGGTGGCTTCGTTTGTGGCTTACTCATGCGCTTCTTAGCCTCCAAGCTCTTGTCGAGGCGTCTTGGTGTCGATCACTCCTTTCATCATGGGGATCATCGTCGAGCATTTTGGATCGAGGATCATGATGCATTTGGTCCTCATGTCGATCATGGACCTCACGCTATGGAAGAATTGCATACCCAAAATGAGGTCATAATTGTCGAGAGGAATTACCTCGAATGCCAGCTTGCCCTTCCATTCGCCGATTTGGACGTCCACATCGGGAGTTGATCCTACGCCATCGAGCCCATCCGAGTTGATGGTCTTGAATGACTTCCCAGATGGCTCCACGCGAAGTCTCAAGGCCTTCGCCACCTTGGTCGACATAAACATGTTCGAGGCTCCAATATCAACCAAGGCATATAGCGCTTAGCCACACACCTCGACCTCCACGAAGAACATGTCCATGTTTGGGGTAGCTTCCTTCTCTTTGGACGGTGATCGAGCTTGGACGATGTTGACGTACTTCACCGCTCCAAGTCGGATTTGCCGCCTCTCTTCTTTGGGCTCCTCCTCCTCTTCTTCAATGACGAGGAGGGCGTTGATCTTGCCCTTTTTTGGGCACTTTTGGGTCCAATGCGGACCTTTGCAAATGAAGCAAGAGAAGGCGGGGGTTGGTTGAACTTACTTGTCGTGTAGTCTGTTTGTGGTCAACCCTTTTGGAATGACGACTTGGAAGATCCTTCTCCTCAGGTCTTGACTCGGCCGCTTTGATCTTTCGGCGCACGGGGAGTGCTTCCACCTTCATCCGAGGATGATCGATCGGACCTCCAATCCCTTGCTCGGTTCTTTGGCTCAGCTTTGGTGAGGTCGACGAGGGACTCGGCCACGCTTAGCGCTCTCACAAGACTCTTCACGTCCCGTCGCTTGAGCTCAAGTTGCACCCACGTCTTGAGTCTATCCATGAACACTCCGAGAGCTTCCTCCTCTCCTAGATTGCAGATTTGGAGTTTGAGCTCCGTGAACTCCTTCACGTACTCTCGGATCGTGCCCCTTTGTTCGAGGCGATGGAGCTTGCTATAGGCTTCTTGTTGAGCAAACTTGGGGAATAAGTACTCTCGGAACTCCCTCACGAAGTCATCCCATGTGTCCATGGGATCGGCGCTGCGCTTGGTCTCCTCGCACCTATTGCGCCACCAGAGCATTGCGGTATCGGTAAGGAACATTGAAGCGGTTCTTACCTTCTCGTCTTGAATATTGACAGCGCCAAAGTATTGCTCCATGCTCCAAATGAAGTTGTCCACCTCTTTGGCAGATTGGTCGCCTTTAAATTCTTTGGGTTTCAACACCTCTAGCTTGGGAACTGCTTGTGTAGGCATTGATCCATTGGCGATGCTCAGCTTGCATAGGGCGAGCTCAGTCTTGAAATCTTGGATCTCTGCCTTCATGACTTCGACCTCATCCCTACGAGGGCTTTCTTCCTTGATCACTTGGACGCGTTCCCTCAATACATCGATCGATGCTTCAAGGGTTTCGTCTTTGTCATGCAGCGGGGCTGTAGCTTAGTTGATGCCGGTCGTGAAGTCTTCACGAAGCGAGACCTCAACCTCCATGATGTGGTCTTTCACGTCGTCGAGTCCTTCCATGAACTCGGCCATGGCACTCCGGACCTTCGCGAGCTTCTCATCAAGCACAGCTACGGCGTCCATCGAGGCTTCTCTTTTCATCGTTCGGCTGCGAGTCTCCTTGACTTGAACAACCTCTCCATCCATGACAGCTATCACGCCTTGAACCCTGGGGCGCGCGCACACTTCTCGGCTTGACTAAAATTTGCGACGTTCCCAGGATGCGTTGCCGACCCATTTTATTTTATGCACATGCGAAAGCAAATTAAACAAACCCCGGACAACAACAAACATGGGATAGAAAAGCAGGACAATCTAACTTCATATAAATACACTTTCTATACAATCCAAGTCAGTCCTATAAGTTTGCACACTAAGGTCTGCCCTAAAAGAACTACCAGACAACCTCTACTCTGGATCCCTTCAACTCTAGCTCGGGATCCTCCACGACACTCTCCGGTATCTCCAGACTAAGGACCTGAAAATTTATAAACCACGACGGGGTGAGAATAAATCTTAGTGAGTCAATACTCTAAACCCCGATTAGGACAAAAATTCACTCAAAGGCGTCCTAAACATACACCACTCAGAACTTACCTCACCTCAGCACCTACCTGCACATTAGTGCATCACATAAACATTTATGCATTAAAGAACTGGAACACATCATATCACTCATCAAACAATTCACAAGAGTCCCGATTATAAGGCCAAATCGTTATGACACGTTCCATTCCGTACCACACAATTTCGTCACATAATCAGACGCGGGTAACTCATATCGGTGGTTCAATCCACACCCGATATTCACTCTCAATATTCAAACTCCAATTTCAAACTCAACATGAAACTCAAACTTAATATCAGACTCAAGGTTCTAGAGGTGCTCCCCCACGAAGTTCCGATATAGTGTGGCACTTAGTCCTTGACCACAATCAGCCACAGTATAAGGTACTAGAGGTGGCTCCCACGAAGTCACGCTATCGTGTACACTTAGTTCTTGACCACAAAAAGCAATAGCTCAAGTTACTAGAGGTGGCTCCTACAAAGTCACGCTGTCATGTAGCACTTAGTTTTCGACTATAATAAGCAATGGTACAAGATTCTAGAGGTGGCTCATACGAAGTTTTGTTATTGTGCACACTCAGTCATTTACTTGCTCACAATCATTTGATTTTCTCAACACATCCCATCATCTTTCAATAGTCACCACATAAAGCAATAAAAATAAACCACGACCTTGGCACAACCATTCGCGCATCATCACGCATAAATTCTAAGCATATCACAAAGCAATCACATTACCAAATAGGCATGGTTCAGCAAGCATAACATCAAGAACAATCACCAAAACTACTACCGATCCTAACTGGCAGAAACGGTCCACTCGCACGTCTCCAAGTTTAAATCCAGAAATCTAATCAAACGAGTTCAGAAAATTCCCAAATTTGAATATGTTGTAAGGGACACATAAAAAAATATTTTTTATGAAGACAACTTAACTCAGATCCTTCTAGATTAAGCCCAGTAAATCGCTCAATCCAGTACAAAAACTGAGTCCGTTTCCCGAAAGTCTATTTTCCGAAATCAGTTTGGTTCAAGATCCAAAACTTGTCTATTTGATCTGAAATTTTACTATGTTAAACTAAAAGAGATGAAAAACAACTTTTGTGATGAAACCATTTCGAAATTTGAACCCTAAGAGTTGATAAAAATCCCTTGAATCACAAAACGTCACCAGTTTCGACACAAATAGAGGTTCTGTTTGCAAATGACGAAGCTGATATCACATTCTTTTAAATCCCTAAAAATCTTGAGTAAAATATATGTTATAGCTGAAGATGTATAAAAAATTTCTCAAGAATGAATTGACTTCAAAATTTAAACACATTTCGATCCACAAAAATGGCAAACGGTGAGGGTCCAAAAATCAGAATTGAAGAAAGTCCACTGCATTGGATTAATCCAACCTCATTAGTACTAATCTCACTAATTAAATCAACACTAATCCATATTAAGGCTAATCTAACCATTCTAGATTAGCATTAATCCATATTAAAGCTAATCTCACTTAGTACTAATCTAACCAAGCTAATTAACACTAAATTAACCTCGTAAGTGCAATTAACAACCTGTTGGATAAAATTCTCTCAAAGTATTTTGAAGTTGACAAAACATTTTCATCAGTCTAGTCTGAAGACTTACAGACTCTATTGACAAAGTCTGAAGATCAAAGTCTGAAGATAGCAAGACTCAAGACTCAAGACTTATATTTCAAAGTCTACTCTCATGGACAGTTTTCAGACCGACGTTTATTTTGATCTTATATGATCTTTATTCTAACGGCTAGATAATATCTTTCTACTGGATTCAGCACTAAAAGATCTTACTTTCATATTCGAATATGTATAGATTCTCTAAGGATTTCGCAACTTATATTTGGAAGGATCTACTTATGGAAACCGAGATTCTGATTGTATGGGCGAGCAGGATTGATGGGCTATCAACACTTACCTTAAAGAGCTCGAGATCTCTCTAATTGATTATGTCCAACGGGTTGATTGGAAGAACTTCTTTAGAAGGTGCCAACGGTATTGAAGGCATGAAGAAGTATATAAGAGAGATGCTCTAGTTGTTGAAGGGCGCGGATAGAAGAATTCCAAAGTCTGAATCTCCTTTTCTATTTTGCGATATCATTCTTCAAGCGTTATATGTAATCAAAAGAGAGATCATATTGTAGTGAGACCTTGAGGAAGTGTAGTAGAGTTTTCTACACTGTGGACTCAAGAGTGTGAGACTGTAATCACTCTTTTTGATTCTTAGTGAAATCCAGCTAGAAGGGCTGTCCGTGCGGGAGAGTGGACGTAGGCTTGGTCTAAGCCGAACCACTATAAATCTGGAGTCTTGATTCTCTGTCCCTAATCCTTTTATCTTGAACTACTTTCATTTGCTACATTTGTTGGTTTTAAGTTATTAATTTCTCATTCGGATTAATTTATTAAAATTGCTTTAAACACCTATTCACCCCCCTCTAGGTGCTAATTCTAGTCCTAACAATTGGTATCAGAGCTTGTGTACTTGCTTATAAGAAGTGTCTTTACTTCTAAGTAAAAGATCTATGGCTAGTATGTTGCCTACAGGGGTTGGTTGAAGGTCAAAGCAATACCAGACCTCCATACTTTGATGGAAAAGACTACAAAGATATGGAAAAATAAGATGAAGGCATTCCTAAGATCGAAAGATCCTTTGGAATGGGAAGTGGTTGATAAATGAATCATTCCTACTGCTGCATCAGTATCAGAGAGAGGGAAAGAAACTACTGATCCTACTCTTCTGACTCAAGAAGAAATCACCAAGAGACAAACTCTTGACGCCAAAGCTATTTACTCTTTATATTGTGCTTTATCACCTACTGAGTATAATAGAATATCTTCTTGTGATACAGCAAAAGAAGTCTGGGATAGGCTTCACATTACCTATGAAGGAACTGATCGTGTGAAAGAAACGAGGATCAACATTCTCTTGGGACAATATGAAGTCTTTATGATGAGATCAGGAGAATCAATAACTGACATGTTTAGTCGATTTACTGAAATTATGAATGGTCTTGAATATCAGGGACATCCAATCTCAGGACAAATGAAGGTCAACAAACTTCTTCGATGACTCTCAAAAGACTGGAATTACATAAAAACCTCAATAAGAGAGACACAGAGGATTGCTCCACTCTCTGTAGACGAACTGGTTGGGACTCTTCAATCCTATGAAGTGGAACAGACCAACGAAGAGGAAGACTCTAAAGATGATGAAGAATTGGCACTCATGATAAAGAGATTCAGAAAGTTGAACAGAAAATGAAGGAAATTCAATTGGAAGAAACAAAATTCTCAAAGGTTTCAAAACAGGTCAACAGAGGAAGATGATTCTAACAAAGAAGTGACTTGCTTTGAATGCAAGAAAAAGGGACACATCAGACCCAACTGTCCTTTGTCAAAGAAGAGAAAAAGAAAGACTGAAAAAAACAGGAAGGCACTCAAAGCAGAGACTTGGAGTGATACTGAATGTGAAGAAAGTGACGATGATTATGCCAATATCTGTTTGATGGCAAAATCAGACTCAGACTCAGACCTTAATTCAGACACAGACTCAGACAGTAAACTCGAGGTCAGTAATAAAAAAATTCCTGTCAAAGTTGCTAAATATATTAATGAACTTTGTCTTAGTCTGAAAACCTCTCTTAAGAGAATCTCCGAATTGAAAAAGGAAAATTCTACATTGAAGCAACATGAAAAACTTATGAAAGAAAAGTTTGAAAAACTGGAAAAAGATTTTGTTGCTGTGAAAGAAAACTCAGACATTATTTCAAATGAAAATAATCTTTTGAAAAATGATATCACTAACATATCAAAAAGATTTTCAAATGATTCTGAAAAGCTAGATAAGATTCTTTCGATACAAAGACCTTATTTTGATAAGTTAGGTCTTGGTATGACTTCTGAAACTATTCCACTAATTGATTTTCCGAAGGTAAAAGAAAGAATTAAACAGAGACCAGCTATAATTGTTTATAAGAATCATTTCCAGAAAGTTTTTGTAAAACATGTTGGCAGAAATGCTTTAAGATGTTCCAAGTGTAAAAGCTTTTAGAACATTTTGAGAAAGAATGTCCTTTGGTTTGGAGACCTATTAAAGGAGCTGGGCTAAGACTGTCTATTGTTCTAACACTTCTGGACCCAAGATGATATGGGTACCAAAGAGAGCTTGAATTCGTGTTAATTGCAGGTTACTATAAAAAAGAAGATTAAATGGTATCTTGATAGTGGCTGCTCAAGACATATGACAGGAGATTCAAGTTGCTTCATAAAACTTGTCCAGATAGACGGAGGAAAAGTTTCCTTTGGTGGTAACAACAAAGGAAGAATTACTGGTCGAGGAACAGTAAAGATTGGAAGTTTGTCAATCAATAATGTTTCCTTAGTTGAAGAATTAAATTACAACCTGCGTAGCATAAGTCAGTTGTGTGGTACTGGTTTCAAGATCAACTTCCAGAAAGAAACATGCTCTGGAATTAGTAAAGACTCTACTCAATTCTTTACTGGACGAAGACATGGAAATATCTATCTTCTGGATGTGAATCAAGAAAGATCACAGTGCCTAATATTAGTACAAGATGAAGCTAATCTATGGCACAAAAAGCTAGGCCATATCAATATGAAGCAAATCAACAAGATCTCTACCAAGAAACTTGTTCAAGGATTGCCTATCCTAAATTACTCAAAGTCTGATCTATGCACACTGTACGTACTGGGTAAACAGAACGCAAAGCATTGGTGGAAAAAGGTTCTGTCTGGTAATCGTGGATGATTACTCACGATTTACTTGGGTCTACTTTCTTACAAACCATGGAGTTTCAAGAGAAATCAGATGAAGGATTTTTTCTTGGTTACTCAACTACAAGCAAAGCCTACAGAGTTTTCAACAAGAAGACTCAGACTGTGGAAGAATCAATGAATGTCAAATTTCAAGAATCTCCATAAGTTCAGCTAATTCAGACTGAAGATTCAGAAACTGTTCCAGACATTGCTAGATCTAACTCCACCGAAGTAGTTACTAATTCGGGTTCAGTACAACAAGCTACTGTTGAAGAATCTAGTCAAGAAGAAGATCAACAATCCATCATACTGACTGGTAACTGGAAGCACAAGTCTAGTCATCCTGAAGAACTCATTATTGGGAACATTAATGAGGGAATTCGAACAAGATCCAAAAGGCGAGAAGAGTCTAGTGTTGTTGCTCTTATTTCTGAAATAGAACCCAAAAATATTGAAGAAGCTTTAGCTGATGAAAGCTGGATTGAAGCAATGCAAGAAGAGCTCAGACAATTCAGTATTAACGATGTATGGGAATTAACTCCCAAACCAAAAGGTAAATAAGTTATTCGAGCTAAATGGGTTTTCAGGAACAAGGTTGACGAAAAAGGCAAAGTAACGAGAAACAAAGCAAGACTCGTGGCTAAAGGATACACGCAAGAAGAAGGGATAGACTATGATGAGACTTACGCTCCAGTAGCAAGCGTATTCCTGAATGGATTTATTCAAGAAGAAGTCTACGTGGAACAACCTCCTGGATTTGAAGACTCAAAGAAACCAGACTCAGTGTTCAGACTGAAGAAAGCTTTATATGGATTGAAACAAGCTCCTCGAGCTTGGTATGAAAGGCTAAGTAATTTCTTAATTCATAATGGCTTTTCTAAAGGAAAGGTAGACACTACTTTGTTTATTAAAAAGGAAGGTAAAAGTTTTCTACTTGTTCAGATTTATGTTGACGATATTATATTCGGATCATCTAATGAGACTTTGTGCAAGAAATTTTCTAAGTCTATGCAGGATGAATTCAAGATGAGCATGATGGGTGAACTATCATTTTTCCTTGGTCTACAAGTGAAACAACTAAAGGAAGGAATATTCATTCATCAAGAGAAATATGCAAAAGAACTGGTTAAAAAAGTTCGGTCTGGAAAATTGCAAAAAGACTGACATACCAATGTCAAGTTCCTTGAAGATAGACAAAGATGAAGCGGGGAAGAAAATCGACCAAAAGTTATACAGGAGTATCTTTGGTTCACTTCTTTATCTTACTGCATCCAGACCTGACATATTATTTAGCGTTTGCATATGTGCTAGATTTCAATCTAATCCAAGAGAATCTCATCTAAGTGCTGCTAAACGTATTATTAAATATGTTGCTACTACTGCTAAGATTGGTCTATGGTATCCCAAAGAAGGAGACTTTACACTTCTTGGCTATTCGTACGCAGATCTTGCAGTTGTAGAGTTGAAAGAAAAAGCACTTCAGGTACTTGTCAATTGCTTGGAAACAGGGCGTATCTTGGTTTTCAAGGACACAAAGTCTTGTGACTCTTTCAACGGCTGAAGCGAATACGTAACCCTTGGAAGTTGCTTTGTTCTCAAATACCGTGGATAAAACAACAACCGCAAGACTTTGGCATTGAAGACTCTTGCACGAAATAAGATGTCACAACACCAGCGCAATCAATCTTACAAAGAATCCTATCCTTCATTCAAGAGCAAAACATATTGAGATTCGACATCACTTTATAAGAGATCATGTTCAGAACAAAGAGGTCTTGATACAATTCATAGACTCAAAGAATCAACCGCGGACATATTCACAAAGCCACTTGAGAAAAGCTTGTTTGAGTCTATTTGCTCAAGACTCAATATATTATCTCTTGAAGAATGTTGAAGCTCAGACTCAGAAACTAAAGTCTGACAGAGCATCAGACTCAAAGGTTGAAGATTGAGAATACGAATCGACACGACTGTAAGTTTATTTATTTAAACTGTCATATCGATAAGTGAGAAAGCTTCTCCAAAGAAAGCAACAAGGTCGTATCAAAGGAAGTCATCCAGAATAGCAAACAGGGGACCACAGGGATCTGGTGAGGGGCCTACGCACTTTGACCTCACTAAAGAAAGCGACTTTCCTTCTGAGCAAACTCCTCAATAGCGGTCTTCTCCAACTAGACCTCAAGGTCATCGCACTGAAGATGCAGAAACAGTTTTTGAAGATATTGAACTAGTAAGAACTCTTAAGCCTGCCTTTGTTTATAGGCTTTACTCAGCTTTAAAGGAAGGAGGTTCTGCAATGACCCTAGTTGATGAATTTCTGAAAGAGAAAGGGTACAGAAATGAAACTCATTTTCTCACTGTCATGGAGAGGTCAGGGATTGTTCCTGAAGGAACGGCTGCAAAAGCTTTTGCAAACTTTCCCAGTGACCCTAGGTTTGGTAGTATGAATCAGCCAGAGGGAAAGGATGATGACGAAAAGATGTTCATCCACTTTAAACCATGGATGGGTGTGGCTGCAAACCTTCGAGGGAAGAAAGATGAACTGTTCCGCTCGGACGGACATAGGAAGAAATATGAAAAATTGCTGAAGCGTGGGGTGATGAATCCACGGACGGTGGATTTCGATTTTATGGACTTATTGAGTATAAATCTGAGAGAGAAGTTTGAAAATTTTCAACTTTATCAATTACGTACTGATTGTGATATGGCACATTCCGAATTAACAGCGTACTTCTACTCCAATCTCAGTTTCATTGATGCAAACAGCTTTTCTTTCAGCGTGAGGGATAAAGAGTATGTTGTTGATAAGGACATTCTGGCATATATACTTGGTGTGGAAAGAGGGGCTTTCCAATCAATTAGTGTGTCTGTAAGTCATGCTACTCTTGAACTTGCAAGAGACAGAATTGCAGAAGGTCGTCTCTCCTACTCCATGATGAATGCAACAAATACCTTGCTGCATAAGATTGTGATCAACTGTCTGAGACCCAAATCAACATCCAAGACAGATGTATCCAACTCAGAGGCCAAGTTGATGTTTGCAATTAAGACTGGTCTTAACTTCTCTTTGCCGAACACCATTATATTTCACATGTACAGATGCATGGCAAAGGACAAAGGAAAAATTCCTTATGCTGCTCTTATCACTCGTCTCTTCAGACATCTGAATATTCAGCCTCCTCACATTCTCACTGTAAAGACTATTGATAAAATGGTAATCGGGCTGAGGATGATTACCAAGATGCGTCTAAAAGAGCTCAGCAAGAAGCTGGAGCAATTCAAGGAAAAGTCTCCTATCAAGTTCAGACCAGACTCATCAGCGGCCAAAAGAAAATGGAAAGAACCAGTGGCTAGTTCTACCAAGAAGAGAAGGGCAATCATCTTGGAAGATGAAGATGATGAGGATGCTCTACCCATCTCTGCTCTTATTTCTCAATTTGCTGCATCTTCCAGCTTGTTCCGAACATCAATTTGCAGAAACAGAGAAAGAAGAAGAGAAAGAAGAAGAGGAAGAGGAAGAGAAAGGAAGAAAGAAAGAGGAAGAAAAAGAGGAAGAGGAAGAAGAAAAACCAGAACAAACAGATTCTCCAGCAGAAAAAGAGAATCTCCAACAGCCTGTCACTGAGGAAACTCCTCAGAAAGAAGAGTTCTTTTCTCCTCCAGAAGACATGGAAACAGGGGGAGATACGGACGAGAACACACCCCTCTTCTACCGACTTTTAGAGAAGAAGATGCACACACAGTGTTAGTCGATCACCTCCCGATGCTAAAGATGTTCATGCTGCACGCTTCTGAAGGAGAGGCATCATCTCCACATACCGAACTTCCCGCCGATATTCATACGGCTTGACTCCACCATCGGACCGAGCTGAAGCAAGCAATCGACCGACAATTCTGGAGATTTTAGAAAGCTGCTTGAAATCATCTTGGAACTCAAAGGCCAAATCTATGCCATGGGGTATGAATTTCAGACTTTGCGAATGAAAATCATGCAATGTTCATCACTCGCATGATCGGCTTAAAGAGGTTCGTAGTCGGATTCGGATACCGCAAAAGCACTTCTCTCACGCTACGGGAAGATTTGAGGAAGCTAGAAGCAACTGTCAAGTCTATGGAGGACTTTTAACTTCTTCGCATTCCTCGTGCTCCTTGATTTTTTTTATGCTGACAAAAAGAGGGAGAAGACTTTGTTTGCAGATTTTCATCAGATTTTCAAGACTCTCTGTCCTCAAACCAAAACAACCTCAAACCAAATCTTATCTTTTATATTTTTGAGTTGTTATTTTGACTTTGACTTGAGTTTTTTTTTTTTACGTATGCAGTTTTTGAATGTGTGCTCATTATGGCATTACTTTAAGCTTCTTAAAATTAGAAAAAGATAGTATTGTCTCTTTATGACTAATGAGGTTTCGGTGAATGCAGATCTTTGTACAGGGTAAGTCTGTGTACAGGATATCTGTGTACAGGATAATTTCAGCTATTTTTTCTAATCTTTTATGAGATATCAATGCTTGCTTAAAAGTTGTTTTGCAGGGCGATAATATTCAAATCTACAGGAAAGTTTTGTCACCATAAAAAAGGGGGAGATTTTTGGATAAAATTCTCTCAAAGTATTTTGAAGTTGACAAAACATTTTCATCAGTCTAGTCTGAAGACTTACAGACTCTATTGACAAAGTCTGAAGATCAAAGTCTGAAGATAGCAAGACTCAAGACTCAAGACTTATATTTCAAAGTCTACTCTCATGGACAGTTTCCAGACCGACATTTATTCTGATCTTATATGATCTTTATTCTAACGGCTAGAGAATATCTTTCTACTGGATTCAGCACTAAAAGATCTTACTTTCATATTCGAATATGTATAGATTCTCTAAGGATTTCACAACTTATATTTGGAAGGATCTACTTATGGAAACCGAGATCCTAATTGTATGGGCGAGCAGGATTGATGGGCTATCAACACTTACCTTAAAGAGCTCGAGATCTCTCTAATTGATTATGTCCAACGGGTTGATTGGAAGAACTTCTTTAGAAGGTGCCAACGGTATTGAAGGCATGAAGAAGTATATAAGAGAGATGCTCTAGTTGTTGAAGGGTGCGGATAGAAGAATTCCAAAGTCTGAATCTCCTTTTCTATTTTGCGATATCATTCTTCAAGCGTTATATGTAATCAAAAGAGAGATCATATTGTAGTGAGACCTTGAGGAAGTGTAGTAGAGTTTTCTACACTTTGTGGACTCAAGAGTGTGAGACTGTAATCACTCTTTTGATTCTTAGTGAAATCCAGCCGGAAGGCTGTCCGTGCGGGAGAGTGGACGTAGGCTTGGTCTAAGCCGAACCACTATAAATCTGAGTCTTGATTCTCTCGTCCCTAATCCTTTTATCTTTAACTGCTTTCATTTGCTACATTTGTTGGTTTTAAGTTATTAATTTCTCATTCGGATTAATTTATTAAAATTGCTTTAAACACCTATTCACCCCCCTCTAGGTGCTAATTCTAGTCCTAACACAACCTAATCAAGGATTATGGAGTTAACACACCGGATTAGTGAGCCGACGGGCTCTTGGCGACGACGAAGCGAAGGCGGTGAAGACCCGTGTCTACGGCGGCGCCAAGGGAGGTCCAAAAGGGCCTAAAAAACAACCAACAAGCCCACAGCTCGAGCTGGAGGTTCGATTCTACTTGAAGTTGCTCGGGGCTGTTGTGGGCTAAGCGGGGCTGGAACAGGCGGTTGCTAGTGGTGCTGGACACGACTAAGGGAGCTGTTGGTCGGGACAGTAGTTACTGGACAGTCGACGAGTGGCTGGCAGCGATGGTGAACCTACTGGTCAGCTACTGGTTGCGGCGCTGGCGCGAGCTAGCGTGCTCGGATGGACTGGCGGACAGCGGCTGTTGGCCTGCGGGCGGTGCATAGGCTGCGGCTTGGACGGCGGCGAAGGAGAGCTAGCTATTTCGGCAAGGGGCTTGGCTGGTTTTCTCTGGTTTTTTCTTGCTCCAAAACAGCAACAATGGAGATAGAATAGCACGTAAGAAGAAGAAGAAGAAGGAAGATAGAATATCTAGTTTCATCATGCTTTGGCTCCCAAAGTCACCAGTCATTATCCACAGCCCTTTCCTTTCCCCATCTTCTCCAACAAGCTAACTTTGGTGTCAAATGTTGCAGCCCCCCCTTGGCCTACGAATTTTGCCCATATCCCCTTTAATTCAACTCAACTCCTCTCCAAAGCAATCCAATTCAAGGGCCACAATGCCAAGGTAAGTGCCCACACTACTTTCCACAATTTTCCTTGCCAAATAATCCAACTTGAACACCAAAAATCCACACAAAAATGGCCCACTTAATTTCCTGGTCCAAAATTGCCTAACTTTGAATTTTCGCCAAAAACTTGGGTTTGCCGAAAAATCTTCGGAGGATGAGTCAACGTTCTTAAAATAAATCATGACATGACAGAACTTTCAATTTTTGAAATCAGGTTCAATTTCGTGGTTAATTTCAACCGGACGCGATTTTAGCGTGACGTAACCTACCGGGTAGTTTTTAGGAATTTTTAGTGCAATTGACTCGTGGTCAATTATTTTCGAACCACATTGTGCATTTTCGACTCATAGGTGACTTTCAGTTGTCATGAAAGTCTTAAGGTTTCAAATACGGGCACATGGTACAAAAATGACAAAAAAATCGATTTAGTGCCGTTCGACGAGAATTTCGCAATTAGGTGGAATCACCCGCACTCTAATTACATGCCTCTGTCGAAACGACCTATCTCCAGTCTCTATTCGATTTTGACGGTGCCGTATTGACCCTTGCAGATTAACACGGTTGAACAGTCGGTTTCTGGTCGAATTCTCAAGTCTGCTACGTTTAGATTCCTTAACGGCTGCACCTGATAGACTAGTTATTTCGTGAGTGGCTAACTCAAAGAAAAAGGACATAGGCGCGTTGATGAAAAACCCATTTCATTTAGTCGAAAGCAGGGTCAAAAATCAGGATGTCACAACAGCTCCTTGGCTCGACATTCTCTTGAACAGCTGGTGCTCCTCAACCTTTCGAAACGAATCCCTCTTTTGCTCTGATACCACTTGTCACGGGCCGATCAATTGGGATCATGATCGTGCGGCGACTCAGGCACTTTTGGATCGACTTGGATCGTCGAGATGCCTAAGCCAAGCCTTGCTCGATCGATTGCACACTCACTCACTCACCCGGATTGTAGCGAGAGAAAGTTCCTAGAGAGAGAAGCTCTGGAAAGAAATGAACTTTTGTATTGCTGAAATGGTTGGATGGATACAAATAAGGTGGAGGGCACCCCTTCTTATACTTGAGGCCCTCGGATTACATTTATTGATCGAGTTTTCATTCGGCGGCCGAAATCATACCGCCAAACCTACCAACTACCGACACTAATGACAAGAAAGTTCTAGACTTTGGCTCAATTACCGTATCGCCTGCCCTTGGAACGTTCCGAAAGTCTTCTTGTTGGGAATTCAAGCGATTGTAGGAGGTCCTCCTCGGAAAGGCATGACCCTTTAGCTATAGAAACCTCTTGGCCGTGACATTTGAGTGTAGGATCAGCCTCTCTAATTTCAGCCAAAGAGTGTGGAAAGTTTGTCTTTGTTTGCTTCTATTCCAGAATCCTGGGGCCTCTTTTTCTTCAGATGGAATGTATATGTAGTATTTGGCTCATCTTGCATGGATGGAGACTGACTGCAGAACATTAAGAAAGATTAAGGGTAGATTTACAATTCCTCATCAGTTTGGTGTAAGATTGATCTCTAGAGCATAATGGGCCTAAGAGCCTTGAGTGTAGTATCAGCCTCTTAAATTTCAGCCAAAGAGTGTGGAAAGTTTCTTTGGTGCTTGTATTACAGAATCCTGTGGCCTCCGTTCCTTCAGATGGAATGAATATCTATTATTTGTGCTCATCTTACATGGATGGAGACTGACTGTAGAACATTAGGAAAGAGTAAGGGCAATTTTACAGTTCCTCATTAGTTTGGTGTAAGATTGATTTATGAAACATGATGGGCCTAAGAGCCTTAAGTGTAGAATCAACCTCTTTAACTTCAACCAAATAGTGTGGAAAATTTGTCTTTGTTTGCTTCTATTACGGAATTCTGTGGCCTCCTTTTCTTCAGATGGAATGAATAACTGGTATTTGTTCTCCAACAAATTATATTCTCTTGAGGCTTCAAGTTGTCCATTTTATCCAGTGAGGGTACTCAACTAATTAATATACTATGTCAAATAGTCTAATAGATGGATAATTTTTCCTTTTCAACTTTGTGATTGCATTGCTTCTTCTTGAATATATATGTGTGTGTGTGTATGTGTATGTATCCTTGGAAGCAACCCATATTATACCCTACTTGTTTAAGCTTCATGATACTTGAAGTCTTTCACATTAGCAAGAATCCTCAACATCCTTGGTTAAGTTGAAAATTAGCTTTGTACACACGACATGCCCCCCTTTCCATTTTTGTAGTTTTCCTTAGATCCTTAGTTTAATTACACTAATATTTTTCTTACAATGCCCAATTGGTAAAAGATGTACTTAAACTGCCGTGAGTAACCATTTATTTTGTAGCTATTCATTTTGATAGCTTACCTGGAGCACAATGGTGCTGTTTTGGGCTTTCTCTTGGTTGCTTAAGTCGACTTGGACAAATTTTGGGATTCTTTGTTCGTGTTTTTATCTCTTCGGGTCCTTGCCAAATCCGCAAGTGTTGAGCAAGATTGATCCAAATGGAGCTTTGCTTCAACTTAGGTGAGTGATTACGAGTTCTGATTGTTCCAAATCCATTGTTGTTTATACTGTCTGTTGTTTTTTTTCTGATTCTGTTCGCCCACCTTTCTGGTGTTTTTCTTGCTCTTTGGTTATGCGCTTACAAGAATTGAGTGCCTTTTTGCCTCGTCAAGATTCCTCTGAAGAGTTTTTGGTTTGTGATTAGTATTTTATTACCCTTCAATAGTGCGTTTCTTACCTTTACAAGTTGTGGTTCTTCTACTTACATGCTCATCAGAAGAGATGGATTATATTTTGCATTAACAACGAAAACAAATGGTCAAACACCAAATAAGAAAAAAAAAAAACAAATGCCAATAGCGGCAAGGGAGGAAGTGTCTTCTCGGTTGGATATGAATGAAGATTCAACTAACTTCCTATGAGCATGCCAATTTCATGAGATGTGGCGCATGGGTTTATTATACATATTTCATGTACATGTTTGCTTTTAAGACTTATTGGACCTGTTAACCTGTGGCTTCTAACTTGTGATGGATGTACCATCTACTGATCATGTGATGGTGTTGTCTCATTGGGTGCATTGTGCTTGGTTTGGTAGGAAGGAGAGATGTGTTGTGCAATTTGCAAAATGTCGTTACAAGGATGAATGCTTGGTGGATGTACTATTTATTGAGTCTGTGTTTAGAGACTTTAAGCTAATTCTAGTTTTGTTATTAAATGCATGAAATCAAATGTGCAGAGAAAGGAGGGGAATAAACTTACCTCCTTGCTAATGGCATATTTTGTTGGCTGACATGAATGAATGTGCTTTAGACTATCCTAATAGGAATTATACCTGCCTTTCTGTTATTAAATGTTGGTTGATTTCTATGAGAATTTAATGTTGTTCCGATAAGGCTTTGCATGGAACAATTGCTTCCCTCACTTGGGCTGTTTTAGACAAATTTATTAGCAAAATAAGACTGATGTTAGGGAGCTCATTGGTTTGCTGTTTTCTTACAGAGTAGCATGGCCTTTCTATTAATGCAAGTATAGCTGATCAGGAGATAGTCCAAAGGCTGATTTTGTTTTTGGGAGTTTACATTCTGATTCAGAGGTTGCTAATAATATCATTTGGTGAACTTCTCTTGCTATTGATGTGGATTCCATCAAATCTTTCAGAGATACGAAGCTGCTGTGTGTTCTTTTTAGTTGCGGTCCAAGTTGAATTGTAACTCTTTTTTTAGGTCAAGCATGATCAGAGAACCAGCTGGATATTTTTGTGGAAGAAGAGACTTCGTAGGGTGATCCTACCATATCTATTGTAATCATCTAAGTTTGTTGTACCTCTTTCGCTTTTCTTTTTGATTCATATGCCAAGTTGGTTGCTAATGTCCTGTTGGCTTTCTGTCGTAATCATCTTGTTCCAAATGAAGAGAGATTTGTGGACCTCTTTTAAATGAAGAGAGATTTGTGGACCTCTTTTAAAGCATAAATGCATTATCTTTCTTTAAGCACAAGGGGTTCGTCCACAATGGAAAACCAAGATAATAATATTGGCTATGGAACACAAGTTGATGGTCCAGCGGAAATATATTTACCAGCATTGATCACATTGAACTTTACTTTGTGTAAGAAAGAATAGTGAATATTGTTTGTGCTGCTGTGAGAAGGAGCAACACAATGGCTGCGAGAACGGACAAGAAAGCCCAAGGACTATGGAAATATTCCCTCCTCAGTTTCGCCATCCAGATGTTCCTCCTCTTGCCACAATGCGCATTCACATTTTGGAAGATCTCGGAGTAATAGGAATAGGGATTGGAAGAAATGATACAGTCACACATCTTGTTGAACATCTGCGCAACCACCTTGTCATCACCCAAGTAGCTTTTAATAATCCCTGCATGGCGAAGCAACTCGACGTCCTTTGAAGAGTTTATGAGGTGATCCATGAAGTCCATGTAATCCGTAAAGTAGTTGATGTCTCTCTTTTGACGATGCTGCTCGTACGCGATCAAGTTTCGAAATTTTGATTCAGTCACGTCCTCTACCTCCAAGACCGGTATTGTTGGATAAAATTCTCTCAAAGTATTTTAAAGTTGACAAAACATTTTCATCAGTCTATTCTAAAGACTTACAAACTCTATTGACAAAGTCTGAAGATCAAAGTCTGAAGATAGCAAGACTCAAGACTCAAGACTTATATTTCAAAGTCTACTCTCATGGACAGTTTCCAGACCGACGTTTATTCTGATCTTATATGATCTTTATTCTAACGGCTAGAGAATATCTTTCTACTGGATTCAGCACTAAAAGATCTTACTTTCATATTCGAATATGTATAGATTCTCTAAGGATTTCGCAACTTATATTTGGAAGGATCTACTTATGGAAACCGAGATCCTGATTGTATGGGCGAAAGCGGGATTGATGGGCTATCAACACTTACTTTAAAGAGCTCGAGATCTCTCTAATTGATTCTGTCCAACGGGTTGATTGGAAGAACTTCTTTAGAAGGTGCCAACGGTATTGAAGGCATGAAGAAGTATATAAGAGAGATGCTCTAGTTGTTGAAGGGTGCCGGATAGAAGAATTCCAAAGTCTGAATCTCCTTTTCTATTTTGCGATATCATTCTTCAAGCGTTATATGTAATCAAAAGAGAGATCATGTTGTAGTGAGACCTTGAGGAAGTGTAGTAGAGTTTTCTACACTATGGACTCAAGAGTGTGAGACTATAATCACTCTTTTTTATTCTTGGTGAAATTCAGCCAGAAGGGCTGTCCGTGCGGGAGAGTGGACGTAGGCTTGGTCTAAGCCGAACCACTATAAATCTGGAGTCTTGATTCTCTGTCCCTAATCCTTTTATCTTTAACTGCTTTCATTTGCTGCATTTGTTGGTTTTAAGTTATTAATCTCTCATTCGGATTAATTTATTAAAATTGCTTTAAACACCTATTCACCCCCCTCTAGGTGCTAATTCTAGTCCTAACAATTGGTATCAGAGCTTGTGTACTTGCTTATAAGAAGTGTCTTTACTTCTAAGTAAAAGATCTATGGCTAGTATGTTGCCTACGGGGTTGGTTGAAGGTCAAAGCAATACCGGACCTCCATACTTTGATGGAAAAGACTACAAAGATATGGAAAAATAAGATGAAGGCATTCCTAAGATCGAAAGATCCTTTGGAATGGGAAGTGGTTGATAAAGGAATCATTCCTGTTGCTGCATCAGTATCAGAGAGAGGGAAAGAAACTATTGATCCTACTCTTCTGACTAAAGAAGAAATCACCAAGAGACAAACTCTTGACGCCAAAGCTATTTACTCTTTATATTGTGCTTTATCACCTACTGAGTATAACAGAATATCTTCTTGTGATACAGAAAAAGAAGTCTGGATAGGCTTCACATTACCTATGAAGGAACTAATCGTGTGAAAGAAACGAGGATCAACATTCTCTTGGGACAATATGAAGTCTTTAAGATGAGATCAGGAGAATCAATAACTGAAATGTTTAGTCGATTTACTGAAATTGTGAATGGTCTTGAATATCAGGGACATCCAATCTCAGGACAAATGAAGGTCAACAAACTCCTTCGAGGACTCTCAAAAGACTGTAATTACATAAAAACCTCAATAAGAGAGACACAGAGGATTGCTCCACTCTCTGTAGACGAACCGGTTGGGACTCTTCAATCCTATGAAGTGGAAAGACCAACGAAGAGGAAGACTCTAAAGGTAAGAAATCTATTGCCTTAAAGTCTAATGACTATTCTAATGCTACGAGACTCAAGAAGATCTAGATGATGAAGAATTGGCACTCATGATAAAGAGATTCGAAAGTTGAGCGAGAAAAGGAAGGAAATTCAATTGGAAGAAACAAAATTCTCAAAGGTTTCAAAACAGTCAATAGAGGAAGATGATTCTAACAAAGAAGTGACTTGCTTTGAATGCAAGAAAAAGGGACACATCAGACCCAACTGTCCTTTGTTAAAGAAGAGAAAAGGAAAGACTGAGAAAAACAGGAAGGCACTCAAAGTAGAGACTTGGAGTGATACTGAATGTGAAGAAAGTGACGATGATTATGCCAATATCTGTTTGATGGCAAAATCAGACTCAGAGTCAGACCTTAATTCAGACACAGACTCAGACAGTGAACTCGAGGTCAGTAATCAAAAAATTTCTGTCAAAGTTGCTAAATATATTAATGAACTTTGTCTTAGTCTGAAAACCTCTCTTAAGAGGATCTCCGAATTAAAAAAGGAAAATTCTACATTGAAGCAACAGGAAAAACTTCTGAAAGAAAATTTTGAAAAACTGGAAAAAGATTTTGTTGCCGTGAAAGAAAACTCATACATTATTTCAAATGAAAATAATCTTTTGAAAAATGATATCACTAACATATCAAAAAGATTTTCAAATGGTTCCGAAAAGCTGGATAAGATGTTTTCGATACAAAGACCTTATTTTGATAAGTTAGGTCTTGGTATGACTTCTGAAACTATTCCACTAATTGATTTTCCGAAGGTAAAAGAAAGAATTAAACAGAGACCAGCTAGAATTGCTTATAAGAATGATTTCCAGAAAGTTTTTGTAAAACCTGTTGGCAAAAATGCTTTGAGATGTTCCAAGTGTAAAAGCTTAGAACATTTTGAGAAAGAATGTCCTTTGGTTTGGAGACCTGTTAAAAGGAGCTGGGCTAAGACTGTCTATTGTTCTAACACTTCTGGACCCAAGATGATATGGGTACCAAAGAGAGCTTGAATTCGTGTTAATTGCAGGTTACTATCAAAAAGAAGATTAAATGATATCTTGATAGTGGCTGCTCAAGACATATGACAGGAGATTCAAGTTGCTTCATAAAACTTGTCCAGATAGATGGAGGAAAAGTTTCCTTTGGTGGTAACAACAAAGGAAGAATTACTGGTCGAGGAACAGTAAAGATTGGAAGTTTGTCAATCAATAATGTTTCCTTAGTTAAAGGATTAAATTACAACCTGCTTAGCATAAGTCAGTTGTGTGATACTCGTTTCAAGATCAACTTCCAGGAAGAAACGTGCTCTGGAATCAGTAAAGACTCTACTCAATCCTTTACTGGACGAAGACATGGAAATATCTATCTTCTGTATGTGAATCATGAAAGATCACAGTGCCTAATATCAGTATAAGATGAAGCTAATCTATGGCACAAAAAGCTAGGCCATATTAATACGAAGCAAATCAACAAGATCTCTACCAAGAAACTTGTTCGAGGATTGCCTATCATAAATTACTTAAAGTCTGATCTATGCACACCATGCGTACTAGGTAAACAGGTAAGAAATTCTTACAAATCAATAAATAAAGTTTCCACTGATCATGTACTTTGCACTTCGCGTATGGATCTGTTTGGACCTACCGAACGCAAAGCATTGGTGGAAAAAGGTTAAATGCTGGTAATCGTGGATGATTACTCACGATTTACTTGGGTCTACTTTCTTACAAGTAAGTCAGAGACTTTCTCTCTCTTTTCAAAGTTTGCTAAGAAAGTGCAGAATGAGAAAGGTCACATTATCTCAAGCATTCGTATAGACCATGGAGGTGAGTTTGAAAATCAAGACTTTGCTAGATTCTGTGATGAATTTGGTTTTCAGCATAAATTCTCCTCTCCATATACACCAGAACAGAATGGAGTTGTGGAAAGGAAGAATAGGTCTTTACAAGAAATGGCAAGAACATTTTTAATTGGAAATCAAATTTCTTCAAGGTTTTGGGCTGAAGCTGTCTCAACTGCTTGCTATATTATAAACTGAGTGTTTTTAAGGCCAATTCTTGAGAAAACTCCTTATGAAATTTTTAAAGGAAAGAAACCAATAGTGTCCTATTTTCAAGTATTTGGTTGTAAATGCTTTATTCTAAAGAATGCTAATGATCGTGCTGGTAAGTTTCAAGAGAAATTAGATGAAGGATTTTTTCTTGGTTACTCAACTACAAGCAAAGCCTACAGAGTTTTCAACAAGAAGACTCAGACTGTGGAAGAATCAATGAATGTCAAATTTCAAGAATCTCCACAAGTTCAGCTAATTCAGACCGAAGATTCAGAAACTGTTCCAGACATTGCTAGATCTAACTCCACTGAAGCAGTTACTAATTCGGGTTCAGTATAACAAGCTACTGTTGAAGAATCTACTCAAGAAGAAGATCAACAATCCATCAGACTGACTGGTAACTGGAAGCACAAGTCTAGTCATCCTGAAGAACTCATTATTGGGAACATTAATGAGGGAATTCAAACAAGATCCAAAAGGCGAGAAGAGTCTAGTGTTGTTGCTCTTATTTCTGAAATAGAACCCAAAAATATTGAAGAAGCTTTAGCTGATGAAAGCTGGATTGAAGCAATGCAAGAAGAGCTCAGACAATTTAGTATTAACGACGTATGGGAATTAATTCCAAACCAAAAGGTAAATAAGTTATTGGAGCTAAATGGGTTTTCAGGAACAAGGTTGACGAAAAAGGCAAAGTAACGAGAAACAAAGCAAGACTCGTGGCTAAAGGATACACGCAAGAAGAAGGGATAGACTATGATGAGACTTACGCTCCAGTAGCAAGATTAGAAGCAATCAGATTACTACTTGCTTTTGCTTGCTATAAGAATTTCAGGTTGTTTCAAATGGATGTCAAAAGCGCATTCCTAAATGGATTTATTCAAGAAGAAGTCTACGTGGAACAACCTCCCGGATTTGAAGACTCAAAGAAACCGGACTCGGTGTTCGGACGAAGAAAGCTTAATATGGATTGAAACAAGCTCCTCGAGCTTGGTATGAAAGGCTAAGTAATTTCTCAATTCATAATGGCTTTTCTAAAGGAAAGGTAGACACTACTTTGTTTATTAAAAATGAAGGTAAAAGTTTTCTACTTGTTCAGATTTATGTTGATATTATATTCGGATCATCTAATGAGACTTTGTGCAAGGAATTTTCTTAGTCTATGCATGATGAATTCGAGATGAGCATGATGGGTGAACTATCATTTTTCCTTGGTCTACAAGTGAAACAACTAAAGGAAGGAATATTCACTCATCAAGAGAAATATGCAAAAGAACTGGTTAAAAAGTTCGGTCTGGAAAATTGCAAAAAGACTGACATACTAATGTCAAGTTCCTTGAAGATAGACAAAGATGAAGCAGGGAAGAAAATCGACCAAAAGTTATACGGGAGTATCATTGGTTCACTTCTTTATCTTACGCATCCAGGACGACATATTATTTAGCATTTGCATATGTGCTAGATTTCAATCTGATCCTAGAGAATCTCATCTAAGTGCTGCTAAACATATTATTAAATATGTTGCTACTACTGCTAAGATTGGTCTATGGTATCCCAAAGAATGAGACTTTACACTTCTTGGCTATTCGGACGCGAGATCTTGCGGGTTGTAGAGTTGAAAGAAAAAGCACTTCGGGTACTTGTCAATTGCTTGGAAACAAAGGGGCAGAACTTGGTTTTCAAGGAAAGAAAGTATTGTGGCTCTTTCAACGGCTGAAGCGAATACGTAGCCCTTGGAAGTTGCTTTGTTCTCAAATACTTGTGGATAAAACAACAACCGCAAGACTTTGGCATTGAAGACTCTTGCACGAAAATAAGATGTGACAACACCGGCGCAATCAATCTTACAAAGAATCCTATCCTTCATTCAAGAGCAAAACATATTGAGATTCGACATCACTTTATAAGAGATCATGTTCGAACAAAGATGTCTTGATACAATTCATAGACTCAAAGAATCAACCGCGTACATATTCACAAAGCCACTTGAGAAAAGCTTGTTTGAGTCTATTCGCTCAAGACTCAATATATTATCTCTTGAAGAATGTTGAAGCTCAGACTCAGAAACTAAAGTCTGACAGAGCATTAGACTCAAAGGTTGAAGACTGAGAATACGAATCGACACGACTGTAAGTTTATTTATTTAAACTGTCATATCGATAAGGTAAGACTATCTGTTTATCTCTAATTAAGCTTATTAAGGCATTTATTTTTTCAAAAGGAATTTTTTTAGATTTCCAAAAATTACGACGCTTGGTTTACCCCCCGTATCTGTTATCTTTTATACGCTTCTTCTCCATCATTTTCACTTTACCCAGAAACCCTAGATCAAAGCTTTTCACTGCTCTGCAATTTTCTCTCCAAAACTTTTTTTCATCTCAAAGTTTTTAACTTTCTTGCGACACAAGTGAGAAAGCTTCTCCAAAGAAAGCAACAATGTCGTATCAAAGGAAGTCATCCAGAATAGCAAACAGGGGACCACAGGGATCTGGTGAGGGGCCTACGCACTTTGACCTCACTGAAGAAAGCGACTTTCCTTCTGAGCAAACTCCTTAACAACGGTCTTCTCCAACTAGACCTCAAGGTCATCGCACCGAAGATGCGAAACAGTTTTGAAGATATTGAACCAAAGAAGAACTCTTAAGCCTGCCTTTGTTTATAGGCTTTACTCTGCTTTAAAGGAAGGAGGTTCTGCAATGACCCTCGTTGATGAATTTCTGAAAGAGAAATGGTACAAAAATGAAAATCATTTTCTCACTGTCATGGAGAGGTCAGGGATTGTTCCTGAAGGAACGGCTGCAAAAGCTTTGCAAACTTTCCCAGTGACCCTAGGTTTGGTAGTATGAATCAGCCAAAGGGAAAGGATGATGACGAAAAGATGTTCATCCACTTTAAACCATGGCTGGGTGTGGCTGCAAACCTTCGAGGGAAGAAGGATGAACTGTTCCGCTCAGACGAACATAGGAAGAAATATGAAAAATTGCTAAAGCGTGGGGTGATGAATCCACGAATGGTGGATTTCGATTTTCTGGACTTATTGAGTATAAATCTGAGAGAGAAGTTTGAAAAACTTCAACTTTATCAATTTCATGTCGACGTGATATGGCACATTCCGAATTAACAGCGTACTTCTACTCCAATCTCGGTTTATTGCTTTGCAAACAGCTTTTCTTTCAAATGAGGGGATAAAGAGTATGTTGTTGATAAGGACATTCGCGAGATATACTTGGTGTGGAAAGAGGGGCTTTCCAATCAATTAGTGTGTCTGTAAGTCATGCTACTCTTGAACTTGCAAGAGACGACTGCGAAGGTCGTCTCTCCTACTCCAGGATGAATGCAACAAATACCTTGCTGCATAAGATTGTGATCAACTGTCTGAGACCCAAATCAACATCCAAGACAGATGTATCCAACTCAGAGGCCAAGTTGATGTTTGCAATCAAGACTGGTCTTAACTTCTCTTTGCCGCACACCATTATATTTCACATGTACAGATGCATGGCAAAGGACAAAGGAAAACTTCCTTATGCTGCTATCATCACTCGTCTCTTCAGACATCTGAATATTCAGCCTCCTCACATTCTCACTGTAAATACTATTGATAAAATGGTAATCGGGCTGAGGATGATTACCAAGACGCGTCTGAAAGAGCTCAGCAAGAAGCTGGAGCAATTCAAGGAAAAGTCTCTATCAAGTTCAGACCAGACTCATCAGCGGCCAAAAGAAAAAGGGAAAGAACCAGTGGCTAGTTCTACCAAGAATAGAAGGGCAATCATCTTGGAAGATGAAGATGATGAGGATGCTCTACCCATCTCTGCTCTTGTTTCTCAATTTGCCGCATCTGTTCCAGTTGTTCCAGAACATCAATTTGCAGAAACAGAGAAAGAAGAAGAGAAAGAAGAAGACGAAGAGAAAGAAGAAGAGAAAGAAGAAGAGGAAGAGGAAGAGAAAGGAAGAAAGAAAGAGGAAGAAAAAGAGGAAGAGGAAGAAGAAAAACCAGAACAAACAGATTCTCCAAAGAGAAAAGAGAATCTCCAACAGCTGTCACCGAGGAAACTCCTCGAAAGAAGAGTTTTTTTCTCCTCCGGAAGACATGGAAACAGGGGGAGATACAGACAGAGAACACACCCCTCTTCTACTGACTTTTAGAGAAGAAGATGCACAAACAGGTGTTAGTCGATCACCTCCTGATGTGAAAGATGTTCATGCTGCACAGTTTCCTAAATGAGATGCATCATCTCCACATACTGAACTTCCTGCTGATATTCATACTGGCTTGACTCCACCATCAGACCGAGCTGAAGCAAGCAATCAAACTGACAATTCTGGAGATTTTAGAAAGCTGCTTGAAATCATCTTGGAACTCAAAGGCCAAATCTATGCCATGGGGTATGAATTTCAGACTTTGCAGAATGAAAATCATGCAATGTTCATCACTCTGCATGATCAGCTTAAAGAGGTTCAGCGTCCAGATTCAGGATACTGCAAAAAGCATTTCTCTCACTCAAGTACAGGAAGATTTGAGGAAGCTAGAAGCAACTGTCAAGTCTATGGAGGACTTTCAACTTGTTCGCATTCCTCGTGCTCCTTGATTTTTTTATGCTGACAAAAAGGGGGAGAAGACTTTGTTTGCAGATTTTCATCAAAATTTTCAAGACTCTCTGTCCTCAAACCAAAACAACCTCAAACCAAATCTTATCTTTTATATTTTTGAGTTGTTATTTTGACTTTGACTTGAGTTTTTTTAACGTATGCAGTTTTTGAATGTGTGCTCATTATGGCATTACTTTAAGCTTCTTAAAATTAGAAAAAGATAGTACTGTCTGTTTATGACTAATGAGGTTTCGGTGAATGCAGATCTGTGTACAGGGTAAGTCTGTGTACAGGATAACTTCTGCTATTTTTATTCTAATCTTTTATGAGATATCAATGCTTGCTTAAAAGTTGTTTTGCAGGGCGATAATATTCAAATCTGCAGGAAAGTTTTGTCACCATCAAAAAGGGGGAGATTGTTGGATAAAATTCTCTCAAAGTATTTTGAAGTTGACAAAATATTTTCATCAGTCTAGTCTGAAGACTTACAGACTCTATTGACAAAGTCTGAAGATCAAAGTCTGAAGATAGCAAGACTCAAGACTCAAGACTTATATTTCAAAGTCTACTCTCATGGACGGTTTCCGGACCGACGTTTATTCGATCTTATATGATCTTTATTCTAACGGCTAGAGAATATCTTTCTACTTTGGATTCAGCACTAAAAGATCTTACTTTCATATTCGAATATGTATAGATTCTCTAAGGATTTCGCAACTTATATTTGGAAGGATCTACTTATGGAAACCGAGATCCTGATTGTATGGGCGAGTAGAATTGATGGGCTATGAACACTTACCTTAAAGAGCTCGAGTTCTCTCTAATTGATTCTGTCCAACGGGTTGATTGGAAGAACTTCTTTAGAAGGTGCCCACGGTATTGAAGGCATGAAGAAGTATATAAGAGAGATGCTCTAGTTGTTGAAGGGTGCCGGATAGAAGAATTCCAAAGTCTCGAATCTCCTTTTCTATTTTGCGATATCATTCTTCAAGCGTTATATGTAATCAAAAGAGAGATCATATTGTAGTGAGACCTTGAGGAAGTGTAGTAGAGTTTTCTACACCGTGGACTCAAGAGTGTGAGACTATAATCACTCTTTTTGATTCTTAGTGAAATCCAGCCGTAAGGGCTGTCCGTGCGGGAGAGTGGACGTAGGCTTGGTCTAAGCCGAACCACTATAAATCGGAGTCTTGATTCTCTCGTCCCTAATCCTTTTATCTTTAACTGCTTTCATTTGCTGCATTTGTTGGTTTTAAGTTATTAATCTCTCATTCGGATTAATTTATTAAAATTGCTTTAAACACCTATTCACCCCCCTCTAGATGCTAATTCTAGTCCTAACAGGTATCTCAAGTGTCCCGTTCTTGAATTTGATGTCACTCAGTTGGCCCCCTTGCACAGCCCTAAACCTAACTCCTGACCCCGTTAGCTCAATCGCTGAGGGCATGACTAGCATGCATTCTAGTTGGGTCATTCTAGGCAAGCCAGAAGTGCGCCACGCGTGATATAGATGCAGAAGATGTTCCCCCTCGCCAATCATCGAATTTCGGCCGAGGCCTCCTCGTTCAAAATTGAAGTACTTGATGGCGACTCCGCTGAACTCATGAGGCTCACCCCGACCTTTAGTTAGGTCATATAGCTTGCTCAAGACGAAAAGCGGGAGTTGGTTCTCGAGCAGTAGTAAATCGCGGTGGAGGTAGTATTGAAGCCAATCTGACTTCCAAGCGGATCGTCTTTGTCCGTCGGTATCTTCTTATTGCACTTACGGAACAACTCAACGATGAAACAACCATCAATGAGCATCATCGCAAGAAACTTTTCTTGGGAGAGGTCGATGGTTTCCGCATAGCAATTACGCGCCCGCTGTTCCAGTTCCCTGAGTGTCGGCATATACCTGTCAACGCTCTCGTTTCTCCTCTCAAGCAATTGCTGCAGGTATCGCAGTTTTTGCTCCTCCATGAATTTGAACTTGTCATTTCCATAGTGATAAGGGCTGATGGCTAGAATCACTGGTTCATAGGCTTTCTCGTTGACTTGGCGCAGTTGATGAAGAACCCTAAATATACTATGCTCTGACTAAGTGGCAGGCATACCGCGAAGCATGTTCTCAATGTGGACTGAGACATGATCTTGCACCACGGAACGGTCATGGATCCCAGCATGCTGTATTGGCTACAACATAATTAATGTGATAATAAGCACGGAGTCAAGCGAGATGATGGTTTTTCATGTTCTTCAAATGGTTCTTCATGTGCTTCCCTTTCATTAAGGGCTACTCGCGAAATATGTTCTTGTATATACTCTAGCCAGTTTTTTTTTTTATTTTGGTCATCATACTATTTTTGGGGAAATGGAGATCCCTTAAACTAATCACCCCCCCGGGGCGCACCTAAAAACAATTAAAAATAAAATAAACAAACTGATTTCCGAATAAATTTTCAGGACAAATTCTGCATTTCCGTGTGATTATTAATGGAAAATGCTAACTAAGCACCGGAATTGAACATGTGGAGCTGGCATCAAATTTAAACAAATCAACATATTAGGAAAAATTACAAAAATTACAGTGGAGGATCAAAAAAGGGAAGGGAAATTCATGATGACTTACTTGATTGAATTGGTGATTGCTCATTCTTCTCGCCAAGCTAGACCAATTCTTCTCTTTTCGTGGGATCGTGTATTCAGTGATATGGGTATAGATAAAATGAGACTCCGCCAATCATCAACCTTTAAAACCACATACAAACGCGTTTTACTTGAGACCCCACAAAAGAAAAGACGCTTTCATTCATCTCTTTTGACCTTGGTCGTCAATAATTCTGAAGATGGAAGTCACTGTAACGAACTGAGGAGCGCGAACAGGAGCAGAGGGAGCACAAACCTCAACGTCGCCGCCATTGTTGTCAAGCTCAAGAGGACCCCTGATCAGCAAACCAGAGAAAAAAGAGAGTTCAAGGAAAGGAGCTTCTTCACTCCGCTCTCTCCACTCTCTTCACATCCTACTGATGAAGTGCTCTTATAAAGAGAGGAAAAAACAGAGACATGGGGATAGCAGTGACCTTTCCTTACCAAAAAAAACAGAGATCTGGGGGTAGTAGTAGGGGCTTTCACTTTGATGGCTCCCTTCCTCTCCTGCTCTATTTTTTTTTGCCGCAGAGGGGTAAATAATGATAGACGGAGAAGGTGGAATTCGCGGGGTCCGCTGATATTAAAAAGTGACCCTCTTTCCATTTCACCTCTGTCAACCACTTTTGAGAGGGAGAAACAGTGACAAAAGTGTGGCTCGTGAGGCGAGGATGTCAGAGTCAGTGGGGGATAGTTGTCTGCATCCGAGGACCGAGGCCAAGAAAATGCCGAAAAAGAAGGGAAGGAAGAGGAGGTGATTCGGTCACGTCTCTCTTCCCCTCGGTCACGTCTCTCTTCCACATTGCAGGTAGTCCTTGGACTCTCAAATAGGTAGATGTGAGAGTTGAGAGCGGAGGGCACTGCAAGAAATTGGATGAAGATGCAAAAGGTCTCAGAAAGACTAAGAAAGAAACGCCAAATATGACTTAAGGAGAAAGACGGATGAAGTCATCCACAAATTGCGTTGTACCATGTGAAAACGGAACCATTTCACGAAACTTCATGGAACATGCGGAAAGAGTCCCGCCTGAAAGAGCCCTATGACGTTCGGCCAACCAGCTAGAAATCATAATTGCCTTCACACGAGGGAGATAACTTTTACAATTGTGATAAATGCAAATATAAAGATGCTGGCCCAATTCTCATTGGTGCAGTCAAACGATGGGTTGAGAGATTATCAAGTTAGGAGTTGAAAGTTACGTATTAAAATTTTACCAACTACGTATAAAATGTTCTAAGTATTTCAATAAATTGTGAGAAATATATGAATCAACATTGATCAGATTTTTTTTTTGCTTTTGTAAGAGAGAATACTAAATAATGTTTGAGCTGCTGCGAGAACGGACAAGAAAGCCCAAGCACCAAGGAAATATTCCCTCCTCAGTTTTGCCATCCAAACGTTCCACCTCTTGTTACAATATGTATTCACATTTTTGAAGATCTTGGAGTAATAGAAATTGGATAGAGTGATGTAATCACCCATCTTGTTGACCATCTGCGCAACCACCTCGTCATCGCCCAAGTAGTTCTTAATAATCCCTGCGTGGTGGAGCACCTTGACATCCTATGAAGAGTTTATGAGGCAATCCATGAAGGTCACATAATTTATAAAGTACTTTGCCTTGACGATGCTGCCCATACACGATTAGGTTTTGAAATTGTGATTCAGTGTGGTCCTGTACACTCAAGACCGGTATCTCAACTTTCCCATTCTTGAATACGATGTCTTTCGTATCACACTGCCTTTCATGAAATTTGTTGCATTTCTAATTCCATTTGTTATTCATTGGGGATCATTCACTTCTTTACTTCTTTTGAACATCTCATGTACAGCCAATTGCATTGGTTCTGCAGAGTCCATTTCTTGAAGATTATGTTCATTACTTGTTTTCAATTTAATTATACTATGAATCTTTCAAGTTTTGCAATCTCTACAATTGAAAGCTGACACTAATGACACACTCAATGAATTCAATTTGTTCTTGGTTTTCTTATGATGGGAAACTAGCAATCCTCCTCAAGGTGGTCAAGGGTCGGAACCCGTGTCCTCATCATCTACCGTGATTCTATCATCCAAATTGAGGTGGCTGATCAGCTTTGCTTGTCGCTTTGTTTGGCATTGTTGTGATATGATCATCTCCGAAAGCGCAGATTTTTCTTTTTTTTCAAAGTTTCCTTCAACAATTACCTCGAAAAATGGATGAAGAAAGTTCTTGTGCAAAAACTTCATATGGGAATACTGGAACGGAGTTATCTGGCATTTCCGTGCGATTATTAATGGAAAATGCTAACTAAGCACCGGAATTGAACATGTGGAGCTGGCATCGAATTTAAACAAATCAATATATTAGGAAAAATTACAAAAATGATCTAACAGTGGAGGATCGGAAAAGGGAAGGGAAATTCATGATGACTTACTTGATTGAATTGGTGATTGCTCATTCTTCTCGCCAAGCTAGACCAATTCTTCTCTTTTCGTGGGATCGTGTATTCAGTGATATGGGTATAGATAAAATGAGACTCCGCCAATAATCAACCTTTAAAACCACATACAAACGCGTTTTACTTGAGACCCCACAAAAGAAAAGACGCTTTCATTCATCTATTTTGACCTTGGTCGTCAATAATTCTGAAGATGGAAGTCACTGTAACGAACATTAGAAAGTGATTTTATGAGAACGAGTATGAAGTCTTCCACAAGTTGCAGTTTACTATTCCAAAATTCTTCATGATTTTTTTTTTTTAACATTTGTAAAGAATCCTAGATTATACCGTAGGAGTCTCAAAATGGATCATGAGCCCATTTTTTGACTCATATTTTATCGATATGAATTGCATATAGGTCAGATATTTTTAAAAATCAAGCTAAAACTGGATCCAAAAATTAAATCTGATTTAAATCGGTAAAAAAATGGACCAGAACTTATGACGAATTTTTGATCCATTTAAAATATTTGAAGGCCCACTTAACAGAAGTGTAGGGAAGATGACGACCTATTTTCATGATCCTCGTTGGTGACCTAAAGCTTCCGCGACGCAAACAACCGGCTGCTTGTCTTCGCCGCTCGCCTCCGTGCCGTCTCCGTCACATCGCTCTTCTCCTCACTTAGGTCTAATCTAAGTAGTCCAAGGACTACCTGCAATGTGGGGAGAGAGATAGAGAGAGCATGTGGGTATACCTGCAATGTGGAAGCAGAGGAGCGCGAACAGGAGCACAAGGAGCACAGGCCTCAACGTTGCTGCCATTGTTGTCAAGCTCAAGAGAACCCCGATCAGCAAACCAGAGGAAAAAGGGAGTTCAAGGAAAGGAGCTTCTTCACTCCACTCTCTTCACATCCTACTGATGAAGTGCTCTTACATAGAGAGGAAAAAACAGAGGTATGGGGATAGCAACTATGTAACATCGATATGGACATGCGACATGCGACACGATATAACACGACACGTCGACACGTTATTTCTAAAAAAATAGAGAATTCCGATATGTTCAGACGCGTTTTATACACACACGCACATACAAAAATAAATAAATAAATAAATAATAAAAAGAGCATAAAATTAATTTATACTAAAAACATTGACCCAATATTTGTTAATATTATTTATATTTTAACTTGACAAATTTCATTATATTCTATTGTAATAATCTATAAAACTTGGAAAAAAAAGTAATGTGGAGTGATGCTGGCGAGAGGAGCAATGCTCGCACGAGAAGAGGGACGTTCGATTGTCACTCACAGAAAGGTCAAAACTCAGAAGTGAGAAACTTGAGAGTAATAGTTTTCTTCTTTCCCCTTTGTTTCTGTTATTTTCATTATTTCTTTTTATATATTTACATTTTGACTCATCAAGTATTGAAAAGTTTTAAAATTGATCCCGTACGTATCGAAATTTTGAATTCGCGTGTCGAAGCATGTCAAAATTAATTGATCACCTATCGAATTTTTCGACATTTGTTGATTATATGTCGAAACGTATCGAAACGTATCGGATATATGCCGAAACATCGGACGTGACACGAAATTTTCAAACGGGATCGGTGCTTTTTAGGATAACAATAGAGTTTTCACTCTAACGGCTCCCCTTCTTTTATGCTCATTTTTTCCCGCAGAGGGGTAAATAATGATCGACGGAGAAGGTGGAATTCGTGGGGTCTGCTGATATTAAAAAAAAAAACCCTCCTTCCATTTCACCTCTGTCAATCACCTTTCAGAGAGAGAAACAGAGTGACAAAAGTTGACTCGTGAATCGAGGATGTCAGAGTCGGTGGGGGATAGTTGTTTGCATCGAGGACCGAGGCTAAGAAAATGCTGAAAAAGAAAGGAAGGAGGAGGTGATTCCCCTTCGCCTCCGCCCCTCGGTCACGTCTGTCTGCCACATTGCAGGTGGTCCCTGGACTCTCAAATAGATGTGAGAGTGGAGGGTACTGCGTACCGCAATAATTTGGATGAAGATGTAAAGGTCTCAGAAAGACTAAGGGTGCGTTTGGATGGGCATTTAGAAAGCCCATTCAGCCCCCAAAGCCCCTTCAGCCAAAATGTGGGTGTTTGGCAACCCATCTGAAGGAGCTTTCAAATGAAAGCCGGGCCTTGGAAATGCTGAAAACAATTTTCTTTTTCCTAAATTACCCTCATTAATTTTTTATATTTCCTTTCTTGCCCTTGTATTTATTTATTTTTTAATTGAAAATTCAGCAGCCCTTTTCGGGCCGGCGAAGGGCGACGGCCGCCGGCGAGCTAGATTTGGCGCCGGCGGCCGTCGGGCCGAGGTCGCCCGAGGTCGGGCGACCTCCGGCGAGGGTCGCGCGACCAGCCGAGGGCCGCCGGAGGTCGCCCGACCTCGGGCGACCCTCGGCGAGGGTCGCTCGACCCCGGGGGCGCGCGACCCAGGGCGACCACCGCCCGGGTCGCGCGGCCCCCGGGTCGAGCGACCCCGGTCGCCCGAGGTCGGGCGACCTCCGTGGCCCTCGGGCCGGGTCGCGCGATCCTCGCCGAGGGTCGCCCGAGGTCGGGCGACCTCCGGCGTCCCTCGGCCGGGTCGCGCGACCCTCGCCGGGAGGTCGCCCGACCTCGGGCGACCTCATCCGACGGCCGCCGGCGCGATCTAGCTCGCCGGCGGCCGCCGCAGCCCTTCGCCGGTCCGGCGAAGGGCTTAGCTAAATTTTCAAAAAAAAAGAAAAGAAAAGAATAAAATATATATAACCCATCAAAGCCCCTTGCCAAAGTATTTTTTACCAAACACACATTCAACTCAAAGCCCATTTGGAAAATTTTTTTACCAAACACAATTGCATTTTCCCCAAGTAGCTTTAGGCTTTCAGCCTTTGCATTGGACTGGATGGGCTTTCTAAATGCCCATCCAAACTCACCCTAAGAAAGAAACGCCAAATATTGACTTAAGGAGAAAGACGGATGAAGTCATCCATAAGTTGCGTTGTACTACGTGAAAATGGACCATTTCATGAAACTTCATGATACACATGGAAAGAGTCATGCATGAAAGAGCCCTACGTTCTACCTACCCAGCTAGAACCCATGATTGCCTTCACGATGGAGACAATTTGTACAATTGTGATAAATGCAAATATAAAGATGCTAGTCCAATCCTCTAGATTGATGCAGTCAACCGAAATGTCGATAGATTATCAAGTTAGGAATCGAAAAGTTACGTATTAAGATTTTACCAATTGTATGTAAAATATTCTAGGTATTTCAATTAATTGCAAGAAATATATGAGCTAGCATTGATCATATTTACTTTTGCTTTGCGTAAGAAAGAATACTAGCTGTTGCGAGAAGGAGCAACATGATGGCCGCGAGAACGGACAAGAAAGTCCAAAGACTAGGGAAATATTCCCTCCTTAGTTTTGCCATCCAAACATTCCACCTCTTGTTACAATATGCATTCACAGTTTTGAAGATCTCAGAGTAATAGAAATTGGATAGTGACATAGTCACCCATCTTGTTGACCATCTATGCAACCACCTTGTCATCGCCCAAGCAGTTCTTAATAACCCTCGTGCAGCAAAGCACCTCGACGTCCTTTGAGGAGTTTATGAGGCAATTCATGAAGGTCACATAATCCATAAAGTACTTGATGTCTTCGCCTTGACGATGCTGCTCATACGCAATTAGGTTTTGAAATTGTGACTTGATGTCATCCTATACACTCAAGACCGGTATCTCGAGTTTCCCGTTCTTGAATATGATGTCTTTCATGTGGTGCCCTCGCCTCCGTCCCTCGGTCACGTCTGTCTGCCACATTGCAGGTGGTTCCTGGACTCTCAAATAGATGTGAGAGTGGAGGGTACTGTGTACCGCAATAATTTGGATGAAGATGTAAAGGTCTCAAAAAGACTAAGAAAGAAACGCCAAATATTGACTTAAGGAGAAAGACAAATGAAGTCATCCACAAGTTGCGTTGTACAACGTGAAAACGGACCATTTCACAAAACTTCATGATACACGTGGAAAGAGTCATGCATGAAAGAGCCCTACATTCTACCTACCCAGCTAGAACCCATGATTGCGTTCACGATGGAGACAATTTGTACAATTGTGATAAATGCAAATATAAAGATGCTAGTCCAATCCTCTAGATTGGTGTAGTCAACCAAAATGTCGAGAGATTATCAAGTTAGGAATCGAAAAGTTACGTATTAAGATTTTCCCAACTGTATGTAAAATATTCTAGGTATTTCAATTAATTGCAAGAAATATATGAGCTAGCATTGATCATATTTATTTTTGCTTTCCGTAAGAAAGAATACTAGCTGCTGCGAGAAGGAGCAACATGGTGGCCGCGAGAACGGACAAGAAAGTCCAAAGACTAGGGAATATTCCCTCCTTAGTTTTGCCATCCAAACATTCCACCTCTTGTTACAATATGCATTCACAGTTTTGAAGATCTCAAAGTAATAGAAATTGGATAGTGACATAGTCACCCATCTTGTTTACCATCTATGCAACCACCTTGTCATCGCCCAAGTAGTTCTTAATAATCCTCGTGCAGCAAAGCACCTCAACGTTCTTTGAGGAGTTTATGGGGCAATCCATGAAGGTCACATAATCCGTAAAGTACTTGATGTCTTCGCCTTGACGGTGCTGCTCATACGCAATTAGGTTTTGAAATTGTGACTTGATGTTATCCTGTAAACTCAAGATTGGTATCTCGAGTTTCCCGTTCTTGGATATGATGTCTTTCATGTGGTGCCCTCGCCTCCGCCCCTCGGTCATGTCTGTCTGTCACATTGCAGGTGGTCCCTGGACTCTCAAATAGATGTGAGAGTGGAGGGTACTGCGTACTGCAATAATTTGGATGAAGATGTAAAGGTCTCAGAAAGACTAAGAAAGAAACGCCAAATATTGACTTAAGGAGAAAGACGGATGAAGTCATCCACAAGTTGCGTTGTACAACGTGAAAACGGATCATTTCACGAAACTTCATGATACACGTGGAAAGAGTCATGCATGAAAGAGCCCTACATTCTACCTACCCAGCTAGAACCCATGATTGCCTTCACGATGGAGACAATTTGTACAATTGTGATAAATGCAAATATAAAGATGCTAGTCCAATCCTCTAGATTGGTGTAGTCAACCAAAATGTCGAGAGATTATCAAGTTAGGAATCGAAAAGTTACGTATTAAGATTTTCCCAACTGTATGTAAAATATTCTAGGTATTTCAATTAATTGCAAGAAATATATGAGCTAGCATTGATCATATTTATTTTTGCTTTCCGTAAGAAAGAATACTAGCTGCTGCGAGAAGGAGCAACATGATGGCCGCGAGAACGGACAAGAAAGTCCAAAGACTAGGGAAATATTCCCTCAGTTTTGCCATCCAAACATTCCACCTCTTGTTACAATATGCATTCACAGTTTTGAAGATCTCAGAGTAATAGAAATTGGATAGTGACATAGTCACCCATCTTGTTGACCATCTATGCAACGACCTTGTCATCGCCCAAGTAGTTCTTAATAATCCTCGTGCAGCAAAGCACCTCAATGTCCTTTGAGGAGTTTATGAGGCAATCCATGAAGGTCACATAATCCGTAAAGTACTTGATGTCTTCGCCTTGACGATGCTGCTCATACGCAATTAGGTTTTGAAATTGTGACTTGATGTCATCCTGTACACTCAAGACTGGTATCTCGAGTTTCCCGTTCTTGAATATGATGTCTTTCATGTGGTGCCCTTGCACTGCCTTTCATGAAATTTGTTGCATGTCTAATTCCATTTGCTATTTGTTGACACATAAATTTTGCATAGAAAATTAGGGGTTAATTTTATTAATTGCATAGCATATAGATTTAGGTTGCATTTATTTTGTTATTTGCATTTTTTGCATCTTATTGGACCGGTGGCGGATGAGTTCAAATGAGCTGAACTAAGCCCATGAAGTGAGGAAATTGGCCTAAGCCTTTTTTTTAAGTGGTCGAAAATTATCTCGTGAATGAAATTTTCGAGATGCGATTGGATTTTTTTTAGAATATCTTTGGATAAGGTAGATGTCTGAAAGGATATTGCAATATATTTTTGCAAGATTGGATTTAAGGAATCGTAATCTTGAGCCCTTATCAATATGTGACAAAATTGGTGAAAAAATATTACGGATATGGATTCAAAGAAGAAATTGAGATCCTAATTTTTCACCTATAAAAGAGGATGTGCGTATGTTTTAAAGAGGGGGGGCCACACAATAGAAATACACGGCCACAAATTTGGAGAGAGCAAGTTCATTCACGAAAAAGAGAAGAAAGTGAGAAGCGACTGCATCAATTCAGATTCCCCTCATCACATTCACGCCTCTGCCTTTCTTTTCGAGCAAATCACATACTCCACTATATTAGTTTTACAATCCCTCATGATCATGGATGGTCACATGGATTTCCCATGATCTGACCATCGCTATTTGAGGGTCGGCACTTCTATTCCAAAGGTAATTTGGGAGACGTACAAATGAGAAAGAAAAGAGAGGGACCTCCCTCTGCCGAACTAAGGAGCCCCACATCGTGCGAGGCCCTTTGCCACGACCACAACAAGCCGACCCCCGAACAGCCCTCTACTCCGACGCCTACTGCCCTGCCACTAGATCTGAAGTTCGTAGCTGATTTCGCCCCGGTCCGCCCTCCTGCGCTCACAACAACTGCGACGCCTGACGCCGATCTGCCCAACGTCGGCCGTGCCCGTCCGAACCCGATTCTGCCATCTGCTCCGCTCCCTGCTACTCGAGCCTCCTGACCCGACGCTGCTTTGTCCGAGCTCGACTGATTCGAGCCAGATCTGCTCCGAAGACCGCCTCGCCTTGGTCGCTCGTCAGCCCTGTGGTCGTAACACCCAGCACCCATGCTGCCACTACCGCCGGCTCACCTTTGCCGGAGCTCCTTGTTAGGACTAGAATTAGAACCTAGAGGGGGGTGAATAGGTGACTAAAGAGATTTTAACAATATTAACCCGAATGAGATATTAATGAATTAAAAACAATAATCGCTGCAAATAAAAGTAATAAAAGATAAAAGGATTAAGGATAGAGAATTAAGACTCTAGATTTATAGTGGTTCGGCTTAGACCAAGCCTAAGTCCACTCTCCCGCACGGACAACCCTTCTGGTTGGATTTTACTAAGAATCAAAAAGAGTGTTTACAATCTCATGCCCTTGAATCCACAGTGTAGAAACTCTACTACACTTCCTCAAGGTCTCACCACACTTTACTCTCTCTTTTGATTACACGTAATGCTCAAAGAATAAGATCACAAAATAACAAGGAGATTCAGACTTTGGAATTCTTCTATTCGGCACCCTTCAACAACTTGAGTGTCTCTCTTATATACTTCTTCATGCCTTCATTACTGTTGGCACCTTCCAAAGAAGTTCTTCCAATCAACCCGTTGGACCGAATCAACTTAGAGAGATCTCGAGCTCTTTAAGGTAAGTGTAGATAGCCCATCAATCCTGCTCGCCCATACAATCAGGATCTTGGTTTCCATAAGTAGAACTTTCCAAATAAATTGCGAATCTTTAGAGAAACTATATTAATTCGGATACGAATATAAGATCTTATAGTGCTGATTCCAATCGAAAGATATTCCATAGCCGTTGAAGCAAAAACCATATTAGATAGAATCATAATAGAAGTTTTTAAACTTGTCGGTCTGGAAATTGTCCATGAGAGTAGACTTTGAAACTTGAGTCTTGCTATCGTCAGACTTTGATCTTCAGACTTTGCCAGTAGAGTCTGCAAGTCTTCAGACTAGACTGATGGAAATGTTTTGTCGACTTCAAAATATCTGAAGAGAATTTATCCAACAATCTCCCCATTTTTTATGGTGACAAAACTTTCCTGCAGATTTGAATACTATTGCCCTGCAATACAACATTTAAGCTAGCAATGATAGATTAGAGTAAAGATAGTATAAGTTGTCATGTACATAGACTTATCCTGTACTAAGACTTGTCCTGTACACAGATCTGCATTCACAGAAAACAAATTAGTCCTGTGCAGATATCAATCAACTATCTTTATCTACTTTAACAGCTTAAAGTAATGCAGTAATGAGCAAGCATTCAAAAACTCAAGATAAAGTCAAAATGTCAAACCAAACAAAAATATTAAATCCAAAAAGATAAAAGTGAAAGTTTGAAAGTTTGGAATAAAGTGAAAATATGCAAAGTCTTCTCCCCCTTTTTGTCATCATAAAAAGGTGAGAAAATCAAGGAGCGTGAGGAATGCGAACAAGTTGAAAGTCCTCCATAGACTTGACAGTTCCTTCCAGCTTCCTCAAATCCTCCTGTAGTTGAGTTAGAGCAGTGCCTCTTGCAGTGGCCTGAACTTGACGTTGAACATCTTTAATCTGATCATGCAAGGAGATGAACATAGCATGATTCTCATTCTGAAGAGTCTGAAATTCACACCACATAGCATATATTTGGCCTTTGAGCTCCATAATGATTTCAAGCAACCTTCCGAAATCAGCTGAATTGTCAGTTTGTGTGCTTGCATCAACTTGGTCTGATGGTGGAGTTAAGCCAGTGGAGTGAATATCAGTAGGGAGATCAATGTTTGGAGATGTTGCCTCTCCCTCAGGAAAATGAGCAGCATGAACATCTTCTGCACCAGGAGGTGATCTACTAACACTTGTACTGGTAAATGTTAAGAGAAGATGAGTACTTTCTCTTTGGACATCTCCCCCTGTTTCAATGTCTTCTGGAGGGGAGAAGTACTCTTCTTTCTGAGGAGTTTCCTCAGTGGCAAAGTGTTGTTGATCCTCCTTTTCTGCTGGAGAATCTACTTGATCTTCTTCGGCATGTGAGTCTGCTGGTTGTTGCTGGGAGTCTGTCTTTGCTGTTTCTTCTTCTTCTTCTTCTTCTTCTTCCTGCAAGGATTCCTTTTCCTAGTTTCCTTTCTCAGTTTCCTCTGTAACTTGTTGTTCTAGTACAGCTGATACAGGTGCAGAATACTGAGAAACAAAGGCAGAGATATGCATATCATCCTCATCATCTTCATCATCCAAGATGATTGCCCGCCTCTTCTTGATAGGACCAGTCACAGGTTCCTTTCCTTTCCTCTTAGCAGCAAAAGAGTCTGGTCTGGTCTTCACAGGGGTTTTCTCCTTGAACTGCTCCAGCTTCTTGCTAAGTACTTTTAGACGCATTTTTGTAATCATCCTCAGCCCAATGACCATTTGATCAATAGTCTTCACAGAGAGAATGTGGGGAGGCTGAATGTTCAAGTGTCTAAAAAGACGAGTGATGAGAGCAGCATAAGGGAGTTTTCCCTTGTCCTTCGCCATAGACCTGTACATGTGAAACATGATAGTATGGGGCAAAGAGAAGTTAAGACCGATCTTGACTACATACATCAATTTGGCTTCTGAGATGGATACATCTGTCTTCGAAGTTGATTTCGGTCTGAGACAGTTGATCACTATCTTGTGAAGCAAAGTGTTTGTAGCATTCATCCTTGAGTAGGAGAGACGACCTTCTGCGATTCTATCTCTCGCAAGTTCCAGAGTTGCATGACTCGCAGACACTGAGATTGATTGGAAAGCTCCTGTTTCCACACCAATTACATCCGCCAGAGTATCTATGTCCACCACATATTCTCTATCTCTCACACTGAACGAAAAACTATTGGCATCAAGAAAACTGAGGTTGGAATAAAAATAGGTTGTTAATTCAGAATAAGCCACCTCGCACTCAGTACAGAACTTATGAAGTTGAAGTTTCTCAAACTTCTCCCTCAGATTAATGCTCAATAGATCTAGAAAATCAAAATCCACGGTTCGTGGGTTCATCACCCCACGCTTCAGCAATTTCCCATACACTTTCTTGTGTTCGTCAGATCGAAACAATTCATCCTTCTTTCCTTGAAGAGTTGCAGCCACACCCATTTTAGGCTTAAAATACACATATATTTTCTCATCATCATCCTTCACCTCAGGCTGGTTTGCACTACCAAAGTGAGGATCACTCGGAAAGTTTGCAAAAGTTTTTGCAGCCGTTCCAATAGGAACAACGCCTGATCGCTCCATCATAGTGAGAAAATATGTCTCATTCTTATAGCTTTTCTCTTTCAAAAATTCATCAATGAAAGTCATTGCAGAACCTCCTTCCTTCAACGCAGAATAGAGTCTATAAACAAAAGCAGGCTTAAGAGACCTTACAAGTTCGATATCTTCAATGATTCCCTCTGCATGTTGAGGATGACGAACATGGGATCTAGTCGAGGAGGTGCGCTGTTGAGATTGTTGGTGCGTCTGTACACTTGGAAAGTCACTTTCTTCTGTGAGATCAAAATGTGTAGGCCCCTCACCAGAGCCCTGTGGTCCCCTGTTCGCTATTCTTGAGGATTTCCTTTGGAAAGACATTGTCGCTTTCTTGGATGGAACTTTCACACTTGTTTCGCAAGAAAGTAAAAAACTTGAGAAGAACTTTGAGGAGAGAAATCTCAGAGAGTGAAAAATTTGTGAACTAGGGTTTCTGGATAAAGTAAAAAGAGAAGGAGAAGGAGTATAAAAAGTAATCGAATCGTGGTATCTGAAGCGTCGCGTTTAGAAAAAAATTTCCTTTTAAAAAAAAAAACTGCCTTAAATAAATCGATAACCACCATTTTTAAGATTAACTGCCTTAATAAACTCGATTAGAGATAACCAGACAATCTTACCTTTTCGAGATATCAGTTTAAGTGAGTAAATGAACTGTAATTGTAACAACTTACAGTCGTGTCGATTGGTATTCCAAGTCTACATCTTTGAGTCTGATACTTTGTCAGACTTAGATTCTGAGTTTGAGCTTCAGCAGTCTTCAAGAGACAAAATGTTGAGTCTTGAACGAATAGACTCAAATAAACTTTTCTCAAGTGGCTTTGTGAAGATATCTGCCAGTTGATTCTTTGAGTCAATGAATCGTATCAAGACTTCTTTGTTCTGAACATGATCTCTTATAAAAATGATGTCGAATCTCAATATGTTTTGCTCTTGAATGTAAGATAGGATTCTTTGTAAGATTGATTGCGCTGGTATTGTCACATTTGATCTCTGTGCAAGAGTCTTCAATACCAAAGTCTCGTAGTTGTTGTTTTATCCATAGTATTTGAGAACAGCAACTCCCAAGGGCTACGTATTCTGCTTCTGCTGTTGAAAGGGCCACAGTACTTTGCTTTCTTGAAAACCAAGATACTGCCCTGTCTCCAAGTAATTGACAAGTACCTGAAGTGCTCTTTCTTTCAACTCTACAACCTGCAAGATCTGCGTCTGAATAACCAAGAAGAGTAAAGGCTCCTTCTTTGGGATACAATGGACCAATCTTAGCAGTAGTTGCAACATATTTAATTATATGTTTGGCAGCACTTAAATGAGATTCCTTAGGATCTAATTGAAACCTAGCACATATACAAACGCTAAATAATATGTCAAGTCTAGATGCAGTAAGATAAAGAAGTGAACCAATGATACTCCTGATAACTTTTGGTCGATTTTCTTCCCTGCTTCATCTTTGTCTATCTTCAAAGAACTTGACATAGGTATGTTAGTCTTTTTGCAATTCTCCAGACCGAACTTTTTAACAAGTTCTTTTGCATATTTTTCTTGATGAATAAAGATTCCTTCTTTCAGTTGTTTCACTTGTAGACCAAGGAAGAAGGATAGTTCACCCATCATGCTCATTTCGAATTCATCCTGCATGGACTTAGAAAATTTCTTGCACAAAGTCTCATTAGATGATCCGAATATAATATCATCAACATAAATCTGAACAAGTAGAAAGCTTTTACCTTCCTTTTTAATAAACAATGTAGTATCTACTTTTCCTTTAGAGAAACCACTTTGAATTAAAAAGTTACTTAGCCTTTCATACCAAGCTCGAGGAGCTTGTTTTAAACCATATAAAGCTTTCTTCGATCTCCGAACACCGAGTCCGGTTTCTTTGAGTCTTCAAATCCAGGAGGTTGTTCCACATAGACTTCTTCTTGAATAAATCCATTTAGGAATTGCGCTTTTGATGTCCATTTGAAATAACCTGAAATTCTTATAACAAGCAAAAGCAAGTAGTAATCTGATTGTTTCTAACCTTGCTACTAAAGCGTAAGTCTCATCATAATCTATCCCTTCTTCTTGCGTGTATCCTTTAGCCACGAGTCTTGCTTTGTTTCTTGTCACTTTGCCTTTTTCATCGACTTTGTTTTTGAAAACCCATTTAGCTCCAATAACAGATTTACCTTTTGGTTTAGGAGTCAATTCCCATACGTCGTTAATACTGAATTGTCTGAACTCTTCTTGCATTGCTTCAATCCAGCTTTCATCGGCTAAGGCTTCTTCAATGTTTTTGGGTTCTATTTCGGAAATAAGTGCAACAAAGACTTTGGACTCTTCTCGCCTTTTGGATCTTGTTCGAATTCCCTCATTAATGTTTCCAATAATGAGTTCTTCAGGATGACTAGACTTGTGCTTCTAGTTACTGGACAGTCTGATAGATTGTTGATCTTTTTCTTGAGTTGATTCTTCATCAGTAACTTGTTGTACTACTTCTGAATTTTGAACTGCTTCATGGGAGGAAGATCTAGCAGAGTCTGGAACAAATTCTGATTCTTCAGTTTGAATTGGCTGAATTTGTGGAGAGTCTTGAAATTTGACGTTCATTGATTCTTCCACAGTCTGAGTCTTCTTGTTGAATACTCTATAGGCTTTGCTTGCAGTTGAGTAACCAAGAAAGAATCCTTCAACTGATTTTTCTTCAAACTTACCAACTCGATCATTTGCATTCTTCAGAATAAAGCATTTACAACAAAATACTTGAAAATAAGAAACAATTGGTTTCTTTCCTTTAAAAATTTCATAAGAAGTTTTCTCAAGAATTGGTCTTAAGAATACTCTGTTAATAATATAGCAAGCAGTCGAAACAGCTTCAGCCCAAAACCTTGAAGAAATATTACTTTCAATTAAAAGAGTTCTTGCTGTTGGATAAATTCTCTTCATATAATTTGAAGTTGATAAAACATTTTCCTCAGTCTAGTCTGAAGACTTGCAGACTCTATTGGTAAAGTTTGAAGATCAAAGTCTGACGATAACAAGACTCAAGTTTCAAAGTCTACTCTCATGGACAGTTTCCAGACCGACAAGTTTAAAACTTATATTTTGATTCTATCATATATGGTTTTAACTCCAACGGCTAAGGAATATCTTTCGACTGGAATCAGCACTACAAGATTTTATATTCGTATCCGAATTGATATAGTTTCTCTAAGATTCGCAACTTATATTTGGAAAGTTCTACTTATAGAAACCGAGATCCTGATTGTATGGGCGAGCAGGTTTGATGGGCTATCAACACTTACCTTAAAGAGCTCGAGATCTCTCTAAATTGATTCTGTCCAACGGGTTGATTAGAAGAACTTCTTTGGAAGGTGCCAACGGTAATGAAGGCATGAAGAAGTATATAAGAGAGACACTCAAGTTGTTGAAGGGTGTCAGATAAAAGAATTCCAAAGTCTGAATCTCCTTTTTATTTTGTGATCTTATTCTTCGAGCAATACATGTAATCAAAAGAGAGACCATAGTGTGGTGAGACCTTGAGGAAGTGTAGTAGAGTTTCTACACTGTGGATTCAAAGGCGTGAGATTGTAAACACTCTTTTTGATTCTTAGTGAAATCCAGCTAGAAGGGCTGTCCGTGCGGGAGAGTGGACGTAGGCTTGGTCTAAGCCGAACCACTATAAATCTGGAGTCTTGATTCTCTATCCCTAATCCTTTTATCTTTCATTACTTTCATTTGCAGCGATTGTTGTTTTTATTTCATTAATCTCTTATTCAGATTAAATTGTTAAAATTGCTTTAGTCACCTATTCACCCCCCTCTAGGTGCTAATTCTAGTTCTAACACATTGATATCAGAGCTTGTGTACTCGTTTATAAGAAGTGTCTTTACTTCTGAGTAAAAGATCTATGTCTAGTATGTTGCCTACAAGGTTGGTTGAAGGTTAAAGCAATACCAGACCTCCATACTTTGATGGAAAAGACTACAGCATATGGAAAAACAAGATGAAAGCATTCCTAAGATCGAAAGATCCTTTGGAATGGGAAGTGGTAGATAAAGGAATCATTCCTACTGCTGCATCAGAATCAGAGAGAGGAAAAGAAGTTACTGGTCCTATTCAGATGACTCAAGAAGAAATAACCAAGAGATAGACTCTTGACGCTAAAGCCATTTACTCCTTATATTATGCTTTATCCCCTACTGAGTATAACAGAATATCTTCTTGTGATATAGCAAAAAAAGTTTGGGATAGGCTTCACCTAACCTACGAAGGGACTGATCGAGTGAAAGAAACAAGGATCAATATTCTTTTGGGACAATATGAAGTCTTTAAGATGAGATCAGGAGAATCAATAACTGACATGTTTAGTCACTTTACTGAAATTGTGAATGGTCTTGAATATCAGGGACATCCAATCTCAGGACATATGAAGGTCAAAAAACTCCTATAAGGACTCTCTAAAGACTAAAATTACATAAAAACCTCAATAAGAGAGACTCAGAGGATTGCTCCACTCTCTGTAGACGAACTGGTTGGAACTCTTCAATCTTACGAAGTAGAGCACACCAACGAAGAGGAAGATTCAAAAGGTAAGAAATCTATTGCCTTAAAGTCTAATGACTATTCTGATATTACAGACTCTGAAGAAGATCTAGATGATGAAGAATTGGCACTCATGATAAAGAGATTCAGAAAACTGAACAAAAAAGGAAGGAAATTCAATTGGAAGAAACAAAGCTCACAAAGGTTTCAAAACAAATCAACAGAGGAAGATGATTCTGACAAAGAAGTAACTTGCTTTGAATGCAAGAAAAAAGGGACACATCAGACCCAACTGTCCTTTGTTAAAGAAGAGAAAATGAAAGACTGAGAAATACAGGAAGGCACTCAAAGCAGAGACCTAGAGTGATACTGAATGTGAAGAGAGTGATGATGATTATGCCAATATCTGTTTGATGGCAAAATCTGTTTCAGACTCAGACCTTGATACAGATACAGACTTAGACAGTGAACTCGAGGTGAGTAATCTAAAAATTCCTGTCAAGGTTTCTAAATATATTGATGAACTTTGTCTTAGTCTAAAAACTTCTCTTAAGAGGATCTCCGAATTAAAAAAGGAGAATTCTACATTGAAGCAACAGGAAAAACTTTGGAAAGAAAAGTTTAAAAAGTTGGAAAAGAACTTTGCTATTGTGAAAGAAAACTCAGACTCTATTTCCAAAGAAAATAATCTTTTGAAAAATGATATTACCAATATATCAAAAACATTTTCAAATGGTTATGAAAAGTTGGATAAGATTCTTTCGATACAAAGACCCTATTTCGATAAGTTAGGGCTTGGTATGACTTCTGAAACTATTCCACTAATTGATTTCCCAAAGGTGAAGGAAAGAATCAAACGGAGACCGAGCGAGAATTGTTTATAAAAATCATTTCCGAAAGTCTTTGTAAAACCTGTTGGCAGAAATGCTTTGAAATGTTCCAAGTGTAAAAGCTCAGAACATTTTGAGAAAGAATGTCCTTTGATTTGGAGACCTGTTAAAAGGAATTGGGCAAAGACTGTTTATTGCTCTAACTCTTCTGGACCCAAGATGATATGGGTACCAAAGAAAGCTTGAATTCGTTTTAATTGCAGGTCACTATCAAAATGAAGATTAAATGGTATCTAGATAGTGGCTGCTCAAGACATATGACGGGAGACTCAAGTTGCTTCATAAAACTTGTACAGATAGATGGAGGAAGAGTTTCTTTTGGTGGTAACAATAAAGGAAGAATTACTGGTCGTGGTATAGTAAATATTGGAAGTCTGTCAATGAAGAATGTTTCCTTAGTTGAAGGATTAAACTACAACTTGCTTAGTATAAGCCAATTGTGTGATACTGGATTCAAGATCAATTTCCAGGAAGGAACGTGCTCAGGAATCAATAAAGACTTTACTCAATCTTTTTACTTGGACGTAGACATGGAAATATCTATCTTCCGGATGTGAATCATGAAAGATCACAGTGCTTAATATCAGTACAAGATGAAGCTAATCTATGGCACAAAAAGCTTGGCCATACCAATATGAAGCAGATTACCAAGATCTCCTCCAAGAAACTTGTTCGAGGGTTGCCCATTCTCAATTACTTAAAGTCTGATCTTTGCACACCATGCGTACTTGGTAAACAGGTAAGAAACTCTTACAAACCAATAAGTAAAGTTTCCACTAATCGTGTACTTTGCAGCTTCGCATATGGATTTATTTGGACCTACTAGAACCCAAAGCATTGGTGGAAAAAGGTTCTGCCTAGTAATAGTGGATGATTATTCACGATTTACATGGATCTACTTTCTTTCAAGTAAGTCTGAGACTTTCTCTCTCTTTTCAAAGTTTGCTAAGAAGGTGCAGAATGAGAAAAGTCACACTATCTCAAGCATTCGTACAGACCATGGAGGTGAGTTTGAAAATCAAGACTTTACTAAATTCTGTGATGATTTTGGTTTTCAGCACAAATTCTCCTTTCCATACACACCAGAACAGAATGGGGTTGTAAAAAGGAAGAATAGGTCTTTACAAGAAATGGCAAGAACTCTTTTAATTGAAAGAAATATTTCTTCAAGGTTTTGGGCTGAAGTTGTTTCAATTGCTTGCTATATTATAAACAGAGTGTTTTTAAGGCCAATTCTTGAGAAAACTCCTTATGAAATTTTTAAAGGAAAGAAATCAATTGTTTCTTATTTTCAAGTATTTGGTTGTAAATGCTTTATTCTAAAGAATGCAAATGATCGAGCTGGTAAGTTTGAAGAAAAATCAGATGAAGGATTCTTTCTTGGTTACTCAACTGCAAGCAAAGCCTATAGAGTATTCAACAAGAAGACTCAGACTGTGGAAGAATCAATAAACGTCAAATTTCAAGACTCTCCACAAATTCAGTCAATTCAGAATGAAGAATCAGAATCTGTTCCAGACTCTGCTAGATCTATCTCCCATAAAGCAATTCAAAATTCAGATGCAGTACAACAAGTTGTTGATGAAGAATCAACTCAAGAAAATAATCAACAACCTATCAAACCATCCAGTAACTGGAAGCACAAGTCCAGTCATCCCGAAGAACTCATTATTGGAAACGTTAATGAGGGAATTTGTACAAGATCCAAAAAGCGAGAAGAGTCTAGTGCCGTTGCACTTATTTCTGAAATAGAACCCAAAAACATTGAAGAAGCCTTAGCTGATGAAAGCTGGATTGAAGCAATGCAAGAAGAGCTCAGACAATTCAGTATTAACGATGTTTAGGAATTAACTCCTAAACCAAAAGATAAATCTGTTATTGGAGCTAAATGGGTTTTCAGGAACAAAGTTGATGAAAAAGGCAAAGTGACAAGAAACAAAGCAAAACTTGTGGCTAAAGGATACATGCAAGAAGAAGGGATAGACTATGATGAGACTTATGCTCCAGTAGCAAGGTTAGAAGCAATCAGATTACTACTTGCTTTTGCTTGTTATAAGAATTTCAGGTTATTTCAAATGGACGTCAAAAGCGCATTCCTAAATGGATTTATTCAAGAAGAAGTCTATGTGGAACAATCTCTTGGATTTGAAGACTCAAAGAAACCAGACTCAGTGTTTAGACTGAAGAAAGCTTTATATGGATTAAAACAAGCTCCTCGAGCTTGGTATGAAAGGCTAAGTAACTTTTTAATTCAAAGTGGTTTCTCTAAAGGAAAGGTAGATACTACTTTGTTTATTAAAAAGGAAGGCAAAAGCTTTCTACTTGTTCAGATTTATGTTGATGATATTATATTCGGATCATCTAATGAGACTTTGTGCAAGAAATTTTCTAAGTCTATGTAGGATGAATTCGAGATGAGCATGATGGGTGAACTATCCTTTTTCCTTGGTCTACAAGTGAAACAACTAAAAGAATGAATCTTTATTCATCAAGAAAAATATGCAAAAGAACTTGTTAAAAAGTTTGGCCTGGAGAATTGCAAAAAGACTGACATACCTATGTCAAGTTCCTTGAAGATAGACAAAGATGAAGCATGGAAGAAAATCAACCAAAAATTATACAGGAGTATCATTGGTTCACTTCTTTATTTTACTGCATCTAGACCTGACATATTATTTAGTGTTTGCATATGTGCTAGGTTTCAATCAGATCCTAAGGAATCTCATTTAAGTGCTGCTAAACGTATCATTAAATATGTTGCTACTACTGCTAAGATTGGTCTATGGTATCCCAAAGAAGGAGACTTTACTCTTCTTGGTTATTTAGACGCAGATCTTGCAGGTTGTGGAGTTGAAAGAAAAAGCACTTCAGGTACTTGTCAATTACTTGGAAACATGGCAGTATCTTGGTTTTTAAGAAAGCAAAGTACTGTGGCTCTTTCAACAGCTGAAGCAGAATACATAGCCCTTGGAAGTTGTTGTTCTCAAATACTATGGATAAAACAGCAACTACGAGACTTTGGTATTGAAGACTCTTACACAGAGATCAAATGTGACAATACCAGCGCAATCAATCTTACAAAGAATCCTATCCGACATTCAAGAGCAAAACATATTGAGATTCGACATCATTTTATAAGAAATCATGTTCAGAACAAAGAAGTCTTGATACAATTTATTGACTCAAAGAATCAACAGGCAGACATCTTCACAAAGCCACTTGAGAAAAGTTTATTTGAGTCTATTCGATCAAGACTCAATATTTTATCTCTTGAAGACTGTTGAAGCTCAAACTCAGAATCTAAAGTCTGACAAAGTATCAGACTCAAAGTTGTAGACTTGGAATACCAATCGACATGACTGTAAGTTGTTACAATTACAGTTCATTTATTCACTTAAACTGATATCTCGAAAAGGTAAGATTGTTTGTTTATATATAATCGTGTTTATTAAGGCAGTTAATCTTAAAAAGGGTGGTTATCGATTTGTTTAAGGCAATTATTTTTTTAAAAGGGAATTTTCTTTTAATCGCGACGCTTCAGTTACCATGATTCGATTACCTTTTATACTCCTTCTCCTTCTCCTTTTACTTTATCCAGAAACCCTAGTTCAAAAACTTTTCACTCTCTGAGATTTCCCTCCTCAAGTTCTACTTCTCAAGTTTTTGACTTTCTTGCGACACAAGTGTGAAAGTTCCATCCAAGAAAGCGACAATGTCTTTCCAAAGGAAATCCTCAAGAATAGCGAACAGGGGACCACAGGGCTCTAGTGAGGGGCCTATGCATTTTGATCTCACAGAAGAAAGTGACTTTCCAAGAGAACAGACACACCAACAATCTCAACAGCGCACCTCCTCGACTAGATCACATGTTCGTCATCCTCAACATGCAGAGGAAATCATTGAAGATCCCTTAAGCCTGCATTTGTTTATAGGCTCTATTCTGCTTTGAAGGAAGGAGGTTCTGCAATGACTTTCATTGATGAATTTTTGAAAGAAAAAGGCTATAAAAATGAGACACACTTTCTCACTGTGATGGAGGGATTGGGCGTTGTTCCTGTTGGAACGGCAGCAAAGACATTTGCGAACTTTCCAAGCGACCCTCGCTTTGGTAGTGTAAATTAGCCTGAGGGGAAAGATGATGATGAGAAGATGTTTGTACATTTTAAGCCTAGGATGGGTGTGGCTGCAACTTTTCGAGGAAAGAGGGATAAATTGTTTCGATCGGAAGAACACAAGAAAGTGTATGGGAAATTGTTAAAGCGTGGGGTGATGAACCCACGAACGGTGGATTTTGATTTTCTGGATCTGTTGAGCATCAATCTGAGGGAGAAGTTTGAGAAGCTTCAACTTCATAAAATCTGTACTGAGAGCGAGGTTGCTTATTCTGAATTGACAGCCTATTTTTATTCCAACCTCAATTTTCTTGATGCCAATAGTTTTTCTTTCAGTGTGAGAGATAGAGAGTATGTGGTTGACACAGATACTCTAGCGGATGTAATTGGTGTGGAAAGAGGAGCTTTCCAATCAATTTCTGTGTCTGTGAGTCATGCAACTCTGGAACTTGCGAGAGATAGAATCGTAGAAGGTCATCTCTCCTACTCAAGGATGAATGCTACAAACACTTTGCTTCACAAGATAGTGATCAACTGTCTTAGACCGAAATCAACTTCAAAGACAAATGTGTCCATCTCAGAAGCCAAATTGATGTATGCAATCAAGATCGGTCTTAACTTCTCTTTGCTACATACTATCATATTTCACATGTACAGGTCTATGGCGAAGGACAAGGGAAAACTCCCTTATGCTGCTCTCATCACTCGTCTTTTCAGACATTTGAACATTCAGCCTCTCCACATTCTCTCTGTGAAGACTATTGATCAAATGGTCATCGGATTGAGGATGATTACAAAGATGCGTCTGAAAGAACTCAGCAAGAAGCTGGAGCAGTTCAAGGAGCAAACCCCTGTTAAGACCAGACTAGACTCTTCTGCTGCAAAGAGGAAAGGAAAGGAACCTGTAACTGGTCCTATCAAAAAGAGGCGGGCAATCATCTTGGAGGATGAAGATGATGGGGTTGATATGCCTATCTCTGCCCTTGTCTCTCAGTATCCTGCTCCTGTTTCAACTGTACCAGAACAACAAGTTGCAGAGGAAACTAAGAAAGGGAACCAGGAAAAGGAATCCTTGCAGGAAGAAGAAGAGGAAAAAGAAGAAGAAGAACCAGCAAAGACAGACTCCCAGCATCAACCGGCAGACTCACAAGGCAAAGCAGATCATGCAGATTCTCCAGCAGAAAGGGAGGATCAACAACATTTTGCCACTGAGAAAACTCCTCAGAAAGAAGAGTATTTCTCCCCTCCAGAAGACATTAAAACAGGGGGAGATGTCCACAGAGAAAGTACTCCTCTTCTCTTGACATTTACCAGTGCAAGTAGATCACCTCCTGCTGCAGAAGATGTTCATGCTGCTCATTTTCCTGAGGGAGAGGCATCATCTCCAAACATTGATCTCCCTGTTGATATTCACATTGGCTTAACTCCACCATCAGACTGAGTTGACGCAAGCACACAAACTGACAATTCAAGAGATTTCGGAAGGTTGCTTGACATCATTTTGGAGCTCAAATGCCAAATATATGCTATGGGGTGTGAATTTCAAACTCTTCAGAATGAGAATCATGCTATGTTCATCTCCTTGCATGATCGGCTTAAAGATGTTCAACGTCAAGTTCAGGCCACTGCAAAAGGCACTGCTCTCACTCAACTACAGGAGGATTTGAGGAAGCTGAAAGGAACTGTCAAGTCTATGGAGGACTTTCAACTTGTTCGGATTCCTCGTGCTCCTTGATTTTCTCACTTTTTAATGCTGACAAAAAGGGGGAGAAGACTTTGCAGGCAGATTTTCACAGATTTTCACTCTATTCTCATTCCAAACCCAAACCTTCATTTTTAAACATCTTTTTGGTTTTAATATTTTGTTTAACATTTGTGATTGACATTTTGACTTTATCTTGAGTTTTTGAACGCTTGCTTATTACTGCATTACTTTAAGCTGTTAAATTAGATAAAGATAGTTGATGTTTGCACATGACTAATGTGTTTTCTGTGGATGCAGATCTGTGTACAGGATAAGTCTGTGTACAGGACAACTTATACTATCCTTATTCTAATCTTTTATGAGATATCATTGCTAGCTTAAATGTTGTATTTGTGGCATCCCAGAAATTAGGGGCAAGCCCTAAGGTGTCTTAAAGCTCTTAATTAGGTAATGAATTTACCTATGGTTTGTGCTTTAACTATTAACCTCTCCCCTAAAAACTAAATGTTATATGCCTATGTTCTTGAATTTTTAAGATTTGTACTAAAGGTTATTTTAAAAAAGGCAAATTTATGCTTAGATATGTTCCTCATAGATTTGTTTTCCTATAGATTAAAAGTTACAAGTTATTGACTTAGTGAAATTGGAAATGTGAATCATCTAGGAGAGGAAATTTAGGGGTTTTTACTAAAAAGTAAAAAGGTAAAAGGATAAATTTTGGTTTGGACTTTAGGCCCATGGATAGAGGGCCTAAAGTGGGCCATTTTGGCCAAGCCCATGAGGCCCATTGGGCCTTTCGACCGCGCAAAGAGGGGGAGGGAAATTCGGATGCATGCCCCTCCCCAAGTGTCCTAGTGTGAAGGCCATTTGGCACTCATGCATTGAGGTCCATTAAGCAATGATTAGGGGGAAAGAAAAGCAAAAAGAGAAAAGGGCAGCCGGTTTAGGGAGAGAGTGTGCGTGCAAAGAGAGGAGGAGAAAGGGAGAGAAATTTTGAGAGAAACCAAGGAAGAGAGGAGAAGGAGGAGTCGCCCGTCGCCGCCCGTCGTCCGATCATTCCCCTTCGCCGTTCGTGTGCCGGTGTTGCTTTGTTTTTTTTAAGGCAAGTTAGGATCCATCTCTTCTCTTGCATGTGTGTCTTGCATGTTGGTTGGATCTTTGGGTGTTTAAAGGTAAGAAAACGAAGCTAGGGTGGTTTGTTCTTGAAGATGCTTGCTGTTTTCGCATGAATCACTGGAGTCAGAATCTTGTGGGAGCTTGCATGCATGTTTGGAGTTCGATTTTGAATTGGATCTCTTCATAAAAGTTGTAGTCAACACCTTGAACTATAACATAATAAAATTTCGTGTAAAATGATGAATATTTAAGGGGTCAGAACCCCATTGTTCGGAGACTCTAGATCTGGAACTATTTTACTGACCTTGTGGTAGATTTGTGGCTGCATGTTGATTTTTACCAAGAATATCTCTTCTACTTCTTCATGAAACTTGTAAAGCACATCTTAAGGATCAACATACTCAAATTTGAAGCAAAATGAACAAGTATAGCTTAGGAAACCAACCTGATCTTGAAGATGATAAATCTGGAGTCGCGGTACGGGACACCCGAGACTTCATGGACCCATATGGAGGTTATCCTTTGGAAGTTTGGCTTAAGTTCCTTCATTAGAGTTGTAGGGGATCCTTATAATTAAAACATATCCAAATTTCAGAGAAAACTAAGAAGGATAGGTAGGTTAAACCTCAATATTTCGGACATAGGACCCTGGACGTTTCGGTAATCTGACCAGTAGCTTCGTGTGACTATAGAAATTTATCTAAAATGAATTTGGCCTAGGTTCCTTCATAAAAAATCTAATTTAGTGTCTTAACTATAATCTGGTAAAATTTCATAATTTTTGAAGGTCTTTTGGGCATTTTAATTAAATTACTTAGAAAACTGCACATTCTGCCTTTGTCCGAGATTCCATGCGGTAATTTTAGAAATCTTACCTTTTGTGTAGAAATTGATTGGCTATGTGTTTTTCTGTAGAAAATCATTATTTTATTGTATTAAATTATCATATGCTTTAATTTCATGAATTTGGGATTTGTGTGATTATTTAATTAAAATATATTGCAAAATAGGATAAGTTGAAATTAAAAAAAATTCTAAATGAATTTGGTAAGTAAATTGTTTTGAGTGGCATATGTTCCATAAGAACTTAATTACTATGAGTGATTGCATTTTACTGCACGTATGTTAATGCTTAATGATGCATGTATAAGAACGAATGTGATCTTGTTTTGCCATTACATCATATGCATGGTAATTTGAGACCTAATTGGCAAACATGAGTAATGGTAAATGAGGAAGTTGTTTGTGGAGGATGATAATCCCCGGAATGTATAGAGATACATGGCCGGATGACCCTGGGAGTATCAGGATGCCCGGAATGGTTGGGTGCCGGAAGCCTCGGAGGTCTTTGCCCGAGGGGATGCCTCGTGATGCCAGTTGGGGTGCGAGATGCCCAGGATGTGGGGGTGCCGGATGCCCGGTGGCCATGAATGGCATAATTCCGGAGGTTCTTCTAGCAATGCCTGGATAGGGTGCGAGTGTAAAGTATGGGATGAATGATCCCGAGAAAGGGTGATGTGGGGATCAATTGAGAATTAAAAGTGGAAAATAAATCATGCATATGGGACATGACATGATGATGACTACCTATGGCATGATGACATGCATATGCGATATGACATGATGATGACTACCTATGGCATGATGACATGCATATGCGATATGACATGATGATGACTACCTATGGCATGATGACATGCATATGTGACATGACATGATGATGACTACCTATGCCATGATGACATGCATATGTGACATGATATGATGATACTCACCTATGATATAATGATATGATGATATGATTGTATGATGACATGGTGACATGATGACACGATGACATGATGACATGATGGCATGTATATAAGGTATGAGGATGTCATGCATGGATAATATGGTATGATGATGATGATTAATTGTGGCCTGTGATATGTACGTATTTTGATTGTGATGATGATGTATGATAGCATGTACATGGCTTCGAGGTAAGTACGTTGGAATGCATGAATGACATGTATAATGTAATTGTTCGTATTGTTTAAATGCATTGAGTGGTGATTGGATTCCTTTACCTGCTGAGTGGTTGTACTCACCCCTTCGGGGACCAACATTTCAGATTAGCACGATGCCACTCCCTGCCGTCACGCGGGGAGTATTTTACGGCCTTCCGTCTGATGTGGAGGTCGAGTTGTTGGAGATAGATTGTCCCACCGTACCGGGTCTGACGATCATCCGGGTTCGCGCGATTGTGTCTTATGACGTGGGTCTGTCTGGGGGCCCAGTCATTCAGAAGTACGTGTCCGTCCACATTCGCCGCGACGGAGTGATGATGGGGATGCTGCCGCCCCCACCGCCTGACGCACTAGATTGGGTGTGACGGCCCGCGTGTGAGGAGTAGGAGTTGGCAACTTTTTGGGATATGGCCGACACTAGCAGTCCGAGGGGAGGATTATACACGCTGTTTTTAGGGGGTCGTGTGTTCCTTTTTGGGTTGAAGGCCGAGCGTATGGAAGAGTCTTGGCCTACCTTTTTGATGTACCGACCCGTGGGAAAACCCCTCGTAAATATATATATGTAAATAAAAGTGGTTCGGCCTTGTGTTTCTTTCAATCAAAATAGTCGGTGTGCATTGTGCTGTCGTTAGGGAAGCGGAGAGATGGTGAGACTTGCCTCTTATTTTCGCTGTGAGCTGCGCAAATCCCTAAAGCCTTTTCAAAAAACAAAAAAAATTTACGCCTAAGCCTCGGCCTGAATTACAATTCTTTCTTCTATCGTCGTATAAGTTGTTTTTGCCTTAGTTTCTTAACGCATAGTATTTGTGGCGACCCTATCGGGTTTTCGGGGTGCCACAGTATTGCAGGGCAATAGTATTCAAATCTGCAGGAAAGTTTTGTCACCATCAAAAAGGGGGAGATTGTTGGATAAATTCTCTTTAGATATTTTGAAGTTGACAAAACATTTTCCTCGCCTAGTCGAAGACTTGCGACTCTACTGGCAAAGTCTGAAGATCAAAGTCTGATGATAACAAGACTCAAGTTTCAAAGTCTACTCTCATGGACAGTTTCCAGACCGACAAGTTTAAAACTTCTATTATGATTCTATGATATATGGTTTTAACTCCAACGGCTAAGGAATATCTTTCGACTGGAATCAACACTACAAGATTTTATATTCGTATCCGAATTGATATAATTTCTCTAAGATTCGCAACTTATATTTAGAAAGTTCTACTTATGGAAACCAAGATCCTGATTGTATGGGCGAGCAGGTTTGATGGGCTATCAACACTTACCTTAAAGAGCTCGAGATCTCTCTAAATTGATTCTGTCCAACGGGTTGATTGGAAGAACTTCTTTGGAAGGTGCCAACGGTAATGAAGGCATGAAGAAGTATATAAGAGAGACACTCAAGTTGTTGAAGGGTGTCAGACAGAAGAATTCCAAAGTCTGAATCTCCTTTTTATTTTGTGATCTTATTCTTCGAGCAATACATGTAATCAAAAGAGAGACCATAGTGTGGTGAGACCTTGAGGAAGTGTAGTAGAGTTTCTACACTGTGGATTCAAGGGCGTGAGATTGTAAACACTCTTTTTGATTCTTAGTGAAATCCAGCTAGAAGGGTTGTCCGTGCGGGAGTGGACGTAGGCTTGGTCTAAGCCGAACCACTATAAATCTGGAGTCTTGATTCTCTATCCTTAATCCTTTTATCTTTCATTACTTTCATTTGCAGCGATTGTTGTTTTTAATTAATTAATCTCTTATTCATATTAAATTGTTAAAATTGCTTTAGTCACCTATTCACCCCCCTCTAGGTGCTAATTCTAGTTCTAACACTTGCCATTTCTTGTAAAGACCTATTCTTCCTTTCCATAACCCCATTTGGTTTTGGTGTGTATGGAGAGGAGAATTTGTGCTGAAAACCAGATTCATCACAGAATTTAGTAAAATCTTGATTTTTAAACTCACCTCCATGGTCTGTACGAATGCTTGAGATAGTGTGACCTTTCTCATTTTGCACCTTCTTAGCAAACTTTGAAAAGTGAGAGAAAGTCTCAGACTTACTTGAAAGAAAGTTGACCCAAGTAAATCGTGAATAATCATCCACTATTACTAGGCAGAACCTTTTTCCACCAATGCTTTGGGTTCTAGTAGGTCCAAATAAATCCATATGCAGAAGCTGCAGTACACGATTAGTGGAAACTTTACTTATTGGTTTGTAAGAGTTTCTTACATGTTTACCAAGTACGCATGGTGTGCAAAGATCAGACTTTAAGTAATTGAGAATGGGCAACCCTCGAACAAGTTTCTTGGAGGAGATCTTGGTAATCTGCTTCATATTGGTATGGCCAAGCTTTCTGTGCCATAGATTAGCTTCATCTTGTACTGATATTAAGCACTGTGATCTTTCATGATTCACATCCAGAAGATAGATATTTCCATGTCTACGTCCAGTAAAAGATTGAGTAAAGTCTTTACTGATTCCTGAGCACGTTCCTTCCTGGAAATTGATCTTGAATCCAGTATCACACAATTGGCTTATACTAAGTAAGTTGTAGTTTAATCCTTCAACTAAGGAAACATTCTTCATTGACAGACTTCCAATATTTACTGTACCACGACCAGTAATTCTTCCTTTATTGTTACCACCAAAAGAAACTTTTCCCCCATCTATCTGCACAAGTTTTATGAAGCAACTTGAGTCTCCTGTCATATGTCTTGAACAACCACTATCTAGATACCATTTAATCTTCCTTTTGATAGTAACCTGCAATTAAAACGAATTCAAGCTTTCTTTGGTACCCACATCATCTTGGGTCCTGAAGAGTTAGAGCAATAAATAGTCTTTACCCAATTCCTTTTAATAGGTCTCCAAACCAAAGGACATTCTTTCTCAAAATGTTCTGAGCTTTGACACTTAAAACATTTCAAAGCATTTCTGCCAACAGGTTTTACAAAGACTTTCTGGAAATGATTTTTATAAGCAACTCTGGTTGGTCTTTGTTTGATTCTTTCCTTTACCTTTGGGAAATCAATCAGTGAAATAGTTTCAGAAGTCATTCCAAGACCTAACTTATCAAAGTAGGGTCTTTGTATCGAAAGAATCTTATCCAACTTTTCAAAACCATTTGTAAATCTTTTTGATATATTAGAAATATCATTTTTCAAAAGATTATTTTCTTTGGAAACAAAGTCTGAGTTTTCTTTTACAATCGTAAAGTTCTTTTCCAACTTTTCAAACTTTTATTTCCAAAGTTTTTCCTGTTGCTTCAATGTAGAATTTTCCTTTTTCAATTCGGATATCCTCTTAACAGAGGTTTTTAGACTAAGATAAAGTTCATCAATATATTTGGAAACTTTGACAGGAAATTTTAGATTACTAACCTCAAGTTCACTGTCTGAATCTGTGTTTGTATCAAGGTCTGAGTCTGAGTCGGATTTTGCCATCAAACATATATTGGCATAATCATCATCACTTTCTTCACATTCAGTATCACTCCAAGTCTCTGCTTTAAGTGCCTTCCTGTATTTCTCAGTCTTTCCTTTTTCTTTTCTTCAACAGAGGACAGTTGGGTCTGATGTGTCCCTTTTTCTTACATTCAAAGCAAGTCACTTCCTTGTTAGAATCATCTTCCTCTGTTGATTTGTTTTGAAACCTTTGTAAGCTTTGTTTCTTCCAATTGAATTTTCCTCCCTTTCTGTTCAACTTTCTGAATCTCTTTATCATGAGTGCTAGTTCTTCGTCATCTAGATCTTCTTCAGAGTCTGTAACATCAGAATAATCATTAGACTTTAACGCAATAGATTTCTTACCTTTTGAATCTTCCTCTTCGTTGGTGTGCTCTACTTCGTAAGACTGAAGAGTTCCAACCAATTCGTCTATAGAGAGTGGAACAATCCTTTGTGTCTCTCTTATTGAAGTTTTTATGTAATTCCAGTCTTTAGAGAGTCCACGTAGGAGTTTGTTGACTTTCATATGTCCTGAGATTGGATGTCCCTGATATTCAAGACCATTCACAATTTCAGTAAAACGACTAAACATGTCAGTTATTGATTCTCCTGATCTCATCTTAAAGACTTCATATTTTCCCAAAAGAATATTGATCATTGTTTCTTTCACACGATCAGTCCCTTCATAGGTAGTGTGAAGCCTATCCCAGACTTTTTTTGCTATATCACAAGAAGATATTCTGTTATACTCAGTAGGGGATAAAGCACAATATAAGGAGTAAATGGCTTTAGCATCAAGAGTATGTCTCTTAGTTATTTCTTCTTGAGTCATCTCGATAGGATCAGCAACTTCTTTTCCTCTCTCTGATTCTGATGCAGCAGCATGAATGATTCCTTTATCTACCACTTCCCATTCCAAAGGATCTTTCGATCTTAGGAATGCTTTCATCTTGTTTATCCATATGCTGTAGTCTTTTCCATCAAAGTATGGAGGTCTGGAATTGCTTTGACCTTCAACCAACCCTGTAGGCAACATACTAGCCATAAATCTTTTACTCATAAGTATAGACACTTCTTATAAACGAGTACACAAGCTCTGATACCAATTGTTAGGACTAGAATTAGAACCTAGAGGGGGGTGAATAGGTGACTAAAGCGATTTTAACAATATTAACCCGAATGAGATATTAATGAATTAAAAACAACAATCGCTGCAAATGAAAGTAATAAAAGATAAAAGGATTAAGGATAGAGAATCAAGACTCCATTTATAGTGGTTCGGCTCGAGACCAAGCCTAAGTCCACTCTCCCGCACGGACAGCCCTTCGGCTGGATTTCACTTTGAATCAAAAGAGTGTTTACAATCTCATGCCCTTGAATCCACAGTGTAGAAACTCTACTACACTTCCTCAAGGTCTCACCACACTTTACTCTCTCTTTTGATTACATGTAATGCTCAAAGAATAAGATCACAAAATAACAAGGAGATTCAGACTTTGGAATTCTTCTATCCGGCACCCTTCAACAACTTGAGCGTCTCTCTTATATACTTTTTCATGCCTTCATTACCGTTGGCACCTTCCAAAGAAGTTCTTCCAATCAACCCGTTGGACAGAATCAATTTAGAGAGATCTCAAGCTCTTTAAGGTAAGTGTAGATAGCCCATCAATCCTGCTCGCCCATACAATCAGGATCTTGGTTTCCATAAGTAGAACTTTCCAAATAAATTGCGAATCTTTAGAGAATCTATATTAATTCGGATACGAATATAAGATCTTGTAGTGCTGATTCCAGTCGAAAGATATTCCATAGCCGTTGAAGCAAAAACCATATTAGATAGAATCAGAATAGAAGTTTTTTAACTTGTCGGTCTGGAAACTGTCCATGAGAGTAGACTTTGAAACTTGAGTCTTGCTATCGTCAGACTTTGATCTTCAGACTTTGCTAGTAGAGTCTGCAAGTCTTCAGACTAGACTGATGGAAATGTTTTGTCGACTTCAAAATATCTGAAGAGAATTTATCCAACACTCCTTTTGCCGGACCAAACCCAGCTGCCTTTGGAGACCCACGAACCGTGCGTAGGAAAGAAGGAAACAGGAAAAAAAAAACAGAAAAGAGAAAAAGAAAATCAATTTAGGTAGCTTTTTCTTCCTTTTATTTATTTGCCTTATTTTATTTTTTACTTTATTTTATTTGTTCCTTTTTAGTGTAATTATTCATTGATACATGATTGAGCTCTCGACATGAAAGTGCCCCTCAAATTAGGGATTGTCAGTTCGATTTTCGCACCCAAAATCCGACTCGCAATCCCTTGCAAAAATCGCCAACCCGATCTCATGATCGAGATTCGATTCGCGATTTAATTTTAAAATTGGACAACCCGATGCGCGAGATATGGTTCGCCAATTTTTGGATATCAATTTTATCTTGTTTGATTTGATGTCATGATGTTTGAGTTAGTTTTATTTTAGTAAAAGAAAAAATCCAAAAAAAGATTAGGTTTTTTTTTTTATTTTTTATCTTGCATGATTAGATTAGGGATTTTATTTTGAATCATGAAAAAAGAAAAAAAGAAAAAGTGCATTCATTTAGGATGTTAATTTTTTTTTATTCTATTATTACGTGAATTGCATGTTTAATCTTAATTTCGAATTTCATAAAGAAAAAGAAAAAAATTAGAATTAGGGCATTCTTTGCACGTCATTGCATATTTGATAAAAAATGCATTTTAGGTCTAGATAGATTTTTAGATGCATTGCATGATAGGGTTTTTTTTTTTTTAAAAAATGCATGTTTAGAAAGCATTTAGAATAGATAGTATTTTGCTTGAGTTAGATTTTTATTTTTGGTAATTTTAATTACGAATTTCCGTTAAATAAAAAATAAGAATCATGTGCACATCATATAGAATTAGGTTCATGAAATGCATGTCATTTAGTGATTATTGCTAGGGTCATTTAATTAGAAATTGCACGTCATTAGAATTAGGTCATTTTGGTTAATTTAGATTGAATATTTAATTATTGCATGTTCATTGAGAAATCATTAGTTTTTTTTTACTCATTCATATAGCTTAAGACATTTTGCCATGCCATATTATTTCATTTTATATTAGAAGCATTGCATTGCATAAGACATTTTTTTTTTCATTAAACAAGAGAAAATTCTAAAAAAAGAAATTGCGTGTTAATTAGAAATCATATCTAGGACTGTTGATGTGAATTCTGATTTAACATTACAGACGCTTTCGTTGCTTTGAGGTAAGTTTTGCAATTTATTGCTTTACTTGGGTGTTAAATTGATGGTTTGCGCACCCGCATGAATACCTCACATGTTAGGAAAATAAATTGAAATCAATTCAAACTGCTTGCCAAACATTTTTCAAAAACAAAAGAGAAAGGTACCGAAAGGGCATTAGAGAAATCTAACGTAATCAAGTCCCCGTATCCAAAATCTCTGGTTCGTAGAAGTAAAATGATTCTCCCGTTATTTTACTTAGGTGTCTAATCGACCTACCGTAAATTGATTAGTGGCGACTCCCTTTTGCATGCTAGATATTTGAGCCTAAATCGCGAGTTGGTATGGGCTTGGGAGAGCCCGAGCTAAGTTTAGGCTTAGGAACCCATTAGCCAAACCCTAGGTGGTTCACCGAAAAATTGGACGCGACACTATTCAACATGAGGATCATTCACTTCTTTACTTCTTTTGCAACATCTCATATACAGCCAATTGCATTTGGTTCTGCAAAGTTCCATATGTTCATTACTTGTTTTCAATTTAATTGAACTACGATGGTAGTTTCCTGTTCATCGCAACCCTAATTTCACTCAAAACCTGCCGATTTCTTTCGATCTCTTGCTCCGCTGTTACCTAGTGAAGCTTCCGTCCTTGGAGTCAACAATTTGCATCTTCTTCCGAAGGGTTTTCGCACCTCAATTGGTGTTTGTGCTAGCTGCGATTGTATCCACGGTTTCTTCCTCTCAACATGCCGAGTTCTCTTACCCATGGCTACTCACGCTGCGATTGTATCCCGAAGTGACGGCGGACTGTTTTTGACGAAGATGATCCACCTTGTGCCTCCGCCCTCCTTCTCATTTGGTTTGCTTCACTACACGGTTATCTTCCCCTATTTTCTGGTCAAATCCTAAGAATTTCAATGGATATTGTTATTGCATGTGGGGTCTTCCCATCTCGGATATTTTACCTGACTATACAGCACAGTGCGCTTCTAGTTAGTTGGCCCCTTATTTCTTCATATGCTATTGTCTATGTGTCATGGACTCCAAAGAACATAATGACTCAAATCGCCTTGCTGCTCTCTATTCAAGATTAGGGAGACTTACAACAGAGAAGAATATAGATTGTTGGAAGGAACAACCATCACCTGCAAAATTGGAGGAATGTAGCTTAATCTTGGTGTGCAGAATTTTGTCTGACCCCATTGTAAACTTCCCTGCATTCCAGAGTACACTTAAGAAGGCTTGGAGGATTGACCGTGTTGATATTACTCAATAGGAAGAGGGCCTATATGTAGCTAAATTCCACTATCTTGCCGATAAATAGCGTGGTCTTGATGGTGGTCCTTGGCTCTTTTTGGGTCATCTAGTAATTGTAAGAGCATGGCAGTCTATAACTCCCTTACATTGTTATGATTTTTCTAATTGTGCTTTCTGGATACAAATATTTGGTTTGCCTTTGGAATGGACTACTGAACAAACAATTATTAAGGTTGTGCAAGATCTCGGGAGGGTAATTGAAGTGCGAGTTGACACCAAAGAGGGCATGATTTCTCGGATTGCTAGGGCAAGGGTTGTCCTGAAACTACAGGATCCCTTAAGGACAAGTAAACTAATTCGTATAGAGGGCAAAGTCTTCTGGCTTGACTTTCGATATGAGAGACTTTCTCATTTCTGTTACTCCTGTGGAAGATTGGGCCATTATGCTACCTCTTGCAAAGAGATCCCCTATGATGAGTCAAAATTTGAAGGACGGGATACTATGGTTTATGGTCCATGGCTTAAAGCTGAAGTTAAACAAGCTAGTCCTTACTGGCAGACATTTTATAACCCTCCACACCCCTCGGCTCAGACAGACGAGAGCATACCTAAGACACCCCCTTCCCAAATCCCGCTCTTACTCCCACCACTTGTTACCGATGTTGCAACGGCGACTATCTCAAAGCACTCCCGTGACCGGCGAGCTCCGAGCTCCAAAGACTCGCACATCAGGATAATCCAGAGATCATGAAGGGGACACATCGTCATACAGCTCTTATTCCAGCAGCAGCAAAATTGAAGGGGATTTCTACCCTACCTGGTGCAGTAACTGGCTATCCTATCCCGTCTGATTTCATACATGACACAGCAACAACAACAGGTCTTCAGGCTCAGAAATCCCTGTCTTTTAAGGTTAAGAAGTCCAAGGTTCCTTCTCCTGCTCTAAAGATAGGACTTGCAAAGAAGCAAAAGCATTATAACCCTTATGACTTAAAGGGTACCGTTCCTCCTAATTTTGATGAATATGTGCTTCTAGATACTCCTATTTTGGAAGCACCTCAAGCTGATCTATGGGCGAAGGTGGCTGGCCCTCAATAGCCATCGCCTCATCGATGAAAATACTGAGTTGGAACTATCAGGGGTTGGGCAATCCCCTGACAGTTCAAGCGCTTGAAGCCCTGGTGGCTAAAGAAAAGCCTAACCTACTCTTTTTGATGGAGACAAAGCATAGTGAGGTCTGTCTCCGAAGGCTTAACCGTAGTCTTCATTTTGCAAATCTTCGGGTGGTTAGTTCGGTGGGTTCAGCTGGGGGATTGACTCTTTTTTAGGATGACAGCCTCTGTTTGAATTCCATCAAGTTGACCCCTTCTTTTTTTGACTTGTTCTGTCATGATAATGAGGATGATAGCACCTGCCGTATTACTTGTCTTCATGCTCCGGCGGTATATCCCCTTCAGAGGCTATTATGGTAAGAGCTGCGCACTATCAATTGTGAAAATCATTCTCCATGGGTTTGCCTAGGTGACTTTAATGACATCCTTTACCCATGGGAGAAGGTGGGCAAACGACCAGCAGATTTCTCCCGCATGTCTTCATTTCATGATGTCTTAACTGACTGTGCTCTCATGGACATTGAATACAAAGGATGTGCCTTCACTTGGTAGAACAATCGAGATGGGGATGAACTTGTTCGAGAACGACTAGACAGGGTTCTTTGTACTTTGGAATGGCGCTTAAAGTTTCCTTCGGCAGAAGCTTATGCTCTCCCTGCTGTTGCCTCTGATCATAGTCCTCTTCTTTTATCTACTATAGCTCCTAAAAAGAAAAGTCAACGGATTTTTAGATATGAAGCCTTCTGGAACGAGGACAGTGATTGTTGACAGATCATTGACTCTTCATGGCATTCAGGTTCTTTGGTGAATTCAAGCCTCTCTATTAAATTAAGCCATGTTGCCCATGCTTTGCTTCGGTGGAGTCGTCTCAAATTTGGGAATAACCATAATCGTATAGCTGAAATTCAACAGCAGCTTCTACAAATCACCAACCAGCCTATGACTACTTATGACAGATCCCAAGTAAAGGCTTTGAGAATGGAATTACATAATGCATGGCAACACGAAGAACAGTTTTGGGCCATGAGATCTAGAATACATTGGCTGAAATGGGGGGGATCGCAACACTCGCTTTTTTCACGCAACTATAATCCAAAGGCGACAGCAGAACAAGATTAGTATGCTCAAGGACGAAACAGGGGATTGGGTCAGGGATCCTAGCAGGCTTCAGGAGATGACATTTTCTTTCCTCTCATCATTATATACCACAATGGGAGCTCGCAACTTTGGACCTATTTTAGATCAGTATCCTACGGTGGTGACGCCAGAGATGAACAACGCTTTAACGTCATTATTGACCTTGGAAGAGTTTAGGCTAGCTACTTTTCAACTAGGAGCAACCAAAGCTCCTGGTCCCGATGGCTTCACTGGGCTCTTTTATAGGACTCATTGGGATATTATCAAGAATGATCTCTTCAAAGAGGTTCAGAATTTCTTTATCTCAGGCCGTCTCCCTTTAGCCTTAAATAAAACAGTCATTGCTTTGATCCCAAAACTCCCTCACCCTGAGAGTCTTGATCAGTTTCACCCTATTAGTTTATGCAACTATGCCTATAAGATTATCTCTAAGGTGCTTGCAAATAGACTGAAACCTCTGCTACCAACTCTAATTTCTGAGGAACAATCTGCTTTTGTGGGTGGGCGCCAGATACAAGATAACATCTTATTAGTTCAGGAGGTTCTACATCAACTTAGATCTAAAAGGAGGAAGCTCAAATTTCATGCTGTTATCAAGTTGATATGCAGAAGGCTTACGATAGAGTCGAATGGGATTTTTTACATGCTTATCTACTTAAGTAGGCTTCCATCCCTTATGGAGTAATCTAGTTATGCCGTGTATCACCACTACCTCTTTATGTATAAACATGAATGGCGATCAGCTTAGGCCTTTCCATCCTACCAGGGGCCTTCACCAAGGAGATCCTCTAATCCCATACATATTTATCATCCTATCCAATCTTGTCGCGACCAATTTTTTTCGGGTGTGCACCACCTAGGGTTTGGCTAATGGATTGTTAAGCCTAAACTTAACTCGGGCTCTCCCAAGCCCATACCAATTCGCGACTTAGGTTTGAGTTCTTAACATGCAAATGATTTTCAATTAGGAGTCGCCACTAATCTATTTTTGGTAGGTTGATTAGACACCAAAGTAAAGTAATGGGAGATTTACTTTACTCCTACGAACCAGAGACTATGGGTACGGGGACTTGGTTACACTAGATTTCTCTAATGCCCTTTCAGTACCATTCTTTATTTAAAAAAAAAAATGTTTGGCAAGCAATTTGAATTGATTTTAATTTATCTCCCTAACATGTGAGGTGATCATACAGGTACGCAAACCACCAATTTAACACTCAGGAAATCAATTAAATAATGCATGACTTACCTCAAAGCATCGAAAGCATCTGCAGTGTTAGATCAGAATTCACATCAGCAATCCTAGATATGATTTGTAATTAACAAGCAATCAATCAATTTTGCTTTCACTTTTTAACGAGAATATAGTCAATATGCAATGTAATGCAATGCTTCTAACCTAATATGAAATAATATGGCATGGCAAAATGTCTTAAACTATATGAATGAGTAAAAGATTTTGTATTTTCTTCATGAACATGCAGTAATTAAATATGCAATCTAAATTAACCAAAATGACCTAATCCTAATGACGGACAATTTCTAATTAAATGAACCTAGCAACAATCACTAAATGACGTGCATTTCATGAACCTAATTCTATATGACGTGCACATGATTTTTATTTTTCTTAATAAGCATGCAATCTATCTATGAGAAATTATCTAAATCTATAACTAATAACCATGCAATCCTAACATGCAATGACGTGCAATTCTATATGACATATGCACGATGATTTTTTTTATTATTATGTTTTTTATTAAAATTCGAAATTAAAGTTGACACGTAATTAAATGTGCAATTTAAATTAAAGAAAGCTAACATCCTAAATGAATGCATTTTTTTTGGATTTTTATTTCAGGAATTCGAAATAAATAAATTTCCTATTCTAAACATGCAAAATAACCCTAAAACAAGTAATATTCTAACGTGAACATAATGTAACTCAAATATATATTTTTTGGTTTTTTTTCAATCAAATAAAGGCATCAAGAACAACACCGCACCGAATCAAGCAAGATATCATCCATGTCCATTTAATTTTGGGAAATAAATTGACGAATCGTATATCGCGCATGAGATCGGATTGGCCAATTTTTTAAATAAAATCACGAATCGTATCTCAAGCGTGAGATCGGATTGGTGATTTTTCTGTACGATTGCGTGTCGTATTTCAAGCGTGAAATCGGACCGTCAATCATATGTACGTTGCAAAATTAGGAAGATTTCCCAATTCATGAGGGATCAAAAGATTTCTTTTGGACCTGACAATATCAACTGAACATTCAAACATGATTGCAATTTGTGAATCAGGCATAAGATATATGAAACTGAATTAATCCAGATTCTTACCTAATTTGCGATATTGCCCGGATATTTTTTCTGAGTTTGGACGGATGGCAGATTACGAGAATCACAATGAGGATGACCGACGATGGCTCGCAGTGGCTGTTCACGGAACTCACACGTCCTGACCCGAATTATCTAAACAGCCTGCAAAAACAGAAAACCCAGCACTTCGGGTTGGTGCGTGTCCGGTGAAGGCTCGTAGGTGAGGCTCGGCACAGCAAATGGGTCTCGGGTCAGCACACGACAAGAGACTCGTGTGGTGATAGCCTCAAGGATATTGTAGAAGTCACGAAACGCATTGGGCCCGGATTGGCAATCGCCTGGAATTTCGCCAAGATACCTACACGTGTCGCTGCAAAGTTGTTGATCGTGATTTGGCTGCAACGAAGACCTGATTTGGATCTATGAGGTAGCTGTGGAGACGCCTTGATGGTGGAGATCTCGAACAATAATCCGTTGTTGAAGCAATAGTAGCAAAATCTGTGCAACCGAGGACTTGGGCGTGTATTCCCTCAAGAGAGAAAGGAGATGAAAGTGAGATTTTAATGGATAATGGGCATGAGTCTCCAAGTAGCAGAGAGAATTTGACTTTGTAGACTTAGTGTGTAACGGAATATTCAATTCTCCAAGTGCGGGTCTCCTTCCTAATCTCAATCCACTCCACCATCAAGATGCCATTAGACCAAACATAACTATCTATACTGGCAAACTGAAAAAGGTATTATCTGAGTAAATCAAGAACGAAAGAATTTTAAATAGCAAGTAAACTATCAACAGCACTTGTATCAAATCGCAAGCAACGCTCTCAGTCTCAAAATAAGCATTCTAAATCAAGCGTCCCATATTCCAAAAAGAAAAAGCAAATAGGGCAAGATCCTAATTCAGCATAAGCGGTCCATGCAAGTCAAAATCTGCAGAAGTTCCCTCTTCTCGCGGGAAAAGATTAAAATAGAAAGGTCCTAATTTTCTCACTGTTTCAACCGAATTGCTTCGAGAATAAAACGAAACTATTGAAGCAACAGAAGAATATAGACCTAGCTACAGAAAAATTCCAGATCATCCCTGCACGAAGTATACGCAAAGTCGTAAACCTTCAAATCCTAGGGAAATTCTTCAAACTAAAAAGCCACGACCCGCAACAGCGACGCTTCTCCTTCTACGGCACAGCTCCCACTCCCCGGAACAAAAGAAAAATTTCTCCTTTTTATATGTTGAATCTCTGACCTAAAACTCAAGAAAAAGCCCTCTTGTGCGGCCGTCTGTATCAATATGTGTGGCCCCCCCTTTTATATTGCCTACCTTGTATTGCAAAAGAGGAAATTTGTAGAAGAAAAAGAATCGTTGAAATTCACATTTCCTCCATTACCTCTTGCATGTGTATCCTGTGTTTTCCTCAATATTTTCCTTGCGTTACCGAATTGGAAATATCAATAAGAGTAGGCGATATTTTGTCGCCGCCTTGCTTCTCTTTCACATTCTATCGGCACGAATTTATCTTGAATTGTGGGAAGCATAATTTATTATTATCTTATTTCACGATTCCCACAATTCTTGCACTTTGCCGAATTATTCAATTGCCCTCTTTGCTTCAAATCTATTCAAGACAAACCAAATATACTGCATTAGACATGTGTGAAGAGAATATACATTTAATATCTCCAAATTTCATTTTCTTCGTTATCTTCCTCAACAGAAACATTGGTCAGCCCCTTTGGATTTTTTTTGTGCCCAAGCCAATTTTAAAAGTTCGTACGGGAGTGGGCTCCTTGTCCGCAATATTGAACGTCCACTTCCGAATTTCACACGAGATCCATGCAATGCAACTTTACGTGGACTCATTGTTATGATAATGTTCCTAACATCCATGCAATTAACTTATATTTTTGCTTAGGGGTTGCGGTTGATCCCTAATTTTTTTTAATGTGATCAATGATTAAATGGGTTGCCAAAATTTAGGTGTCAACAAGTCTATTATCCACTCTTATTCACAATGCACTTGCTATGGACGCACTAAAAGGTATCAAACTCAACAGATGGTGCCCAACTCTTTCACATCTTCTATTCGCAGACGATGCTATTTTGTTTGTAGAATGATCAGTTCGGGAATGTCAGAATTTATCAAATCTATTGAATCAATATTGCTTTGCCACGGGTCAAGAGGTGAACTGCAACAAATCTGGTATATTTTTTAGTAAATCTTGCCCTACTTCTCTACAGGAAAATATGGCTAATGCAATTAGAGTATCTATTCTGCAACGATGTGGGAAATATCTTGGTAAACCATCTGATTGGGGTAGATCGAAAAGGGACATGTTCTCATGGATACTAGCTCGAGTGAATATCAGATTGCAAGGTTGGAAGGAAAAACTCTTCTCAAAGGCGGAGAAAGAGATTATGTTGAAGGCTGTAGTACAATCCATACCACAATACACTATGTCAATATTTCGACTACATGTTTCTCTCTACACAGCTATTGAACAACGAATCGCAAGATTTTGGTGGCAGAATGATGGACAACGAAAAGGTATCCATTGGCGAAATTGGGAGGTACTTAAACAGAGAAAGGCAACTGGTGGTTTAGAGTTTCGGGACCTACTCAGCTTTAACTTAGCCATGCTTGGTAAGCAAGCATGGCGCCTACTTCTTCAGCCATCCACCTTGTGGGGTAAAGTATTTAAGGGATTATTTTTTCCAACTAAACGATTTGATGAGGCAGAAAAAGGTTCTCGCCCGTCATGGGGCTGGCAGAGCCTTTTGAGTGGACGTGATGCCATTCTTCCATATGTTGGCTGGTCAGTAGGAAATGGGAGTTCTATCCGAATGAGGGAAGATAGGTGGTTACCCATCGGCAGATTATATGGACCTCCTCAACGAGAAGAGCCCACGTTAGTGGCTGATCTTATTGATCGCACCACCAGCTCATGGAAGTATTCTCTACTCCACAGCTTTTTTGACTCCCAAGTGGTTCACCAGATTACAGCTATTCCAGTACGACCCAGATTTACCATGGATAAACTTATTTAGACTGCTACAACTCATGGTGAATATACAGTAAAGTCAGCATATCATAACATCAAACATTCAGTAGAGAACAACCGTAACAGCGCACCCTCAACCTAACATCAACAACCAACTTTGTTATGGCAAAAATTGTGGAAAATGCACACTGCTCCTAAGGTACGACACTTTTTGTGATTACTGTGCCAAAATAGTTTAGCAACAAGAGCGAACCTGCATTATAGAAATATCATTGACAATCCATACTATCCTATTTGTGCACAAGACACCCCAGAAACCTTGGAACATTTGTTCCTGTTCTGTCCATGGGTTTTGCGTGTTTGGAGTCATCCCCATATTAACCTCCCCATTCAAACTCAGCATATACAGAATATAACAGACTAGATCGTAGACCATGCCCATGAACAGAACCCCTCACCTGGTCTGCCAGTTCTTGCCACTATCCTCTGGCACATCTGGAAGGCTAGAAATGCGTTTATTTTTGGACGAAAAATTTCCGATCCGCATCATATGGCTGAAGAAGCACTGATTCAATCTCATGTGGCCGAAACTGTTGCTCGTTCTTCCACCTGCAAAGCAACTCTGTTTCAGAATAATGGAGCTTTATGGAGACCCTCAGATCTGGGGGTTTAACAGGTCAATATCGACGGATCTTATCAACTGGGAAGCAGGGAAGGGACTATGGATTATGTGTGTCACGATTCGCAGGGAAATCTTACCGGTGGCTTCTCGGATAGCTTTGCTGCGTTCTCGGCTCTGCAGGCGGAGATCCACGCTTGCTCGCTTGCTCTCCAGTATTTGCTTGATCAAGGCCTCTCTCGTGCTGCGCTTATCCTTGAATCGGATTGCCAGACTCTCATTAAGACACTGAAGAGTCAACGCCCACCGCCATGGGCAAAGTGAAGCCTCTTCTCTGAAGCTGCCTTCCTGCTTTCGTTTTTTCCCAACATTTCCCTTGCCTTATGTCGTCGTGAGGCCAATACTGCTGCGGATTGGGCTGCGAAGGCCCCTAGGGTAAATTCCAAGCGAAGTTATTGGGCTGTCTTTCCCCCTGCCCCTCTGTTAGACCTTATTTACGCTGATGCGATCGCTGCTGCTTGTAATCGGTTTGGTCCCTCTTTATAAATTTGCTGGTTTGGAAAAAAAAAAAAAATCTCTACAATTGAAAGCTAACACTAACAGCACACTTGGTGAATTCAATTTGTTCATGATTTTCTTGTGATGGGAAACTAGCGATCCTCCTCAAGGTGGTCAAGAGTCGGAATCTACCGTAATTCTATCATCTGATCATCTCCGAAAGCACGGATTTTTTATTTTATTTTTTGAAAATTTTCTTCTACAATTACCTCAAAAAGTGGATGGAGAAAGTTCTCGTGCAAAAACTTCATGTGGGAATACTGGAAGGGAGTTATCTGCTTGAGAGTTCTATTTATGGAAATGCTCAAGGTAATATAAAACTTGTGCATACACATGTACACATATACTTGAATACAAATTCCTCTTATTCTTTTGTTTTATTGACATTCATGTAGTCACATAAATGTAAATCTGACATGAGTGCTATACAAACTGGTCCATATTGCGTTCAGAGGTCACTATGTATGAATTTTGCATGGTCCCACCGTGTGGTACTTAAGAATCGATAACTATAAACAACAAGAAAGTTGAGTAAAATAAAACTTTGTGATTGGGCCATGCCATCACATAATTCAATTCTTTTACAATTTCCCCTGCACATATTTCTTTATCGTTTACATTAATTAGATAAAAAAAAGCTTTATTGTCCGTCATTGATGTTTTTTGAAAAATTAAAATGGATTCATGCAATGTATAAAGAGGTAAATAGTAATTTTAATTATCTAGGTTTGGCAAACATGTAATTACTTAATTATAAATGTGGACCAATAAAAAGCACAAATCGATCGAGAAAAGGGAATAATATCAAAACAGTGAAGTTAAAAGGTTTTTAAGATAAAAAAAAAAAGGGAATAACATCAAAATAATGAAAAAGTTAAAGGCTTGTAAGATAGAAACCACGAACTTGTACAGTTAGTTAAATAAGAAGCTTAATTTTTCCACTTATCTAACATTCATGTTCTTTAAAAAAGATAAAATGAATTCAACTATACGTATATATATGCAGCAAGTTAAAAACCCATTTTCCTATTTACTCCATAAATATTCGATTTTTTTTTTTTTTTACAATCGAATTTTTGTGAATTAATCTTCGGGAACTAAAGGAATATTCACAAAACAGAGTCGAGGATGTGTAATTAATCGACTCATTGGGTGGTCAATCAAAACTATTTTGACTTACCAAATCAGACAGCTCTTCCATTTTAACGATGGAGTTCTAGAATTCTTGATAAAATCTCCATTGGACGGTTTGACTTTGGTGCAAGAGCTCTGTTATCAATGTATTAATTATCTAGACCAAGCTTTCTATATTCACTATCACCAAGCTTTCTATATTTATATGTTGTAGGTGAAAGCTCTTTAATTTCGCCTTTGTCCATACAAACCACTTTCCCCAATTAGTATGATCATTAAGCTGGTGACATTCTCCATCTTTTGGAGCTTGGTTCTTCCCATTGGTCACGACATATCATGATTAGGAGCTAAACATACTTTGTCGTATATTTAGTATGTGAATCTTATTTTGTTCTGAATTGTTATTCAATTAGGATGAAATATTTCCATTTGCGCTCGGTGCTATAAAACATGGCGCATTGAGTTGGACGTTGAACTTCCTTTTAGACCTTTTTTTTTTAGGATTAAAATGTTCCGTCAACTTCAATATCTATAACAATAAAATATAGCGATAAGTGCACTAAATTTTTTAAAACTTGTCATGAAAGTGCAATTGGATCCTAAAAACTTATAAAATGTGCAATGAAAATTTAAAACTCGTTAAATCGGTGTAACCACATCTTTTCATTTACTCTGTCCATTACTCCATCCAATTTAGTTAATGAAAAATGTTAATCTTCTATTGTTTTTCGAAGAGAAAGGCAATGATGTGGTTGCCATGTCAACCATTTTAGGAAAAAATATTAAAGTAAATTAAAAGGATAAAATTGATCTCAAGATTTTAGAAAAATAAAAATCTTTAAAAAAATTAGAAAAAGAAGAAGAATCAAATAGAGGAAAAGCCGAAGTCGAGAAGCACAGTGGTGGCTCCAGTTGAGGCGGTGGCGTTGTGGCGACCACCCTTAAATCGGTGAGGGGCCGGCATCCCCTCTTCGGACTCAGCCAAAGCCAACGTGGCCCTTGCCACCACCTTCACGTGCTGGAAAAAGAAAACAACACGTGCGCGCGCCCACGCGCGTGGTGAGTGAGCCAGGCGAGCTTGCCCCCAAGGTCATCTGCGACCTTGGCACCAGCGACCCTCACCCCTTCAGTAACGATGGTAGCGATCCCAGCCCAGGCCTACAGCGTCTACAGCATGAAGACAATCCTCACCGATTTGCATCGGTGGATAGGTATGGGTTCATGGCATGAAGAATCCGCACCCCATGTTGCCTTACCATCAATATTTCAAGCTTATCATTAACTTTACATGTTTACTTGACACAAAACGAAATTCCCTTTTAGCCATATTAAGTTGAGAATCTGGATTACCCAACATGTTACAAAAAAAATGTTATATAGTTAATCATCGCCTCAAGTTAAAGATTCAGGTCAAATGGTTCCGATCAGCTTTCGCGCACCAGGACTACTGCACATCCCTCGATGAGTTTAAGGTCACCCTCCCTCTCATCTATCTGGTGCATAAGATTTTCTTCCAGGAATGCTCCTCACAAGGCCCAAATCTAACATCACAAGAAGACCAAACTTTTTCACCATCTGACCCAACATCTTATTGGTTCATGCCTATTCTATTAACTTACAAAGTCTTTGGCATTTAACTCAAGAAAAGATAATTAACTAGGGTGTGTCAATCATCCATGTTCTAGTTCCACTATATGTATGGTCTATTGATTCCAAGCGAATTGCTTAGTAATCATCTAAAACGAGTTTTACTTTTTATTTAATCTAAATCTAGCAATTCGCAAAATTTGACCTATTTTTCTTTTAATTCGGAACTATGAATCTTTTAGAATGGTCAAATGTTGACACGTAACTTCAAATGCAAAATTTCATAACATTTAGAATATAATAAATTTTAGCAAAAAATTAAAAAAGAAAGTACTCTTTACTTTTATCTAAGAGTAAACAATTTATGTATATTGATCCTATAAAGCAAAAGACGCATTGGCAATATACAAGTGGTTTATTCCTTTGCATGATGCACCGATTGAAGTTCTATGTATTATTATGATTAGCTGAAAATGTTGAAATTGCGGAAGACTAACGAGGATACATACACCTACGAGTTTGATGAAATTTTCGCCAAGTCCACGTCACAAAAACAAGTGTACGAGATTGCGGCAAAGCCTGTTGTGGAGGTGCGTACATAAAAACATTTTGATTGTTGTATTAAATTTCACTATCATGTGAGCTTGCTTTTGGTAAATATAAGCAAGTGGAGAAACTCTTGACATTTTACGCACTTAATAGGCTTCCTTTTCTGATATTTTTAGTATCTTTATTGATAGAGATCCAAGGCTAGATTGTGCCCTTTAAGAGTAGCATTCGTGTTTACTACTTCATCATTTAAGGACTAGGTCTTGTGAACCATCCTAGCTGACATGATTTTGCTTTCTGTACATCAGTTTGGATACACTTTAATTTAGGATACTACGAAAAATTCCAAATTAATATAATTATAAATTTATCTCAAATTAATTTTTTGACTACAGAAAACTCTAAACTAATATACTTGTGACAAATTTTCCCCTATTTTGGTTCTAGTTAAATTTTACCGTCAAATTTTTGAGTCAGATGACGTGTGATAATTAACGGGTATAATAGTTTGAGGTTTTATGCTCAGTTTATAGTTTTGTAGTTTTTCATGATATTAATCAAATTTAACGGAAACTAATGGATGGTATATTTGACACAAATATACTAGTTTGAAGTTCTCTGTGATCAAAAAATTGCCTCTCGCCTCTTGCCGCCCATTTGCCCTAATTTTTCCCTTTCTTTCGTCTGGTTTGGTTTTGTAATGGTGCGTCTCGATGTGTTTTACATGGTTGCTATCTGTTCATGGTTTTCTTGTCTCCATTTTTTTGAGTCGTGGATTCGCGAGGAAGGAGGGATGGTCGATGGGTAATTGGCTTTTGAGTCTTGAATTCGCAATCCACCCGAGCTCAGGACTTGAAGTGACTTTTACACAATTTTATCTGTGGACATGTTCTGCTCAGCTGGAGAATGATCAGCTGGTGTTTTTTCTGCCTTTCTATATTCTAATGTCGTTTGGTCAAGGGAGGTCAAGTGAAAATTCTTTTATCAAAAGCAGCAGCAGTCATTTTGGTGAAGTGCTGTTTCAGATTACTGGTAGTTGTGATCTTTTATGACGCTTTCTTTGGATTTTTGCCTGCAAAAGTGTATGTTTTTTTTATCATCAGGGAAGTTGTGTGTCCATGGATTCTAAATTGTTGTAGCGCAGGCAGCTAACTAACTTCATCGGATTGATATGGTTTGCTGCATATTGTAGCATAACCAAGCTGCAATGAAACAAAAAAAAAAGAATGAAACCGAAAAGAAAAGAAGTGGCTGTTTCACGGTGGAACCTGAAACTGGCAGGTTTGGTTTCAGAGTCGGTTCTGGGGTCCATAGGGTCGGTTCCACTTTCAAAATTTGGTGATGGGTCTCGATAGGATAGGTCCCGGGTTCTAGACTTGGAACCAATCATCCTAGCCATTTGCTGTTAAAATTGAGAATGGACCTGAGTTTGATTAGGAGGTGAACTCAGTGAGCGGAAGCCAAGTTTAGATTTTGAGTGTTATTTCTTGCTCTGAAATGTGATACAGGTAAAATGCGTGTGCAACTTGTTATGCCAGCAGTGTTTATTGCATGAGTTCGCCTTTGCTTTCTCAACTTGCTCTATTGACACAGTTAAGCATTTCATTTTGGGCCCTTGATTTTAGCTTTATGATTTGATCTTCCTACTTCACATGATGGTGCAGCAAAAGAGAAAGAGAAGAGAAAGGAGAAAAAAATGCGGAAGAGGAGGAAGGAAAAAGGGGCAGAATTGAGCAAAATGTCAACAAAATCCCAAATAATGTTTCATAAGTGGCTGAATTACACTGAAATATTATGAAGGATTTTTTTGGTGTTGATATAGATATCCAATTTAACATAACCTTCAGCCACCGACAACTTTGACAAAGGATTTACATCATTGAATGCCTATTTAATTTGACACCATTTCTGTTTGAGTGCTCATAACACATTCTTCTCAATGTCACTTTGCTTAACACAGGTTGAGGAAAATTACTCTATAATATTTTCATCCAATTTGGCCATGTGAAACATTTTGGGATTTTGTTGAGCATATCACTCTTCTTAGAGACACTTTCTCAGCTTTGGCCTCTTTTTTGTTCCTCCTCCTCCTTTTCTTCTCCTTTGCCTTTCTCTACATGGTCAAGCAGTTTGTCTCCTCAGCTTTTGCATGGTGCTTATGCAAATTCTAGATATATCGTCAAAGAGGGCTAGTGTTGAACCTTCCCGAAAGAAGCTTCTTATAATGGTGCCTATAATCTAAACAGACTCTTGGCAGAGATAATTCCATATAATGGCCAGCCATGTAAAGCGGATTTAATTGTGTCAAGGAAAACAGGTAAAGAGTTGAGAATTGGTGAAAGGTAGTTGATGTTTCTTATATAATCCAAGATTATAGTTCTAACTTGTTATCCACTTTTCTTACAGTATTCAGAAGGCCCTTTGTTGATGGTTTTCTACTGTTTTGCTTTGAAAAATTAGCTGTTGGGGGTTGGGACCAAGTATGTTATTCAATCTGACCTGCGGTCTCCTTCTAATGGTTTTATGTATGTGTTGATGGGCCTAAGTGGGCCCGTTCGCCCATCTTGGGCCTAAAAGCCTGGCCCGCAAGATGAGGGCCCATGGAGGAACGGTTACGATGTGCAATGTTGCATCGTTTAGATATGAAGGGTTATGACTTTTGGGAGAACATATTACTTTGAAGAGTTATGTCTCTTGGAGGAGACGTATTTAAGAGAGAAAAGAAAAAAAAAGGGCAACGAACCTTTTCAACGTACATTCTTTTTTCTCTCTCTCTCTCCCTCCTAAAAAACCTAAGAGAACAGTATCCAAAGAAGACGGATCTTTCTCCCCTCCAAGGCGATTGTACATCATCAAATAGAACGGGATCAGTTTTTTTTCGTCATATCAGCGTCGGTGTTTAATCTGTGGCTAACAAGGTACGTTCGATATTGTGATGTGCCTTAGGATCGGTGATACATGTGATTTTCCCGGGCTCGTCTTCCGCATTAGTTTTAGGGGTTCGATTTAGTGTCGAATCCAGTTTTAGGGAATCGGTAATTCCCAACATTGGTATCAGAGCCCTTTTCATGTTTTTCCCGACCCCTTTCATGTTTATGGATGATTTCTTATTGATTTTTCGTGAAATTAATCGGCCGACACCGATTGGGGCGGAAAAATCCAGACACCCGAGCACTGTTCATCCATTTTTTCGAGTTTCTGTAAGTCGAAATCCATTTCTGATAGTGTTGGATGAAAGGTCTCGTCAAGACGAGCGCGACGAGTGGCGGAACGCGGCCAAAGGCCGTCGGACGCGCCCCCACGCGCGGCCGGAGCGAATCGGCGTCTTCAGCGCGTGAAGAAGCAGGCGCGCGTGGGGCCGACACGCGTACGCGCGCGGGGACCGTCGATGGCGCGTGCGCGGCATGCGCCAGCTGATGTCATCGTGACGTCAGCTGCACACGTGTGGCATCCCAAAATTTATAATAACCCTTGGATATACCATGAACCATGAATAGGTGGAAGCGTTATTGATTTATGTTTTGGCCTTTAGACCAAAGAATTTTAATAGATTAATGCTGAGTATTTTTTTTTTGGAGAATTATTTGGGTAGAAATACATCTTATGTTAATAGATAATCAAGGTTGGTGCTATAGGACAATTTGATAAAGGAGACTTTGTTCTTGACTATGTGCTTTATAGATTTGATATTATGGATTAATGTCACAAAGTCTTTTGGCCATTTTATTATGCAATTAGGTATTTATTTAAATGAGGATTAAGATGGATTATCAAAAATAAAAAAATAAATATGGGCCATTTAAGCTTGGACTTTAGGCCCAAGTATGTTGGGCCTAAAGTGGGCCAAGAGGCTCGGCCCATGAAGCCCATTGGGCTGTCGACGCATGGAGGGGGGAGGAGGAGCCGCATGGCCTCCTCCAAGTGTCTTCAACAATGGAGACACTTGTCTCCTCCTTGGGGACAAGTGTCCCCCATGCAAAATGAGATGCAAGTATATAAGAAACCAAAAAGAAAGAGAGAGAGGGAGTGGCTGGTTTTGAGAGAGTGAGAGAGGGAGAGAGGGTGTGCGTGCGAGAGAGAGAGGAGGAGCCGTCTGTCGCCGCCGCTCGCCGCTGTTCGTCCGCCGTGTGCCGCCATTTCCTTTTGAATTTAAGGCAAGTTAGGATCCAATTTCTACTCTTGCATGTGTGTGTTGCTTGTATGTTTGTAGAAGTGTCGAATTTTGGGTGAATAGGGGAAGAAACCGAAGCTAAAATGACTTGTTCTTGAGTGTTGTTGCTGTTTTCGCATGAACCGCCTGAGTCAGAATCTTGTGGGAGCTTGCATGCATGTTTGGAGTTCTATTTTGACTTGGATCTCTTCATGAAAGTTGTAGCCAACACCTTTAAATATAACATAAAAAAATTTCGTGTAAAATGATGAAGAGTTAAGGGGTCAAAACCCCATTTTTCGGAGACTCTAGATCTGGAACTATTTCGCTGACCTTGTGGTAGATTTGTGACTGCATGTTGGTTTTTACCAAGAATCTCTCTTCGAATTCTTCATGAAACTTGTAGAGAACATCTTAAGGACCAACATACTCAAATTTGAAGCAAAATGAAAAATAATAGCTTAGGAAACCAACCTGATCTTGAAGATGATAAATCTGGAGTCGCAGTACGGGACACCCGACACTTCGTGGACCCATATGGAGGTTATTATTTGGAATTTTGGCTTAAGTTTCTTCATGAAAGTTGTAGGGGATCTTTAGAAGTAAAACATATCCAAATTTCAGAGAAAACGAAGAAGGATAGGTAGGTTAAACCTCAATATTTCGGACATAGGACCCTGGACGTTTCGGTAATCTGACCCGTAGTTTCGTGTGACTATAGAAAATTCTGTAAAACGAATTTGGCCTACATTCCTTCATGAAAAATCTGTTTTAGGGTCTTGAATATCACCTGGTAAAATTTCATAATTTTTGGAGGCCGTTCAGGTATTTAAATTGAAATATTTCAAGAACTGTGCAATCTGACTTTATCCGAATTTTGCAAGCTGTAATGTGTGAGCTATATCTTTTGTGTGAAGTTCTTTTGGGCATGTGTTCTTCATGGAGTTGTTACCTTTATGTCTTGCCTATCACATGTTCGGATTTTATAATTTTTGAAGATCATATGGATATTTAATTTATGTGTTTTCCGAAATTGTGCAAGCTGGAATTTGGTAAATTTCAAAAAGACATGATGTATGGATTATTCTAAGTTGTATGGACCCCATGGATTGTGTTGTTATAAGTGATTAGAATCTTGCTGCATATATGATGATGATTGGAACTACATATAGGAATCAAATGCTGAAAATGGTCTTGTTTGCCATCATAACATATGCCATGTTGAAATTGGGCTATAATGGTGAATGTGAACTATGATAAATGAGAAGGCCGTCGGAGGTGTGAGCCGACGATGCCCCGGGAGTGTCGGGATGCCCGGTGGCCTAGTGACGTAATTCCGGATGGTCCTCGGGAGTTTCGAGATGCCCGGTGGTATACGGTACGTAATTCCAGAGGGGGGGGAATCCTGGTGGTATGTCGGTACGTAATTCCGGAAGCCCCGGAGGTTTGTGCCCGGGGGGATGTCTCGTGATGCCAGTTGGGGTGCGAGATGCCCGGGATGTGGGGGTGCCGGATGCCCGGCCATGAATGGCATAATTTCGGAGGTTCTTCTCGCAATGCCTGGATATGGTGCGAGTGTAAAGTATGGGATGGATGATCCCGAGAAAGGGTGATGTGAGGATCAATTGAGAATTAAAAGTGGAAATTAAAACATGCATATGTGATATGACATGATGATGACCACCTATGGCATGATGACATGCATATGTGACATGATATGATGATACTCACCTATGATATAACGATATGATGATATGATTGTATGATGACATGATGACATGATGACATGATGGCATGATGGCAAGGTATGATGATGTCATGCATGGATAATATGGTATGATGATGATTAATTGTGGCCTGATGATATGTATGTGTTATGATTGTGATGATGATGTTTGATGGTATATACATGGCTTCGAGGTAAGTATGCTTGAATGCATGATACGACGATGGTGAGTGCATGGATGTATGTGCACCTATGGCATGATGGTAAATGTATGACATGATGGTGATGATTACATGAGGATGTATGTACATGTGGTATGATGACATATGCATAGCTTCTAGGTAAGCTACGCATGGGTGCATGAATGACATGTGTTATGCTATGATTGTTATGATTGTATTGTGTGATGCATTGAGTGGTTTATTGGATCTTTTACTTGCTGAGTGGCTGTACTCACCCCGTTTGGGGAATAACATTTCAGACTAGATAAGATACCTCTGCTACCACTGCTACCGATAGGTGGATCAAGTGGTTGGGTATGACCGCGAGGAGGAGGATAGCAAAGGAAGGAACTTTTGGACGCCGACACTGATTGATGGACTTTAAGTATACGACTGCTGGAGGAGATGTCGGTCATCTTTTGAAGTATAGCCGAGTATAGAAGACTACGGCATTTCGATGTACCGACTAAAGATGTCCATCTGCTTTATGTAAATAAAAGTGTTCGGCTTTAACTTATAAATGATGTTTAGTTGGTGTGCATTGTTTTTCTGAATATAGGGAAGGGAGTTGTTGGTTATGCTTCCGTTATATGAATTGCGCAAGGGACCAATCTAAAAGATGTAAACCCCCAGGTTGTATGGATCCGCTGCAATTGAAATGGTATCAGAGTGACATGTTATTAAGGAAAGCGAAAGGTAAGCGAACTGTGGCGACCCTAACAGATCGAGGGCCGTTTCGTGGGTGCCACAACACGCGTGCCGCGCGTGCCGGGTCGGTCCGTCCGACCCGGCCTGACCCGACCCGGCGACCGACCTGTTTGACCCGGCGGGCCCATTGACTCCGACCCGTTGACTGTTGACTTCGACCCGTTGACAGTTGACAGTTGACCGCAACTGTTGACCGTTGACCCAAAAAAAAGAAAAAAGAATGTGTTTCTTTTTCAAATATGTCTATGTGGATTATATGCAATCCATTTTCTTTTTTTGTTCTGCATTTGTTGCAGGAACAATGCCTCCCCGTAAGCCGTGCGCATCTGTGCGCACAATGTCAAATGAACAAAAGGAAAAGCTTTCAGGGTTGATAACCGATTTGAATGGTTATCAATGGGAGAGTGACGACATAATTGATCATGTTGTAGAGGTCAACAACAAAATTCAAGAAGTCATTTGGAACGGTTATCCCATGCCAGATACTTAGATGGTGTGATTCTTCATGAATACTCTTCCACCATAATGGCAAAGAGTGTTGAATCGCCTATGGGAGGTCAAAGGATTTACTAGATATAAGGAGCTATTAATGGAATTTGTAGATGAATATCATCGAGTTGGAGCCACAAAGACTGCGACCCAAGGAATGACTTCGATTAGGCGGGGAATGAATGTGCGTAGGAGAAATCCTAAGGGATATCCGTCTGTTTTTCCGTGGCTGTCAAGAATGCCTGAAAATTTTACAGAGGAAAAGAAAAAGAAATCGAACCAAGTAGAAGCTTTCCCTATTAGTAGTATGATGCCTTGGTTTTAGATGTTTCGAGATATTTTCTTTATTTAGTGTGCTTTGAGAACATCTTATGTAATGTTTTCTACTTAGTTGTTGTTGGTGTGGCAACTGATATGTTAGTTGTATTATGTGAAAACATCATTATTATATCATTGTTTGATATCAAATACTATTTGCTTTCTGTTATTGTTGATTACTGTGGGTAGTTCATAGAAGTTTTTTGTAGCTTCATAGAATTTACTTTGCATGGATAATTACATTAACGATAGTTTTAAGTTAGGATTTTTGGAGGATGATTGGAAATATAGTGACCTTTTGATTCTGAAACCTTACTTGAAATTGTTCATTAATATGATGGGTCTGTGCAAAGTGGATACATAAATGATAGGCATTAATTATTCGTGCATATGTGTCTGATATGTTCAGATCAATGGCTTCAGCAACTAAGAACATAATTGCTGATTTGAGTAAAGAGGACAAATTGAACGGCGAGAATTGTGAAATATCGAATAAGAAAATTCAATATGTGCTTGAAAAGTAAGAAGCACTAAAAGCTCTTGACCATGTTATGGAAGATCTTGAGAAAGCTGTGCGCCACCTTGAGCTAGCAGATGATAGCCTCAAGGCATCTGAGCGGGATACAGATATTTGCTGTGTTGCTTTCAGCTCAAAAGGGGCTTCAAGCTCTAAGCGCAAGCGCATTGATTCATTCAATATGTGGGTAAGCAAGGGATCAAGTCCTTCTTGCAAGAAACCAAGAATTAACCAACAAAAGAGAGGAAAACGTCCTTGTATGAAGAGAGGAAAACATCCTCATGTGAAGAATATTTCAAGAGTGAAATGTTACAGCTGTGACCAGAGGGGTCACTATGCCCGCGATTGTCGCGAGCCAAAGAAGGTACACACCCATTGTATTATTGGGAACTTTGCATATGTGTCAAGTTCTGTATTCTTAACTGAATCTAATCCTTTGTGGACTGTAGATTCGGGAGCGACAGACCATGTAGCGAAGGATAGAGAATCCTTCGTAGAATTTCGACGAGTTCTGACTGGAACTAAGTGGATCTAGGAAATAACTCCAGAACTGAAGTTAAAGGTATTGGCACCTGCCAATTGAACATGCGTGGTGGACGCACCTTATTCTTACATGATGTATTGTATACTCCGGAGATTCGTCGGAATTTAGTGTCTGTTTTATTGTTGGTCAAGCTAGGTTTTAATATGAACTTCCATAATAGAGGTGTGGATTTGTTTTTGAATACAAATTTATATGGTTGTAGTTATTTTCTGGATGGTTTCATTGTATTAGATATTGTCTATGTTAATGCAAATGTTTGTTATTCCCTTCTCACGTCTCTTAATTCATATGATAATGATGTGAAAGTGTGGCATGCTAAACTTGGTCATATTGGCCAACAACGTATAAATAGACTAGCCAAAGAAGGCTTGTTGGGCAACATTGAAAAAGTCAATTTGCCCATATGTGAGCATTGCCTAGTAGGGAAAATGACAAGGACACCATTTGGAAAAGGTAAAAGAGCTGAATTTCCTCTGCATTTAATCCATTCTGACGTCTGTGGTCCAAAGAATGTAAGAGGAAGGCATGGGGCTGTTTATTTCATCACTTTTATAGATGTTTATACTCGATTCGGATATGTCTATTTGATTTCTCATAAATCTGAAGCAATAAGTTGTTTCAAAAAGTTTATGAACTTGGCAGAAAATCAATTAGACAAGAAAATAAAAGTATTAAGATCCGATCGAGGTCGAGAATATTTATCTGATGAGTTCAGAAAATTATGTGATGAAAAAGGAATAGAAAGACAGTTGTCTATTTCATATACTCCTCAACAAAATGGTGTTGCGGAGAGAAGGAACAGAACCCTATTGGAAATGATTAGGTCCATGATGGTGCATGCTAACTTACCTATCACTTTTTGGAGTGATGCGTTGTTAACTGCTGCCTATATATTTAATCGGGTGCCATCCAAATCAGTTACTTCCACTCCATATGAGTTATGGACAGGTAGAAAGCCGGACTTAAGTTTTCTTAAGCCATGGGGTTGTGCTGCTTATACTCATGAGCCCTCTCACAAGTTTGGGAAATTGGGTCCCATAGGAAAGAAGAGTATCTTCATAAGATACTCCGAACACTCGAAAGGGTATGTGTTTATAGGTGAACAGGAAAGTGGGAATATAACTGAATTTGAATCACGGGATGTCACATTCTTAGAGAATGAATTTCCTAAAAAGGGCGAAATAGGTAAAGATTACTCCATATTTGAAACCTTGGATCAAGATAATGATATTAGTGGAGTTCGTCCAAGTGGGAGTAATATGAGAAGTGATGAATTGAATTCAACTTATTCTCAATTACAACCACATGATGAGACGACATCATCATTATCTAATCCTAGTGGGAGCATAATGGGGAATGATGTGCAAAGAGTACAATCTCACATACGGCAAACAAGTTGCAAAAGTATTCCCCGTCGATGTTTTGACATTGAAGGGGAAACTTTTATGATTGCCCCACAAGATGAGGATGAGCTAAGAAATATACATGAGGCTCTAAGTTGCCCTAGTAAGGAAAAATGGATGCATGCAATGGGAGAGGAAATGGAGTCAATGAAGTCAAACCATGTTTGGGAACTGGTTGATCTTCCAAAAGGACGCAAAGCTATTGGGAACAAGTGGGTTCTCAAAATAAAGTGTAAAGCTGATGGCTCGATAGAGAGATATAAAGCTCGCCTTGTGGCGAAGGGGTATAATCAACAGGAAGGAATTGATTATGAGGAAACATTTTCTCCTGTTGTGAGATTTACCTCAATTCACATTATTCTGGCAATAGTGGCAAGTATGGATCTTGAATTACATCAAATGGATGTAAAGATTGCTTTCCTCAATGGAGAATTAGAGGAAGAAATATATATGGAACAACCTGCTAGTTTCATTATAGAAGGCCAAGAAGGAAAAGTATGTCGACTTTTGAGATCGATATATGGTCTTAAGCAGTCATCGAGACAATGATATATACGTTTTCATAATGCTATAATTGCATATGATTTTATAATGATAGATGAGGATTATTGTGTATATATCAAAAGATCCAAATATCAATTTGTGATCATATCATTATATGTTGATGATATACTAATTGCCGGAAGCAATATGGAGTTTGTAAATACCATCAAAATTTGGTTATCTTCCAACTTTGAGATGAAAGATATGGGTAAGGCTGCATACATTCTTGGAGTTAAGATTTCAAAAGATCGTTCGAAGATGTCGTTATCTCTTTCGCAAGAAACATCTATAAATAAGGTTCTTGAACGATTTCATATGTAAGATTGTAAACCCATAGACACTCCTATTGCAAAAGGTGAATGATTGAGCCATAGACTGTGTCCAAGGATTCCACAAGAGAAGGAACAAATGAAACATGTTCCTTATGCTACTGCTGTTGGGAGCTTGATGTACGCTATAATGTGTACAAGACCTGACATATGTTTTGCAGTTGGAATGGTGAGTAGATACCAATCCAATCCAAGTCAAGCACATTGGAAAACCGTTAAGAGAATACTGAGGTATCTAAAGGGAACTGCTGATTATACGCTGAGTTATCAATGAAATTATCTATGACTCGAAGGCTATTCTGATACTGATTGGGGAGGAGATTTAAATGAAAGGAAATCTACCTCTAGGTTTGTTTTCTTATTGAATAATGGCGCCATATGTTGGAGCAGTAAGAAACAAACATGTATAGCCTTGTCCACGATAGAAGCTGAGTTCGTGGCATAATCAGCAGAAGTACAAGGAGGAGTTTGGCTTAAGAGATTTTTGGATCATTTAGGTGTTATTGAGTATGCTGCAAATCTTTTTTTTGGTTAACTATGATAACCAAGCAGCTATAGCATACACCAAAGATCCAAAATATCATGGCAAGACCAAACATATAGATACCAAATATAATTTTGTCAAAGATATGGTTGCACGAAAAGATGTGAACTTACAGTACATGTCTACGCATAGAATGGTAGTAGATCCTATGACAAAGCCAATACCTAGAGATGTGTTTCGTGGTCATGTAAAATCTCTAGGATTGCGTAGAGTCTGATGTACTGGATATTGCAATTTCCCTGAGTTGTTCACATTTAATGAATTTGTGTTTTCATCATTAATGCCTATGAATCTTTGTTTGACATTTATGCATCTTAATGCTCAGTGCATTATATTATGTTGAGAAAGTGTGTCGGACAGATAAGAGATTAGCCCACTCACACGGGTAAGCGCCTCTATTTACTATGTGATAAATAGAGATAAGATGGTTTTTAAGCTTATTATCTAGGTGATAATCGAGAGCTCAAGCTTAAAATATATATGTCACCTTAACTAAGTGTTAAGATGAGGACATGATATATACTATGTCCGAAAGTAAAATAACCCATATATTTTACTTTATCTGTCTATAATGCCAGATGTGAGTTCTGATGAATTCTGTGTATGAGTAGATATGTGAACTCAAGTTAGACATTGGGTACGTCTGAACTATCATCTGTACGGTATTAAAGATGTAGACATACGCTCCATGGGAAAGGAGTAAAATACCGTAATACATATTTCATACTACGTATGCATGATACGACCAATAAGAGTGGCAAAAGTTTGATCTCAACTTTTATGCCGTGTGACACTCTTGAGGAAAAGAGTTCCTCAAATTTTAGTGCCCTCATAACTTTTACTTATTCTCAATATTTCTATTTAGTGTTTGCTATCTTAGGATGTTGCCAATGGTCATGAGTTGATTCGATCTAATGGGACATTTCTAGAAAAGCAAGCTCAACTGAAATTGAGAGTTTGAAGGAAAGAGGAAGATCGAATTTGGAGAATCACATTGTAGTTTTGTATTCACTGGTCGACCAATTATGACTGTCTTTGGGATAATCATAATTGTGAATACAATATATATATATATCATTGTTTAAAAGAGATTAAGAGAGATATAAATGTGATCGATCGATCTAGGGTACTGCATACTAAATCTACTCAGAGTGTGATGCCCATTATGAGCTGCTATATATTCCTAACAGATGTATAGCAAGGAGCTCTCAAAGTATGCTGGTCACACGGATTATTCACCAGTATGAATGTTGAAAAGAGGAAAAGAGGATTCTGTTCGGCCCACCATGTCAAGTGGGAGTTCATGGATTTTCAATTGATGGGCCTAAGTAGGGCCCGTCTGCCCATGTTGGTCTTGGCCCACTATGTGCGAGTGGGAGATGATGGTTTTATTTATGTGTTTATGGGCCTAAGTGGGCCTGTCCGCCCATCTTGGGCCTAAAAGCCTGGCCCGCAAGATGAGGGCCTATGGAGAAACGGTTGCGATGTGAAATGTTGCATCGTTTAGATATGAGGGGTTATGACTTTTGGGGGAATGTATTACTTCGAAGAGTTACGTCTCTTGGAGGAGACGTATTTAAGAGAGAAAAGAAAAAAAAGGGCAACGAACCTTTTCAACATACGTTCTTTTTTCTCTCTCTCTCTCTCCCTCCTAAAAAACCTAAGAGAACAGTATCCAAAGAAGACGGATCTTTCTCCCCTCCAAGGCGATTGTACATCATCGAATAGAACGGGATTAGTTTTTCTTCCTCATATTAGCGTCGATGTTTAATCTGTGGCTAACAAGGTATGTTCGATATTGTGATGTGCCTTAGGATCGGTGATACATGTGATTTTCCCGGGCTCATCTTCCGCACTAGTTTTAGGGGTTCGATTTAGTGTCGAATCCAGTTTTAGGGAATCAGTAATTCCCAACACCTTCTTTGTTGTACTTTCTTTTGCACCATCACAAGACTCCTCTGTGCATGCGTGCGTGTGACATCCCAAATTTCATTGACCTTCATTAGTGTAATTGAATCATTAGGAGTTCGGATTATTTTAGAATGGGCCAGAAATTGAACCCGATGGATCATGAGGATCGAATGGGCTTGAGAAATAAGTGGGCCACACGAATTGGACTTGAGGAGTCGAATGAGAGATTGTGGGCTTGGACTCGATTTAAGTGGGCCAAGGTTCGGGATTCTTAGGATCGTAAGTTTAGTTTAGTGGGCCGGGTTGTTATAGATGAGGCCCATTGGGCCAGAGATAAATAAATTAGGCCCAAGTGATTTTATTTTCGGTTAAGATTTATAGATCACAATTAAGATAATTTAAATTAGTGATTGTGATACTAATATAAATTTCTGACTTTAGCATTTTGTGATGAATTCTTTTTAGACTAACATTAACTAGTTGATACGTTATATATGTTGCGATTTTGTGTAATTGAAACCAAGTGGAAACAAAAGGAATTAATTGAAGAACATTAGCAACTAATGTTATAACTAATAACATGAATTAAAACCTAATTAAAATTGAATGACAAATGGCAAAGGAGACCAAAGCTTGGAGGCCACGACATCTCATTCTCTCGTTTCTTCTTGCATGCGACACCCACGGAATTCCCATCCATAGAAGCTGAAAACAAGCAAAGATATTGTAATCATTAGCAAATATAATCATTAGCCTAGCCTAGGGATTAGCTTGTAGATTTATTTCCACATAAATTCGAAATCCCCTCTCTTTCCTCAAAATCGAGAAGCCCTCATCTTCATCTTCTTCTTTCTTTTCTCTCGGCCGAGCAGTAGAAACCAGAAGCAAAACCAGCCATTCTTCTTCTTGCATGCGAGACTTGGTGCTGAATCTTGAAGTGTTTTTGTGTGATATTGATAGCTGAACAACGGTAAGGAAAAATAGAACTCTAAATTGAAGTGTATCCACCATTTCATCAAGAAAGCTTGTGGATCTAACCAAGCTATGAGGAATATGAGATGTGGTTGTTGTTTTATGGTTAATTTGAGTTGAGTAAGTGATAGATTAGAGATAGAAGTCATTGCATGTCATTTTTTAGCATTGCGTGTGGTGAAATTCAAGTATAAGTGTGCTGCCTTGTTAAGAGAAGTGATGAGAAGAGGTAGATATATGTTGTTTTGAACTTGATGAACCTAAGGGTGAAGCTAGAAGTCATTGCATGTTGTTTTTGAGCTTTGCATGTCTCGAAAACTTGATGAAAGTTGGCTGTTTTGTTGAGCGAAGTGATGAAATGGATGTCGAGTGTGTTGTTTTGGTAGAAATCGTGATAAGTGGCTTACGGATGTAACGACACTTCGAGCCGAGCTGTGGAATTGATCATTTGTTAAAGAAAGATATGCTGAAGTTGCTTTGAGTTACTGTGAGTAAGCATTGGAGTACTTTAGAAGAGATTTGTGGATAGATAAGTTGTTTCGTTGAGTTAGAAGTAAGAAAAGTTGTGTATCTATTTGGTTCTAAGTGAAAACAATTATAGAGTCTTTTGTTTGAGTTTAATTCTCTTTATGTATGTTAATAGAAATAAGAAAGAACCATTTTACATGATGGAACATATATAAGATTGAGTTATACACGTAGTTATAACCATAGAAATATATAAAAACGTAGAAATGGAAGTGAACTTAGTAAAGTCAGTAAACTGTTTTTGTGATAAACGGTATGACCTTTACTGACTATACGAATTTTCTGTATTTACCTAGTTAGAATTGGACCTTGGTGTCTAAATGAAAATTGTAGAAAACATCTTAAGGAATAACGTGTCAAAATTTTAGATTAAATGAACAAGAATTGATTAGTAAAAAAATTGTCTTAGTAGATAAAGAATTTGGACGTCGGTACAGGGTAATAGTAAAGATTACAGCAATTGTTTTTCTTAATACAGCAAGATTCGAACTTAAGTTTCTTCGCAGAAGTTGTTGATCTATGTCTCTAGTATAACGTACTAAAATTTGGTAATATTTTGACAAGAATTGATATATTTTCTATTACCAAAACAGAAACTGTGCATTGAACCAGTAAGTTGTCCTAACCCGAGAACATCTAATATATATACTATGTTATATATTCGACTCATGAGATATATGTAGAGTCTAATAAGCTCATAGTAGATATTAGTCATAGGCCACATACATCATTAGAGATATAAGTGCATATAGTATCATGCGAGTGCAATGTGTGCAGTGCATAGTGCTTGATTATGGGATAAATATTTGTTCGGCATGGTATGGGACATGTCGTAATGGATTTTATCTTATAATTTGGACATGCACGTGTGCTAGGATCATGAGAATTAGATACCTAGATAGATACTTTGGAGTCTTTTCTTTTGCATACGATAAATGCATTAATTAAAGGTGTGGTGGTGTGAAATGTGTGCTTAAGAGAGTGAATGAACCCATCAGTACTGAGATACCGGTGATGCCCCCGGAAGTTTGGGATGCCCTTGCTGAGTGGTCTTGGATACCTCGGTAGAGAGATACCGGGATGCCTCGGAGTGAGATGCCCTTGTGTGTGATCAAGGATGCCTCAGCAGTGTGTGATACTGAGATGCCTCGGAGTGAGATGCCCCTTGCTGTGTGGTCTTGGGAGGACCTCGGTTGTGTGATACCGGGATGCCTCGGAGTGAGATGCCCATAATAGAAATATTGTGGAAGTCCGGATAACGTACTTTCCGGAAGTGACTCGATCAGGCCGGCAGAGTTCCGGTTATGACTGATTCAAGGGTGGATCATATGCACACTAAATATAATTCTATTTGCCGAGTGAGTTCATGCATTATTGTTGCATTGCATCATGATATGAAATTAATTTTTGCAAAGGTAAGTATGGAGATGGATGCATACAAGGTGATTACTTAGGTGATGTATTAATATCTAATTGACTATGCTTGTGACGACTATATTATTATATTATGAATTGTTTGGATTATGATTTCCTGTTAATATTGATGGTTGTGGATTATTTAAGTTAGAGTTTTTTTATTCTTTACTGGGCATAGTTTTGGTCATACCTTACATTTTTCAGATTGATAGTATGGACGTGCCGCCATTAGCTCGTTACAGTGTGATAACGAACATTGAGGTTACTTTTACTGATGTGTATGATGCTGATGTTGAGCTAACCTTCTCCAAATACGAGGCCACGATGTGGATAGATGATGGTAGAGCCGAGATGATCCCCATGAAGTTTGTTGCCTGGTTTATCAAACATGATGGTGCGATGTTTGGCCCTATACCTTTTGGAAACGATGGAGTAGGAGCTGGGACGGATGGCGCCTAGACGCCTTTGATGACGAAGAAGCTGTCTAACTTTTGTTTCTTTTTTGCACGTGGGCTTGTGTGGGAACTTATGAAGTAGATACCCTCACCCTCTTATCCCTGGCTTGTGTTGCGCCCTACTTTTGCTATAAATATGTTGTATATAAAGGCGATGAACATGAAAGGAGTCCAGGTCAATAAATTTTTGTAGGCCCTGATGATGGTAAAAGAAATGAAGCTTCTTGCGATCTTATCTATGTGGACTATATTAATCACCAGTAGAGTATTTGTGGGATAACCTCATAGTACAAATTATAGATTTTAAATAATCCATGTTATACATGCTAACCTTCAATGGTAAATACTATAGATACTACTGAAGGAGGTTTTTAAGTTTAAGGAAGACAATAATAATTATAATTAAGTTTCCGCCTGCGCTTAGTACGTGACGCCCTGGGACGTCACAATACGTGCATGGTTGTTAGGATCACAATCAAATGATCCTATGACTCAAAAATTTTGATTATCTGGATTCTAAGAAAAATGGTAGTCTGCAGTGGTCTATTTTGTGTCTTAGGATCGTGATCCCAACTACAATGCCACTGCTCAAGCTTTAGAAGGCAATTCTACCTTTTCAGCTGGAGCAAATATGAAATTGGGCCTTTGTCCCCCTAGCGCATGTGCCACTTTCTCCTTGATTATGTTCTGTTGGAAGATATGCAGATTATTCTTTGGATATATCGGGAATTAATTGATCCATATTCTAATCAATTAAATATTAGATTGATTTGTAAAATATTACATTGCCTTTCTTTGTTTATACACTCTGTATTATAAACAGCAAAGTTATGTACATTGATTACATATCGAATACAAGAAAATCTTCTACCAGAAAACTTCGTCTCTTCTCTTCTTCTCTGTTCGATTCTTGCTTGCCTTCAACTTCTGACATGGTATCAGAGCTTTGGCTTTAAGCTCCATCTTCCGCAATTGATTGCTTTCGAAACTGCAAGACAGATCAAAGTCTTGATTACGAAAGAATCAAATTATGTAAGAAGGAAGAAGAAACAGAATTCTTACCATGAATCCAGAGAATCTGATCCCTGGAACATCTGTCGCTCCTCCCACAGGCGATCCCACAGCAACGGGAGAGACACAAGGCCACAGCATTTAGGCGATACCTACAATTTCTACAACCTAGCAACCAATCCAGACTCAATGGCAGATGTTCCCGGCTCAGGCGAATATGGGGCAACCCATTCCGGGCCATCCTTACCAATGGGTACCTTATCCATGGTACGTCGGGCAAGGCCCGAATTCATCATTGCCGGGGGTAATGAGTTACCAAAGTAACGTTCAACCTGACAGGAGTCTACCAGCCGCAAGCGGGGCAAACTCAGCCGTCAAGGCAGAACAAACAAACGGGTCTGGAGAAGCGGGTTCGGGAACAAACCCTCATCCAGGACTCTTTAATGCGGGTCATGGGACCAGATTCAATGGGTCGGGTATAGGGATGAATCCCTACCCGAACCTCTCACCTGGATTCTTATTGTTTCCAATTGCGGCCATCACCGGCCGACCGGAGCCAGGCGATCCCTTGCACATATCAACTGCCGACGGCCTAGAATTGCGACTGATCAGTCTGCAACTGACCGGGCCAGAAAAATACAACAAATGGTCGCAAGACTTCCGGCGAGCCCTGGTGACCAAAGATAAAGACGGTTTCCTTGATGGAACAATACCTATTCCGTCGGATGAGAGGCTGGCGAGGCACTGGCGAAAGTGCAATCACCTGATCCGCACATGGATCGGCAACTGCGTCTCTCCAGACGTCGCAGCAGGCCTCCCGCCGACGAAAGATTCGAAAACCATGTGGGACAACATAAAAGAAATGTATGGGAAGCTCGATCGAGCAAAATTTTTTTGTCTCATGCAAGAACTCACAAATCTCAAGCAAGGGAATCTATCAGTCACAGCAGTATATAACAAACTGTCATCGCTCTGGAACGAGCTCGAAGGCACAGAAGAGAAACTCGAAGGACCCCCAGAAACTCTCAGGCAGTACAAATCCATGAAGGAGAGGGAGAAATCCACCTGATTTCTTTTAATATTGAATGAAACGTACCTAACATTTCGTTCGCAGATCCTGGCGATGGACCCCGGGCCGCCCCTCAGCCGGATCTTCCAGTTAGCCATCCAAGAAGAGAGCCAACGGCTCACGGCACCGGAGACGACACGAGGGAGCGAGTCTATTGCTCTCGCCCTTCGCGGAGAACGCCGCAGAAGAGAATCGGGGGAGAGAACCCTAGCCTGGGAGAGAGAAAATCGAGAGGGGTTAGGGTTCGCAAATGCCGAAAGAATCCTTAAAAGGGAAGGAAGCAACGGTGGAGATGCAATCCGGCGATCTGACGGCTCAGATTTCTCGCGAAGATCTGACGGTCTTGATTTCCCGCGGAGATCCGACGGTCTTGATTTCCCGCGAAGATCCGACAGCCTCGATTTCCCACGGAGATCTGATGGTCCGCAAGGAGTCGATCCATACGCTGCATCGGACGGTGGAGATTATTCCACGATCAAATCATCCGACGGCCAGATTTATTCCGCATCAATTAGGAATTTTGGTCAAAATTCCAGGGGAAGAGGTAAATTATACTGTGAGCATTGCAAACGTCTACATCATACCATAGACAATTGCTGGAATTTACATGGAAAGCCAGGAGAAAAGGGCAAAAAGAAAGAATATTATGCAGCTTACCAGGAAACTGGACCTACTGGACCAAGTACTGACCGACCAATTACTTATGGGCAATATCAGCAATTGATGCAGGCATTGCAGAAAACAAATATTGGAAATAAGGGAGGAAGTTTCTCAGGTATATCCCATTGCCTGATTAATTCAATTTCAAAAAGGGCTTGGATAGTTGACTCAGGAGCTAGTGATCATATCATTTGTGATATAAATTTTTTCTCAAAAATGCATAGGCAATTGGCCACGCCTATTTCTGTGTAGTTTCCAAATGGGAATATTACCCATGTCACATTGACAGGGACTGTTCAACATTGCCCTCAAATTATCCTGCACAATGTCCTTTATGTCCCACAATTTCAATTCAATCTCATTTCCGTATGCAAAGTCTGCAAGGAAAATTCCTGCAAATACTCTTCAATGCTGACACATGTTTTTTTCAAGCCCTTTCGACTGGGAAACTGATGGGCTTGGGTAGTCTTTCTGAAGGTTTATATTTCTGGACCAGTATTCCAAGTCATCTAGATTTGAATTCAATTCCTTTCAATAAATTGTCATTGTGTAACGTCATTGCCAATGATAAAGACTTTCTTTTACATTCAAGGATGGGACATAGTATTTTTTTTCCTTATTCCAAATGTCCTATTTGTCCCCTTGCAAAACAGTCTCGCAAATCTTTCCCTTTGCATACAACGCGTTCCACCACTGTCTTTTCTTTAATTCATGTGGATGTCTGGGGACCATATCACATAGCACATCGTGATGGTTCACGATATTTTCTAACAATTGTGGATGATCACTCTCGGGCCACATGGGTATTCTTGATGCAATCAAAGGCTCAGGTTCCATCTCAATTGAAAACGTTCATCACCATGACTAAAAATCAGTTCGGGAAATCAATCCAGCGAATAAGAACTGACAATGGGAAGGAATTTTTTAGTCATTATTGCATATCACTTTTCTTGCTCCATGGCATTTTACATGAAAGCTCATGTGTTTATACTCCACAACAGAATGGAGTGGTAGAACGCAAACATCGTCATTTGCTGGAAATTGCCCGAGCTTTGAAGTTTCAAGGATCTATTCCGACAATATATTGGGGAGATTGTGTCCTCACTGCAGCCTACCTCATCAACCGTATGCCTACTCGGATATTAGCTGGTAAATCACCCTTCAAATTACTTTATGGAAAAAAACCAGCAATAGATCATCTACGAGTTTTCGGTTGTCTTTGCTATACTGCAACTGTGGGGCCTCGAGACAAAATGAGCCCACATGCCAGGAGGTGTATTTTCATGGGTTATCCTACCCTGCAGAAGGGTTATTATGTTCTAGATCCATCTACAGGAGAATTTTTTGTAAGCAGGGATATCATTTTTCACAAAACTATCTTTCCATTTCGTGAATCTCCAGAGGATTTGGATATCTCCACCAGTCCTCATCGCTCCTCAATTGAGGAGAATATATCTACTGAATATTTTCTCGCAGCATCACCAAGCCAAGATATTCCATCTTCTTCTGTTGATCAATCAACTAAGCCAACAATATTGGAAAGTGCTCCTGTTATTCCAATGAACGTTGAAGATGATTCTGGCGATCTGACAGCCACTAATACTGTGGAACTTTCTCCACCTCCACCACCAGTGGATCACCCACGACGTTCGGGGCGAGCTACGAAACCACCAACGTGGACCAACGACTATGTCTGTGCCTCCTTTAACAAACCAGGTATTCACTATCCAATATCCTCTTATCTCTCTTTTGATAAGCTTTCGTTGGAGCATAGATGTTGCACTAGTCGTATATCAGATGAGAAAGAACCATTTAGTTATGATGAGGCATACAACGACCCACATTGGCAAAAGGCCATGGAAGCAGAATTACAAGCCTTGATTGATAACCACACTTGGGAGATAGTTTCTTTGCCCACAAATAGGAAGTCCATAGGATGTAAATGGGTCTATAAAGTTAAGCATAGAGCCGATGGATCCATTGAACGATACAAAGCTCGATTAGTGGAGAAGGGATATACGCAACGAGAAGGTTTCGATTATCACAAAACTTTCTCCCCTGTTGCTAAAGATGTCACTGTCCGCTCATTCCTATCAGTTGCAGCCATCCATGATTGGCCGTTACACCAAATGGATGTTCATAACGCCTTTCTTCATGGTGATCTAGATGAAGAAATTTACATGGATATTCCTCAAGGCTTACGGAGACAGGGGGAGAATAGAGTATGTCGTCTTCGCGAATCCCTTTATGGGCTGAAACAAGCTTCCAGACAGTGGTACGCTAAATTTGCTAATGCTCTTATCAGTGCAAACTTCAAACAATCCAAGTATGATTATGCCTTATTTACATGGACCAGAGGTACGTCATCTATTTACTTGATGATCTATGTAGATGACATTCTTATCATGGGAAATGATGAAGTTGCAATAAAGAGCCTAAAGAAATATTTGCACACTACATTTCATATAAAAGATTTGGGAGCACCAAAATATTTTCTTGGGATTGAGATCGCTTGATCTCATAAAGGAATTTCCCTCAGTCAAAGGAAGTTTGTGTTGGAAATTATATTAGAGGCTGGTTTATCAGGATGCAAGCCAGCTGTCATTCCAATTGAGCAGAATATCAGGTTAACTACAGCAGATCACACTGGAGGAACTTCTCAGGATGATCCTATATTACAGGATCCAACGAGTTATCAAAAGCTAGTTGGAAAGCTTATTTATCTGATCATGACCAGGCCTGATATATCATATGCAGTGCAAAATCTCAGTCAATTTATGCACAAACTGAAGGAATCTCTTATGAATGCCGCTCTAAAGGTGGTGAAGTATTTGAAGGGATGTCCAGGACTCGGGATACTTCTATCTAGAAGATGCAACATGGAAATGACAGCATATTGCGATGCAGACTATGCAACGTGTCCTATGAGTCGAAGATCTATAACTGGGTTTTGCATTAAGTTGGGAGATTCTCTTCTTTCATGGAAAACCAAGAAGCAAGCAACAGTTTCTCTATCATCAGCTAAAGCAGAATATCGGGCTATGGCAAAGATCACGTGTGAAATTGTGTGGATACGAGGATTACTTGGTGATCTTGGAATACAGCTAAAAGGGCCGACGAGATTATTCTGTGACAATGAATCAGCTCTGAAACTTGCAGCAAATCCTGTAATGCACGAAAGGACCAAGCACATAGAAGTGGATTGCCATTTCACTCAGGAGAAGATTCAAGAAGGGACAATCGAGACAAGAGGGATTGGAATTGCTTAACAACCTGCAGATGTGTTTACCAAGGCCCTATGTCTAAAACAACATGCATATCTACTGAGCAAGCTAGGCTTCTTAGACATTTACAAGCCACCAGCTTGAGGGGGAGTGTTGGAAGATATGCAGATTATTCTCTGGATATATCGGGAATTAATTGATCCATATTCTGATCAATTAAATATTAGATTGATTTGTAAAATATTACATTGCCTTTCTTTGTTTATGCACTCTATATTATAAACAGCAAAGTTATGTATATTGATTACATATCGAATACAAGAAAATCTTCTACCAGAAAACTTCGTCTCTTCTCTTCTTCTCTGTCCGATTCTTGCTTGCCTTCAACTTCTGACATGTTCAGGCTCCATTTGGAAAATATAAGGTTTGGAGAATTAAGAAAAAGGGTGAAGATGAATGAACAGTAGAAAGCTAAGAAGTGCAGAGACGCCATTTCTTCTTCTTCTTCAGCCTTGAATAAATGATGAGATGGGCATCGACCACCGTTGGCTCTCTGAACTGTCCTCTCCTTTGGAGACAAGAGACACAAACCTTATGTCCTTCTGCAACCAGATGAGAGAGACCCCTAGCATCCTCGAGAAGTTGGCGCACGATTTGACTTGGCCTAGTAGCATAATTTCTTTGGATATGTACTGATTAGAACTGTCTCCAAACTTTAAACAGTTGAAAAACCTAGAATTGCCAGTGAAAGTGAGGTTTGCTATGGAGGATAGGGAGAAGAGTCCCAGATTGAGGTAAATAATATTTTATCCTTTGAAATGAAGAACGAGATGATATGTATCACATGAGAGAGAATATGTGTTACAAGAGAGAGATTAGAAATTCAGGAAAAGGCAGGAAAGTAATTTCTTGGCAGCCTTTTCTTTATTATTATGGCGATTGTTGTGATCCTATTCAATCCACCTAAGGAACTATGGCAAGGAGATTTTATGCTTTTACATTTGCTTAATTTCTTTGATGTGGTATTTTAATTGTTAGTTGAAAATTGGTGACCAAGAATTTAAACTGAGTACTCTTTCACATGAGAACGCTACCTTTTAGCTTCACTATCCCTCTTTTGTTGGTTTATATGCATCTAATTACACTGATTTAAGCAATAATTTAGTACTTAAAATTTGTAGGATCTTACGATCTTGCTCCGATCTCGTAGACTTTGAAAGGATCCTACTTAGGATCCCAATCCTGAAAACCTTTGTGTGTGTGTGACAAAGGTGGCCCAGCTTTAATATTTATTGTGCATTGTATGGTCTTAGTTATTTATTTGACATGAAAAATTTGGATCCAGTTGTAAAATTTCTAATGGGTGACTCCAGAGTTAAACTGCTTTTCTGTTGGTTAGGCAGCTTTCACATGTAGCTTTTCTTCTCTATGTCAGTGTCCGTCTTGTTCCTGTGCTCATATTGCATGGATGGAGACTAACTGTAGAAGTGTAAGGGCAGTTTTAAAGTTTCCTCATTAGTTTGGTGTAAGATTGATCTCTGAAGCATAATGGGCCTAAGAGCCTTGAGTGTAGGATCAGCCTCTCTAATTTCAGCCAAAGAGTGAAAAGTTTGTCTTTGTTTGCTTCTATTACAGAATCCTGGGGCCTCCTTTTCTTCAGAAATGTGTATTTAGTATTTGTGCTCATCTTTGCATGGACGGAGACTGACTGCAAAACATTAAGAAAGAGTAAGGGCAAATTCACAGTTCCAAATCCATTGTTGTTTATGATGTCTGTTGTTTTTTCTGATTCTGTTCACCCCCCTTTATGGTGTTTTTCTTGCTCTTTGGTTATGCCCTTACAAGAGTGAGTGCCTTTTTGCCTCGTCAAGATTCCCGTGAAGAGTTTTTGGCTTGTGATTAGTATTTTATTACCCTTCAGTATTGCGTTTCTTACCTTTACAAGTTGTGGTTCTTCTTCTTACATGCTCATCGGAAGAGAAGGATTATATTTTGCATTGACAACCAAAAGAAATGGTCAAACACCAAATAAAAATGCCAAAAGTGGCAAGGGAGGAAGTGTCTTCTTGGTTGGATATGAATGAAGATTCAACTAACTCCTATGAGCATACTGATCACATGAGAAGTGCCATGTGGAATTATTATACATATTTAACGTATGTGTTTGCTTTTAACCCTGATTGGACCTGCTAACCTGTGGCTTCTAACCTGTGATTGATGTACTATCTGTTGATCATGTGATGTTGTTGTGTCATTGGGTGCATTGTGCTTGGTTTGGTAGGAAGGAGAGATGTGTTGTGCAATTTGGAAAGTATTGTTACAAGGATGAATGCTAGGTGGATTTACTATTTAGTCTGTGTTTAGAGAGTTCGAGCTAATTCTAGTTTTGTTATTAAATGCATGAAATCAAATGTGCAGAGAAAGGAGGTGAATAAACTTACCTCCTTGCTAATTGCACATTTTGTTGGCTGACATGAATGAATGTGCTTTGACCATCCTAATAGGAATTATACCTGTGTTTCTGTTATTAAATGTTGGTTGATTTCTATGAGAATTTAATGTTGTTCTGATAAGGCTTCCCATGGAACAATTGCTTCCCTCACTTGGGCTGTTTTAGACAAATTTATCAGCAAAATAAGGCTGATGTTATGAAGCTCATTGGTTTGCTGTTTTCTTACGGAGTAGCATGGCCTTTCTATTAATGCAAGTATAGCTGATCAGGAGACAGTCCAAAGGCTAAGTTTGTTTTTGGGAGTATCCATCCTGATTCAGAGGTTGCTGATAATATCATTTGGAGAACTTCTACTATTGATGTGGATTCCATCAACTCATTCAGAGATACGAAGCTCCTGCGTGTTCTTCTTAGTTGTAGTCCAAGTTGAATTGTAACTCATTTTTTAGGTCAAGCATGATTAGAGAACCAGCTGGATATCTTTATGGGAAGATGAGACTTCGTAGGGTGATCCTACCATATATATTGTAATCATCTAAGTTGGTTGTACCTCTTTTTTCCTTTCTTTTTGAACCATTTACCAACTTGGTTGCTAATGTCCTGTTGGTTTTCTATTGTAATCATCTAGTTCCAAATGAAGAGAGACTTGTGGACATCATTTAAAGCATAAATACTTTCCCCTATCTTTCTTTAAGCACATGTGGTTCATCCTCATTGGAAAACCAAGATAATACTATTGGCTATAGAACACAAGTAGATGGTCCAAGGGAAATATATGAACCAGCATTGATCACATTTAACTATACTTTGTGTAAGGAAGAATAGTAAATACTGTTTGTGCTGCTGTGAGAAGGAGCAACACGATGGCTACGACAACGGACAAGAAAGCCCAAGGACTATGGAAATATTCCCTCCTCAGTTTTGCCATCCAAATGTTCCTCCTCTTATGGCAATGTGCATTCACATTTTGGAAGATCTCGGAGTAATACGAATCGTCTACATGGACGTTGTCACCGATCTTGTTGAACATCTGTGCAACCACCTTGTCATCGCCCAAGTAGTTCTCAATAATCCCTGCATGGCGAAGCACCTCGACGTCCTTTGAAGAGTTTATGAGGCAATCAATCAAGGTCACATAATCCGTGAAGTAGTCAATGAAGTAGTCTGTGTCTCTGTTTTGACGATGCTGCTCATACGCGATCAGGTTTCGAAATTTTGATTAAGTGCCGTCCGCTACATTCAAGACCGGTAACTCAAGTGTCCCGTTCTTGAATTTGATGTCGCTCAGTTGGCCCTCTTGCACAGCCCTAAACCTGACTCCTGACTCCCTTAGCTCAATGGCCGATGGCATGATTGGTAAGCAGTTTAGCCGGGGCGTTTTAGGCAAGTCACAAGTGCGCCACGTGTGATATAGATGCAGAAGATGTTCCCAGTTGCCAATCGTCAAATTTCGACCGGGGCCTTCTTGTTCAAACTCGAAGTACATGATGGCGACTTCGCTGAACTCACGATGCTCGTCCGGACCTTTAGTCAGGTCATATAGTTTGCTCAAGACGAAGAGTGGGAGTTGGTTCTCTAGCAGCAGTAAATCGCGCGTAATGCTGGATCGAATCCCCCCCCAATCATGCATAACCGGGTCGTTTCGTCTCTCAGTTCCGTCATATTGCACTTACGGAACAACTCAACGATGAAGCAGCCATCAATGAGCATCATCGCAAGAAACTTTTCTTGGGAGAGGCCGATGGTTTCCGCATAGCAATTACGTGCCGGCTGCTCCTGTTCCCTGAGAGTCGGCATATACCTGTCCACGCTCCCCTCGTTTCTCCTCCTAAGCAATTGCTGCAGGTATCGCAGTTTCTGCTCCTCCATGAATTTGAACTTGTCATTTCCATAGTGATAAGGACCAATGGTTAGAATCTCTGGGTCAGAGGCTTTCTCGTTGACTTTGCGCAGTTGATGACGAACCCTAAATATACTATGCTCCGGCAAAGTGGGAGGCATACCGCAAAGCATATTCTCGATGTGGATTGAGACATGATCTTGCACCATGGAACGGTCATAGATCCCAGCATGCTGTATTGGCTACGATATAATTAATGTGATAATAAGCACGGAGTCAAGCAAGATGATGGTTTTTCATGTTCTTAAAATGGTTCTTCATGTGCTTCCTTTTCATTAAGGGCTACTTACGAAAAATGTCCTTGTATATACTCTAGACAATTTTTGATTTTGGTCATCATACTATTTTTTTGGGAAATATATGACCTTTAAACTAATCTCCAAACATCCGCTCCCCCACCCACCCCCTCCCCCCAGCGGCGGGGCGGGGGGCGGCCACCTCCAATGAAAAAACCTAATTTCCGAATAAATTTTCAAGACAAATTCTGCATTTCCGTGTGATTATTAATGGAAAATGCTAACTAAGCACCGGAATTTAACATGTGGAGCTGGCATTGAATTTAAACAAATCAATATAATAGGAAAAATTACAAAAATGATCTGACAGTGGTGGATCAGAAAAGGGAGGGGAAATTCATGATGACTTACTTGATTGAATTGGTGATTGCTCATTCTTCTCGCCAAGTTAGACCAATTCTTCTCTCTTCGTGGGATTGTGTATTCAGTTATATGGGTATAGATAAAATGAGACTCCGCCAAACATCAACCTTTAAAACCAAATACAAACACGTTTTACTTGAGACCCCACAAAAGAAAACACACTTTCATTCATCTCTTTTGGCCTTGGTCGTCAACAATTCTGATTATGGAAGTTACTTCTACGAACTGAAAGTTCCTGAAAGTTGATGAAGAGGCAAAAGGCTAAGAAAGACATAAGAAAACATTAAAAAGTGACTTTATGAGAACGATCCCACAAGTTGCATTTTACTATCCGAAAATTAACCATTCTAAAATTCTTCATGGATTTTTTTTAACATTTGCGAAGGATCTTAAGTGTTACCACAGGGGGTGTTACTATAGGGGTGTTGAAATGAGTGATGAACCCATTTTTGGGCTCATATTTTATTTATATGGATTGTATATGGATAAAAGATTTTTAAAAACCCTAAAACTGGGTCCAAAAATTGAATCTGATTTAAATGGGTCTCAAAATTGAGTAAGAACTTATAATCAATTTTTTATCCATTTAAAATAAACAGAAGCGCAGGGAAGATGACGATCAATTTTCATCACCCTTGTTGGTGACCTAAAGCTTTCGTGACACAAGCAACCGGTCACTCACCACGCTGCTTGCCTTCGTGCCGCCTCCGTCACATCTCTCTTCTCCTCACTTAGGACTAATCTAACTAGTCCAAGGATTACCTGCTAGAGGTGAGCATCAGTCTAGGGTCAACCCTGGGCCAACCCTAGACCAGCCCAACCCTATCGGTTTTGGTCCAATTCCCGAGGAGATTGGGTCGGTCCTTGGTCTTGAAATTCGTGGACCAGCATTGTACGGGTTAATCATCGGTTCTAAGAGTTTAGGGTCAGTCCAACCCGGACCAACCTTGATTATATATATATATATATATGTATATATATCTAATATATTATTTATAATTTGTTTATATAGAGAAAACCCTAAAATAAACAGCGTCAACAACATTAAATAGCTAATTAGTGAGGAGTTGAGGAGTTCAAGTAATTTTACAATATTTTTTAATAACTTAGATCTTTGAATGTCTTTAACGGTGTCAAAGTCATAATTTACTAAGGAGAAAAACATGAGGAGTCATCACGGCATTCAAAATGGCATAAATAGCTCCTCACGGCATCCCCCTCTAATACTCGTTTTCTTCTGTATTATTTATCCTCTTAGTCTTTAATTTGTCAAAATCAAAAGAAACAACTTCTCTACTCGCCTCACTCACTTTGAATCACTCGTGCCACTCGTCGCTTCATGCTCACTTGGCTTGTTGCTCCCTACTCGACGCTCGACGCTCACCCCACTCAACACTCGTCGCTCGCCTCTCTTAGCTGACCTCATTCGTCACTGAACTCATAGAATCGGTCCTGTCCTTGTTTGCCTTTTCAGGGAGTACAAAAAATGAAATAAAAAATTATCAACTAGTTCTGTATTGACCTTGGAACTGGATTAAACCCATTAGATCGGTCCGGTCCTCGATTGCCTTTTTAAATAGTACAAAAAATGAAATAAATAAATTATCGATCGTTCCTGGGTTGACCTTGGAATCGGACTGAACCTAATGAGTTCAGTCTGGTTCTCGGTCTCAAGCTCAATAGAGTTGGTCCTTGATCCCAAGAATTGAGGACAGGCACCGTGTTGATTAATTCTAAGGTTAGGGGTGGATCGATCTAACCTGGACCATGCCCACCCCTATTACTTGCAATGTTTTGGGTTTGGGGCGGAGGGAGAGCATGTGGGTATACCTGCAATTTGGAAGCAGAGGAGTGCAAACAAGAGCAGAGGGAGCTCAGGCCTCATGTTGTCAAGTTCAAGAGGACCCTTGATCAGCAAACCAAAGAAAAAAGAGAGTTCAAATAAAAGGAGATTCTTCACTCCACTCTCTCCACTCTCTTCACATCCTACTGATGAAGTGCTCTTATATAGAGAGGAAAAAACAGAGATCTAGGGGTAGTAGTAGGGCTTTCACTTTGATGGCTCCCCTTCCTCTCCTGCTCTTTTTTTCTTCTTTTTTTCCTGCAGAGGGGTAAATAATGATAGACATAGAAGGTGGAATTTGTGGGGTCTGCTGGTATTAAAAAGTGACCCTCTTTCCATTTCACCTCTATCAACCACTTTTGAGAGGGAGAAACAGTGACAAAAGTGTGGCTCGTGAAGCGAGGATGTCAGAGTTAGTGGTAGAGGTGATCGGGTCCAGGGTGGGTAGGGTTTAAACCTGGACCCTGTACCCGACCCTGTTATAACCGATTCCTCTTTTCTGGACCCTGTACTCAACTATGTTTGTATTGAACCCTATACCCGACCCACCCTGTTTTTCCAATCTGGTTCTAGGGTCAACCCTATTTCCACTAGAACTTGTCTTGCAATCTTCCGATATCTTATACGACTTCGAATTTTATATTAATACGTGAGAAAATAACAAAAATCTCATAATTTGTATTGAAACATTAAGCACTTGTAATAAATAAATACATGAACTTTTTGACTAAACGAAAAATTAAGGATCCACAAGACTAATTATAATAAATAAAATCATAAGACAAAGAATTAGCAACAAACATGGGTCTAATATTAGTCTTATTCCCACAACTACTACATGAAGTTACTCATTTATGCAATCATAACTCCTCCTATAAAAGAGAAATTAGATGAGTCAATCCATGTGATACAATTGGCGACGAACACCGTCCGTCCATCGGATGGTGCGAGAGGGAGCTGGTGAGGGAGGGAAACAAGTGAGGAAGAGGAATGTCCTCCCGTGCGTGTTTAAGAGAGCCAAGAGGAAAAATGTCGTGTGATTGCGGAAGTAAGAATAGAAATCGAGAGAAAAAAAAAGGTTTTGGACCTCTACTTACAAAACTGGTCCGGGAATTGGTTCCAAAACCGGTCTAGGAACGGGTTTCCAGGTAGGTAATCACTTGGAATCTATTCCCGGATCGGTTTAAACCAATTCCGCATTTTGGGAACTGGTTTCAACAGGAACCGGTTCCTAACCCTTTTTTATGGGTGGGCTAGACCGGGTACCGGGTATACCCAGTCCGGTTGCACACCCCTAGTCAGTGGGGGATAGTTGTCTACATCCGAGGACCGAGGCTAAGAAAATGCTGAAAAAGAAAGGAAGGAAGAGGAGGTGATTCCCCTTCGCCTCCGCCCCTCGGTCACGTCTCTCTTCCACGTTGCAGGTAGTCCTTAGACTCACAAATAGATGTGAGAGTGGAGGATGCAGCGATAAATTGGATGAACATGCCAAATGTTAACTTAAGGAGAAAGACGGATGACCTCATCCACAAGTTGCGTTGTACTACGTGAAAACGAATCATTTCAGGAAACTTTCTGGAACACGTGAAAAGAGCCCTACGTTCTACCTACTAAGCTAGAAACTATAATTGCCTTCACGGCAAAGATAACTTGTACAATTGTGATAGATGTGATAACTTGCATAATTGCATCCACAAGTTGGGTTGTATTACGTGAAAACGGATCATTTCAGGAGACTTCATGGAACACGTGGAAAGAGCCTAGCGTAAAAGAGCCCTACGTTCTACCTAACCAGCTAGAAAATATATTGCCTTCGGCAGAGATAACTTATACAATTCTGATAGATGCTGGCCTAATGCTCTAAGATTGGTGCGATCAGAAGCGTTGACAGATTATCAAGTTTCTAGTTGAAAGTTACATATTAAGATTTCACTCATTGCATGTAAAATGTTCTAAGTATTTCAATAAACTGTGAGAAATATATGAACCAGTATTGATCACATTATGTAAGAAAGAATACTAAATAATGTTTGAGCTGGTGCAAGAATGAGCAATATGATGGTCACGAGAGCGGACAAGAAAGCCCAAGGACTAAGGAAATATTCCCTCCTCAGTTTTGCCATCCAGATGTTCCACATCTTGTTACAATACGAAGTCACAATTTTGAAGATCTCGAAGTAATAGAAAGTGGATAAAGTGACGTAGTCATCCATCTTGTTGACCATCTGTGCAACCACCTTGTCATTACTCAAGTAGTTCTTAATAATCCCTACACGGCGGAGCACCTCGACGTTTTTGAGTAGTTTATGAGGCAATTCATGAAGGTCACATAATCCGTAAAGTACCTGATGTCTCCACCTTCATGATGCTGCTCATACGTGATTAGGTTTTGAAATTGTGACTCGGTGTGGTCTTGTACACTCAAGACCCGTTCTTGAATATGATGTCTTCCACGTGTCGCCCTTGCACTGCCTTTCATGAAATTTGTTGCATGTCTAATTCCATTTGCTATTCAAGATGGGGATCATTCACTTCTTTACTTCTTTTGCAGCATCTCATATACAGCCAATTGCATTTGGTTCTGCAGAGTTCCATTTATTGAAGATTATGTTCATTACTTGTTTTCAATTTAATTGTACCACAAATCTTTCAAGTTTTGTAATCTCTACAATTGAAAGCTGACACTAACGGCACACTCAGTGAATTCAATGAAACTAGCGATCCTCCTCAAGGTGGTCAAGAGTTGAAACCCGCGTCCCCATCATCTACTGTAATTCTATGATCCAACCTGATGTGGGTGATGAGCTTGCTTGTCGCTTCATTTGGCATTGTCGTGAGATGATCATCTCCAAAAAGTGTGGAATTTTTTATTTTTTTTTGAAAATTTCCTTCTACAATTACCTCAAAAAATGGATGAAGAAAGTTCTCGTGCAAAAACTTCATATGGGAATATTGGAACAGTTTTATCTACTTGAGAGTTCTGTTTATGGAAATGCTCGAGATAATGTAAAACTTGTGCATACACATGTACACATATACTTGAATACAAATTCCTCTTGTTCTTTTGTTTTATTGACATTCATATAGTCCGATAAATGTAAATATGACATGAGTGCTAAACAAACTGTCCATATTGCATTCAAAGGTCACTATGTATGAATTTTGCATCGTCCCACCATGTGGTACTTAAGGATCGATAACTATAAACAAGAAGAAAGTTGGGTAAAATAAAACTTTGTGATTGGGCCATACACCATCACATAATTCAATTCTTTTACCATTTCCCCTGCACATATTACTTTATCGTTTACATTAATTAGATAAAAAAGCTTAATTGTCCGTCATTGATGTTTTTGAAAAATTAAAATGGATTCATGCAATGTATGAAGAGGTTATTAGTAATTTTAATTATATATGTTTGGCAAACATGTAATTATTAATAATAAATGTGGACTGATAAAAAGTGCAATCGTCGAGAAAAGGGAATACTATCGAAGTTAAAAGGTTTTTAAGATAAGAAAGGGAATAAGATCAAATAATGAAAAAGTTAAAGGTTTGTAAGATAGAAACCGCGAACTTGTACAATTTAGATAAGAAGTTTAAGTTTTCCACTTATCTAACTTTCATGTTCTTTGAAAAGATAAAACGAATTCAGCTATACGAGTACATATGTAGGAAGTTAACATCCCATTTTCCTATTTACTCCATATATATTCGATTTTTATTTTTTTTACAAATAGAAGTTTTGCGATTTAATCTTCGGGAACTAAAGGAATATTCACAAAACAGAGTCGATGATGTGGAATTAATCGACTCATTGAGTGATCAATCAAAACTATTTTGACCCACCGAATCAAATAGCTCTTCCGTTTTAACGATGGAGTTCTAGAATTCTTGATAAGATCTCCATTGGACGGTTTGACTTTGGTGCAAGAGCTCTGTTATCAATGTATTAATTATCTAGACCAAGCTTTCTATATTTATATGTTGTAGGTAAAAGCTCTTTAATTTCGCCTTTGTCCACCCAAGCCACTCTCCCCAGTTGGTATGGTCATTAAGCTGGTGACATTTTCCATCTTTTGGAGCCTGGTTCTTCCCATTTGTCACGACGTATCATGATTAGGTTACTTTGTCGTATATTTAGTATGTGAATCTTATTCTGTTCTGAATTGTTATTCAATTAGCATGAAATATTTCCATTTGCGCTCGGTGCTAGAATAAAACATGGCGCATTGAGTTCGATATTGAACTTCCTTTTTGACATTTTTTTTATAGGATTAAAATGATTCATCAACTTCAATATCTATAATAATTAAATGTAATGATAAGTGCAGTAAAAATTTTAAAACTTGTCGTGAAAGTGCAATCAGGTCCTAAAGAATTTTAAACTGTGCAATGAAAATTTAAAATTTGTTAAATTAATGCAACCAAATCTTTTTGTTTACTCCGTCCAATTTAGTTAATGAAGAAAAGCTAATCTTTTATTGTTTTTTGAAGAGAGAGGCAATGATGCGGTTGCCATGTCAACCATTTTAGGAAAAAATATTCAAGTAAATTAAAAGGATAAAATTGATCTCAAGATTTTAGAAAAATAAAAATCTGAAAAAAAAAATTAGAGAAAGACGAAGAATCAAATAGAGGAAAAGCCGAAGTCCAGAGGATAGTGGTCGCTCCAGTTGAGGCGATGGCGTTGTGGCGGCCACCCTTACACCGGCGAGGGGCCGGCATCCCCTCTTCGGCTTAGCCAAAGCCAACGTGGCCCTTGCCACCACCTTCACGTGCTGGAAAAAGAAAATAGCCCGTGCGCGCGCGCATGTAGTGAGCGAGCTAGGCGAGGTGTCATCTGCGGCCCCGGCACTAGCGACCCTCGCCCGTCCAATAACGATGGCAGCAATCTTAGCCCAGACCTACAGCGTCTGCAGCAAGAAGACAATCCTCACCCTGATTTGAGGCAAGGGCCACAACCCATGTCGTCAAACAAGATTGAAGAGGGGGGTGGCGCTCAACCAATTGAGAAAAATGGTTGGTTCCCGAACAATTCTGAGCTCGATGTGGGGATCGAAATTAGATATGACTATGATGTATTCTATGCCTCGAAGATGTTTTTGTGAAATTTTATGAAACCACTGTCAATTGTCGCTATCAACTATTTTAAAAGCAGTTTTTAAAACAATTGATATTGATCCTACAAAATCTCACAGTTTTAAAATTAGAACAGGAGGAGGCGGATCATGTGTAGAATAAAAAGGGCTTCACTTTAGATCTATTTAATATTTTCAATTGCATTTTTCATGTACTTTGAATTTGTTATTGTCCTATGATGGTTTAGTGAGCTCAAATCCTTATAAAAAATCGAGACTTATGAACTACATTCATACTTCGCAAGGACTGTCATGTTTGATTCGAAGACCGAAAGCAATCTACTTCAGTGGCCGGTGGAATAAGTAGTGAGCTTGAGAATCGGGAGCAAACAGTCCTGCGAAAATCTTGAAATGAAGTTTTTCCTTCTAACTTTTTTTATTTGTATTTTAAAATACCTAAAGTTACAACTACATTAGTATCTTTCTTTAAAAAGAAAACAGGCAAACAGTTTGGATAAAGCTAACAGATGACCTAAATTAATACAATTTAATAAATTTTAGGATTTAATTATATTTTTTAAAAAAATTTTAAGGACTCAATCGTACTTACACAACAAGTTAGTGCACTTATCATTTTATCGAGTTAGTTACTCCTATTAAGCCTATACCCAGTATGCAAATAAGACTCATGTATAAGGAGGAGGATGATATTATTATTATTATGCATTAATGATGTCTACTAGATGGAAATTATTGAGGTATTGCTAGAAAATATTATTGGGGTATTGCTAGAAAATACCACCTTTCAATAGAATATATTATACTGTATTTTTCCTATATCTAATCCAATAGGACAAACATAGAGTAATTTAAAAAAAAAAAAATTCGAATTTTCATTTCCAAACTTCTTCACCTTTTTTTTTTTTCCTTACCAAAAAAAAAAAAAAAAACTTCTTAACCTTTTTTTAATTATTTTTTACATATTTTCTTGATGTATAAACATTCTATGCTTTATTTGTTTTACTTGAAATCTGAGCAAGAAGAAGTCTACTCATCATGTTCATTTTGAAATCATTTTACGTAAACTTGGGAAAATTCTTGCACATTTCTCATTAGCAGAACCAAAGATCATGTCATTTACATATGTTTGCACAAACAAAATATTTCATCCTTCTTCTTTATTAACAAAGTTGTGTTTATTTTACTTGTTTCAAAACTGTTGTAAATTAGAAAACTTCATAATCTCTCGTACCAAGTATGGAGCTTGCTTGAGACCATGTAAAGCTTTTTAAAACTTGTAAGCACAATTTTATCATCTAGGATCTTCAAAGCCTAGTGATTGCTCTACATAGAACTTTATATTTAATAAAACAATTTAGATAGATACTATCACATTCATTTGAAATAAGATGGAATCATAATAACATGTCTAGCAAATAATAGATGTAAATCACCCAATGAGTACACCTCTCATCATAATTTATCACTTCTTCTTGAAAATATCCTTGCAAAACAAGTTTAGCTTTATTTTGTACGACTTTACCTTTCTTGAGGTTAGTTTGATGTATACGAAACATGTCAGAAAAGGTTTCTAAGGTGAAATGAAAACTATGTGAATGCAAAAAATATATTCCTTTCTTCTCTCCTTAGTAAATTGGCATAAGTAATTACACCAATTTGCACCGGTGGATAGGGTATGGATTCATGGCATGAGGAATCCGCGCCCCATGTCGCCTCACCCCGGACATGGCAAATTTCCTTGTGAAAAATGCCTAGCATAGGAGAAAATGATAAAGACTACTATCATTTTGATTAATGGAGAAATCCTATCCACATTATATTACTAACCTCGTGTTTAGAAAAACCCTACGTAGTCCACTCAAACTAAAGATTATATTACATGAAAAATGTCGTTATATTAAGTTGAGAATTGGAATTATCCAACATTTTACAAAAATGTTATGTAGTTAATCATCCCCTTAAGCTGAAGATTCATGTTTAATGGTTCTCGATCAGCTTTCGCGCACCATGACTAGTGCACCTCCTCCTATAATTTTAAGGTCGCCCTCAATCACATCGACTCAGTGCATAAGATTTTCTTTGGGAGTTCTCCTAACAAGGTCCAAATCTAACATCACAAGAAGAGGAGACTTCTTTGCCATCTGACTTAACACCTTACTGGTTCATTCCTGTTCTATTTACTTAAAAAGCTTTATTTTTTACTGGCATTTAACTCAAGAAAAGATAATTTACCAGGGTTTGTCAATCATCGATGTTCAATTTCCATTATATGTGTGGTCTATTTATTGCAAGTGACTAGTATGGTAATTATCTGAATTGATCTTCACTTTTTAATTAATCTAAATCTAGCAATTTACAAATGTTGAACTTTTTTTTTTTTTAAATTCGAAACTTTTAGAATAGTTAAATGTTGGCACGTAAATTCACGTGCAAATTTTCATAACATTTATAATATAATAAATTTTAGCAAAGAAAGTAAAAAAGAAGTACTTTTTTCCAAGCCGACGATGCGAGTAGCTGGCGTTGTCTGTGGCGGAGCAGCGGAGGCACCGGGCCAAGCGTCCAGCGCTATGCACAGCGAGGGGCCTTGCACTCCTGACCCCCTCTCTCTGAAACCTCATATCTCTCTTGCTTAGCCCCTCTTTTTCAGATCTTGGTTTCCCTCAACTCTCGTTCTCCCAGATCTCTCTCAGATCCAGAACCCCCTCCCTCGCTCAGATTTGACCCTCCCTCTGCGGCCGACCTATCCTCCTTTGATTTCCAGCTTGCTTGCTCTCGGTCCTCCCCTGATGTCTCTCGGGAGAGGTCCTTGAAGCTAGCTGCCTTCGATCTCTCTCCGCTCGTGTCGTTGGCCTTCCATAGGTAGCTCTATTTATAGGCGGAGGAGTGCCAGTCGACGGAGCTTCGGCCGGCAGTTCTTGGTACGCCAACTGGTCTTGGTGCGGCTGGACCGGCGTTGCCTCAGCCGCCTACTTGAGTGCTCTGCTTTGCATTGAAGGCATGTCCCCATCTGCTGCACCATACGTAACCGTCTCCTCCTCCGCTCAGCCTCGCGCACGTCCGGCTTCCTTGCACGTGTTGCAGAGACAGAGGAGGAAGAAGACAAGGAGGAGGGGGGCCGGGCAAAGGGAAAAAGGGAGTGGGCCAAAATATATGAATGGATGAAATACATGAATGAATATTCATTATATTCATCTTATCTAATGTACTTATTATGGTACATTTGTATCATACTTTCTAAGTAAATCTCCCTATACAATGAACGTTCATCTCCCTTATCTAGTACATGTATCATTCGATACATTGATATTAATGATAAGTACATTCTTGTTCTCCTATAAATAGGAGTTTAGTTTTGATGTACAATCACAACAATCATCAGAATAAACAGTCACTAAAATAAAACTCTCTTCTCTAACTTTCTCTACGATCTCTAGTGTCCCATTTTCTCTACTTAATCTCTCTATTCTCTCTATTATATATTTGCAACGCAATATTTTACAACACGTTATCAGCACGAAGATCTACCAACTGAGTAAGTAATTTTTGCAAGCACGAAGATCTACCGTGAGTAAGTAATGTTTGCAAGGTGGGTATTCATTTTATTAATCATCTTATACTTCATCTTCTTCTATCAATTCTTCATTTTTATTTTTCTTGGCCTAAAGCCAAATTTCAAATCTAAAAGTGTCCTTCTGCTCCTGAAGTAGCGGTGGATATATAGAAATCCTTTTAATTAATTTAAGGATTTACTTTTGCAAGGATTATGGCAAATATTGAAAAGCCCAAATTCCACATCCTGGAAGTGAGTGGAAAGAATTATCTATCCTGGTGCCTTGACATGGAAATGCATCTCCAAGGGCAAGGCCTCGCTAATACAATCATGGAGGATGGAACCTCAAATGAAAAGGATAAAGCAAATGCGATGATCTTTATTCGCCGTCATTTGCATGAGAGCCTGCAGACTCAATATTTATCCGTGCGAGACCCTCATATCTTGTGGAGGAGGTTGAAGGATAGGTATGATCATACCAAAACTGTTATCCTCCCTCAAGCACAATATGACTGGCAAAATCTCAAACTGCAAGATTTTAAATCAGTGTCTGACTATAATTCTGCTTTATTTGATATTGTTTCTCGGCTTGAGTTATGCGGTATCAAACTCGCTGATGCAGAATTGTTAGAGAAAACTTTCTCTACCTTCCATGCTTCAAATATTGTATTGCAACAGTAATACCGGCAGTGTCAGTTTGCCATATACTCTGAATTAATTTCTGTGCTTCTTACTGCCGAGCAAACTAATGAATTGCTGCTCAAAAATCATGATCTTAGACCTGCTGGCTCAAAAGCATTGCCTGAAGCACATGCTATCTTTGAGAAAAATACTGGCCATTTTAAGGGCTATAAGCGCAGGCAAGAATATAATCCTAGAAGGGATGGCAAGAAATTTAACCGCCCTAGGAAATCAAATTTTGGCCTGAATCATGGCAAAGAAAAGAAGCCAAAGAATGTGATAAATGAAAGTCTTTGTCATCGATGTGGCATGACTAGGCATTGGTCACGTACCTGTCGTACGCGAAAACATTTTGTTGACCTATACTAGGCATCTTTGAAGAATACGGGCAAGCGTGGTGAATCTCATACCATTGAAATCAATCCTACTGCCATAACCACTGTTGAGGCCAACAATATCTCCGTTGGTGGGACTCCTCTTGCTCCTGAAGTAGCAAATGCATCATTGGATGTCTCTGATTTCTTTGAGGACCTCTGATTACTTTGATGAATCAGATTGGTGGTTTATGTTGTTTCGCTTTAAATGTATTAATTTTTATTGTTCTTTATGAAATGCTTATGAGCCTTATATAATATTTCTTTTTGAAATTTTATTCGACTATATAACTAATATACAACTTTTATGATACTTGACACCTGAAGTTGTCAATATAAATGCAAATGAAAAATACCGAGAAAAAGGAAGATGTTTGTTTGCTTGATAGTGCAACAACACATACTATATTTCGTAGTAGACACTTTTTCTCGAGTATGACATTGCGGAAGGCACAAATCCATACAATATCAGGTCCTGTTCAAATTATTGATGGTTTTGGGAATGCCACAATTATTTTGCCAAATGGCACAATCCTCCATACTGAGAATGCGTTTCTAAGAATTAAATCAAAGAGGAATCTGCTCAGTTTCAAAGATGTACGCCATAATGGGTACCATATTGAGACTATTTATGAGCAAGATAAGGAATACATTGGTATTTCCTCTTATAAGATGGGCCTGAAGACCATCCATGAGAAGCTAGAAGCTTCTTCTATGGGTTTGTATTGTGTCATGATTAAGACTATTGAAACCTACGCCACCACATCCTAGATATTGGTAAGCCCTTATCAGTTTGGACTGTGACATGATCGCCTTGGTCATCCTGGCGCTTCAATGATGCGTATGATAATTCAAAATACAAAAGGGCACCCTTTAAAAGATATAAAGGTATTGTTGTCCAAAGATTATAATTGTGAGGCTTGCTCACAAGGAAAGCTCATTATCAAACTTTCTATAACAAAGGTTAATCTTGAATCTCCTTTATTCTTGCAAAGAATTCAGGGTGATATTTGTGGACCAATACAACCACCAAGTGGACCATTTCGATATTTTATGGTATTAGTGAACGCATCCTGTAGATGGTCCCATGTTTGCCTATTATCTACGCGCAATGTCGCATTTGCACGTTTACTTGCGCAGATTATAAAGCTCCGAGCACAATTCCCTGATTATCCAATTAAGAGCATAAGGATGGATAATGCTGGTGAATTTACATCAAAGAGTTTTGATACATATTGTGCTTCACTCGGAATCGAGGTTGAGCACTCGGTTGCATATGTTCATACTCAAAATAGATTGGAAACGTATCCAAATCATTGCCCGCACTCTACTATTGAGAACGAATCTCAACGATACAGCATGGGGTCATGCAGTTTTGCATGCGGCAGCTCTAATAAGATTACGCCCCACTGCTAATCTTTTACAATCTCCCCTTCAAATGGTCCTTGGTTATGAACCAGATGTTTCACATCTACGCACATTTGGTTGTGCAGTGCAGGTGCCTGTAGCACCGCCAAAAAGGACGAAAATGGGTCCCCAACGCCGTTTGGGCATTTATGTTGGGTTTAATTCACCATATATCATTAGGTTCTTGGAACCAACTACTGGTGATCTTTTTTACCCCAGTTTGCAGATTGTCATTTCGATGAGACTAGGTTTCCATCAATTGGGATACCTACAACTTCCATGACTGCAAAACAAAAACCAGTTAAGGTTTTCTCCTAGAATGAGAAAAATTTATCTCAATTAGACCCAAGGACCCCTGAATGTGAAAACGAGGTGCAGCGCATAATCCATTTACAGGCTATGGCCAATAGACTTCCTGATGCATTTAATGATGCTACTAAGGTAACGAAGTCTCATATTCCAGCTGCAAATGCTCTAGCTAGGATAGTTGTTCCCGAAGAACAAGCTAAAATGGATCAAAATCCCCCGCACTTGAAGCGTGGTAGACCAATAAGATCAAAAGATACTGCTCCTCGAAAACGAAGGGGAAAGAATCAAGAATCCGCTCCAGAAGAGCTTGGCGTTATGCTTGCTCCTGAAGAGCTTATTGCCCCTGAAGAGGCGCAAACCCATGAAAGGAACATCAATCCCGAGAATACTGAGAATTCCATTACATATTATAATGAAATTTGGGATCGAAATGAAATCATCATTGATGATGCTTTTGCATTCTCAGTTGCTCATAAAATTATAGATGATGATTGTGAGCCGCAATCTATTATTGAATGTCGTCAAAGACAAGATTGGCCTAAGTGGGAGGAAGCAATTAAGGCTGAATTAGCTTCCCTAACTAAACGAGAGATTTTTGGACCTGTAACTCGTATCCCCGATAATGTAAAGCCCGTTGGATATAAATGGGTATTTATCCGAAAACGAAATGAGAAAAATGAGGTTGTCAGGTATAAAGCCCGACTCGTTGCCCAAGGATTCTCCCAGAGACCTGGGATTGATTATAATGAGACATATTCACCTGTGATGGATATGATTACATTTTGTTTTCTCATTAGCCTAGCAATCTTTGAAAGATTGGAAATGCGTCTTATGGATGTTGTGACTACATATTTATATGGCTCATTAGATTCTGATATTTATATGAAAATTCCCGAGGGATTCAAAATGCCTGAAGCATGCACTCCCCGCAATTTATTCTCAATAAAATTGCAAAGATCCTTGTACGATTTAAAGCAATCCAGTCGCATGTGGTATCAACGCCTAAGTGAGTACCTAATTAAGGAAAGGTACAAGAATGATCCTATCTGCCCATGCGTGTTTATTAAGAAATCAGAAACCAGATTTGCTATTGTAGCAGTTTATGTCGACGATATAAATTTAATTGGAACTCCAGAAGAGTTAGCTAAAACTGCTGAGTATTTGAAAAGGGAGTTTGAAGTTAAAGATTTGGGTAAAACCAAACTTTGTCTTGGTCTAGAGCTTGAGCATAAAGAAAATGGAATAATCGTCCATCAATCAGCATACGTTGAAAGATTGCTTAAACGCTTAAACGTGGACAAAGCTCACCCATTGAGCACCCCTATGGTTGTAAGGTCTCTAGATCCCCAAAAGGACCCATTTCGTCCTAGAGAATCAAATGAAGAGATACTTGGTCCTAAAGTACCATATCTCAATGCAATTGGGGCTTTAATGTACTTGGCACAATGTACGAGACCAGATATCGCTTTTGCAGTAAATTTATTGGCACGATTTAGTTCTGAGCCAACTCGGAGACATTGGAATGGAATTAAACATATTTTCCGTTATCTCCGAGGAACTATAGATTTGAGATTATATTATTCCAAAGATTCCACTAACTCTAGTTTAGTTGGATATGTTGATGCTAGATATAGATCCGATCCACATAAGGCTCGCTCTCAAACCGGGTATTTATTTTGTTATAACGGCACCGCTATTTCTTGGCGTTCTATTAAGCAATCGCTAGTAGCTACATCTTCCAACCACTCTGAGATTATTGCTTTATATGAAGCTGGAAGAGAGTGTGTTTGGTTAAGATCCGTTATAACGCATATTCATAATTCTTGTTGTTTAATACCGGTTACAAATTCTCCCACTATAATTTATGAAGATAATGCTGCTTGTGTTGCACAAGTCAGGGGAGGATATATCAAAGGTGATAGGACCAAGCATATCCCGCCGAAATTTTTTTATACTCATGAACTCCAAGAAAGTCGACAAATTGATGTTAAACAGATTCGATCTATAAATAATCTGCAGATCTTTTTACCAAATCATTGCCAACATCAACTTTTGAGAAATTAGTATATGGCATTGGTATGCGGCAAGTTCATAAGATGCAAGATTGATTAGCCCCAGAAGTGGCTATATGGCTCAATTGAGGGGGAGATATTATGAACTATACATTGCAGCATTAATATGCGGCGAGTTCACAAGATGCAAGATTGATTAGCCCCTACAGTGGCTATATATGCATTGCACACTTTTTTTCTTTTTGTTCGGTTTTTTTTCCCACGGGGTTTTTCCGGCTTAAAGTTTTTAACGAGGCAATTAATGCATCTATAAATGGGAGAGATTATAACATTTGTGCTCTGCACTCTTTTTTCCTTTTGTTCGGTTTTTGTCCCACTGGGTTTTTCCGACTTAAGGTTTTTAATGAGGCAGTATCATTTGATGCACAATTATAATGAATACAATGAATATTCAAGGGGGAGTGTTATAAAATATATGAATGGATGAAATACATGCATGAATATTCATTATATTCATCTTATCTAATGTACTTATTATGGTACATTTGTATTATACTTTCTAAGTACATCTCCCTATACAATGAACGTTCATCTCTCTTATTTAGTACATGTATCATTTGATACATTAATATTAATGATAAGTACATTCTTGTTCTCCTATAAATAGGAGTTTAGTTTTGATGTACAATCACAACAATCATCAGAATAAACAGTCACTGAAATAAAACTCTCTTCTCTGACTTTCTCTACGATCTCTAGTGTCCCATTTTCTCTACTTAATCTCTCTATTCTCTCTATTATATATTTGCAATGCAATATTTTACAACATTATTCTTATTATTATTGTTATTGTTATTGTTATTGTTATTGTTATTATTTATCCAAAAATAGGGTAAAAAATGAGAGAAAAAAAGAAAACAAACATAATGGATGCAAATAAAAACTAAGACCTAAAATTTTTTAAATATTTAGTCAAAATTTAAGTATCAACATCGCCTTAAATTAAAGACTCAAGTCAAATGATTCCAATTGACTTTCGCGCACCACGACTACTGCACATCCTTGGATGATTTTATGGTCACCCTCTCTCTCATCTTTCTGGTGAATGAGATTTTCTTCCAGGAATGCTCATAACAAGGCCCAATTCTAACATCACAAGAAGAGCAAACTTTTTTTCGATCTAACCCAACATCTTATTGGTTCATTCCTTTTCTATTTACTTACAAAGTCTTACTTTTTTACTGGCATTTAACTCAAGAAAAGATAATTAATTCATTCCAAGCGAATTGTTTGGTAATTATCTAAAACAAGTTTTACTTTTTATTTAATCTAAATCTAGCAATTCACAAAATTTGACCTATTTTTCTCTTAATTTGGAACTTTCAAAACTTTTATGATAGTTAAATGTTGACACGTAACTTCAAATGCAAATTTTTCATAACATTTAGAATATAATAAATTTTAGTAAAAAAAGTAAAAAGAAAACTCTTTGCTCCTCAAAAGAAAACACTTTTATCTAAGAGTAAACAATTTATGTATATTGCTCCTAAAAAGCAAAAGACGCATGGGCAATATACAGGTGGTTTGTTCTTTTGCACGATGCACTGATTGAAGTCCTATGTATTACCATGATTAGCTGAAAATGTTGAAATTGCGGAAGCCTAACGAGGATACACACCCCCACGAGTATGATGAAATTTTTGCCAGGCCCACGTCGCAAAAGCAAGTGTATGAGGTTGTGGCAAAGCCTGTTGTGGAGGTGCGTACGTATGAAAGATTTTGATTGTTGTCTTAAATTTCATATGACCTTGCTTTTGGTAAATATAAGCACTTGGAGAAGCTCTTGACATTTTACAAACTTAATATGCTTCCTTTTCTGATATTTTTATTATCATTATTGGTAGAGATCCTAGTTAGACTGTGCCCTTTAAAACTAGCATTCGTGTTTACCACTTCATTTAAGGACTAGGTCCCATGACCTATCCTAGCTAACATGATTTTGCTTCCTGGATATACTTTAATTTAGAATATCATGAAAATGCCCAAATTAGTACGGTCATAATACATCTACTTCAAATTCATTTTTGACCACAGAAAACCCAAACTAGTATACATACCTATGGCAAATTTATCATTTTTTAATCTTCGTTAAATTTTACTGTCAAATTTCTGAGTCGGATGACATGTGATAGTTGACGGGTATAACAATTTGAGGTTTCATGCTTAGTTTGTCACATGGGTAGTAGTTTTGTAGTTTTTTTGTGATATTATTCCAATTTAACGAAAACTAATGAAGGGTGTATTTGTGACAAATATACCAGTTTGAGATTCTTTATGATCAAAAATTAGTTTTGGGCAAACTCGTCACATATATACTAATTTGAAGTTTTTTACGGTCGAAAATTAATTTTTGATAAATTTATCACAAACGTATTAATTTGATGGTCTTCGTGATATTAACACCTAATTTTATGGCACTTTACTCCATCCTGAAATTTTTTACCATTTTATAATATTTTCATAGTTTTTTGGAAATGTACCTTCGCCCAGCACCAACTAGACATGAAAGCTTGATAAAGAGTGAAGTGTTGTTGTTAGCCGTAGGGATGCGCAAGAAGAAATCGTCCAAATCAGAACTGCGCTGGACCGATCTTCGGTTCCTAAAAACTTGAATGAGTGGACACTGGTCAGGTTTCTTATTTCAGATGCGGAACCACCCATTTAATTTTTTGTGAATTTATTTGGTCTTATTAATTTGACAGGAGAAATATGCATCCAGTTGTAAAATTTCTAATGGGTGGCTCCAAAGAGAAACTGCTTTTCTGTTGGGTAAGCAGCTTCCAAATGGAGCTTGTTTTCTCTATGTCAGTGTCCGTCTTGTCTTTGTGCTCATATTGCATGGATGGAGACTGACTGTAGAACATTAAGAAAGTGTAAGGGCAATTTTACAGTTTCCTCATCAATTTGGTGTAAGATTGATCTCCGAAGCATAATGGGCCGAAGAGCCTTGAGTGTAGGATCAACCTCTTTAATTTCAGCTAAAGAGCATGAAAAGTTTGTCTTTGTTTGTTTCTATTATGGAATTCTGCGACCTCCTTTTCTTCAAGTCGAATAAATATCTAGTATTTGTGCTCATCTTGCATGGATGGAGACCGACTGCAGAACATTAAGAAAGAGCAAGGGCAGTTTTACAGTTCCTCATTAGTTTGGTGTAAGATTGATCTCTGAAGCATAATGGGCCAAAGAGCCTTGAGTGTAGGACCAGCCTCTTTAATTTCAGCGAAAGAGTGGGGAAAATTTGTCTTCGTTTGCTTCTATTACGGAATACTGCGGCCTCCTTTTCTTCAGATGGAATGAATAGCTGGTATTTGTTCTCCAACAGATTATATTCGCTTGAGGCTTCAAGTTGTCCAGTGAGGGTACTCAACTAATTAATATACTATGTCGAATAGTATATTATATGAATAACTTTTTCCTTTCAACTTTGTGATTGCATCGCTTCTTCCTGAATATATATATCCTTGGAAGCCATATTTTACCCTGCTTGTTTAAACTTTATGATACTTGAAGTCTTTCACATTACCAAGAATCCTTAACATCCTTGGTTAAGTTGAAAATTAGCTTTGTACCCATGATATGCCCCCCTTTCCATTTTTGTAGTTTTCCTTAGATCCTTGGTTTAATTACACTAATATTTTGCTTACAGTGCCCAATTGGTAAAAGCATATACATAAACCACTATGAGTAACTGTTTCTTTAGTAGCTATTCATTTTGATAGCTTAGTTGGACCACAGTGGTGCTGTTTTGGGCTTTCTCTTGGTTGATTTAGTCGAATTGGACAAAGTTTTAGGATTCCTTGTTCGTGTTTTTATCTCTCTCGGTTCCTCGCCAAATCCGCAATTGTTGACCAAGATTGATCCAAATGAAGCTTTGCTTCAACTTAGTTGGGTGATTACGAGTTCTAATTGTTCTAAATCCATTGTTGTTTATATTGTCTGTTGTTTTTTTCTGATTCTGTTCAACCCACTTTCTGGTGTTTTTCTTGCTCTTTGGTTATGCCCTTACAAGGGTGAGTGCCTTTTTGCCTCGTCAAGATTCCTGTGAAGAGTTTTTGGTTTGTGATTAGTATTTTATTACCCATCAATAGTGTGTTTCGTACCTTTACAAGTTGTGGTTCTTCTTCTTACATGCTCATCGGAAGAGATGGATTATATTTTGCATTGACAACCAAAACAAAAAACACCAAATAGAAAAACAAATGCCAAAAGCGGCAAGGGAGGAAATGTCCTCTCGGTTGGATATGAATGAAGATTCAACTAACTTCTATGAGCATGCTTATCACATGAGAAATGCCACGTGGGGTTACTGTACATATTTCATGTACATGTTTTCTTTTAAGACTTATTGGACCCGCTAACTTGTGGCTAACCCGTGATGGATGTACTATCTGCTGATCACGTGATATTGTTGTGTCATTGGGTGCATTGTGCTTGGTTTGGTAGGAAAGAGAGATGTGTTGTGCCATTTGGAAAATGTTTTTAAAAGGTTGAATGCTTGGTGGATGTACTATTTATTGAGTCTGTGTTTTAGAGACTTTAAGCTAATTCTAGTTTTGTTATTAAATGCATGAAATCAAATGTGCAGAGAAAGGAGGTGAATCAACTTACCTCCTTGCTAATTGCATATTGTGTTGACTGACATGAATGAATGTGCTTTAGACTATCCTAATAGGAATTATACCTGCGTTTCTGTTATTAAATGTTGGTTGATTTCTATAAGAATTTAATGTTGTTCCGATAAGGCTTCCCATGGAACAATTGCTTCCCTCACTTGGGCTGTTTTAGACAAATTTATCAGCAAAATAAGGCTGATGTTATGAAGCTCATTGGTTTGCTGTTTTCTTACAGAGTAGCATGGCCTTTCTCTATTAATGCAAGTATAGCTGATCGGGAGACAATCCAAAGGCTGATTTTGTTTTTGGGAGTGTCCATCCTGATTCAGAGATTGCTGATAATATCATTTGGAGAGCTTCTCCTACTATTGATGTGGATTCCATCAAATCGTTCAGAGATACGAAGCTGCTGCGTGTTCTTTTTGGTTGTAGTCCAAGTTTAATTGCAACTCTTTTTTTAGGTCAAGCATGGTCAGAGAACCGGCTGGATATTTTTGTGGGAAGAAGAGACTTCGTAGGGTGATCCTTCCATGTCTGTTGTAATCATCTAAGTTGGTTGTTGGTTGTACCTCTTTTCTCTTATCTTTTTGAACCATATACCAACTTGGTTGCTAATGTCCTGTCGGTTTCCTTTGTAATCATCTAGTTCCAAATGAAGAGAGATTTGTGGACCTCATTTAAAGCATAAATAATTTTCACTATCTTTCTTTAAGCACATGTGGTTTGTCCTCATTGGAAAACCAAGATAATACTATTGGCTATAGAACACAAGTAGATGGTTCAAGGGAAATATATAAACCAGCATTGATCACATTTAACTTTACTTCGTGTAAGAAATAATAGTAAATACTGTTTGTGCTGCTGTGAGAAGGAGCAACACAATGGCCGCGAGAACAGACAAGAAAGCCCAAGGACTATGGAAATATTCCCTCCTTAGTTTTGCCATCCAGACATTTCTCCTCTCGTCACAATGCGCATTCACCTTTTCGAAGATCTTGGAGTAATAGGAATTGGATACAGTGACGTAGTCACCCATCCTGTTGAACATGTGCGCAATGACCTCGTCGTCACCCAAATAGTTCGTAATAATCTTTGCGTGGCGAAGCACCTCGACGTCTTTTGAAGAGTTTATGAGGCAATCTATGAAGTCAACGTAATCTGTATAGTAGTTGATGTCTCTCTCTCGACGATGCTGCTCGTATGCGACCAGATTTCGAAATTTTGATTCGGTGTGGTCTTCTACTTTTAAGACCGGTATCTCCAGTGTCCCATTCTCGAATTTGATGTCGCTCAGTTTGCCCCCTTGCACAGCCCTAAACCTGACTCCTGACTCCCTCAGCTCTGTCGCCGAGAATTTAACTGGTGTGCAATTTGGCTGAAGCGTTTCAGGCAAGCCAGAAGTGTGCCACGTGTGATATAGATGCAGAAGATGCTTCGTCTTCTCGCCAATCGTCCAATTTTCTACGAGGACTCCGAAGTACACCTTGGCCTGAAAGCCGAACTCCCCCGTGTCTTCCGGATCTTTAGTCAGGTCATATAGCTTGCTCAAGACGAAAAGTGGGAGCTGGTTCTCTAGCAGCAGTAAATCGCGCCTAATGCTGTTTTGAATCCCCCATTCATGCATAGGCGAGTCGTCTATGTTGTTTTGAATCCCAAATATGCCTTCAAGAATCCCCCTTATAATGTACCCACGGAACAACTCAATGATGAAACAGCCATCAATGAGCATCATCGCAAGAAACTTTTCTTGGGAGAGGTCGATGGTGTCCGCATAGCAATTACGCGCCTGCTGTTCCAGTTCCCTGAGAGTTGGCATATACCTATCGATGCTCTCCTCCTTTCTCCTCTTAAGCAATTGCTTCAGGCATCGCAGTTTTTGCACCTCCATGAATTTGAACTTGTCATTTCCATGGTGATAAGGGCCGATGGTTAGAATCTCTGGGTCATAGGCTTTCTCATTGACTTCACGCAGTTGATGACGAACCCTAAATATACTATGCTCTGACGAAGTGGGAGGCACACTGCAAAGCATACTCTCGATGTGGATTGAGACGTGATCTTGCACCATGGAACGGTCATAGATCCCAGCATGATGTATTGGCTACAACATAATTAATGTGAGTAAAGCAAGATGATGGTTTTTTACGTTCTCAAAATGGTTCTTCATGTGCTTCCCTTTCATTAAGGGCTACTTACGAAAAATGTCCTTGTACATACTCTTGCCAGTTTTTTATTTTGGTCATCATACTATTTTTTGGGAAACATATGACCCTTAGGAGGGGGGTGCCCACCTCAAAAGAGAAAAAAAAAACTAATTTCCGAATAAATTTTCAGGACTAATTCTGCATTTCCGTGCGATTATTAATGGAAAATGCTAACTCAGCACCGGAGTTGAACATGTGGAGCAGGCATCGAATTTAAACAAATCAATATATTAGGAAAAATTACAAAAAAGATCTAACAGTGGAGAATCAGAAAAGAGAAGGGAAATTCACGATGACTTACTTGAAATAAAGAGAAGTCGAAGTTCGAAACTGAATGATGAATAGATTTGGCCACGGAAATGCTTGAATGTAGTAATTTTTACTGATAACTAACAAAATGGGAAAATGTTTTCCTTATTTTGAAAAGTGAAAAATATTTTTCCTTATTTTAAAAGACTTTTTCCTGTTTATGGAAAATATTTTCTCTAATTAATTTATTTTCTGTGAAATGAATGCAGAAAAATTCGAAAGATAATTTTTTCGAAGTTATTTTTCACGAATTAAATGGAGCGTAAAAGTAGAGAAGACTTAAGAAGACTTAGGAAAACGTCGAATTGACTCAGTCAATCAACTTCGTAAGTCTTTCCACAGGAAAACGTCGAATTGACTCAGTCAATCAACTTCGTAAGTCTTTCCACAGGTCGCATTAGTAATTAATGTAGTCCATTTTTGTGTGCTGAGCTTTTTAGGGGCGCAATTTTCACGTGAACAAAAGTCATTTTGGAGAAGCACTATCATTTCAAATAATAAAAATAAAAAATACGTCGGTTATAAGATTTTGCACGTGGTGATTGTATGAACGTAGTGAGAGGTATACATAAGGCATATAGAGAGGCCAGATTGGCAAAATGGATAACGCGTTAACACTAGGGATAAGCGATTCCAAAATCTTTATAGATTTTATCTGGAATCTGGAACTTGGAACCTACCATTGGATATAGTTTCCTCATATTTTTAGAATCTAAAACCTACTTGTCAGAATTTGGAACTTGGAACCTACCCTATTATAAGTTTTAGGGTTGGTTCCAGGTTCTAACAAATTCTTTCTTTTTTCTTCCTTTTTTTTAGTTAAGCAAAATGAAAATGAACACAACAAGGTACCATTAGCAACACCATGCTTATATACAAACCCACAATAGATGCACTTCACTTGATATGTTTTTTCATTCTCATATTTGATTCTCGCATAATGATTCCAACAATCGAATATATATTTTTTATCACGAGGAGGAAAATGAGAACTAAGTACCTCATTTGTCACACTCGTGGTAGAAGATGGCTTTTCTTCACTTTCATTGTTCAATAATTCCAATTCCGTGATCGAAGTCGACTCCTCAAATTCATCCACCTTCGTTGACATGTTATCTTGATATGTCAACTTCACATATACATAACAACATTAGAAATTTCAAAACAAAAATCAAACATTTACAGGACTAATTCTGCATTTCCGTGCGATTATTAATGGAAAATGCTAACTCAGCACTGGAGTTGAACATGTGGAGCTGGCATCGAATTTAAACAAATCAATATATTAGGAAAAATTACAAAAATGATCTAACAGTGGAGGATTAGAAAAGGGAAGGGAAATTCATGATGACTTACTTGAAATAAAGAGAAGTCGAAGTTCGAAACTGAATGATGAATAGATTTGGCCACGGAAATGCTTGAATGTAGTAATTTTTACTAATAACTAGCAAAATAGGAAAATGTTTTCCTTATTTTGAAAAATGAAAAATATTTTCCCTTATTTTAAAAGACTTTTTCCTGTTTATGGAAAATATTTTCCTTAACCAGCTTATTTTTTGTGAAATGAATGCAGAAAAATTCGAAAAACAATTTTTTCGAAGTTATTTTTCACGAATTAAACGAGGCGTAAAAGTAGAGAGCGTAAAAGTAGAGAAGACTAAGAAGACTTAGGAAAACGTCGAATTGACTCAATCAATCAACTTCGTAAGTCTATCCACAAGTCGCATTAGTAATTAATGTAGTCCATTTTTGTGTGCTGAGCTTTTTAGCGGCGCAATTTTCACGTCAACAAAAGTCATTTTGGAGAAGCACTACCATTTCAAATAATAAAAATAAAAAATACGTCGGTTATAAGATTTTGCACGTGGTGATTCGTATGAACGTAGTGAGAGGTATACATAAGGCATATAGAGAGGCCAGATTGGCAAAACGGATAACGCGTTAACACTAGGGATAAGCAATTCCAAAATCCTTACAGGTTCCACCTGGAATTTGAAACTTGGAACCTACCATTCGATATAGGTTCCTCATTTTTTTAGAATCTGAAACCTACCCGTTAGAATTTGGAACTTGGAATCTACCCTATTATAAGTTCTAGGGTTAGTTCCAGGTTCTAACAAATTCTTTCTTTTTTCTTTTTTTTTTAGTTAAGGAAAATGAAAATGAACGCAACAAGGTACCATTAGCAACACCATGCTTATATACAAACTCATAATAAATGCACTTCACTTGATATGTTTTTCCATTCTCATATTTGATTCTCGCATAATGATTCCAACAATCGAATATATATTTCTTATCACAAGGAGGAAAATGAGAACTAACTACCTCATTTGTCACACTCATGGTAAGAGATGGCTTTTCTTCACTTTCATTGTTCAATAATTCCAATTCCGTGATCGAAGTCGACTCCTCAGATTCATCCACCTCCATTGACATGTTATCTTGATCCGTCAACTTCACATATACATAACAATAATATAATTAGAAATTTCAAAACAAAAATCAAACATTTACAATATAACAAAACAAATTCAAGCCAAGGACAAGAACATAAACAAATTTCTTTCCATTAACAGTCTTTCCTCTTCTCTCATTCTTTAGAAAATCAGCATTGAGCAGAATTAGACAAGAACATAGCCTTATGGATGGCGGCCTAATCACACTAATTGTTGTGTTTATAAAATGCCAAGAGCAGAACATTAAAATGATTTCATCTATGTTTTCTTTTTATGGTTCCCAACACAATGTATGCTTGCTAAAGTAGCAATTATTATGAATCCCATTACTAATGAACTATAGGGATAGGTTACGTGCTGTGAATAACCGCATGGACCCTTTTCAGAACAAACCATCCAAAGACTCATGTAAAAGTCGAAGGAATATTTAAGTGCAGTTTCAATGAGAAACCTTGCCATTTCAATATACAGTTTTGTATATTTGCACGAATATAAAACACAACTATTGCTCTATCATTCGACATATTCCTCCGAGAGCCACATCTCACTGCTTTTGCCAGAAAAATTCGATCGCTAGATAGCAATAATTAATGCACAAACTCGCCTATCCAACCTCACTATTGACATCCCAAGTGCAGAATAATACGCTAGAACCATAGACAAAGGACACCACCGTCTAATTTTTGGTAAGCCGCAATTCAACAACATCAACCTCTTCAATTCAACTCCTATCTCAATCATGCACCAAACTCTAATCTCTGAATGTAAAAGCTATCTAGCAACAGTTGATCAAACCAAAATGAAGAGGAAATAAACAATCAAATCAAACGACCAAATGACATATAAACAAAACAGGCATAGGATCATTAAAATGATTTTCAACTTTGTTTTCTTTTTATGCATGCAACTCACTGGCTTCCCCATTTTATCTAATATTCATATCCGAATCAAACTAGAACACTAATCTATCTTCAATGAAATTGAAGCACAACGTGCACAGTCCTGAATCAATTACACCTCAGAAACCCATTAATACCCATACATATCACATGAATTGAATACGACAGTCCTGTAAACTCGACAAAACATATTGAAATCGCTTGAAACAAGCAACTAACGCACTGCAAGACACACCACATAGATCGGATCTAAGTACGCAAATTCTATGGCCCGCCCTATCCTGACAGCCGGACGCTACATTCATGCCAGTTTTCACTTTGCTTTCCCCTCTGTCTGCTGCGAAGAGGAGGATATGAAATCAACCAACACCCTTAAACCCAACAACAATCATGTCCGCAGCAAACCAAGAGAAGCCCAGAACTAAGCCCCAATCTGGCAATCACCAACCCAAAACAACATGCGTGCAAACTTCGACAGCTGGATGATGGTCGCTGTAGTGAGAGAGAGAGAAACAGAGGGATTTCACCAAACTCGTTGGGCCTGAGCTGCGGCCGACGACCGCAAACGAAGGGCTCGGCGATGATAGAGAGGAAACAAATGGAGTCGAAGGGCTCAGTGTAGGGCTCAACGTCGTGGAAGGGCTCAACGTCTTGGAATGGAAGACAGATTCGAAATGAGAAGTGGAAAGAAAAGGGAAGTGACTCGGGAAATGGAGGGGAAATAATTTTGGATTTAGGATTCCCGGTCCCGTTCCCTTTTGGTTTTGGTTCCGGTTCCTAACTGGGGACTGAACCGCGAACTGGCGGTTCCAAAAAAACCGGAACTGGGAACCGAATTGAATCCAACGGTTCGATTCTCTGGTTCCCAGTTCTAGCCGAGATCCGTGCTCACAAGTTAACACGACTATATATACACTTCTCATTAGATCATTATACGAGCGCCATACATAACTTTTGACATTTATAATGCTCTTTAGACGATTATTTTACATGTGCTTCCCTTTAATTAAGGGCAACTTACAAAGACTGTCCTCTTAGGATATTTCAATTTTCACTTTTGGTCATCACATTGCGACACATATGATCCTTAAATTAATTTCTAAAATTTAGTAGAAAGAAAACTAATTTCCGAACAAATTTCAGGACGAGTTTCGTATTTTTGTGAGAATATCGACGGAACGCAAACGAAGCACCGGGGTGTGGACATTCAATATAAACAAATGTGGGTATACCTGCAATGTGGAAGCAGAGGAGCGCGAACAGGAGCAGAGGGAGCACAAGCCTCAACGTTGCCGCCGTTGTTGTCAAGCTCAAGAAGACCCCCGATCAGCAAACCAGAGAAAAAAGAAAGTTCAAGGAAAGAAGCTTCTTCACTCCGCTCTCTCCACTCTCTTCACATCCTACTGATGAAGTGCTCTTATATAGAGAGGAAAAAACAGAGTTATGGGGATAGCAGTAGGGGTTTCACTTTAATGGCTCCCCTTATTTTCTGCTCATTTAATGGTAGACGGAGACGGTGGAATTCGTGGGGTCCGCTGATACTAAAAAATGACCCTCCTTCCATTTCACATCTTTCATTCACTTTTGAGGGAGAGAAACAGAGTGACAAAAGTTTGACCCGTGAATCGAGGATGTCAGAGTCAGTGGGGGAAGACAGAGAAGGTGGAATTCGTTGGGTCCGCTCATACTAAAAAGGGCCCGCTTGTTTGTGTTCTTTTTTTTTTGTTCTTAAACAATTTTTCTGTTTTTTTGTTTTAACAAAAAAGAACGAAACGCGTTTGGAAGCGTTTTTTTGTTCCAAATCTATTTTTTTTTCCTAGGAACAAGAAAGAACAGAAACAAGAAATAAAAAAAAAAAAGTTATTTCTTATTTCTAACAAAAACGAAAACACTTTTTCTTTCTCTCTCTTCTCTTTTCTTTTTTTTTTCTTCTTTTTTTCTTCTTTTCTTCTTCTTCTTGCTTTGGCCGATCGCCGGCCTCGGCCATGGCCGGCGACCGGCCGATGAGGGCCGGCGGCCTCGCCTAGCCACGGCGAGGCCGAGCCTCCCGGTGGCCGGGCGAGCTCGGCCTCGCCCGATCTGGGCGAGCCCGAGCTCGCCCGGCCGGCCGCGATCACGCCTTGGCCGGGCGAGCTCGGGCTCGCCCGGATCCGGCGAGGCCGAGCTCGTCCGCCACGGCGAGGCTCGGCCTCGCCGGCCACCCCGGCGACGCCGACTGGCGGTGGCCCTGGCGAGGCCGAGCCTCGCCGGTGGGCGGGCGAGCTCGGCCTCGCCGGATCCGGGCGAGCCCGAGCTCGCCCGGCCAAGGCGAGGCCGAGCCTCGCCCAACCACGACGAGGCTCGGCCTCCCGGGGCGGCGAGCCTCGCCGTGGCCGGGCGAGGCCGTCGGCTGGTCGCCGGCGACGGCCGCCATGCCATGGCCGAGGCCCGACCGGCCAAAGCAAGAAAAAAAAAAAAAATTAAAAGAAAGAAAAAAATTAAAAAATTAAAAGAAATAAAAAAAAAAAAAACATAAATTAACCAAACATGTTTTTGTTCTTTTTTATTTCGAGAACAAGTTTACCAAATGGGCATTTTGTTCAAAAAACTGCTTAATGTAAATAATTTTTTCTATTTCTGTTCCCCTAACACAAAAAGCAACAAAACACAAACAAACACACCCAAAATGACCCTCTTTCCATTTCACCTCCCTCAGTTCAATCACTTTTCAGGGAGAGGAACAGAGTGGCAAAGGTTTGACTCGTGAAATGAGGATGTCAGCGTAAGCGGGGGATCGTTGTCTGCATCCGTGGACCTCTCTCAATCACTTCTCAGGGAGAGGAACAGAGTGGTATTTGACTCGTGAATTGAGGATGTCAGCGTAAGCGGGGGATCCTTGTCTGCATCCGTGGACCGAGGCCAAGAAAATGCTGAAAAAGAAAGGAAGGAAAAGGAGCTGAGTCCCCTTCGCCGCTGCCCCTCGGTCACGTCTCTCTTCCACGTTGCAAGTAGTCCCTGGACTCTCAAGTAGATGTGAGCAGTCACCGTCAAGATGTAGGCACAACATAGAAGAATTGAGAAAAAAATTACCCAATTAGTTCCAAACATGTTATACGAATGTGAATTCAATTTTAAACTTTTAAATTTTGCCAATTTAGTCATAAACTTTCTTTTGAGTTGGCCAATCCTAGTAGGAAATTGTTGACATGGTGATATGCCATGTAGGATGGCCAGCAAAAATTGGAGTCAGTACATTAGCGATTTTTGGTAGCAATTGAGTACAATGACTACATTGAAATTTCGTGCGAAAATTGAAGATTATATTGGAAAAATTATAAAAATTTTAGGACTGAAGTAGCTTCCACACAATGGATTTAACACCAATTGGGTGATTATCTTATCCCTTGATTCAAGGGATGTTCACTGATTTATGAGAATTTAAGTATTCGACCGATAAAGTCAAATTACAGCCTTTGCCGTGGAAGTTTCACTGCATAAGTCTATCAATGGACTAAGATGAAAAATTAGCTGGCATATTAGTTAAGTTAATCTAGGGTTAGCCATTGACTTAATCACCCAATGGCCTTGATGACTACGACAAACATTTAGTATATATTGTATAGTTTGGTCCCTTCGTGTTCCATATGCTGAATTAATAATATAGATGCCAACTGTCCCAACCGGGCGATCGGAATAAAATATTGACTAATGAATGGCAAAAGAAATAAAAAAAAAAAAAGTAGGAGTGGAATAACTCCAACTAAGCAGGAAAATTAATTTTCTGTCCCAATAAATAGCTCGTGCAGAGTCAACTGCTTGAGTAAAAAGCATCGCCAACTAATGACGTAAAGAGACGAGAAAAATCAGATGCAAAGGTCTCAGAAAGACCAAGAAAGAAATGCCAAATATTGACTTCAGGAGAAAGACAGATGAAGTCATCCATAAGTTGCGTTGTACTATGTGAAAACGGAACCATTTCACGAAACTTCATGGAACATGTGAAAAGATTCCCGCGTGAAAGAGCCCCACGTTCTACCAGCCCAGCTAGAAATCATAGTTTCCTTCACGAGGGAGACAATTTTTATAATTGTGATAAATGCAAATATAAAGATGCTGGCCCAATTCTCTAGATTGGTGCAGTCAAACGATGGGTTGAGAGATTATCAAGTTAGGGGTTGAAAGTTCTATATTAAGATTATATCAACTGCGTATAAAATGTTCTAGGTATTTCGATAAATTATGAGAAATATATGACCCAACATTGATCACATTTATTTTTGTTTTATGTAAGAAAGAATACTCAAAAATGTTTGAGCTGCTGCTGCGAAGGAGCAGCATGACGGCTGCGAGAATGGACAAGAAAGCCCAAGCACTAAGGAAATATTCCCTCCTTAGTTTTACCATCCAAACGTTCCACCTCTTGTTACAATACGTATTCACATTTTTTAAGATCTCGGAGTAATAGAAATTGGATAGAGTGATGTGGTCACCCATCTTGTTGACTATCTGCGCAACCACCTCGTCATCACCCAAGTAGTTCTTAATAATCCCTGCACGGTGGAGCACCTTGACGTCCTATGGAGAGTTTATGAGGCAATCCATGAAGGTCACATAATCCATAAAGTACTTAATGTCTCCGCCTTGACAATGCTGCCCATACATGATTAGGTTTTGAAATTGTGATTCAGTGTGCTCCTGTACGCTCAAGACCGCTATCTTAACTTTCCCATTCTTGAATATGATGTCTTTCGTCTGTCACCTTCGCACTGCCTTTCATGAAATTTGTTGCATTTCTAATTCCATTTGTTATTCATCATGGGGATCATTCACTTCTTTACTTCTTTTGAACATCTCATGTACAGCCAATTGCATTTGGTTCTGCAGAGTCCATTTCTTGAAGATTATGTTCATTACTTGTTTTCAATTTAATTATACTATGAATCTTTCAAGTTTTGCAATCTCTACAAATGAAAGCTGACACTAACGGCACACTCGGTGAATTCAATTTGTTCTTGGTTTTCTAATGATGGGAAACTAGCAATCCTCCTCAAGGTGGTCAAGGGTCGGAACCCGCGTCCTCATCATCTACCGTGATTCTATCATCCAAATTGAGGCGGCTGATGAGCTTTGCTTGTCGCTTCGTTTGGCATTGTTGTGATTTGATCATCTCCGAAAGTGCAGATTCTTTTTTTTCTTTTTTTTTTGAAAGTTTCCTTCAACAATTACCTCGAAAAATGGATGAAGAAAGTTCTTGTGCAAAAACTTCATATGGGAATACTGGAACGGAGTTATCTGCTTGAGAGTTCTGATTATGGAAATGCTCAAGGTAATGTAAAACTTGTCCTTACGCATGCACACATATACTTGAATACAAATTCCTCTTGTTCTTCTGTTTTATTGACATTCATGCAGTCACGTAAATGTAAATCTGACATGAATGTTAAACAAACTGTCAATTTTGCATTCAAAGGTCACTATGTATGGATTTTGCATGGTCCCACCGTGTGGTACTTAAGAATTGATAACTATAAACAACAAGAAAGCTGGGTAAAATAAAACTCTGTGATTGGGCCATACCATCACATAATTCAATTCTTTTACCATTTCCCCTGCACATATTACTTTTCGTTTACATTAATTAGATAAAAAAAAAAAAAAGCTTAATTGTCTGTCATTGATGTTTCTTGAAAAATTAAAATGGATTCCTCCATTGTATAAAGAGGTTATTAGTAATTTAATTATATATGTTTGGCACACGTGTAATCATTAATTATAAATGTGGACTGATAAAAAGTGCAAATCGATCGAGAAAAAGGGAATAATATCAAAACAGTAAAGTTAAAAGGTTTTTAAGATAAAAAAAGGGAATAAGATCAAAATAATGAAAAAAGTTAAAGGTTTGTAAGATAGAAACCACGAACTTGTACAGTTATTTAGATAAGAAGTTTAATTTTTCCACTTATCCAACATTCATGTTCTTTAAAAAAGATAAAATGAATTCAACTATCCGTGTATATATGCAGTTAGTTAATAACCCATTTTCCTATTTACTCCATAAATATTTGATTTTTTTTTATATATAGAATTTTTGCGAATTAATCTTTGGGAACTAAAGGAATATTCACAAAACAGAGTCGATGATGTATAATTAATCGACTCATTGAGTGATCAATCAAAACCATTTTGACCCACCAAATCAAATAGCTCTTCCGTTTTAACGATGGAGCTCTAGAATTCTTGATAAAATCTCCCATAGGACTGTTTGACTTTGGTGCAAGAGCTCTGTTATCAATGTATTAATTATCTAGATCAAGCTTTCTATATTTATATGTTGTAGATAAAAGCTCTTTAATTTCGCCTTTGTCCATACAAACCACTTTCCCCAATTAGTATGGTCATTAAGCTAGTGACATTTTCCATCTTTCAGAGACTGGTTCTTCCCATTTGTCACGACATATCATGATTAGGAGCTAAACATACTTTGTCGTATATTTAGTATGTGAATCTTATTTCGTTCTGAATTATTATTCAATTAGCATCGAATATTTCCATTTGCGCTTGGTGCTAGAATAAAAACATGGCGCATTGAGTTGGATATTGATCTACCTTTTAGATATTTTTTCTTAGGATTAAAATGTCTCATCAACTTCAATATTTATAACAATTAAATATTACGATAAGTGCACTAAAAATTTTAAAACTTGTCGCAAAAATGTAATCGGGTCTTAAAATTTTTTAAAATGTACAATGAAAATTCAAAACTTATTAAATTGGTGCAATCAAATCTCTCCGTTTACTCCATCCAATTTAGTTAACAGTAACTCTGCCCATTTAGTTAATAATCTTTTATTGTTTTTTGAAGAGAGAGGCAATGATGTGGTTGCCATGTCAACCATTTTAGGAAAAAACATTAAAGAAAATTAAAAGGATAAAATTGATCTCAAGATTTTAGAAAAATAAAAATCTGAAAAAAAAAATTAGAAAAAGAGGAAGAATCAAATAGAGGAAAAGCCGAAGTCGAGAAAGGACAGCGGTGGCTCCAATTGAGGCGATAGTGTTGTGGCGGGCACCCTTACACTGTTGAGGGGCCGGCATCCCCTCTCCGGACTCAGCCAAAGCCAACGTGTCGCGTGCTGGAAAAAAAAAAAACAACACATGCGCGCGCGTGCGTGTGGTGAGTGAGCCAGGCGAGGTGGCAGCCCTCGCCACTTGCCCTCAAGGTCATCTGCGACCTTGGCACTAGCGACCCTCGCCCCTTCAGTAACGATGGCAGCGATCCCAGCCCAGACCTACAGCGTCTACAGCAAGAAGACAATCCTCACCCGGATACGAGGCAAGGGCCACAACCCATGTCGTCAAAGAAGATTGAAGAGGGGGAGGGGGGTGGTGCTCAACCAATTGAGAAAAACAGTTGGTTCTCGAACAATCTCTGAGATCTATGCTTCGAAGATGTTCTTATGAAATTTTATGGGACCGCTGTCAATTATCGCTATTAACTATTTTAAAAGTAACTTTTAGAACAATTAATAGTGGTCTTATAAAACCTCATAGTTCTAAGACTATAACAGGAGGAGGTGGATCATGCTCAAATCTATTCAATATTTTCACTTGCATTTTTTAATGTGCTTTGAATTTGTTAGTCATATGATGGTTTAAGGTGTGTTTGTTTGTGTTTCTTTTTTCTGTTTATGAACACAAATCTTGTTTTTTTTTTTTTTGTTTCCGGAACAAAAAAGAACAGAAACAAGTTTGTTTGCGTTTTTGTTCCAAATTTATTTTTTTGTTTCCGGGAATAAATTTGGAACAAAAATAAGAAACAAGAAAAACTTGTTTATTGTTTCTGGAACACTTTGAAGAAAACAAATTTTCTCTCTCTTCTTTCTTTTTTTCTTCTTTTTTCTTTGGCTGGTTGCCGGCCTCGACCATGACCGGTGACCAGCCGTCGAGGGCCGGCAAACTCGCCGGAGCGTCGCCGGCCCCCCGGCGAGGCCAAGCATCGCCGGCCCCTGGCGAGGCCACCGGCCCTCGTCGGCCGGTCACCGGCCATGGCCAAGGCCGACAACCGGCCAAAAGGAAGAAAAAAAAAAAAAGAAAGAAAAATAAGAAAAATACAATAAAAATATTAAAAAATTAAAAGAACAAAAATTTATCAAACATGTTTATATTTTTTTCTATTTCAGGTACAAGTTTACCAAATGCGCTCTTGTTCAAAAATTGTTCCGGAGCAATGAAATAATTTTTTCTATTTCGTTCCCCGGAACAATTTTTGAACAAACGTTACTAAACGCACTCTTAGTGAGCTCACATCTTTACAAAAAATCAAGAGTTATGAACTCCATTCATACTTTCCAAAGACTGTCGTGTTCGATTCAAACACCGGAAGTAATCTACTTCAGTGGCCGGTGGAATAAGGAGAGAGCTTGAGATTCAGGAGCAAACAATTCCATGAAAATCTTGAAATGAAATATTTCCTTCTAACTTTTTTATTTGTTTTTTATAATACCTAAAGTTACAACTACATTAGTGTCTTTCTTTAAAAAGAAAACAAGCAAACATCTTTTTCTAATTACCAATTTGGATAAAGCTAACAGATGACCTAGATTGTATTAATTAAATAAGTTTTATGATTCAATTATATATATTTAAAAACAAAATTTAAGGACTCAATTGTGCTTATACAATAAGTAGGTGCACTAATAAATGAGAGTTTTTATTTGTCACTTGCCATTAATGGTGAGTTCATTTTTTCAAGTTAGTTACTCCTATTAAGCCTATACCCAATATGCAAATAAAACTCATGCATAAGAATTTTTTTTTTCTGCATTAATGATGTCTACTAGATGGAAATTATTGGGGTATTGCCAGAGAATACTACCTTTCGATAGAATATATTATACTGTATTTTTCCTATATCTAATCCAATAAGACAAACAGAGAGTAATCTTTCTAAAACAGAGATATGGGGTTAGTCTTAGGGTTTTCACTTTAATGGCTCCCCTTCTTTTCCTCCTCGTTTTTTTTTCCTGCAGAGGGGTAAATAATGATAGACGTAGAAGAAATGGGGTTGGCTGATATTAAAAAGTGACCCTCCTCCCATTTCACCTCTGTCAACCATTTTGAGAGAGAGAAACGGTAACAAAAGTGTGACTCGTGAACCGAGGATGTCAGAGTCGGTGGGGGATAGTTGTCTGCATCCGAGGACCGAGGCTAAGAAAATGCTGGAAAAGAAAGGAAGGAAGAGGAGGTGAATAATGATAGACGTAGAAGAAATGGGGTTGGCTGATATTAAAAAGTGACCCTCCTCCCATTTCACCTCTGTCAACCATTTTTGAGAGAGAGAAACGGTAACAAAAGTGTGACTCGTGAACCGAGGATGTTAGAGTCGGTGGGGGATAGTTGTCTGCATCCGAGGACCGAGGCTAAGAAAATGCTGGAAAAGAAAGGAAGGAAGAGGAGGTGAATAATGATAGACGTAGAAGAAATGGGGTTGGCTGATATTAAAAAGTGACCCTCCTCCCATTTCACCTCTGTCAACCATTTTTGAGAGAGAGAAACGGTAACAAAAGTGTGACTCGTGAACCGAGGATGTTAGAGTCGGTGGGGGATAGTTGTCTGCATCCGAGGACCGAGGCTAAGAAAATGCTGGAAAAGAAAGGAAGGAAGAGGAGGTGAATAATGATAGACGTAGAAGAAATGGGGTTGGCTGATATTAAAAGTGACCCTCCTCCCATTTCACCTCTGTCAACCATTTTGAGAGAGAGAAACGGTAACAAAAGTGTGACTCGTGAACCGAGGATGTCAGAGTCGGTGGGGGATAGTTGTCTGCATCCGAGGACCGAGGCTAAGAAAATGCTGGAAAAGAAAGGAAGGAAGAGGAGGTGAATAATGATAGACGTAGAAGAAATGGGGTTGGCTGATATTAAAAAGTGACCCTCCTCCCATTTCACCTCTATCAACCATTTTTGAGAGAGAGAAACGGTAACAAAAGTGTGACTCGTGAACCGAGGATGTTAGAGTCGGTGGGGGATAGTTGTCTGCATCCGAGGACCGAGGCTAAGAAAATGCTGGAAAAGAAAGGAAGGAAGAGGAGGTGAATAATGATAGACGTAGAAGAAATGGGGTTGGCTGATATTAAAAAGTGACCTTCCTCCCATTTCACCTCTGTCAACCATTTTTGAGAGAGAGAAACGGTAACAAAAGTGTGACTCGTGAACCGAGGATGTTAGAGTCGGTGGGGGATAGTTGTCTGCATCCGAGGACCAAGGCTAAGAAAATGCTGGAAAAGAAAGGAAGGAAGAGGAGGTGAATAATGATAGACGTAGAAGAAATGGGGTTGGCTGATATTAAAAAGTGACCCTCCTCCCATTTCACCTCTATCAACCATTTTTGAGAGAGAAAACGGTAACAAAAGTGTGACTCGTGAACCGAGGATGTTAGAGTCGGTGGGGGATAGTTGTCTGCATCCGAGGACCGAGGCTAAGAAAATGCTGGAAAAGAAAGGAAGGAAGAGGAGGTGAATAATGATAGACGTAGAAGAAATGGGGTTGGCTGATATTAAAAAGTGACCCTCCTCCCATTTCACCTCTGTCAACCATTTTTGAGAGAGAGAAACGGTAACAAAAGTGTGACTCGTGAACCGAGGATGTTAGAGTCGGTGGGGGATAGTTGTCTGCATCCGAGGACCGAGGCTAAGAAAATGCTGGAAAAGAAAGGAAGGAAGAGGAGGTGAATAATGATAGACGTAGAAGAAATGGGGTTGGCTGATATTAAAAAGTGACCCTCCTCCCATTTCACCTCTGTCAACCATTTTTGAGAGAGAGAAACGGTAACAAAAGTGTGACTCGTGAACCGAGGATGTCAGAGTCGGTGGGGGATAGTTGTCTGCATCCGAGGACCGAGGCTAAGAAAATGCTGGAAAAGAAAGGAAGGAAGAGGAGGTGAATAATGATAGACGTAGAAGAAATGGGGTTGGCTGATATTAAAAAGTGACCTTCCTCCCATTTCACCTCTGTCAACCATTTTTGAGAGAGAGAAACGGTAACAAAAGTGTGACTCGTGAACCGAGGATGTTAGAGTCGGTGGGGGATAGTTGTCTACATCCGAGGACCAAGGCTAAGAAAATGCTGGAAAAGAAAGGAAGGAAGAGGAGGTGAATAATGATAGACGTAGAAGAAATGGGGTTGGCTGATATTAAAAAGTGACCCTCCTCCCATTTCACCTCTATCAACCATTTTTGAGAGAGAGAAACGGTAACAAAAGTGTGACTCGTGAACCGAGGATGTTAGAGTCGGTGGGGGATAGTTGTCTGCATCCGAGGACCGAGGCTAAGAAAATGCTGGAAAAGAAAGGAAGGAAGAGGAGGTGAATAATGATAGACGTAGAAGAAATGGGGTTGGCTGATATTAAAAAGTGACCCTCCTCCCATTTCACCTCTGTCAACCATTTTTGAGAGAGAGAAACGGTAACAAAAGTGTGACTCGTGAACCGAGGATGTTAGAGTCGGTGGGGGATAGTTGTCTGCATCCGAGGACCGAGGCTAAGAAAATGCTGGAAAAGAAAGGAAGGAAGAGGAGGTGAATAATGATAGACGTAGAAGAAATGGGGTTGGCTGATATTAAAAAGTGACCCTCCTCCCATTTCACCTCTGTCAACCATTTTTGAGAGAGAGAAACGGTAACAAAAGTGTGACTCGTGAACCGAGGATGTCAGAGTCGGGGGGGGATAGTTGTCTGCATCCGAGGACCGAGGCTAAGAAAATGCTGGAAAAGAAAGGAAGGAAGAGGAGGTGAATCCCCTCGCCTCCGCCCCTCGGTCACGTCTGTCTGCCACATTGCAGGTGGTCCTTGGACTCTCAAGTAGATGCGAGAATGGAGGGTACAGCAACAAATTGGATGAACATGCCAAATACTGACTTATGGAGAGAGACGGATGAACTCATCCACAAGTTGCGTTGTACTACACGAAAACGGATCATTAGGAAAACTTCATGGAACACGTGGAAAAAGTCCTACATGAAAGAGCCCTACATTCTACCTACCTAGCTAGAAAATAATTGCCTTCACAGCAGAAATAACTTGTACAATTGTGATGGATGTGACAACTTGTAAAATTGCATCCACAAGTTGCGTTGTACTACATATAAACAGATCTTTTCAGGAATCTTCATGGAGCACATGGAAAGAGTCCTGCGTGAAACAGCCCACACCTACCTGGGAACCATAATTGCCTTCAGGGCAGAGATAACATGTACAATTGTGATAGATGTGATAACTTCTAGTAGTGCGTTTGGAAAAACTTTTGAGAAAAGTATTTAGAAAAATGTAAATTTTTTTTATTTAAAGTGTTTTGATGAAATACAAAAATTATTTAATAAATTATAATTGAAAAACACATTGAGAAACAATTTTGGAGAAATGTTGTTTGGTAAATACACATTTGGAAAGTCCTTTAGCGCAATCAATTTAAGTTTTTAATTTTTATTTTTTTAAATAGATTTGCACTGAGATGTATATATAAAAGAGATATATTAAAAAAATAATGACTTATATATATATATATATATATATATATATATATTTTGCACTGAGATGTATATATAAAAGAGATATATTAACGAATTCAATAACTTATTTTTTATATATATATTTGCACTAAGATGTATATATATAAAAGAGATATATTAACAAATTCAATGACGTTGTTGGCCCAATGCTCTAAATTGGTGTGATCAAACGAAGCATTGAGAGATTATCAAGTTAGTAGTGGAAAGTCATATAGTAAGATTTTACCCATTGCGTGTAAAATGTTCTAGGTATTTCAAAAAACTTTGAGAAATATATGAACCAGCATTGATCACATTTATTTTTGCTTTCTATAAAAAAGAATGCTAAATGATGTTTGAGCTGTGGCGAGAAGGAGCAACATGATGGCTCAAGAACAGACAAGAAAGCCCAAGGATTAAGGAAATATTCCCTCCTCAATTTTGCCATCCAGACGTTCCACCTCTTGTAACAATAAGCATTCAGAGTTTTGAAGATCTCGGAGTAATAGAAATTGGATAAAGTGACGTAGTCACCCATCTTGTTGACCATCTACGCAACCACCTCGTCATAGCTCAAGTAGTTCTTAATAATCCTTGCACGGCGAAGCACCTCCACGTCCTTCGTGGAGTTTATGGGGCAATCCATGAAGGTCACATAATCCGTGAAGCACTTGATGTCTCCACCTTGATGATGCTGCTCATACGCGATTAGGTTTTGAAATTGTGACTTGGTGTGGTCTTGTACACTCAAGACCAATATCTCGAGTTTCCCGTTCGTGAATATGATGTCGTTCATGTGTCGCCCTCGCACTGCCTTCGTAAAAATTGTTGCATGTCTAATTCCATTTGTTATTCAACATGAGGATCATTCACTTCTTTACCTTTGCAACATCTCATATACAGCCAATTGCATATGGTTCTCCAGGAGTTCCATTTCTTGAAGATTATTTTCATTACTTTTTTTCAATTTAATTGTACTACGAATCTTTCGAGTTTTGTAATCTCTACAATTGAAAGTTGACACTAACGGCACACTCAATGAATTCAATTTGTTCCTGGGTTTCTTGTGATAGGAAACTAGCGATCCTCTTCAAGGTGGTCAAGAGTTGGAACCCACATCCCCATCATCTACCGTAATTCTATCATCCAAACTGATGTGGCTGATGAGCTTGCTTGTCGCTTCGTTTGGCATTGTCGTGAGATGATCATCTCCAAAAGCACAGTTTTTTTTTTTTTTTGAAAATTTCCTTCTACAATTACCTCGAAAAATGGATGAAGAAAGTTCTCGTGCAAAAACTTCATATGGGAATACTGGAACGGAGTTATCTGCTTGAGAGTTCTGTTTAAGGAAATGCTCAAGGTAATGTAAAACTTGTGCATACACATGTACACATATACTTGAATACAAATTCCTCTTGTTCTTTTGTTTTAGTGACATTCATGTAGTCACAGAAATGTAAACCTGACATGAGTGCAAAACAAATTGTCCTTATTGCATTTAAAGGTCACTATGTATGAATTTTGCATGGTCCCACCGTGTGGTACTTAAGAATCGATGACTATAAACAACAAGAAAGTTGGGTAAAGTAAAACTTTGTGATTGGGCCATACCATCACATAATTCAAAATAATGGAAAAAGGTTTGTAAGATAGAAAGGTTTGTAAGGTAGAAACCACGAACTTGTACAGTTATTTATATAAGAAATTTAATTTTTCCACTTATCTAACATTCATGTTCTTTAAAAAAGATAAAACGAATTTAACTATACGTGTATATATGTAGTAAGTTAATAACCCATTTTTCCTATTTACTCCATAAATATTCGATTTTTTTTTACAAATAGAATTTTTGCGAATTAATCTTCGGGAACTAAAGGAATATTCACAAAAACAGAGTCGATGATGTGTAATTAATCGACTGATTGAGTGATCAATCAAAATTAATTTGACCCACCAAATCAAATACCTCTTCCGTTTTAACGATGGAGTTCTAGAATTCTTGATAAAGTCTCCATCGGACGGTTTGACTTTGGTGCAAGAGCTCTATTATCAATGTATTAATTATCTAGACCAACCTTTCTATATTCACCATCACCAAGCTTTCTATTTTTATATGTTGTAGGTAAAAGCTCTTTGATTTCGCCTTTGTCCATACAAACCACTTTCCCCAATTAGTATGGTCATTAAGCTGGTGACATTTTCCATCTTTTGGAGCCTGGTTCTTCCCATTTGTCACGACATATCATGATTAGGAGCTAAACATACTTTGTCGTATATTTAGTATGTGAATCTTATTTTGTTCTGAATTGTTATTCAATTAGCATGAAATATTTCCATTTGCGCTCGGTGCTAGAATAAAACATGGCGCATTGAGTTGGATATTGAACTTCCTTTTTGACATTTTTTATAGGATTGAAATGATTCATCAACTTCAATATTTATAACAATTAAATCACTACTAAAATTTTTAAAACTTGTCGCAAAAATGCAATCGGGTTCTAAAAATTTTTAAAATGTGCAATGAAAATTCAAAACTTATTAAATTGGTGCTATTAAATCTCTCCGTTTACTCCATCTAATGTAGTTAAGAGTAACTCTGCCCATTTAGCTAATAATATATATTTTTTTTTTTGAAGAGAGGCAATGATGTGGTTGCCATGTCAACCATTTTAGGAAAAAATATTAAAGTAAATTAAAAGGATAAAATTGATCTCAAGATTTTAGAAAAATAAAAATCTGAAAAAAAATTAGAAAAAGAGGAAGAATCAAATAGAGGAAAAGCCGAAGTCGAGAAGGACAGCGGTGGCTCCAATTGAGGCGGTGGCGTTGTGGCGGGCACCCTTACACTGTTGAGGGGCCGGCATCCCCTCTCCGGACTCAGCCAAAGCCAACGTGGCCCTTGCCACCACCTTCACGTGCTGGAAAAAGAAAACAACACGTGCGCGCGCGCGCGTGGTGAGTGAGCCAGGCGTGGTGGCAGCCCTCGCCACTTGCCCGCTAGGCCATCTGCGACCCCCTTCAGTAACGATGGCAGCGATCCCAGCCCAGACCTACAGCGTCTACAGCAAGAAGACAATCCTCACCCGGATACGAGGCAAGGGCCACAACCCATGTCGTCAAAGAAGATTGAAGAGGGAGAGTGGGAGGGGGGTTGGCGCTCAACCAATTGAGAAAAACAGTTGGTTCCCGACAATTTCTGAGATCGATGTGGGGATTGAAATTAGGTATGATTACGGTGTATTATATGCCTCGAAGATGTTTTGTGAAATTTTATGGGATCGCTGTTAATTATCGCTATTAACTATTTTAAAAATAACTTTTAGAACAATTAACAGTAGTCTTACAAAACCTCATAATTCTAAAACTATAACAGGAGGAGGTGGATCATGTTCAAATCTATACAATGTTTTCACTTGCATTTTTTAATGTGCTTTGAATTTGTTATTGTCATATGAAGGTTTAGTGAGCTCAAATCCTTACAAAAAATCGAGAGTTATGAACTCCATTCATACTTTCCATGGACTGTCGTGTTTGATTCAAAGACCGGAAGCAATCTACTTCAGTGGCTGGTGGAATAAGGAGAGAGCTTGAGATTCAGGAGTAAACAATTCCACGAAAATCTTGAAATGAAGTTTTTCCTTTCTTTAAAAAGAAAACGGGCAAACATCTTTTTCTAATTACCAATTTGGATAAAGCTAACGGATGACCTAGATTGTATTAATTTAATAAGTTTTAGGATTTAATTATAATTTTTTAAAAAAATTTAATGACTCAATTGCACTTATACAATGAGTAGGTGCACTTATCCCATATAAAGGAGAGTTTTTATTTGTCACTTGCCATTAATGGTGAGTTGATTTTTTCGAGTTAGTTACTCCTATTAAGCCTATACCCAATATGCAAATAAAACTCATGCATAAGAATTTTTTTCTGCATTAATGATGTCTACTAGATGGAAATTATTGGGGTAATGCCAGAGAATACTACCTTTCGATAGAATATATTATACTGTATTTTTCCTATATCTAATCCAATAGGACAAACAGAGAGTAATCTTTTTTTTTTTTTTAATTTCAAATTTTCATTTCCAAACTTCTTGACCTATATATATTTATATATATTTACATATTTTCTTGATATATAAACATTCTATGCTTTATTTGTTTTACTTGAAACCTGAGCAAGAAGAAGTTCGCTCTTCATGTTCATTATGAAGTCACTTCACGTAGACTTGGGAAAATTCTTGCACATTTCTCATTAGTGGAACCAAAGATCATGTCATTTACATAAGTTCGCACTAACAAAATATATTAGTCTTTCTTCTTTATTAACAAAGTTGTGTTTATTTTACTTGTTTCAAAATTGTAGTCAATTACAAAACTACATAATATCTCATACCAAGCAAGGAGCTTGCTCGAGACCGTGTAAAGCTTTTCAGAGCTTGTAAGCACACTTTTCTCATCTAGGATCTTCAAAGTCTGGTGATCGCTCTACATAAAACTTTATCTTTAATAAAACAATCTAGACAGATACTATCACATTCATTTGATAAGTTGGAATCATAATAACAGGTATAGCAAATAATAGATGTAAATCACCCAATGAGTGCACATGTCTCATCATAATTTATTACTTCTTCCTGAGAATATCCTTGTAGAACAAGTTTAGCTTTATTTTGTACAACTTTACCTTTCTTGAGGTTAGTTTGATGTATACGAAACATGTAATGAAAAGTTTCTAAGGTGAAATGAAAACTATGTGAATGTAAAAAATATATTCCTTTCTTCTCTCCTTAGTGAATTGGCAGGACTAATTACACCGATTTGCACCGGTGGATAGGTATGAATTCATGGCATGAGGAATCCGCGCCCCATGTTGCCTTACCCTAGACATGGCAAATTCTCCCTGTGAAAAATGCCTAGCATAGGAGAAAATGACAAATACTACTATAAAAACTACTTAGTCCTATCAAACTAAAGATTATATTACTTGAAAATGTCGTTATATTAAGTTGAGAATCGGGATTATCCAGCATTTTACAATAAATGTTATATAGTTAATCATCACCTTAACTTGAAGATTCAGGTTTAATGGTTCCTGATCAGCTTTCGCGCACCATGACTAGTGCACCTCCTCCGATGATTTTAAGGTCACCCTCCCCCACATCGACTCGGTGCCTAAGATTTTCTTTGGAGTTAAATCTAACATCACGAGAAGAGCAGACTTTTTTGCCATCTGACTTAACACCTTATTAGTTCGTTCATGTTCTATTTACTTAAAAAGTCTTACTTTTTACTGGCATTTAACTCAAGAAAATATAATTTACCAGGGTTTGTCAATCATCCACGTTCAATTTCATTATATGTATGGTCTATTGATTGCAAGCGACTAGCATGGTAATTATCTGAATTGATCTTCACTTTTTAATAATCTAAATCTAGCAATTCACAAATGTTGACCTTTTTCTCTAATTTGAAACTTTTAGAATAGTTAACTGTTGACACGTAAATTCACATGTAAATTTTTCATAACATTTATAATATAATAAATTTGAGCAAAAAAAGTAAAAAAGAAGTACTCTTTACTTTTATCTAAGGGTGACCAATCCAGTATTAGGGCGCCCTATTCATAACATATTTATTGTGACTAATTTGAAGTTTGCATTTTATTTTCGGGTATTGGGTGAGTCAGAGTCTAGTATGCCAAACATGAATCGATAGATCGTGAATGGGCATTCATTCATGATATAACTGATATATACATTGATGAAACATGGGCATAAAAATAGTATGATTGCCAAAACTTTGGTACGGCGCTCACTTAAGTGCAAAAACTTTTTATTTCACTCACTTGAGTGTCATATCGGAGACAAATCGATTATTTCAATGCCAATTCCAACCAAAAATTTTATGTGGAATTTTTTTCATTTTTTTTAACTCTATTTTTAAATTTATTTTGCTTTTTTTTTTCTTTAGGACTGACGAGGGTCACCAGTGACCCTTGTTGGCTATAGCAACCTTGTCTAAATTGGGTGAGGGCTGCCTCGCCCTTGGCCATGAAGGCCCTAGACGAGGCTGCGGTGATGTCGCCCAGAGCAAGCGAGGGTCATCACAACCTCTCTAGCAGTTGGTGAGGCCTTGACAACCTCACCCAAGGCCTTCTTAGCTAGATCTAGGCAAGGGCTGCCTTGTCCTCACTTTGAAGGCCCTAGGTGAGGCTGTCGAGGCCTCACCGATCGCTAGTGAGGCCATGACGACCCTCACCCACTTTAGGCAATGTCACTCATGGCCATCCAAAGCTAGACGCTGCCTAAAGCTAGCGAGGGCTGTCGCGGCCTTGCCTAGGGCCTTCGTGGCTGAGGCGAGGCGGTAAAAAAAAAAAGCAAAAAATAAAAATAAAAAATTCAAAAATATAATGATAAAAAATATCAAGAATAATTAAAGAAAATTTCCAGCAGCCACATTGTAAAATCTACAAAACAAGTGGTAATGTGGTATCAGATTTGTGGATGGTGAAATTGTTATTTAGTTAGTTACTTGTAAATAGTAATACGGCCACTTGTGACATCTAAAAAACAACTGCCAACTATTATTGATTTTGTGGGCGGTGAAATTGTTATTTCTTTCATGAATTACAAATAGTTGGCTAGACTAATAATAAACGGTCACATTTTATGATTGACCGTCAATAATTCAAATTTATTATTAAACTTTACAAATAACAAAATTCTATTTTTGGCTAATGGAATTTTTGAAATCTACCTAGATTAAGTGGAATTAACCGTTGTCTCCCATAGTCAGGTAAGTACAAAAGAAATCTCCCAAAATCAACACCAATATTGCCACTATAAAATGGTTGAGACTCTAATTGATGTAGAAATACTTTTCAGCGTACAAGTCATTTAATATCTTCCTTTAAGCACATGTTGCTGCGGTTGTGGGGTACACGAATGTGTTTTGAGTGGTGTTGAAGAAAGTACGGATAGGTCAAAGTGTGTGGGGATAGATGTCGATGGAGAAATGAATATTCAAAATAGAGAACGATCACCACCAAGGGCTAAAGGAAGCACCATCAGCTAAGGAAGAAGATCGGGATTGACGAAATTCATCACCAAAGCTTAAACAATGAATCTCCCACCAAGGATAATGGACTTCAGGATAGAAAAGCTCACCACTAGGGAACCCGGTCTGATTACTGGTTTGACCCGGACCCTAAAGATCCGAGTTGGGTTAGGATTCGGACCGGCCTCTAGGGCCCGGTCCTAATGTGGTTATCGCCCGATGGACTCGGGCTATAACAACAATACGACCCAAGTTGTCAATTTCCCCATTTCTAGTCATTCTAAGCCCAATCAGCAGTCAGCCCACACGTTCAATTCGGTCCAACCGATTCTCTTAACCCAATTTGAATAGTCGGCCCAATTAATTGAGCCCTTAACACCTCAGTCCAAATCATTGGACTTTCTAATCAGCTCGTCTTTAATTCAACCTTGCCGGCCCCAACAAACATATCCCACCCAAGCTTCATTATGACATTTTTAACAATTTTTTTTTTCTATTTTTTTTATTTCTTTTTCCTATATAATTTTATTATTTCCCTGCATCTTCTTCCCCAAGAGCTCGTCGTCTTCTTCCCGAGCTTGCCTGCACCAAGAACGACGCCTCCTTCGGACAAGATTTCGCTGAAGCTCCGGTCATCATTGGATCACCCTCCGTTAGTCGTCCATTCTGACCACCACCGGACCACCATATCGGCTGCTGCTGGTCTATCATCGACAACAATCAAGACAAACTCATTCTAAATCGGCTGTGGTTTTTCGACCAAAGCAACATTAAAAAATTTTCGTACCATACCATGAGCACATCTACATAGCAAATGGAAGGGAATGGGGAGCTAACGGTGGCGGACTCAAACCGCGGGCATTGCTGGTAAGTAGGGGGGTCTCCGGCTGGAAGTTTTATCCATGACAAAAGTACATCATATTAGAGATATTTAAAATATTTTTTAAAGATAATTGAGGATATTTTTCTTGATTTTTCATATCTTTCGTAATGGCATATTGATTGTGCATAACTTGATTGGTTTGTTGCCTAGATAATCATCTAAAAAAACCCTATAAATAAACTCATATATTATTTATCAAAACACAAAAAACATATAGAAAAATTCCACCATTTTTTTTTTGCTTTATTCGTATATCATCATTTTTTATTTTTTATTTTTTCTTTATTCGTATATCATCATTTTACACCAAACTAATGTGGTCTAATTCTAAATAACTCTAGATGAAACCAGGTAAAAAAACATGACAAATTTAATCAAGAAAAAAGATCTAGTAAAGTTTCTATTCACTCCTTAAATGAGTTTTCTATTAAGTAGTAATTCAAAGTTTGAAAAAAGTTCACTCGCAGCAATTAGTTCTTACTGATTTCATTTCCTTTCTAGAAGAAAGAAAGTGTCTATAATTGAGAATTTTCTATTTGAGAAATAGTCTCTAATTACGAATTGCATCTTCATCGCACTTTGTGGTAAAAAAGACACTGTTATTCACAAAGAGTAATGGTGGGGTTAGCGTTAGCAAGGTTCTTTATTTTTTAAGATATGGGTGAGTCTGATAAAGCCCGTATGTTTAGTAATTAGAGGGATGCTTATTTCTAGATCGACAGGTTGGTAAGAATGGTGGAATGGGTTGTTAAATTATTGTCTCAAGTTTGAATTCGAATGACGATTTATTATACCGAATTTTGTTGATAAAGATTTCCCATGTAGAAGAAAATTCGCTGGATTGCATGAAAATTTACATAAAGAATTGCAAGTTTTTTTTGTCCTTTTCTCGGACGGCCGAAACCTACGAAACAAAAAAGGAAAGCCGCGTGAAGCCTCTCCACGTGAAGGTTGGTTAATTGGTCGGGCCCAAGGTCAAACCTTTGACCTTGGGCACACACCCAGGCATACACGCACGAATTTCCTTTTTCAGGCCTGCGTGAAGCGGTTTAACAAAAGGAACCCTACGTCCGTCGAACCAGAAGCCGCCCATCCAACGTTTCAGAAGCCGCAAGCCGTGAGAAACTTTGAAGAAATACGCGAAGCCGTACATCCTGATTTTGGTGTATGTAAAGCATTTTGTTTCGAGCTTGAACGCACGGTAATTTTGTGCCGTGAGTCTATGTCCAAGTGAGTTATTTATTTATAAACACTTTGAGTTTGAGATTAAATCTAGGTATGGAAAACACTTGAGCGTGTAAGTGATTGTAAACTTTGATTCTCCGATTATAGTGGATTATTTGCTGCTAACTCTTCCCATAGACATAGGTACCGATACTCGAACCAAACCACGTAAATTTCTGGTGTCCTTATTATTTCTTATTTATTTCTTCGGTGATTTCGCGTTGATTTCACGTATTATATCCCAACATGGGTAGTGTTGACTTTAGGCTCATATCATTCATATCAAATAACTTGGCAAGTCTTTCCACAAATTACATTAGTAAATAATGAGTCCATATTCATGTCTTGAGCTTTTTAGCAGCGCAATTTTGCGTCAACAAAACTGATAACGCGTTAGCACGACTATATGTACACTTATCGCAAGACTACCGCGTATACTAAACAAGCCATCGCTTTGTGTTAGAAAAGCTATAGAATCAAAGCTTGCGCATTATAAATAAGACCGAAGCCACTTGTGATCATCTTAGAAACACACCACACTTTCGTTGGAGTTTTTCCAATCACGAAGATCCTACACTTTATTTAACCCCCGGTACTCGGCCATCATTATCTTCCACATCTTGCTGAACTAAAAAGGACATAACCATGTCTTACCAGAAATCGAACCCTCTTCCTCGTTCTCAAGGATACACGGTCGGCACCGGTTTACCCGTTAATTATCTTCAGGAACACCACCACCACCACCACCACCACCATCTTCCGGAGCAGCAGAAATACTCCGTCGCTTGGTCATCCGATATTTTTCATTGTTGCGACGATCCATGCAGCTGTTGTTCTTTTTGTCCTCTCAAAGTTGTATACTTTTAAGTATAGTTCATGGATGCTGTGATATGTATAATATTGTTGTACGTGTTTCAGGTTGCACAACGCTTTTTTGCCCATGCGTCACTTTTGGGAGGATCGCGGTGTTCGCGAACGAAGGATCTTCATGTATGTATTTGTAAACTAGTATTTTTTTTTTTTTTTTTCACAAACCCATTATCCCTCATCCTCAACCTCCACGAACCATCAACCTTTTCGTAATTGCAAACTCCAGCCATGCATATCCTGCAATCTCAATCTGAGGCAGGACGACATATGCAACCATCGTAGACCTCTGAGTAAAGCAGAGAGAGAGGGAGAAGGAGCTGCTCAGGCGGCATGGTAATGAGCTGTGGAGAGCAGAGAGACAGATGGTTAGGCTTTGATCGGTGGCGTGTGCAATTTTTTTGAGTTAAATCTACAAGTCTGTGTTTGAAAAATTGGGAATGCGTGCCACATTTCCGAACAGCAATAGCCATTTTGTACTCGAAATAATGTTTTAAAAGATTGAAATATCCAACATCGCTTGCTAATGGTCTTCTTTCATCTATTAGCTTAAACTTTTGGTTTGAATTTCTAATTTAATATCAAAGCTAGGTTCTGGTAAATTTTATTTCGCGTCCCTGCCTCAAATTGCACATGTATGTCTCACTTCAGAATTTTGAGGGCCGCTACAGTAATTTACCTCAAATGATAAAAATCAACAACGATGATATTATTATATTCGTTTTGTTGCAGCTTGTGTTGCGAAAGGCCCACTCTACTGTTTAGCTGCTACTTTGACGGGTTGTTTTTTGGGAGGAGCTTGCTGCTGCGGTTGCTGCAATCGTAGAAGGTTGAAGACTCAATTCAGATGGCAACAGAATGCATGCAACGATTGTTATGTTCATTGCTTTTGCCATTGTTGTGCTCTGTGTCAAGAATATCGTCACCTCCAGAGCCTCGGCTACGACCCTTCCAAAGGTACTTAGACTTCATTTTTTTTTCCTATTTTTCTTTTTATTTTATAGTCAAGGAATCTGCCTAAGATGAGTAAATCTCGGATTCCATGAATGTCCCACTAACTTTATTGATCAACAAAAGCCGGTCGTATTGACATATACCTTGGTAGTTTACATCTATGCTGAAAAATCAGAACCGTGTTCTCTGTACAAATTGTGAACCTTTCTATTTTATGAACGAAGTACAACCCAGAAATTCACGTTTTGTATTTGTATAAGGATAGTGTTCGAGATAAAAAAAAAGATTGACTTTAGGAACTGATATGATAATTTCCTGTGGATTCCTGAATATGACTCCTCCATGTTTGTTTAGAATGCAAAAGTAACGAAATGACTAGAAAGGACATTTAAGGCAAAAAATACAAAGTAAAATTTACATTTCCTTATCTAGATGTATCCTCTTAAAGTAAACATACTTTTGCATCCTTTGTCTTGTCTAGGTTATAGGAAGGACCATCGTGAAAAGGATATGCAAATATTTCATTTTCTTACATTACTCTTTAACAAATAACATAATTACATGTTTTTATTTGTGTTTTATGTTACATACAGTGCTAGTGCAAAGTCAAAAAAAGGAAACATTCATGTAACAATGGAATGAATACGGTAAACAAAATTAAACTTTGTAAATGTGTTGGTATTAAGACCATTAAAAAGTTAATTAACCCAAAAGTCTAAATTTAATCAGAGAGAGAGAACTTAGAGATAACTTATATGTAATGTTCACTTCCAAACCATCCTAAAGAAGTGCACATGTGGTGTCGCCACTAGTTTGAGAATCAATATTCCTGGATATATTGATATAATGTACAATTTTAAAGTTAGTGCCTAAGGACAAAAGAAACATCGAATATGGCTTTATCTACCCCAAGAATGAGTTGAGTGATTAAGCATTTGATTTGAATATGGTATACTTCAGATGAATGGTTTTACTTATGCATTGAGGATGTTTATTTGGTTGTTTTGGTACTGATGCATGCAATTACCAAAATAATTTTAGGACGGGAAGGGAATCCGCAGATACATATTGGCTCAATAGTGATGATTCCACCTCCAATGCCAAGAAACATGAGCCCACATGGCTGATTAGCGACGTTCATACCACAGACATCCAAATGTTAGGAGACATTCTAGTACGATATGACAATTTTTATTCATAAGTCTATCATTACTTTTGTGAAATTTTGTGGAATCATAATCAATTATTTTAAAAACTTAAATTGTCAGATGAATATTTAATTTATTGTCTAAATAGCTCACCTCATAAGTTGTAACAATTTCTTGAGAAACACTTTCAAGAGGAAAACTCTTGACAAACGAACTTATTTAAATCTATATATCTCCATGGATATACCTTATCGCAAGCATAACAAGCTGTAAATATTGCTTAAAAAAAAGTTGTCAATATCATGAAACTTCGTTTCTAGCGATAATGTAGGACTCCGTCCAAGTCTTTGCTAATTTTTTTGTCGTGGCATAGAATAATATGGGAACGATCTACTTCATATTAGAGATACTTAGGATATTTTGAGAAATAATTTAAGATATTTTCCTTGATTTTCATAACTCTCGTAATGATGCATTGATTATGCATAACTTGATTGGTTTCTTACCTAGATAATTGTCTAATAAAGCTTATAAATATATTCATGTGCTCTTTATCAAAATAGAAAAATATGTAAAAAAATTTCACAATTCTTTTTTTGCTTTATTTTTTTTATCATCATTTGAGATAACTTCTGATCACTTATATAAATGCCACTTGGGGTTGACTTGTCCATCATTTTCCAAAAGTCAAATTTTGACGTTTTCAAGTAGCCTTGGTCATCGTTTGCTCTTGATTTTTATTTTCCACTTGGGGTTGACTTGTCCATCTTTTTCCAAAAGAGAAATTTTGACATTTTCAAGTAGCCTTCGTCATCGTTTGCTCTTGATTTTATTTTCCACGAAGGTTTTTTTTTTTGGCCATGACGTGACAAAGGTTGATGATGATGAATGAAAGCGTCTATGTGGTTAGAATAAAGGTTGATATTTGTGAGTCTCATCGTTTAAACACCCCTCATCTATAAATATCTCATATAATGAAATAAGTTTCATGTAGTTCCTTCCCTTTTTTGCAATAGCATGTACCTTTTTTTTTTTTTAATGGCTAAAGAACACCTCCAAGGGCCATAACTTGGCAAAAGTGTCAAAATTTTCAAAAGGTACATTTAAGTGTTATTTTTTTTGAAAATTAGACACTTAAGTGTCAATTTCAGCGATACTTGTCGGAAATCTAATGTGGTATTATGTTATTAATAAAACTAGCCTACGTGTTTAGCTAGAATGTCCGTTCAGCAATCCTTGTCTAAAAGGATGTCATCCTCCATATTCCACCCCAAATTAAAAACCCTTAAACAACGTCAACTAAGTAGGGTGAGGCCTCGTTAGTCCCAAGCGAGGGTTGACAACCCTCGCTCAGCTTGGGCAAAGGCAATGCTAACACTGGCTTAGGACTAGAGAGGGTTGTCGTTGTCCCCTAGATCTAGGCGCCCTTGCTCGAGCTCGGTGACGGTTGCTGGCTCCTCCGGTGATGGGTGGCAACGGAAACACCCATCGGCAAGCCTTGCCATTTTTTTTTTAATATAGTATTTTCAATAAATTTTAGCTTTTATTTTTTTTTCAATCCGATTTTAAAAGAAAATTGAATAAAGTTGAATAAAAATATTTTTAAAGAAATGTCACATTATTTAAAATTTTCGTCGGAACAAGTAACGTTAGCTATTTGGCCGAAAATTCTCGCTATTGGCACTTAAGTACTTCTTTCTTCTCCAATTTTAGCACTTAAGTATTTCTTTTTCTTTTTCAATTTTTACACTTAAGTGTATCTTTTGGAAGTTTTGGCACTTATGTATTCTTTTGTGCCAAGTTATGGCACTTGGGATGTTCTTTTTTTTTTCCCCTTTTTTGGCCATATAGGTTTTCATGTATATTATACATTAAGTCTCATGAACGCCATGAAATTTAAGTGTCCCTTGTTAATTGGAGAAACCAGTTGTGCGTCAATTTCATCCATCATGAGAAGTCAAAAGAATATAAAAGGATTGATATATTCATGAATAATTCGAGCGAAGAGTGTGCTTGGGAAAATAATACCAAAGGCATTGGAGATTTAGAAGGCAACACAAATACCACAAGATTAATTTCTCGCCAATGAAAGGAAATCACCTCACGACGCGGTGCATATGATAGAACAGATGTTCACTATTAACACCTTCATTTTGCCTGTAGATCCATCATGCAACTCGCGTTTGAACAAAGTTTAGGGGTTCTTGAATTCGCCAATGATAGCAGAATTCGACCTTCAAGAAAACATAATAATTTTACATGATCCAGCATCTAGTTTTCTCACTGTATTCCTTCTACACACAGAAACTAGAGGCATTATACTCTCTTAATACAGAGATTTCATTTCTATGAATTTCGTGAAGATTAGAGATCGAATTCTCTGTCAAACGATGGAATTAGACATTCGATCATAAATAGAGATACTGCACCATCACGCGTTCCCATTTGATCTATGAACCTCTGCATTTAGTAACTAGACCCATTGTAACTTCAGGATCTTGGACGCCGCGCCGAGAAATTGGAAATCATTCATGCATTTCGCCAGGTTTGAGGGTCAAATTTGCTGATAATGTCAAAATTATTCCCCTAAAAAAAAAACAAAAATTCGTCATTTCGTCATCACGCATTCATTTTTGAAATTAGGTTTCTTCTACACTTGTTGTCTAGAGACATCATGCTAATATGACCTCGGACCAAACGGTCTAAATTTCGATTGACAAAGACCCGAGAGCTTGCCTAAGCGACTGCCGACTGGTACCCACCGATTTATCTAGGAGAGCCCGATTGGGCCTTTAGCCCAATCCAAGTCCATTAAGTCCAAAATACTTGGCCCACCAGGCTTACTAGCCCAACCTAAGAGTAACTAGGGTCAAACGATAAGCCTAGCTTGAGATACCACTCTAAAACAGTCGTCCAACTGTTGCTGAGGTAACTAAATTCTCACGTGCCATGACACTCTCTTAGTACCTAGCTTGACATTATGCATGGCAATAAGGATTTTAAGGGTTCTTGATATACTTTAAAGTGACTAGTGTCACGCCCATATCCTTGGGCACGCACTTATTCCTTATCTTGGTCGATTAATAGCGACTCACCAAGCCGCATCGCCGACCCTTTCATTTTAATACGCATGCAAAAGCAAATAAAATAATCTCCAGACAGTAAAACAATGGGATAGAAAAGTAGGGCTATATTTTTCACAACTGAAAACCACAACCACACTTTTATACAAAGCAAATCTCATAGTATATAATACAATACTATTAATAGAAGTCCGATCTATCATACATCAGTCCATAATCTTGGTTTGCAAACAAGATGAGATCTCAGTTCTCATCCGGGTCGTACTCTGGATCCTCCTTTGGATCATCCTCTTATTCAGATTATTATTCTTCTTCTTCAAGTTCATCCTCGAGCTCTTTTTCCTCAAAATTCACCTTAGGCTCATCCTTAGGTTCCTTCACCGGCCATTCCCATTCCTAATCCTCCTTTTGATAGACTATCTCTCATTCCTCTTCACTCCAGTTAACACCCCCCAGCTGAGTAAACTGGTGATTTAGGATCGCCCTTGAGTTTAGGATCCTTAGCACCCACTATCGACCCATCCTGAGGATCTACCGTCCCTTCTCCGAACGCCTCTTCCAAAATGTACAAGGGCACACTATCTTCCAATATGGGACCCTCTCTTTGCCCATCATAGTAGTGACGGTACCACGACTGATACTAATGGGGCCTCAAGGCATCATTACCCACGTCAACCCAGACGGTCGACTTAACCAGTACGTACTCCAGTCCCTCGGGGTGGTTATGAATATGGAAGTGGTACGCTATCTCTGAGATCTCTTCGGGAATATCAAAATGCATAGGAGAACGAGGAGGTGGAGGTGCTGCCATCTAAGGGCTTGAAATGGTTATATAATAATCAGTGAGACAATGTCTCAGCGAGTTCTACCCCCTAAGACTCGATTAGAAGGCCAATACACTACGAGGATTGCCTATGCACAACACGAGTCAGAGGACTTGCCTTAGCCTCAGATTCCACCTGCAATTCAATACAGTTCAATAAGCACCCAATCAATCACAACAGATCGAAACGTCAATCAATCAATCTAGTCGATTACATGTCAACCTGACCATTTCTCGGTCATTCTAGCCATTACTATCCAGTCTTAACTGATAGAACCAATCATCAAGCCATGTGCATTCTCCGAGGTGATGGAACTGATCACCGAGCCACGTGCATTCTCCGAGGCGATAGAACTGATCACCGAGCTATGTGCATTCTCCGAGGCGATATTCCTTATTACCGAGCCACATGCACTCTCCGAGGTGACAAATTGAATCATCAAGCCAATACTATGTCTTTCTCCTAGATGACATCCTCAGTCATCAAGTCGACATGATATAATGAAACCAATTTCTCATTTACTTGCCAAAATTAATCAATATTAAAGTAAAATACTCATCCACACAACTTCACTCAATTTGCGCAATCAGGTACTCAGTTAAATAAGTAGAGATCACCACTGTGATCAGCATGAAATTCTGGTCGCTGGCTATCCCAGTCTAATTATCGGAAGATAAATAAATAAATAATTACAAAAATTAATTATTAAATAGCAATAAATCCAATTCAGGCTTGTAATGCCTAATTGGAAGCCGAGACAAGCCCGAAAAATTACCGAGTATTCAATAAATAATATGACTTGTCTACTTACTAACTTCGCTAACCATTTGCCTAACATGCATAAGTAAATCCCTAATTTAATTATTCTAATCTAATCTATTCACCTAATTGCACTTAATTAAATCTAATCAACCCCTAAGTATCATTAGCACACTAAGTAAGGATTAGTGAGCAAAACTCACCCATTTAACAATCGGTACAGATTGAAACGTCAGGAATGAAGCAAGGGTCGCTTTTCTTCAAAGCGAGCCTAGGATCCAAGGTCCGAAAACACCTCAAAATGGCATTCCAAGTTGCTGTGAGACCCACTAAGAACCCTTATGTTCTTGGCTGAAAACAAGGAAAACAAGGTTGAAATGGTGAGGCAAGGATCGGGGATGGACAATGGGGGTGGTTTCGGTCCAAACGGAGACTTGATGGAACTCCGGCGAGCTTCCACAACCACTTGCAGCGGCTGAATAGTCACCTGGGTGCGGGGACAGAGGCGGACAAGGAGGCTGGACGGCGTGAGGGGCAAGAGGGGTGGATGGCACATGCGGCCTGGCGTAGGTGGAGGCGGAGCAGTGATTCCCGGCCACGGTGGCGGCGGCAATGGCTTCCAGGCATGCAACGGGCTGCTGGTCTTCTCCTGCTGGCTATTGGCTTCGCACAAGACAATGGAGGGAGAGAGGGATGGGGTGGACAACAATGAGGGAGAGAGGGAGAGAGAGATAAGGTTGGAAGGCCCATTGGCCTTAGTTTTCCACAAAATTGTCCCCCTTAAGCTTGTCCATCAAGTCAAGGTTCTATGGCTGCAATTGAGCCACACATGCACTCCTCACAACCCATGAAATGGTCCATCTGGCTAGGGGGAAGGGGGAGCTACGAATTTGTAAGTATTTGGCTTCAATTGAACTCCTCAATTCACTTGATTAAATCTCAATTGACCTCTATAAATTCAATAATGCCAACATTGGTCATCTTGGCATTTTTCTTCACCCATGGATCCATCTTACTTCTCAATTTCGCAATAAAAAATAATCCCCAGCATTTTTTGAACAAAAATGGCCTTGCGACGACTTTTTCCCAAAAAATCTTGGATTGTAGAAAAATCTTTTGAGACTGAGTCGACATTCCTAGAATTTATTGTGACATGACAAAATTTTCAATTTTTGAAATCGGACTCAAATTGGCGATTAATTTCCATTCGGCGTGTTTTTAGCGTGACCTAGGCTACTAGGTAATTTTCAGAGATTTTTAGTGCAAATGACCCGTGGTCGATTTTTCTTCGAACCACTATGAATCCACTGGATACATTGGTGACTCTCGGTTGTTGTGAAAATCTTGAGGATCCAAATATGAATATAGGGTACCAAAACGATAGTAAAATCAAGCTAGTGCCGGTCGATGCGAATTTTCCAATTTAGTGGAGTCACTCACGATCGGCCACATATCTCAGTTGAACCGACCTATCTCTGACCTCAAATCGATTTTATACTGTGCCGTAATGGCCTTTAAAGATGAGCACGATCGAGAAGCCAATTCCTGGTCGAATTCTCAAGTCTATTGCTTTAAAATTCCCTAATGGCTTCCCTGGATAGTCTAGTTATCTCGAGAGTGATCAGCTCTAAGAACAGCCCTATATGCACGTTAATGAAATGCCCAATTTATTCAGTAGAAAACAGGACTGAAAATCTGGGATGTCACAACTAGTGTGTGGCCAAGGTCAAATGGGCAAGATCCACGGGATAAAACTAATGGGCAATTGTTGCGAGCTTTCCTCGAGTGAATCATTTAGGGAATGGCTACGGATTACTAAGCTTCCGCTTAGCTCGGGTTCTTCTAAGCCTATATTGATTCACAACTTTCAAATTAATTAACATGCAAAATCAATTATTCAGGAATCACCACCAATTAATTTTTGGTGGAATTAGAACAAGTTAGAATGCATATTATATAAGACTTTCTTGTTAAACTAGGATAGTTTGGATAGGATGCATATTTAAGTAGATTCTAGAAGATTATGATATATTTCCAATTCAGATTAGGATTTCACTTAGTTTATTTCCTAGTTTAAGTTAGATGATAGCTTAATCTTAATAGTTAATTTGAGTAATTTTCAATTACGAATTTATTTAAAAGAAAAAACTAGAAACATCGTCTTAAGATAGATTAGATTATTTTCTTTGAAGGTTGCATGTTTAAATAATGGCATTTATTTATTCCGAATTTCATTGAAAATACAACACACACACACACATAAGATAGATTAGATTATTTTCTTTGATAAGGTTGCATGTTTAAATAATGGCATTTATTTATTCCGAATTTCATTGAGAATACAACACACACACACACACATAATGTGCATGTCATATAGAGTTGGATGCATAAATTCCATGTCATTTAGAAATTGTATGTATAGGTTGCATATTAATTATTGTTTGTCATTAGAATTAGGTCATTTAAGTAAGTTATATGTCATTTAAGAGATTGCATGTTTAGAGACATCGAAAGCATGTCATCTTAGAATAGTTTTATTTCAGTTGCATGCCATCTTAGAATAGCTAGAATTTCATGCATTGCATATGGATTAGTTTTCATTTATAATGAGAAAACCCTAAAAAGATTTGAGTAAAATTGCATAGTAATTAGAAACCATATTTAGATTGAATATGTGTTTTTCATTACCATTGCTATGGATTGCATTGCTTCAAGGTAAGTACTTCCTTTCTATTCTTGCAATATATTTAATGCCTTGATTATTGAGTGCTACATTAATAGTTGAGCACCCACATGAACACCTCATACGTTAGTGGTTAGGTTAAAATTAATTCAAGTTGCTTGCAAAACATTTTTCAAAAATAAAAGAGAAAATGTATCAAAAGAATGTTAGAATAATATAATGTAATCAAGTCCATGAATCCATAATCTCTAATTTGTAGAAGTAAAGTATTCTCTTAGTATTTTACTTAAGTTTCTAATTCACCCACTAAAAATTAGATTAGTCGCGACTCTTAAATGAAATTAATTTGCATGTTAAGAACTTGAACCTAGGTTGCAAATTAATATAGGTTTGAGAGAGTTCAACTAACTCTAGACTTAGTAATCCATGTCGAACCCCTAGAGGCCTGGGCCTTTCATGTTGTTCCCAACTACGTTGCCCTTTAGTGGATTATAAATTAGATCATCATGATCATCATTATTGGCATCTATCACATTGGATCGGACCATTCCTACACCATTGTGCGTTGAATCATATCTAAAGCATAAAAGTACATGAATCAAAAAAACAAACAGGGTTAAATTGGAGCAGTTCTAAGAAATGATTTCAAAATGTTTTTCCATTCTTCTTTTAAAATTGTGAGACGAGGAAGCATGAGGAAGGCTCGACCTCATAACCTTTCTTGGATCATATTTTCTTCTTTAGGTTGGATATCATCACTAGGCTAATTTTGTGTATCACATCATGCCCAAAAAAAAATCGTAATTTTATTGACTTTCATCAATTGAATTACATTTTATCGAATGGAAAGTGCAACAATCAATTCTTACAAAATAAAATCCTAGAAAGCAAATGCAAACATCTAGAAATCAATAAAAGTTCCCACGCAAGGAAATATGTAGAAAATTAAAAGGGTTTTACTTTAGCGGGCTTGTGCCAATTCCCTCCGATGGTCCATCATTAATAGCGCTCACAAAGACGTCCTCGAACAAGTTGACCATACCCTCAAGTGCATTATTTTGCTCTTCTTGCTTTCCCGACCTCTATTTTTTTTTTTTTTTTTTTTTTTTTTTCGGGTCGAAGACCTCTAGGTTATGAGGTATATGTTTGAATATATAGGGCATGACCTAGGTTTAGACCGGCTTAGACCTTAATATGGGTTGTAATTCTCTGGGCCTAAGTCAAACGAGCTGAAATCAGATTGGACTGAGCTTCGTTTCAGCCTCTCCCATCATTGAAATTTTCGGCCAGCCTTGTCCCTTGTAATGGCCGAATTCTTGCTCTCTGTGAGCTTCAATTTGGCAGACCTTGACCTACTTAGGGTTCATTCTAATTAAACTTAGGCTACGTTTGGTCGTTCGAATTTCTAATTGGGATAGGATTGCATAGAATAGGATATGAAATCCTGGGATTTTTTTTTTTTATATCCTGTTAATTGTTTGATGAATCGCAGTATTAAAGTCGGATATATTTACATCATATCATGTACTTTTTTTTAATATAAACGACATATCATTATAAAGGTATATAAATGAACCTAAATGTTCATAAACGGAGATGGTGAAAATCTCTCGTAACATTATTCCTTAATTTTTTTCCTCTTTTTTTATATTATTTTCTTTATTATTTATTTTTCCCCTTTCATCGTATCAAATAGTAAATTGTACTAACATACCTTAAATACAAAAATACCTAAAATTTATAATAAATATAAATATTTAATTTATAGATTGAATGTTTATTATAAGATAGAACTAAAGTTGAATATATAAATTAAGATAAGATTAATTAAAACTAAATTTTTATTTTTTTATTTTTAATTTCTTAAATTAGAATTCAAATATTATTTATAATGAAATATAATTTCAATTTTATTAATTTAATAAGTTTGTTATTCAAGAAAATAACTTTCCTATTATGGATATTAGAAATCCTATCCACCTTTATCCCACCTCCCCCATGAGATAATTTTATCCTACCTATATCCCTTTTATATCCGACTTTATCCTGTCCTAAGCGAGCACCAAACATAGGATATGATAAATCATATCCTATCCTGAATTTTATCTCGACTGCCAAATGCAACCGTAGAGTCTTTAACTTTAACGGGCTTAACCAACTTAAGAAGCTCAAATATTCCGATTCTGGGCTAAAATATTTGGTCACTGTGCCCCGTGCTTGGCCGAATTTTGCTTCACTATCGGGTCAATCCATGTGATCGATGAGGTCTATTCATCATTGCCGGTTCAATGCTCCTAAAAACCATATGGTATGAAATTTAATTATATTATTTTCATTTAGGGGCAAGTTTAATCCTTAATTTTCTATGCAATTTGTCACTAAATGGCTATCAAAATTTAGAACAGAATTACATTAGACAATGTTAATGAAAACAATGTTAATAATCTACTAAGACATTATAGAGGTATAGTTTGTGTTACATCATTAACCAATCCTACTAGAAAAGTATGTAAGAACTCATAATTTACTGCAGCAAATACACACCCACTTGTAAAATCTAAAAAAAAAGTAGCGATCTACCATTAGGTTTGTGGATGGTAAGATTGTTATTTGATTGGAAGCTTGCAAATAGTTACACATCCAATTGTAAAATATTAAAAAACAAGTGGTAATGTACTATTGGATTTGTGGATGGTGAAATTGTTATTTATTTAGTTACTTATAAACAGTTTCACGGCCACGTGTGACACCTAAAAAACAAGTGCCAACTTCCGTTGAGTTTGTAGATGGTAAAATTGTTATTTCTTTCATAAATTACAAATATTTTGCTAGACTAATAATGAACAGTCACGTTTCACGTTTGACCATCGACAATTCAAATTCATTATCAAACTTTGCATGTGGAAACGCAAAATGATATTCTATTTTTGGCGAAAGGAACTTTTGATTTCTGCCTAGAATAAGCGGAATTAACCGTCGTATCCCATAGTTAGGTAAGTACAAAAGAAATCTCCCGAAATCAGCACCAAAATTGCTACTATAAAATGGTTAAGACTATAATTGATGTAGTTCACTGTCCAAGTAATCTAATATCAAACTTTAAGCACATGTGGTTCGTCCTCATAGGGAAACCAAGAATATACCATTGACTATAGAACACAAAGGAGATGGTCCAAGGGAAATATATAAACCAGCATTGATCACATTCAACTTTGCTTCGTATAAGAAAGAATACTAAATACTGTTTGTGCTGCCGTGAGAAGGAGCAACACAATGGCTGCGAGAACGGATAAGAAAGCCCAAGGACTATGGAAATATTCCCTCCTTAGTTTCGCCATCCAAACGTTCCACCTCTTGTTACAATACGCATTCACAGTTTTGAAAATCTCGGAGTAATAGAAATTGGATATAGTGACGTAGTCACCCATCTTGTTGAACATCTGCGCAATTACCTCGTCATCGCCCAAGTAGTTCTTAATAATCCCTGCACAGCGAAGCACCTCGACATCCTTTGAAGAGTTTATGAGGCAATCCATGAAGGTCACATAATCTGTAAAGTAGTTGATGTCTCCACCTTGACGATGCTGCTCATACGCGATTAGGTTTCGAAATTGTGACTCAGTGTGGTCCTAGTTCTATGTGTCGTCCAGACCGGTATCTCCAGTTTGCCGTTCTTGAATCTGATGTCTTTCATGTGTCGTCCTCGCACTGCCCTCAACTTGACTCCGGATTCTCTGAGCTCCGTTGCTGAGGACACGAACATGAGTTTCTCTTTCGTTGGCGGGGCTCTACCATATAGACGGGGCACATTAGGCAGGCCAGAAGTCCAACATGTGTGCATTAGATGAAGAAGATGTTTGCTCTCACGAAGTGTCGGATATTGGCCCGAGTCTCCTAGTTCAAAATCGAAATACGTGGTATCTATATCGATGAGCTCGAGATGCTCGTCCGGACCTTTAGTCAGGTCATATAGCTTGTTCAAGAGAAAAAGCGGGAGTTGGTTCTCGAGCAGCAATAAATCGCGCTGGAGGCAGTATCGAATCCAATCTGCCTCCATAAGTGGGTCGTCCTTGTTTCTCAGTTTCTCCATATTGTACTTACGGAACAACTCAACAATGAAACAACCATCGATAAGCATCATCGCTAGGAACTTTTCTTGGGAGAGGTTGATAGTTTCCGCGTAGCAATTATGCACCAGCTGTTCCAGTTCTCTTAGAGTCGGCATATACCGGTCCACGCTTTCCTTATTTCGCCTCTGAAGCAACTGCTGCACGTACCTCATTTTTTCCTCCTCCATGGATTTAAATTTGTCTTTTCCATAGTGATAAGGACCGACGACCAGAATCTCTGGTTCATAGGCTTTGTTGTTTACTTTGCGCAGTTGAGGACGAACCCTGGGTATACTATGCTCTGACGGGGTTGCAGGCACGCCATAGAGCATACCCTCTATGTAGATTAAGACATGATCTTGCGTTCCAGATCGCCCATTGTTTCTAGCATACTGTATCGGTTACAACACAATTAATGTGACAATAAGCATGTCATAAAGCAAGATGATAGTTGTTCTTAAATTTTCATGTGCTTCCATTTCATTAAGCTGTATTGTGGCTATGCTTTATATCTTAGTATGGTTACAAAACCTAAAGATCGTTATAATAAGCTTATTTTGTATATGTAAACGGCACTTCAAACATGTTGCTGGCAAGAGATTTCGTGAAGATCACATGTTGAACAGTGGACCATTATCAGTGAATTTGCGAAAACAGTAAAGCAAAATGGAGCAGCACTCATCAATAACTATGCAATATTAGCAATACCCCAAGACAGAATTTAGAATTGCATATGTAAGAGTTATTCTCTCTAACCACCTAAATGATCCCACTAGTATGTAGGTTTTCCTCCCCTTACTCTTTCAATATGATTTAAAATATTGATATCTCATTATGAGAATTATCTTTACATACGAGCAAAGTTTTTCATAATAAACATAGGCAACGTACAAAAGCTCTCCTTATGTGTGATATTGCCAATTTTAATTTAGGTCATCATGCTACTTTTTGTGACTTGCTTGATTCCTAAACTCTCTCGAACTTTTTGAGGGGAAAAAAAAACTCTTCGAACATTGGCAAACAAAAAACTAATCCCCCAACATAATTTCGGGACAAATTTTGTGTTTCCGTTTGAAATACTGATGGAAAAGATTGACTAAGCACCATAGTTGAACATGTAGTAGGGAGATTAAACATAAGCAAACCGATAGTTGAGGAAAAATTACAAAAATGATTAGTGAACTATTGCCTCCTTAATTTCATCCATAATGTACTTTTTTTCTTTTTTAACTTAATTGGTCCCAAAAAAAAATTAGTTTTTGTATGTGAATAATTATATGTAGTGCTTCTCACAAACTTTTCAGAATCATGTTAATTGAATGGATCATAAGATGGAATGCAAAAGACTGGTCTAATCCTTCAACTTACTTGATCAAGTTTGTGGTTGCTCATTCTTCTCGCCAAGCTAGACAAGCTACTATCACGTCAGATCGAGTTCTTCTCTTCTTGTAGAACTGTTTATCAGCTGAGATAAAATGAGACTGCTGCAAATACCAACTCTTCTTTTTCATGGACTTCTGAAGATGGAAGGTTCTGCAATAAGCCGAAAGTTCTCGGAAGTTGATGAAGAGGCAAAGGGCTAATAAAGACTTACAAGGAAATGTCAAAAAAGGACTTTATGAGAACGACTTATGAAGTCTTCCACAAGTTGCATATTATCATACAAAAACTAACCATTTTAAATAAACTTCATGAACTCTTTCAACATTTGGAAAGAGTCCTCTGTTCGCTACTGATTTGATAGTATAATTACGTTTATCATGGAGACAACTTGTCCTCCTATAATGAATTTAAATATTAAGATATCAGCCTATTCCTTCGGATTGGCACATTGTTAGGAAATTTCCCAGTAAGGAACTAGAATATAAATATTTAGATTTCAGCAATTGTATTCAAATTGCTTTGGATATAGCAATCAACTGAAAGTTCGCGGAACATACCAAAGAGGCAAAGGGCCAGGAAAGATCTACAAGGAAATATCAAAAATTGACTTTATGAAAACGACACATGGAGTCTTCCAGAAGTTCCATATAATATGTCAAAACTGACCATTTTACAAAACTTATAGGAAAATATGGTAAGAGTCCTACCTTCCAGCTACTAGCTAGATATTATAATTGCCTTCATGATGGAGACAACTTGTACACTTCTAATAAATGTAAACATAAAGATACTAGCGCAATCGTCTACATTGGCGCGTTAGAAGATTTCTAAATTAAGAATTGGAAGTTATATATTTAGATTTCACCAATGGCATGGCAACAACTCTAGTTACTGTATTAAGCCAAAAGTTCATGGAACTTGATGAAAAGGCAATGGGCAAAGTAAGACACCAAGATTTTAGCTACTGGCTAGATACCATGATTGCCTTTATAATGGAGACAACTTGTTGCACTTTGAAATAAATGTAAATCTAAAGATGCCAATCCAATTCTCTAGATTAGTACAGTTGGTTGGGGGCATCGAGAGATTTCGAAGTTAGAAAATGGAAGTCACATGCTCAGAAATCATTAGCTATGAGCAAAATGCTTTGGGTATTGTCATGGAACTTGATGAAGAGGCAAAGGATTAAGAAAGACTTACAAAGAAACGTCTAAAATTGACTTTATGAGAATGATGGATGACGTCTTTCGCAAGTTGCAATGTAATATCTGAAAACCGACCATCTAACAAAATTTCATTGAACATTTATAAAGAGTTCGACAGTCTAGCTACTTGCTAGATGCTATAATTGTCTCATGATGGATACAACTTGTTCCATTTTATCTTAAATGTAGATATGAAGATGTCAGCCCAATCTACGGATCTAATTATAGCCAGGACTAGCAAATTAGCTTAATCGTATCCGCAACTTTAGACATTCAATAATTGATTGGGACCGGCTAGGCTTAAGCTGACACATGAACAAGTAGAGATTTAGAGGTTTTAGAATTTGACAACATTATCTAAATACGCTAACTTTACCACACATGCAGATCATAATCTTATTCTCTCTCCTCTCTTATAGCTTCTATCTTGCTGTCGCGTCCCCTCTAATAGTAAGTCCAACCTTTATTTATTGCCGTCCTGTATATAAAATTCACTTAGATTTGTTAAGCAATGTAGAATATTTCAATATTTCACACGAATTTATTAAGCAATGCAATGTATTTCAACGACCTTTATTTATTGCCAGGTTGGCAACTCTTTCCTTCTCTGTGTGGAGTCGTATTTCTGTGATATTTCAAAGGAGTCTCTCACTTCCCTTTTTGAAGACGATTTGTACTTGGGGTGGTTTTGGGGCAAAATAACTTTACTTCCATAACATTGTAAATAGGAAAATAGTAAAGAAAAACTCTCTTGCTAAAAAATACTCTCGGACATAAACTATGATTGTGCCAATTATATGGGAAAAATAAGTTGGAAGTCCTAACCTTCAAGTATGAAATGCAATTAAATCTTAATTTTATTGATTCAATTCAGTCTTAAACTTATTTGTAACAATACAATCAAGTCTTAAATTGCCTGCATGGCTCTCCAAAAATTGTCTCAAATTGAACTTTTCAACTTTTGAATCTACATTTAGCACTCAATTACATTTTTGATAAAGGTTTAGGACTTAATTAGACCATTTCAAATATTGAGGAGATTGTACTTTGTGTTGAAGGTTGGTCTTATACATAAAGCTTAAGACATGCGGTGCGAATCCTTTCTAGAGGAACTTTCACATTAAATGCACCACAGCATATTCCTAGGTGAAAAACATAACTCACTAACGACAGCTAGGTGACTGTCATCAATTGTCACTTATACCCTTGCCGCCAAAGAGACCTGGTATCTGTTCTCCGAAGCATTTCAGCATTACAGTCTTTATGTCAACTAATATAGCAAACGGATTGGCAAACGGATAACGCCCTAACAAGACCACATATACGTTCACACTAGACCACCGCATAGACAGCAAGTCATCAATCTGTGTTTGATAAGCTATAGAATTGCATGCAATGTGCGTCCATATAAATGAAGACCAAACCACATGTGGTCATCTTAGATACACAAAAAAAAAAAAAAAAAAAACACATGCACACACACGTGTTCATTTTAATTTATGCAATTACAAATACCCAAATTTATTGACACCTAAATTTTGACTAAATATTTATGATTAAATTGCATAAAAAATCATGGATGAATTCGGACCTAACAAAAAATGATTTTCACACCACATAAGCACTAATACACTAATATTATTTGCATCAATTAATTATTTTATTTTATTTTATTTTCCCTTTATTTTATTACATTTCAGATAAATATTAAAATTTAAAAATTATTATTTATATTATTTTTAAAAAGGAAAAACGAGAGGGCTCGGAGGTTGGGCTTTCGCCCTAGCCCCCTTTCTTTTCCTCTCCCCCCTTCCCCCGCGCTGGCCTGGGCCCATCTCGCGGCAGCTCTCCCCCGGCCCGGCCCCCTTTCCCCACTTCCTTCCTCCTTCCTCCTTCCTCCTTCCTCCTTCTCTGCACCTCACGTGCGCGAGGACACCCGTAGCCGGCGATGGAAGGGACCTCTGGGCAGGCGTCTTCAATGCCGCCGAGTTGCAGAGCAAGTTTGGCCCTGCCTTGGTCAGGCTTGCCGCGGATGAAATGGCCAATGGGACATGGGTTCGGCCAAAGAAGGAGCCTAGTCGACGCGCCAAGGACTAACAGTCGAAGCACCTCTGTCGAGCAAGCTCCTCACCTATAAATACCAGGGCCATTAGAACAGTTTGAGGGAGGGGACAAGAGGAAAAAGAAGAGGTAGAGCCGCAACTGAGAGCAAGAAAAGAGTGTCAGAGGGGGAGACCGCCAGCCACCGTGCCTGAATCAAGGCCAATGACCCGCCGCCGTGCCTCCTTTTCCGCGCCGAAGCTCTAGTAAGCCTCAACCTATTTGTGCCCTGTTTTCGGGCGTGCAGAGTCGAAGCTCGCGACCATCCGGCTCATGTGAACTCCGGCCCCGCCAATCCCCTGTTGAGTTGTTGTGCGTATTGTTTGTCATGTGTCGAGAGTCCCGGCGCAGGTTTGAGCTTTGGTTGAGTTGGAAATCCCTCGTTATAGTAGTGCCCTCAGCTGTTTGACGTGATGCCCGAATGAGATCCGCAAACCTCTCCTCTCAAACGCTGCTCGTTGTTCGATTTGTTGTTGCCATTTGTATATATTTTGCTTGCATTAGACAGGTTCGAGCCGGAGTGATGTTTATGGAAGTTGGGAGTCCTCTCGATCTAGAGCGGCTTCGTGTCCCTTGGGTTGGCCGATGTTGCCGCGGCACCAACCCTGCTCGGTTGGGGGGTCGAATCCGTCACTGGCGCGACATAGATAAAGGCGGCTCGAGAAGCCGGCTTTGGCGTTGAGCGCACGGCCACCGAGATAGGCCTGCCGTTGCCGCTTTCGTCGGGCTCCCGAGATGGGGAGTGGCGGCGGCTGCGAACCGGGTCGAGCCAGGGGCGTTGCTCGGGTGGGGTTTTTGACTAATGGGAATGACAAATATGGGCCGGGCACTTTCTGTTAATTGAAAGTAGGCCTAATCTTATTTTAAAATGGGTTTGGAGTGTTTTGTTTTTTTAAAAAGAGAATTCTAATTGGGCTAGTATTTCAGGCCCAGTCGGGTCGCTGGTTAGCAACCTGGGTTGGTTCCAACCCGAGGATCCGACCCTGGTCCTTTTTTTTTTTGGTATAAAATGATATTATTTTAATGTAAAAATTATATTTTTTAATAATTAAAAAATCGCAACATTTTTTTTAAAAATTAGCAGAAAGCTTAAAATCAAAATATTTATCTCTTAAAAATGCATGAAAAAATCCTTCAAAAAAATCAAACCCCAAGGTTTAAATAAGATTAGATACTAAAAAGGCATTAGTTGATTAGTAAGTGTAAACAAGTCCCTGATTTTAATTTTTCTGGTTGCGTATGAGTAAAGTATTTCTTTTAATATTTTACTTGTGTTTTTAATCAACCCATTACAAACCGATTAGTGATGACTCTTAAATAAAAATAACTTGCATATTAAAAATTTGCACCATAAGTTGTGAATTGGTGGGCTTGGGAGAGCCTGGGCTAAGCCTAGACTTAGTAATCAATTAGCCTATGCGTCTACGGGAGGGTTTGAAGAGATTGCAACAGCTTAGCAACTCCGCTGGGGACATGATTTTTTGCAGACTTAGGCTTTTTTGTCTTGTTTAAATGTTTCCCTAACTTGGGTTTTTTTGCAAGTTAGTAGCTTATAAATAAATGTCAATTTTATTATAATAAATGTTTGGTTATAAAATGTTGTTCATGCCCTAATGTTTTAGCACTACACCTTGGCACATACAACCCTACCGTTAGATGGTGTTAGGAAAGATACAATCTTAAACACGAGATCGTGATATAGAAGTTGCCTTTCTTTTCCCCAAAATTTCTTTAGATAGAACTGAAGTTAGGAGGACCTGACACTAACATAAAACTATGATGGTTAGATTGCCCTTTTAACTTCATCTTGCCGAGCCTTTTTATTTAGAAATCAAAATAGATGTATTATGTGCATGTTTATATGGTTGCAATCAATTTTCTTTGGTGAAGTAAGTCTTTTATTCCTATACAATTGAATTTACTTATCTTACTGCACTTTCAATCGGTCCATGACAATTGAGGTTAATTGTTGATTTAGTTCCTTTACCAATCGAAAGTGAAATGACGAAATTACCATGGAACAAATCTTTGAAAGAAACCTTTGAGAATTTGTTTTGAATTCATGCTTTTATTGTTTTTATTAGGGAGTTTTATGTTTTTCTTATTTGATATCTTTCTAATCCATGCTGGCGTCTCATATGTATTTATTTTCCTAGTTCGTTTTTGGGAAATTCCCTCGATGTATGAACTTTTCGTGAATAAACAAAAAAGGAGTCAGATTAGCTCGTTGTCATGGACTGGTTCCTTATTTACACCTTGTGCTTACATTTGCTTATTTATTTAAAACAAGGTTATCACAAACCATTCGCCAATCCAAACCTGCTTGAGAGCGAGAGCAAAAATGGCTAATGAAGACATGCTAAGCTGTCTTGCCGGCATGGAAAGTGAGATGAAGCGGGTTATTAGTGCACTCCAACAACTCTCAAAATAGGTGGATTCTATTCAGAGTAAGGTCGTTCCCACTCCAACACCATTGAAGTAGTGAGCCGCAAACGTCTGCTGGTGGTAGTCAAGGCGGGGGTAGTGATGATGACATGCTAGGATTAAAAGATGACCCACCTCAAGTCATAATGGAGAAAGCTAAGCTTGGGAGCATGCTGACAACGGAGCACGATAAACGCTTTGTGAAGCTAGAAGAAAAGTTGAAGCAATTGTAGGGGTTATAGAATTCGCCTCCTTTAAACTTATCTGTTTATGCGAATGTCAAGATGCTAAAGAAGTTCAAAATGCTAGAGTTCAAAAAGTATGATGGCATCTCTTGCCCGAAAACCCATTTGCATATATACCACATGCGGATGACTCAGTTTGGTCATAGCGTGCCTCTCATGATCCAGTTATTCCAGGTGAACTGAACTAGGCCCACGCTAAAGTGATACATCATGCAAAGCATAAACCTCCTCGAGACTTGGAGTAAAGTGGCTGATGTGTTCACCAAACAGTACAAGTTCAACCTTGACACCACTCTTTCCTATGAGGATCTCAAATGTATTAAGAAGAAGAAAAGTGAGTCGTTTAAAGAATGTGCTACAAAATGGAGGAACTTGACCAGGCAAGTCACTCCAGAACTTATTAACAACAAGCTAATGAAGTTGTTCATCAAAACTTTATCGCATGAATTTCAGACACCGATGGTTGGCACAATCACTAATGCTTTCAGCCAGCTCATCCTCATGGGGGAACAAATTGAGATAGAGCTGAGAGATAGCTAGGGTGGTGCGTTTGAAGACTTCTTCGTGGCTAAAGGACTATCAGATGAAATAGGCGCGGACCATTTGAGTAGAACCTTTTTCAATTCCCTTTCATATTCTACTACATGGGAACCTTTCTTACTTTTTAGGACTTGCTTATTTTTCTTTCTAATTTGTTTTCTGGACATCATTTCCACCGGAGCAATTGAGTTTTGAAATCTTCCTTCCAAAGTTTATAAATCCGCCAAGCGCTTGATCAATAAAACCTTTTGAGGGTATAAGGAAACACACCAAACCAACCTGATGACGATATCCAGCCATGAAATAAAAGAAGAAATCTGAAGTCCAGATTTCCTCATGCTTCCTTGTCTTAGGACTTTGAAAACAAAAGACATTTCATCACTTTTTCGAAAGAGGAGAAAGGAATGGGAGAGAAGCATTCATGCTGGAAACCTGGTATGTTTTTCTGATTTAATTATTTCTTGTCTCAGAACATCGTTCCCTTGACTTATTATGACAAGGGGGCATTTGAAACTCTCGCATCAGGTTGTAAGGATGAGGGACTCATTCGTGTGGTCAATTCAGGAACATCCTTTCAAGAAAATGGGGACAAATAGAAAAGATCAACCCATTTTGAAAGCAAAAGGTATGTCTTGTTCCCTAACGTAATTTTGAAGTGAAGCTCTCTCCCTTTTCCCTTATAGATGATGAACTAAGGAGGGGCATGTCAAACTTTGATAACGACTATAGATCAACTCTCTCCCAAAGCGCGATGACAGCAAATTAGCACCAAAAAGGATGATAGGAAGCTTTCGAGCCTCAATATGCGTTCGCTTTCAACCCTCTTTAGTAATTTACTTTTGCAGTTTCTCTTGTACTAGAGAAAAGCAGAGGTGCCCATCAAATCAAGGATTACATTTCCAACCTCGATTGATCATTTATGTGCCATTTTCCCTTTGAATAGGGGCAATCCATAGGCAACCATTTTTGAGTAAACCCATTTGTGTTCAAGATTTGATACGTTTGTAGGGACAATAAATGCTTCTCATGATTTTTAATGAGATTTTTCAATAGGATAAATTGTTTGTTCTAGGATTATAAACTCCTCCATGCTTCAAGTGTTCCATGTCTTTCCAAAATGGATTTTGCATGATGATTTTATCTATTTAGGTCACTGATTCCATTGAGAATTATCAAAATAGACAGTTTAATGAATGATGTGGGATTGATTGAGCATATCAAATGAGATGTGTTAGAATGATGAAAGGCAAGTTGTCACGCTCTGAATCCTGAGCGCACGAACATCCTTCAACAGTCGATTAAAAATGCGATGTTCCAGGATGCGTCGCCGACCCATTCTTTTTATCTTTTGATTAAACACATGTGGAAGCAAATTAAATAAACCCCCGGTCAATAAACAAACAATCAAGATAGTAAAGCACAACAAAATTTGCCGAAAATAACTTATTTATTTATCCACTGTTACCCTTAGGAAGTTTAATATATATAAGCCTTTCTACGGCTACTTCCTATCGACCCTCTCAAAAACCTTTAGGGATTAGGATTGATCTAACTTCACTAATGGTAGGACCAGCCAACAGGTGTCGCATCTTGCGCCCACCACATCCACACTTAGCATATCTCCACGCTACAGCCCTGAAAATGTTTAATCATGACGGGGTAAGATAAAATCTTAGCGAGTCAAATCCTTAAGCCTCTGTTAGGATGCGAATTCGCCTCGAAGGCGGCCTAAGCATGCGCCAAACAAAACTCACATCGCCTCGGCACATCCCTACATATTAGCATGTCTTGTACAATAATAATAGAATACCGTGCATAAATAACAATAAGAACACATATCTCTCATGCACCAAGCATCCACACAAGTCCTGATTATAAGCTAAACCCGTTTTAGCACGTCCCATACCATGCCTAACAGTTTTACCCCATAATCAAGTGCAATGTATCGCAATCAATTACACGTGTTCCAATTATTACGACCCCTCAGGCCATGGCCAACGTAAGTGTCGGCGGTCTTCCCGCGTGATCGGGCATTGTCCCGCTCCATTGGGTACGGCAACGTCTAAAACCCCCGCCTAGATGGCATTCCATAAAGGAGTATCGGTCCGGCCTCAACCGCGACTTGACTTCCAGACTTCCGCCGGGCATTCGATAAAATCAGGCATCGCCCCCAACTCTCATCGGGTGACGGATTTCATTAAGTGACCATGCAAGCATGTCATCAATCAAATAAGCTTTTATTTTCGTTATTTAGCCAAGAAAACCAAAATCCATTTTCAAATAATAAACCTTGCAACTCTTTTTTTATTTATTTATTCAAAACTTTCCGAAATAATTTCGTACGGGGTCACGTATTTGAAATCAACCCGTCAAACTTTGCACACATCTAGTTTGAAACCTCGCAGTTTTATTGAGTACATGAAACTTGGCGTCCATACCCGACACCATATTTCTTTTTTATTTCTTTGTCCAACCACCCTTTTTGGAAATAATCTTTGGTAACTCCTTCTTCTTTTTTTATCTTTAAAACTTTTGGAAATAAATTCGTACATGGACACATATTTGAAATCAACCCATCAAACTTTGCATGCCTCTATTTCAAAACCTCCTTGTTTTATTGGGCACATAAAATTTGGCGTCTAAACTCGACACCTTATTGTTTTTCTATTTAAAAACTTATAAAGCCATCTTTTGACATAAAAATCGGAACCAACCATAGAGCAATCAATTTCACAATATCGGACGTGCAAACACTCAAAATCACACATAATTACATCCAAGAAAATGAGCGTAAAAAATTCTACGTAACGCTTAATCCGTCATTAATTACACTAATTGCGATAAATTAAATAAATTACGATTAATTAAGTAAATTTTGATTAATTAAGTTAAACGTAATTAATTAACCTAAACATGATTAATTAAACTAATTGCAGTTAAAAATAATCTAAACCATGCTTAATCTCAATTAAGACTAAACTAGGCTTAACTAAGACTAATCCTTCTTAGCACTAATCTAACCATGATTAGCACTAATTTGAACACCCATAAGCGCAATTAACGGCCTAATCAAAGATTAGAGAGTTAACTCATGGTTTTTTTATGGCGGCGAGCTCACGGCAACAGTGACGCGACAGCGATGAAAACACGAGACAACTGTGGCTCAAATAGAGGCTGGACGAAGGTGGTGGTTGTCCTACAAAGTTCTCGGCCAAGGGGGAGCTTGGCTCGGTTTGGGGTTGGCCAGTGGAGCTACTGGGGGGTGGAACGGTGGTGGCGTGAGACAGACAGATGGTGGCAGGGCTGCTGTGGTTGGGTGGTGCCGCTAGTGGTGGAGGTGCAGCTGTGGTGTGGCCGCTCGGTGCTGGTGGCGAGGTGGTGGAGTGGCTGTGCGGCAATGGTGATAGGAAGGGAAGTGGCGGGCAGCTAGACGGTGAGCTGGTGGGTTAATGCTGGAAGTGGAGGGGGCTGATGGTGGATGCGGCGGTGCTGAGGTGATGAAGGTGGGATGGTGTGATGTGTTGAGTAGGTCACTCCCAATTGGGAGAAAAAGAAAAAAGAAAAAGAAGATATCAAAAGAGGTTGGGAGATATATCAACGTGATATTCCACATTCAGAATATCAAGGGAGATTGAAAAAAAAAATGATATTCTCATATCTACAAAATCACGAGAGATTAGGGGATATATCTACGTGATTTTTTTTTTATATCGTACAATTCCAATTGGGATTGCTTTTTGCTCTTATAAATAGGAGTCCTCCTCAACGGAGAAGGTGTGACACACAGAGCAAGAATATCATAGCAGCGTAGCGGAAGAAACAGTTTTCTTCTTCCAAGAAAGAGAGTTATCTTTGAGAGTTATCCAATTTGTGAGAGGTTCGGATCCACAAATTGAAGACAGATGAGAGATCCACCTTTGGGTGAAGTTGTATCCCATTATTTATCATAGTGGAAGTTTGAAGTGGACTACGGTCCCGTGGTTTTTCCCTTCACCTTGAAGGGTTTTCCACGTTAAAAGTTCTGGTGTTATTTACTATTCATCTTTACTTCTTTCATTGAATATCTTATTTAATTTCACAGAAATAGTAGCGGGAAAAATTATCTGGGCATTATCCGCAAATATTATTTTCTTTTTTCCCAACAAGTGGTATCAGAGCGAGGTTGCTCTATATATTATTTTTCTGTGCAGAATTAAACGGAGGAAAATTTGGGCAACATGATAAAATTGACTGCATTCAATTATGCAATCTGGAAACCAAAGATGGAGGATCTGCTATACATTAAAGATCTTTGGAGGCCAATTGTGATACCGATGGAGGTGCCGGTACCAACGTCCGAGGAGTCGATCCCGTAGCGGAAGCCAAATTGGCATCGTCTTCGGTGGCAAACCAACGACAATGTCCGATAGCGAATGGATGGTGCTCAATCGGAAGTGTGCCGCTCAAATCCGACAATGGATTGATAAAAGCATTTTTCAAAATTTTGCTAATGAACATGATGCTAGTGTTCTTTGGCAAAAATTAGAGAAGATGTACGCAAGAACAACGGCACAAAATAAAGCAAATCACATGCGGCGGCTCGTGAATCAAGTACAAAGATGGGAGCGGTGTCTCGGAACACATGAGCGAGTTCCAAGGTATAGTAGACCAACTCAATTCTATGAAGATGACATTAGATGATGAATTGCAGGCATTACGCTACTTAGCTCTTTGCCAAATAGCTGGGACACACTTGTTGTGTCGGTCAGAACTCGGCTCCCGATGGCAAGCTTACCATGGACGTGGTAAAAGATAGAATGTTGAATGAAGAATCCCGGCGAAAAGAAAGTGGAGTCAACCCGCATCGAGGCTCTTGTCATTAATCGACAAGAAAATCAAGAACATAGAGGGAGAAGCAAAAGCCGAAATTTCCGGAATCAGCAACGAGGAAGGTCCCAATCCAACTTCGAGACGAGACAAGAAGTGCCATCATTGTGGTAAACCGGGACACTTCATCCAAGAATGCAGAAAGCTAAAGGCGGAAAAATCAAAAAGTCATAACGTCAACAAAGCTAACGAGAACCGGACGAATGACGCTGCAAATATTGCGGATGAGGTGATCATTATTCAAAGTGATGATTCCATTAATCTTGCATCCCAAGATTCGACATGGGTAGTTGATACCGGTGCATCCTACCATGTCACGGCTCGTCAAGATCTTTTCACATCTTACACCACTGGCGATTTTGGACTCGTAAAGATGGGAAACGAAGGTACATCCAAAATTATTGGTATGGGTAATATTTATTTGGAGACTAATGTTGGATGTAGGCTATTACTCAAAGATGTGAGGCATGTTCCGGACATACGCTTCAATCTTATATCTGCCGGCAAGCTTGATGACGAAGGCTACATCAATTTCTTTAGTGATGGAAAATGGAAGCTCACTAAAGGTAATTTGGTGGTAGCCAAAGGAGAAAAGACTAACTCTCTCTATATTACACAATTCAAGCCGTGTATAGGAGAGGTGAATGTAACTGGAAAAGGAGTGACCACCGAGTTATGGCATAAGCGACTCGGACACATGAGTGAGAAAGGACTTAAGATTCTCACTAGAAAGCAACTTCTACCCGGAATGAAAGGTACACCGTTGAATACTTGTGTCGACTGCATTATGGGAAAACAACATAGAGTAGCATTTCACAATTCCCCACCATCTAGAAAAGCTGAAATTTTAGATTTGATACATACTGATGTATGCACAATGCAAACTAGAACACTTGGAGGTGCACTTTATTTTGTGACATTTATTGATGACCACTCTAGAAAGGTGTGGGCATTTGCCTTGAAAACTAAAGATCAAGTGCAGGAAATCTTCAAGCAATTTCATATGAAGGTTGAAAGAGAAACAGGTAAGCAATTGAAGTGTGTACGCTCAGACAATGGTGGCGAATACCGAGGACCTTTTGAAGATTATTGCAAGAACCTTGGGATCAAACTAGAAAAATCCGTACCAAAAACACCTCAACACAACGGTGTCGCGGAGCGGATAAACAAAACCATATGTGAAAAAATCAGATGTATGCTCTCCAACGCAAAACTGCCAAACCACTTTTGGGGTGAGGCAATGAGGACGGCAATTGATTTAATCAACCTATCACCTTCAGCTCCACTTAACGGTGATGTACCACAAAGTGTCTGGACCGGTAAGGATATTTCTTATGGCCACTTGAAGGTGTTCGGCTGTAGAGCATTTGTTCACATTCCAAGGGATGAGAGATCAAAGCTTGATGGGAAATCAAAGCAATGTATTTTTTTTTTGGGGTACGCACATGAAGAATTCGGCTACGGACTGGGGATCCCGTTAACCGGAAAATAGTCGAAGCGAGGACGTGGTATTTCTTGAAGATCAGACAATCGAGGACTTCGAGAAGCATGAGAAATCTCCATCACCAGACGAATACCCAGTTGATCTTGGCCCAGTCGCTCCTCCTATTAACAAGCAAGATGAAACTAGGATTGAAGGTAAAAATACTTCAATTGAACTTGAACCTATTGTTGAACAGGTCACATCAGAACCTCAATTGAGGAGATCAACTCGTGAACGACAATCTAGTCGTAGATATTCTCCCAATGAGTACGTGATGCTCACTAACGGGGGAGAACCGGAGAATTACCAAGAAGCTTTATTCCACAAGCATAAAGAGGAGTGGTTAAAAGCTATGCAGGAGGAGATGAAATCCTTAGACGAAAATCATACTTATGATTTAGTCAAGTTGCCACAAGGAAGAAAAGCTCTCAAAAACAAGTGGGTGTTCGGACTAAAGACGAAGAAGGTAACTCACGCCACGATACAAAGCAAGGTTGGTCGTGAAGGGATTCGCTCAAAAGAAAGATATCGACTTCGATGAGATATTTTCTCCTGTAGTTAAAATGTCCTCTATCCGAGTTATCCTTGGCTTGGCAACAAGCTTGAACCTGGAGGTCGAGCAACTTGACGTGAAGACCGCGTTTTTACATGGAGACCTAAATGAGGAGATCTACATGGATCACCGGAAGGTTTCAAAATTAAAGGCAAAGAAAATCTTGTGTGTAGATTGAGGAAGAGTCTTTATGGGCTCAAGCAGGCACCAAGACAGTGGTACAGAAAATTCGATTCCTTCATGGAAGAAAATGGGTTCGACAAAACCACCGCTGATCACTGCGTTTTCGTCAAGAAATTCACTGATGGTAATTTCCTCATTCTTTTGCTTTACGTTGATGACATGCTAATTGTTGGCCAGGATAAAAGCAAGATCAACAACTTAAAGAAGGAATTGAGCAAGTGCTTTGCGATGAAGGATTTGGGACCCGCAAAACAAATTCTTGGGATGGAAATCTTGCGAGATAGGCAGAATCGCAAACTCTGGTTATCTCAAGAACGGTATGTTAATAAAGTTCTTGAAAGATTTAACATGAATAACTCCAAAGCAGTTTGTTCTCCACTTGCAAATCATTTCAAACTCAGTTTAGAGCAATGCCCAAAAAGTGAGACAGAAAAAGAAGGAAATGGAAAAAGTCCCTTATGCATCGGCGGTTGGCGCCTAATGTATGCGATGGTATGTACGAGGCCCGATATCGCCTATGCGGTTGGAGTGGTAAGCAGATTTCTATCCAATCCGGGTAAGGAACATTGGGCAGCAGTCAAATGGATATTCAGGTATCTTCGAGGTACTTCTAATAACTGTATATGCTTTGGTGATGGTAAAACTGTGTTAGAAGGTTTTTCGGATTCAGACATGGCAGGGGACATGGACTCAAGAAAGTCCACATCGGGATACCTAACGACTTTTGCAGGGGGAGCGGTTTCATGGCAATCTCGACTACAAAAATGTGTTGCCCTATCTACTGCTGAAGCAGAGTATATTGCGATAACAGAAGCATGTAAAGAACTCTTGTGGATGAAGAAGTTTCTACAAGAAGTGGGCCACAACCAAGAGGAGTTTATCTTGTATTCGAGATAGTCAAAGCGCAATACACCTCAGCAAAATGCAACTTTCCACTCTCGATCCAAACACATTGACATCGGATATCATTGGATACGTGATGTGTTGGAAGAAAAAGCCCTACAGCTAAAGAAAATACACACTGACAACAACGGCTCAGATATGATGACAAAATCTCTATCTACAGTGAAGATGCAAGCCTGTCGAACTTTTGCAGGTTTGACACATTCTCCAAATTGCTCGTGAGAAGGAGATTTGTTGAGTAGGTCACTCCCAATTGGAGAGGCCAACGCAATTATATATATCTGTAGTAGAATATATATAGTAGTGAGTGTGTAAAAGTAAAAAAAAAAAAAAAAAAAAAGGAGAAAAAGAAAAAAGAAAAAGAAGATATCAAAAGAGGTTGGGAGATATATCAACGTGATATTCCACATCCAGAATATCAAGGGAGATTGAAAAAAAAAATGATATTCTCATATCTACAAAATCACGAGAGATTAGGGGATATATCTATCGTACAATTCCAATTGGGATTGCTTTTTGCTCTTATAAATAGGAGTCCTCCTCAACGGAGAAGGTGTGACACACAGAGCAAGAATATCATAGCGTAGCGGAAGAAAAATGTTTTCTTCTTCCAAGAAAGAGAGTTATCTTTGAGAGTTATCCAATTTGTAAGAGGTTCGGATCCACAAATTGAAGACAGTGAGAGATCCACCTTTGGGTGAAGTTGTATCCCATTATTTATCATAGTGGAAGTTTGAAGTGGACTACGGTCCCGTGGTTTTTCCCTTCACCTTGAAGGGTTTTCCACGTTAAAAGTTCTGGTGTTATTTACTATTCATCTTTACTGCTTTCATTGAATATCCTATTTAATTTCACAGAAATAGTAGCGGGAAAAATTATCTGGGCATTATCCGCAAATATTATTTTCTTTTTTCCCAACATGATGAAGGTGGCGGAGGAAATGGGAGAAGATGGGATGGTCGGCTGCTACTGGAGGAAGGGGATGAAGAGGGTGAGGGAGAAAGGAACGTGGGCAGGAAGGAGGGTCGACAGAAGCGCGGGGGAGGGGGGTGGAATCTTACATGTATGGGTAAGAGAGAAATGGGAGAGAGAACCAAGAAGTCATGAACAACCAATCAAAACCTTAACCAAATATCTAAACCATCATCATATGGCCTCAAAGTCCTAAGCTCATCCAATCACAAAATTCCTCTAACTTCCCACAAACAAAGCCTTTTTAGGATGGAAAAATCCTTTTTTCTCTACCCATCCGAATTTCCTTTTTCATTTTCTTTTTGTCTGAACCTTGAAATTCAATTGTAGATTGAAGTAATTACTTCAATTTTGTACTAAAATTGAATCGAGGATTCTTGGATGATCCGTTGGAAGATCATCACAAGTTTGTATCGAACGTTCACCTATTCTTGAATTGAGAATAGGTGAACGATCGACAAAAATTGATGAATTGGAGGACTTAAGGTAATGGCAATGGCGATCGATCACCATGAATGGCTTGTGGACTCACTGAAAAGGCTAGTCGCATGAAGAAGTGAGGTCGCTAGCATCTGAATGAGATCGATAAATGGTCGGAGCTTGGCGAAGCAAGGATGCCTAATGAGAAGAATGAGAGAGTTTTTGAGAGAATATTTATTTACAAAGCTTTCTTCTATATATATTTTTTTAATATGGCTAAATTGAGAGTCAAAATATGAACCTCAGGATCAGGAGGGAAATTCAGGAGCGGAAAAAATCAAATTTAGAACTAATCCTAGCGCTAAGACTCGTCTTATGATCACATCGTTAATTATTATGCTTAATGAGTGAGAAATAAGGATAGGCCTTGATATGTCACATGGATGGGTGACGTGGCACATCCTAAAGTCTAGATTAGAGGGGATTGAATGGTTAAGTTGGGGCTCTTGAGGATTGATGACATGAAATTTAATTTTAATAATTTTAGAAAATGACATTTTTGTGATTAGGGAGAGAGTGGGCCGGCCATGGGTCTATCGGTGGAATTCATTGACTTTTGGGTTGACTTGGTTGATCCGAGACTTTCCAATCATTCTATTATACTTCAAACAATCTAGTAAGCTTGGCTATCTATTTGTTTGACCCATTAGGCGGACTGGGTTGGGCAATCGGGTTAATTTGGCCGAACGCCGTCGGTCCGATGCGTTGTTTCATGCTCTAAACTCGTGTTCGAATGTTGGCTGACTTGTTTGAGCTCAAAATCTTGAAATTGGCTTGAAATCTTCAATTATTATAGTCCCCGAATCAAATGCCCCAAAAAGCAATCAAATCAATGAATTAAAAAAAAAAAAAATACAATGTTGACGAAAATTCAAGTGTCAACACGAGATTATCATTTCTCTATTATGTTTCAAATCCGATTTGTCATGTCATGTTGCAAGTTATTTTTTTCGCATGATGTTCTTTCACTATCGACTTATAAATTAGATTGGCCATGTCATTCTACCAGCAAATATTGCCACGTCATTCTATTTCATTACCATGTTCTAAATTTAATTCTCCATGTCATATTGATGTGATTATTATCATGTCATGTTAGTTTGTTCTCATGTTTTGAATCTAATTCATCCTATCATGCCTCATGTGAATATTGCCATGTCTTGTTATTTCGTTATCAAGCTTTGAATTTGATTTGCTATGTCATGTTACATGTGATATTGCTATCTCATGTCATTTCGACATGGTGTATTGGATTCAATTTGCCATGTCATGCTACAAGCGATTGTCATGTCATGTCATCTCATCATCATGTTTTGAATCTTATTCATCACACCATTCTACATGGGACTATTGTAATGCCATGTTATTTCAGTTATCATGTTTTGAATTTAATTTGTTATGTCATGAATATTGCCATGTCACGTCATTTCCAAAACATGACTGAATCTTGCATATGAATTAATATGTGCTTCTATCACACAAATAGAGTCATGATGCTGAACACAAAAAGGGGCCTCATTAATAAATTACTAGGTCGAAGTTTTGAAGTAGCACATCACGGATACTCATGAAATTAAATGATAGATGGTTTAATACTTAACCAAAAATTGGGTTGCACTGTCGAAAGTTTGTTGTGAAAAGCTAGTATGTCCCACACATAACCAATTCTCCGGACATAAGATCTCTAGTCTCCATAGACCAGTTTTCTTCACAAATGCACTAGGTTGGTAACATTCTCATCACTGCCTAGGCTTTTAGGTGCCCAATCGACCTAGGTTTTCTGAATCAATTAATAACGATTCTAATATGGTCTTTAAGCTCTTGCATCCCGCAAGTTTCTTGAGCTTAGGATTTTAGAAGATCTTAAGAACGAGGCCGCTAATAGCTGGCAATCCTCGATTCGCAAAAATCTCGACGAGCTCCAGTCACATAAGTTAATTTACTGAGTTTCTAACAATCTTGGACATTATCTGTACTAGGCCATGACTCCCGAAGCCTACCTCCGAACTGGGCCACATCTGTTTCCCCACCTCTTTTGGATATTATCTGTACTGACTTTATGGCAAACTGTGGAACTCTTCGTTAGTTTTATGAATCCGCATTTTTTCGACCAAAAAAAGAAAAACAATCTTGGACATTATTTTACAAACAGTCCCATATATTCGGCTCATTAATTCCGTGGGCAATCATTATGCAGGTATTTTTTTAGTTTTATTTTGAGACAAGAATTTGGTGAAGCACGTTTATCATAGCGTCTCCCTTCTTCCATCTAACGGTCATGATCGTACTACTGTCTAGCAACATAAGACAAAACGAATGGTAGTTGCAGTCGAAGCATCCGATGGGATCTGCAGTGTTTCACCAAACTTTCGACTTTGCATTGACTTCCTTGACAGCATTCCAATGACGCAGCGCACATGCGGTATCATTTTGGGAAAAAGAGGAGGTGGAGAATAATGGCAGCTGGAGTGGTCACGATCCCTGGTAGCTGGACCTACTGATATTTCACAGACCTTTGGACTTTCTTTCTCGCTGGATCAAACAATCATCACAAATAATAATATTTTTCTCCTGTGACAGGACAGCTTTACAATTATGCGGCTTCATAATCATGTCGTTCTGGGAATAGGAGACTCAGAAAAGAATGGAATCCCGTGCCGGATTTAGGAACATCTTGGTGTTAATCGCGTGTTGTTCCGTTGCCTGCAGTTTCGGAGCCATAGATCGAGAAAACAAGATCCATGCCGGTCCTTCGAGTAATGTGGAGATCAACAGAGGTAGCTTTCCGGCCAGTTTCATATTTGGAGTCGCATCGAGCGCCTACCAGGTAAATGAATTCTTAAGAGCTAGCTCACCATGTACCAGTGCGACAATGTGTTGCCCAATCAATTTCAGCGAAAGATTGATCTGATGAACTTGATTTACTGGTATTATGAGAAAGTAGTGCTGATAATCGTAAAGCGAAGAGGGGACTTATCAGAGCGTGCTTGTGTGGTTTCTGGCACGTGAATGAGAGGAGTACATTACTGTTTCTTGAAGAGATTAACTTGATTCGCTACACCGAGCGAATGTATCTTATATGTAAACTTGACCGGTTAATTAGAGATTGGACGGTGATTACTCGTTGCTTCACGTCTCTTTTTACTTTGCTGCGGGCGCAAATTAAGCTTTATGCCGTTTTTGGCCTGTTCAGATCGAAGGTGCAGCTGAATCAGATGGCAAAGGGTTGAGCAATTGGGACATCTACACCAGAATGTATCCAGGTCTCTCTCTCTCTCTCTCTCTCTCTCTCTCTCTCTCTCTCTCTGTCTGTCTCTCTCTCTCAATCTCTCTCTCTTTCTCTCTCTCAAACCCACAAATCCTATCAACATTTTAAACCATTTTGGGTTGAGGGTGAGGACTAAAATCACGAAGCTCGAACAGTTTTATGCAAATCTTTGAGCAAATCATTCAGGTTCATACAAGATCAATCTTCTTCTTGAGTAGGCAGATTCTTTTTCTTTTATTCTTTTTTTGTGTGTGTGGGGTGACTACATTTTTTTCGCCTTTTTTTTTTCTAATGTTGTTCTCTTTTTGTGTACTATTAAGATGAACACGACCGATGATCTGAATTGTACTATTAGTAAGATCCGGTGGACCATGTGGGTTCACGAGTGGCTGTCTAATTTTGACCATGAGAGCACTAGACCCATCTAGAAAAGATGAAAAGGAACAGTAATTGTCTAATTGCCTATTCTGTCTCTGTCTCTGTCTCTCTCTCCGTCCAAGGAGAGGCCTAATGATATTTTCTTGCCAGAGAAGATTAGTGACAGAAGTTCCGGAGACGTGGCTGATGAATTTTACTACAATTATAAGGTAATGACACTCCCAAAAAGCTAATAGTTTCAGTATTGGAGACCAAACCTCATATGATTGAATGTAAAGTAGGTAGACCTTCGTCATATGAAATATTTCTCCAACTTTATGGACCGGTAAGATGAAAGTCAACGCTTGGTAGAGGGGCCAAATATAATTTAGAAGTATATATGATAATCATCAAATATATATAATGTTGTGCATCTAATTCTCACATGTTTGTTGATTTCTAAAGTACTAAAGCAACCCACATGGGACTTTCTTTTTCTGGTATTAGCTCTATACTAACTACAAGTAATTCATGGAACAGAAGGATATAGCTCTGTTGAAAGTGATTGGATTGGATTTCTTCAGATTTTCCATCTCCTGGCCGAGAATTGCACCTTGTAAGTGTTCTTATTTGCAAGCCACGCGAAGTTTGGTGTAATAATCATCACGATTTCATGTAAAACCCACAAAGTTATATAAAAGCCAAAGTGGTCATCGAAATGTATTCAGTGCATCAGATCATAAGATTGAGTGAATCCTACTAAGTTTGACGTCCATATGTTTTAAGTAGAAGCAGTTAACCATCCACATTCCAAATATGTAGTATTTATTTATATGACTTGCTTGTATAAAATTGCTTGCTAGTTATACATATGGCCAATGTATTTAGGTAAAATTTTATGGGTATTTTGTAGATGGGAATATAAGCAAGGGGGTCAATCAGAAAGGCGTGGAGTTCTACAACAATCTGATTGATGGACTCCTAGAGAATGGTAAGGCATGGAATTATTATTATTATTATTATGAACATAGTAGATGTAGATTTGTCTTCCGGAAAATGGCTTTTGCTCTTGAAATCATAAGAGTGATCTCTCTTCTAACAAATGGGGAGGTGTCACAGCAATTGATCTTTATTTTGATTTTCTTTTGGCATGTTGATTTACGCAGGCATAAAGCCTTTCGTGACTTTGTTGCATTGGGACGTTCCACAAGCTTTAGAGGAAGAGTACGGTGGATTCTTAAGCCCCATGATCACGTAGGATACATCTCCATCTCCAACGATCATAGAGTCAAATTACTCGTGACAAATTGGCACAAAAATAATAGTTCGATACATATTTTTTTGGCCATCAACTTAGATGCATATACATTTACTAATTTCATGGCATTTTCCAACTATTATTATATCAGGAATGATTTCGTCGAATACACAAACTTCTGCTTTCGAGAATTTGGCGATAGGGTCAAGCACTGGATAACTATCAACGAGCCCAATTTCTTCTCGTATTACGGGTACAACCTCGGAGTTGCCGCACCCGGCCGTTGTTCTGACTACGTCGGTGACTGCACGGCTGGGAACTCGGCTACGGAACCCTATATTACGCTTCACAATATGCTTCTTTCTCACGCGGCAGCCGTAAAATCGTACAGAGAGAACTATCAGGTTCTTATCACTGATCTTCATCCCTTTTCAGACAAAACTAAGTTCTAACGTGTGTCCTACTAATTTGGTTTTGCATTCAATTTTGGGAATAGACAGAACAAAATGGAGAAATAGGGATCTCAATTCAAACCTTCTGGATGACACCCAAGTATGAGACAGAAACTAGCAGAAAGGCTGCCTCTAGAGCCCTTGACTTTTATTTCGGATGGTAGGTTTTTGAAAGGTGTTATAAGATGCACATGTAGTTGTTGAAGAATTTGATCATTGATTTAGGTTTGTTTATCTTTAAATTGTAAGGAAGTTGTTTCTTGAAGTTCTTTTTTGTTGGGTTATGATTTTTATATTTATATCTATAACATCTAAGTCAATGTTGCCAGGTCCCTTGTCCTTACTTATATACATATGTATTAAAGTAGACTTAAATAAATAGATTTAGGGATAAGTATCTTGGAAGTTCCAAAATTTGTCACGAAAATACAATTTAGTCCCGACACTATAAAAAAATACAATTAAGTTCTAAAATTTATTATAAAAATACAATAAAGTCCTAAAATTTTGAAAAGTATAATCAAGTCCTAAGACTTGTCAAATCAGTCAAATCTAGTCATTCCATTGATAACATTTTTTGAAAGTTTTAGAATTCAATTACATTTTTTTAATAAGTTTTAGGACTTGATTAGATTTTTTGAAAGTTTTAAGATTAGATTGAGATAAGTTTTAAAAATTAATTGCACTAGGACTACAATGCACCCTCGCGATAAGTTTTGGGACTTATAGCGCACTTATTCCATGGATTTATTGTTGATGCACAACCCTATGATGAAGACAGTTTGACTTCTAATCATCGATGATAATGGCAATGACCGAAAGACTGTTCATATTTGCAAGACCAGTTCCAGTATGAGCTTTTGAAATAAGGATTTGATTGCAGTAACCGTACCTTAGTTTGATTTAGTAGTTTATAATCTATGGCTAGTTAACAATATTGTTAAATATCAAATGTGGATGTAGGGCTGCCCATCCAGTGACCTATGGTGACTACCCTGAGACAATGAGGAGTTACGTGGGAACCAGATTGCCCAAATTTACAGCGGCGCAATCGGATATGGTCAAAGGGTCTCTTGATTTCATGGCCATCAATTACTACACTGCCAGATACGTGGATGAATCATCTTCATCGTCGGCCAGTCTTAATCTCAGCTACTCCTCAGATTGTCACTGTAATATCACCAGTAAGCTTCGTCTCCATGATCTCTCTCTCTCTCTCTCTCTCTCTCTCTCTCTCTCTCTCTCTCTCTCTCTCTCCCCCTCGGTCATAGTCTGACCTAACTCAATGAAACTCATGTTTCTTCCATAATTCACAGCAAAATTTAAGGGGTAATTTATGGTATGCGTCCTAAAGGGTCTGCCAAAAGAGCAATCGAGTCCTACAATCTTTTTTTTGTGCATTTAGTCCTTAGGACTTGTAGGGATTGCTCGACGAGTCCTCCAAATTATATGACAGCTTCCAGTGTCATTGTGATCAGGCATTGCCACACGCGATTATCCTCAAATTTAACTAAACTAGTTAAACCGAAGGAGCCAGTTAAATATTTAAAAAGAGTTTCACTAAATTTGTAATAACGAAAAGGTTTAGTGCTCAACGCACTCAAGTTGTAACACTAACATCTAGTGAACTGTCCCCCATACGTCTCCTCTATATGAAATAGCCAAGTTTCTTCTAAGAAGTATTCATTGCATTGTTTTTCTTGCTTCCTTGTGTATTGCAGCTGAGAAAGATGGTGTTCCCATTGGTCAACCGGTAATCTCTATGAATCCACAGGACTGTGTTTGTTCTTATTTTCCTTCAATATATACAAGCTCTTGGTGTATGCATACTATGTTATGAATTTTGTAGACAGCCCAAGATTGGGAATATATCTATCCGGAAGGAATTCGAGAGTTTGCGCTCTATGTGAAAACAAATTACAAAGACCCACCAATTTATGTGACTGAAAATGGTAATGTATAGGCACTTATGCACACGTACAAGTCAGGGGCCTAAATACTGTATATCATTAACCAAAGAGTTCGTCCTTTGTAGGAATGGCCGAGGCAAATAATGAATCATTGCCACTTGAAGATGCCCTCAGAGATGGTCTGAAGATAAGTTTCTTTCAGCTCCATCTGTCCTATCTCTTAAAAGCTATCGAGTGAGTCAACTATAGTCAATTCAATTGCTATGTATTATGCATTATTCGATTTGATAGACTATAAGTGAACATTTATATGATTAGATTATGTTCAATGCTTGATATAAGCTTGTTATGACGTAAATGACAACAGGGAAGGAGCAAATGTGAAGGGATATTTTGCATGGACGTTCCTCGATGACTTCGAGTGGGCCGAGGGTTATACATTTCGGTTTGGTCTTACGTTCGTAGATTACAAGGACGGATTGAAGAGATATCTCAAGGACTCTGCCTTGTGGTTTAAAAGTTTCTTGAGCTCCCATACCGGAAGTGTGTCTCATGGTCCCTTCTCGTCCATGCACAGTGATGCCTAGGCCTATAAAGTGCTTATGTCCACGCAAGGAATGTATCTTGTCGTAGAAAGCTCGAAGACGACATTAATCGATGTCGACAGGAGATACACGTATTCTATTTGAATTTATGTTTCCAAGATGCAGAGGCTTTAAAAGTTTCAGCATATAAAACCTCATATTCATTTAGGAATTTGAAATAAGCGTCGTTAACAAATGATCGGACGAAATTCCAGATGATATATCATAGCTCTGCTGACTAATTAAAAATGGCACAACATTTGTCCTTTTGAGAGAAATGAATTGATTCATACCTTGATTAATAGAAAAACTCATTACATTTATAAACTTTTTAATCCAAAAGGTGGCAAAGCAAGTCCACTTTTCATTAAGGCTATTTTTGTTTTACAAAAAGTGAATGATTTAGAAAATATGTCCATAAAAACAACCATTTGTATCACTGGTAGAAATAAACAATTGAAAAATATTTTCATGTTCATGAAAATGTTTAGATAAAAATTGTTATTGATAATAAAAAAATTTCCATTGATAATTTATTCCAAACGACACAAGCGATTGTTTTTACGAAAATATTATTCGAATTATATGTTTTCTGGGAAACAAATGAAGCTTAAAAGACTAATTTTGATCCTTCTCCAAAGTTCAGGTATAAAAGTCCGCGCCAGATCTTGGCAGGTTTGCACCGCCATTGAGAACTTGCGAAGGTCTGGCCATGCGAGACCAAACTGGAGGAAGCGCCTCCATATCCACATGTTGATCTTCTGGATCCTATTGCCATCGACGATTGAATCATCAATGGAGACAGGGCAGAGCTCGGCATGTACTCTCAAGCTATATACAAAAGAAAAGCTCAACATTGTCTCCAAGTTTTGCTGATACAATGAGAGAGAGAGAGACCGCAGCAGAGTGATCGTCCACCTCACAGCAGCGATGGGGTGTTACAAAGTTCAATCCAAAAACTTAATCTTTTAAGTGAAAAGAGACTATGTTATGAAGAGTATGTAAGGCTACTTGCAATCGAGGAGGAAGAAGCACTAGAACGGGGGATTCTAGTGACCTCCTGAGGTTGTGCCAGCATCGAGGATGTAACATCCTCGATTCTGACCCCATAAGGATTGGCCTTAAGGTCCTAAAAGGATCGATCATGGGTTATTAGCCATGGATTGATTGGTTCTGTCACGTCCCGATCCTCGAGCGCGCGCATATCCCTCGATGGTCGACTAAATTGCGACGTTCCTAGGACACATCGCCAACCCAATCGATTCATGCACATGCGGAAACGAAATAAACAAACTTGGGATAGAAAAGTAGGACAATCAAATCAAACCAAACACACTTTTAAAAACAAACTAGGTCAGCTTGTAAGTAATATACAAAAGTCAAGGCCCCAAAAAGGACTACCTAGCTAACCCTACCACGGACCCTATCTACTTAGGATCCGGGTCGATCACAACACTGTTAGGGATGTCGATGTCTAATGGGTCAACTGACTCCTCAACTTTGGGCTCCTACTCATCCTCAGGCAACTGGTTCTCTGCGATATTAGCTATAATATCGGCATCCACGACAAGGTCGAGTACCACCCCACCCTCATCCTCGACGGCGGGTCCATCAAAACCATCCACGGGACCTTCCCATTCCCCGTTAGGCCCATGACGAAACCACACCTTGAATCGATGATAACCCACTGCAGTAGGCCCTCATCGACCAAGATCGTGGTCACGACGAGCTCACGAGTCCATGGATTCCCAGGGACAAGGAAGAAGGTACTCTGCTCGTTATACCCTCGCGACTACCTAAAACGAACCGTATGAACTTCCATCTAGGGACTTGAAAAGTTAAACCCACGACGGGGTGAGATAATGTTTTAGCGAGTTTGCACCCTAAACCCCAATTAGGAAGGTAATATACCTAAAGGCGGCCTAAACACACATCATAGAAGACTTACCTCGCCTCGGCTCTTCACTGCACGTCAGCACAATTCATATAACATATGCATACATCCAATGTATTCGACAATTGAAACGCCTCACTTTAATAAATCAATCAATCACAAGGGTCTCGATTATAAGACCAAATCATTATGACACGTCCCATTACGTGCCACACAATTTTGTCCCATAATTAGACGCAATTATAACTCATTTAGACAATTCCAATTAATTACGACCCAACGGCCATGGCCGACTCAACAGTCAGCAATCTTCGGGCATAGTCAGGAGTCGTCTCGCTCCATTGAGCACGGCAACATCTACCTTTAGACGGCATTCCCAAAGGAGCATCAGCCCAATCTCCATTGCAATCGGCATCAGTTGACAAGGGGGCATTCCCGAAAGAGTATCATCCAGCATAAAAGCTCGTGACAAGTTCTCATATCAATCACACGCACATCCAATCCCAGCCAAGAACATCATGCTTTGCACTCAAATGTCTCAATTAAAATAATGTATTTTGCCTATTTTCTTCATATTAAAAACACCTAGTAAAATAATCGTGTGTGGGTACACAGTCAGATCGAACCATAAAAAGTGATATACTTTCTTTTAAAAATCCAACTAATTGATATAGTACTTAAAAGCATTTTTGGCATCAAAAACCGACACTCGGTATTTTTCTAATTAAATACCAAAAATCCATAAATTTTAGAATAATAACTCAAAATCACCAATCAACATCCAATTGCACAAACAATCAATTGCATAAACTAACTGCACCACGACAATTAGCATGAAATTCTAGCAATCAGTTCTCCCGGTATAATTTTCGGAAAATAATAAATAATTAAAAAAATACAAAATAATTAAATAAATCAACAATTAGGCTATATACACTAATCTAACCACCTAATTAGACTTAAATAAATATTGTACTAAGCTAATTAAATCACATAATCTAATTAACCCCTAACTAAACTAATCTAACCACCTAATTGATCTAATTAACTAACTAAATCACTAATTAAACTAACTAATATCCTCTTAATCTCATCTTAACCTAAACTAACCCTCCACTAAGCATAATTAACCTCCTAAGTAAGGTTTAGCAAGTAAACTCACCGGATTAGCGAGCCGGTGAGTTCACGGCGACGATGATGCGGAGGTGAGCGAGACTCGAGCCTACAACGACACCCAATGAGGCTTGGATCGGGCTGAAAACGGTCCAACAGCTCACTGCTAAAGCTGGACGTTCGATTATGTATGCTAGCTGAAGGAGCGAGACCGAGGGGTTAGGACGACGTGGGAACGACACGGCGAGGCCAGGCGGGCAGGAGGAGGCATGCTGGCGGCTTGGGCGGCGATGGCGACTTCCAAGAAGACGGAGACGCGGAGGCCAGGGCGTGCGGGCAGCTTGGACACGACGAGCGGGCGTCTTGTGGTCTCGGCGAGCTGTTGCAATTTCGGTGGACTTGGGCGGGACGGGCTAGCCTAGGATGGAGGGGTTGGTTCTCTGGTTTTTCTTCAGCAACAAAAGAGAAGAATGCTAAGGAAGAAGAAGAAGATGGGCTGCTGCTGGCTTGAGGGGGACAAAAGGCCAATAAGTCAATAACAAATATCTCAAACACTCAAGTAATAAGCCCCAAAAGTCTTCAGCTTGATCCACAGCCAATTTCCCTTCCAATCTTCCTCCACAAGCCACTCTTAAGAGTCCAAAATGTTGCAGCCCCCATGGCCTACGAATTTTGTGACATTCGAAATTTTGATCAATACCGAATATATGAAATGGGCATCTCGTTAGTGCGCATATGGTCCTTTTTCTCTAAGCAGATCACTCATGAGTTAACCAATCTATTGGGTGAAGCTGTTAAGGGATATAACCGTGGTAAAATCCCTAAAAGCTACCTGATAGGTTAGATTGGACTAAAATCGCGTTCGGTCGATTTTAACCACGAAATTGAATTAAGTTTCGGAAATCGGATATTTGAGCATGTCACGGTTCATTTATAGGATGTTGTCTTGTCTTTCGGAGAGGTTTCATCGAATTCGGGACTTTTATGGAAAATCGATTCAGACGTCGCAGAAATTAGCGGAAAATTGGATCGACCAAATTGATTGGATTTTTGACCTCTTTATCAAACCTTTGGGTGTCGGGGACTTGCTGAAAATTGTGTGAAATATTTCTTCGATGAAATTGGACGTTAATTTGGAGAATCAAATGAAGAATTGGAGCCAAGAATTAAAGAAATTCGGAATTGGACTAAGGGCTGCATTTTTTGCTTCAAATTGGATAATCATGGAAATAAAAGGGCAAGAAAGTATTAGGGAACATTAGAGATATTTATGAAGACTAATTGGGGGACACATAAGATAAGCTTGAAGACTTTTGGGCAAGCCAATGATGATTATGGGATATTTTTCTTGAATTATTGCCCCTTTATCCTTAGCTTCTCTCGTACGATGTCCCTCTCTCCTTCGCATGCCTCATCCGTTCATCCCCCCTTCACGCTTTTGTCTTTCATCTTCTTCTTCTTCTTCTTCTTCTTCGGTTTTGCTTTCAATTTTTCTCACCGAGCAAGCTGCCATCTCCACGTTTTCCTCACTCCTTCGGCAACTGCAAGTTCATCGAAGCCTTCATGTTTCTGCGCCACCACTAAATCTCCACCACCAGCTCACGTCCAAGTCTTCAACTTCCCTCGATTAATCAAAGAAAAAAACCCCATCAAAGTTGACCCTCCAATCTCCCTCCATCTCCACTCTCGCACAACCACACCCCACCGAAGTCTCCAAATTGAAACTCAACGTTGACCTCACTCCATTGATACCTCTCCACATTGAAGACTCCACCGAAGCCAGCTCACGTCTGCCCTCTCCACGCATCCGAATTCTTCACGACAACTTCAGTATCCGTCAATCTCGCGCCGCACGTCCTCGACAGAAGCTGATCCACCAGGTTTTCCCTCTGTCGTCATCTCCAGTAGCACGCGGCCACGAATCCATCGACTCAGCGTTCAGCCTAGCCTTCCCAAGCAATGACCACCAATCTTCTCTTTCGCGTTGCTGTCCCCACGCCGAGTCAACGAAACCAGCAAGCTTCTCCATCTTTGACCGAAGCAGCTCAACGCTTTGTGCCCATCTCCCCAGCTTCAAGACCCGACAATGCCCTCGTGTCTTCTCTAGTTTCATCGAGCAGCCCACCGTCCGTGAGCAGCCCAACAAGGTGACATTCCAACATGTCTTCAGCCCGTGCATTTGAGTAGCCCGCACCACTTGAAGCTTGCATAAATTTCAGCCCAATTTTGGGCCCGGTTTAGCAGCCCACGTTTTTTCTTGAACAGCCCAATCCGGTCCTTTCTTCAGCCCATCAAGTCCAATGAAGCCCACCTCCACAGCAGCTGTCCAGCCCAGCATTGTGAAGCCCGCAAAGACAAGCCCAAGCCCAAAAATTTATGTGGGCTTGCATAGCTTTTGGACCCGGTTCAAGCCCACCGGTGTTGTCAAAAACCCTATTTCGGCCGCCGTCACGGTGCCCTGGCCTTCGCTTTTACCAAGTGAGTTTTACTCACTAATACTTTCTTAGTTTGCTAATGATGCTTATGGGTTGGTTAGATTTAATTAAGTGCACTCAAGTGGTTAGATTAGTTTAGATTAATTAAATTAGTGACTTAATGATGCATGTTAGGTGGTTAGCAATAGCTATTAGGGAGTAGAAATGCTCTATTATTTATTGAATGTCTCTCGAGATTTTTCCCAACCTGTTTCGAGCTCCAATTAGGCAATACAGGCCTAAATTGGATTTTTAGTATTTATTTATTTATTTTTCGAAATTAATTATTTAATTAATTATTTTTCCAGAAATTCAACGGGGATGACCGGTGATCGGAATTTCGTGCTGATCGTCGTGGCGTAGTCCGTTTATTTAATTGAGCTTTATTTTGTGCGGAATGGAATTATCTATGAATTTGGGAATTATTCTTGAATTAATTAAGGTTGGTTATTAATTGAAAAATAATCGGACATCGATTGTTAATGCCAAAAATATTCTTTGTGGACTATAGAAAATGTGGGAGTTATGGAAAGGAAAATATTATATTTTGGCTAAAGCCAACCGTGTGCCCACGCACGATATTTTATCGGGTATGATAAAAGATGAGAAGAAATGCTATGTAGCGTGACTCAGCGATTATTACATCACTTTGGCATATAGAATGCCTTAGAGAATGCATGTAAATTGTTGAATATATATATCATGCCTGTGTGGCGATAATTGATCGTGCCTGTGTGGCATAGAACGTGCCTGTGTGGCGTAGAGTGTGCCTGTGCGGTCGTATTTCTAGGTGTCAAGTATCGTTCCCGTGTGGCTGAAAGTGAATGGAATGCCTAAAAGAGAATGCACTTAGTTGGTTTATATTAGATCTGTGATTATATATATCACCCTGGCGAAAACAGCGCTCGAGAAACATATGTGATTTGGTGACTGAATATACCATTTGGGAATTATGACATGAGTGGGAATGACCTAAAGATGGTCCAACTGACATGTAATCGACTAGGTCGATTTGATCAATGTTTCGATCTATTGAGATTGGTGGGTGCCTATTGAACTGTACTGATTTGCAGGTGGAAACTAAGGTCAAGGTAAGTCCTCTAACTTGTGTTGTGCATAGGCAGCCCTAAGGTGTATTGGTTTACTAATCGAGTCTTAGGGGGTAAAACTTGCTGAAACGTGGTCTCATTGGTTATTGAATAACCATTTCAAGTCCCTAGATGTAGCAGACTTGGATTTTGAAGATCTCGAAAGTCCGGTGCAGTCTGCTAAAAGCTCCAGTTGGAGTGTGGAGGATGATGAAGAGGAGGACGAGGATCTATAGTTTGTGGAACCCCACCCCTACTTGTAGACCTTGTTTTTTAAACCGGCTTGGGTTGAAATTGAATTAATAGTTCACATTGTATATACGTGCACTGGTTTGCAATGTATATAAGTGTGGATGTTTTTAAAGGTTTGAAATTTAGTCCTATTGTTCTATCCCAATATTCTATTGTCTGGGATTTAATATATGCTTCCGCTTGTGCATAAAAAAGAAAAGAAAGGGTCGGCGATACGTAATCCTGGGATATCGCATTTAAAATCGACCAAGGTAAGGGTTGTGCACATGCCTGAGGATCGGGGCGTGACAAATTTCACCACTTCCAACTTCAATTCACTTCAATTTCTCACCAATTGACCTCAAATTGATGGCCAAAATGATGAGGAGGAAACCTACACTCAATTCCACAATTTTCCTTGCCAATTGCTCCAACTTGAAGGCCAAAAATGCTCACAAAAATGGCCCTCTGAATTTCCCGGTCCAAAATCGCCCAATTTTGATTTTTCGCCGAAAATCCGAGCTTGCCAAAAATTCTTCGAAGGATGAGTCGACGTTCCTAAAATAAATCATGACATGCCACAACTTTCAATTTCTGAAACCGAGTTCAATTTCATGGTTAATTTCAACCAGACGCAATTTTAGCGTGACCTAACCTACCGAATAGCTTTTAGGAATTTTTAGCGCATTTGACTCATACTCGATTATTTTCGATCCGCATTGTGCATCTTCGACACATTGGCAACTCTCGGTTGTCGTAAAAATCTCAAGATTTTAAATATAGATACATGGTACAGAATCGACAGAAAAATCAGCCTAGTGAATTTTGCAATCAGATGAAATCACCCACACTTTAATTACATACCTCTGTCAAACCGACCTATCTCCGGTATCTAATCGATTTTAACTATGCCATATTGATTCTTGCAGATTAGCACGGTCGAGCAGTCGATTTCTGGTCGAATTCTCAAGTCAGTCACGTTTAGATTCCTTAACAGCTTCACTTGATAGATTAGTTATCTCATGAGTGATCAGTTCAAAGAAAAAGACTATAGGCATGTCGATGAAAAGCCCATTTCATTCAATTGGTACAAGATCGAAAATCAAGATGTCACAGGTTCCATCGGCAAGGAGTCGCGGATCGGTCAGTAATCAACCGACTGATTGGTCACAAATTGGTCAAGTTGTCGGCCATGAATTTCTACCAACCATATCGACGGGACAGGTTCACCAGCTCATAAGATGCCTTTTTTATCACAAGAATTGGTCACGGGATGATTTTGGATCGGTGGATGGTCACGGGTTGATCTTACCGATTGCAGTTTCTATTCGCAGGTGATTCCGCCCAGTTATGCACCGATACACAGATGATCCATATTGATCAAATGCGACCGTCTTTCAACCAAAAATACATCATTCCCTATTTAATTCTTAGCGATTAGAACATAATCTTGAATTGGTGATGTCCAATCATGGATTGGTAACGCACCAACCATGAACCCTACCGATGGATCAGGTGCCGACCTGAATGAGCCCAAGGATAGACCCGGCTATTCTGTCACTAATTATAAGGTCCATAGTGCATTGGCTTTGTGCTAGGCCATGGGTAGCCTTAGGATTGGTCTCGAACCAATCAAAGGACAATCGACCCTATTGGCCAACCGACTGTCCAAAAAAAAATTAGTTTGGGCGAATGTGGAGTGTGATGGCCGAACCTCAAGTGTACGTGATTCAATTTTTCGAGGTGTACCTAATGATCTCTTCTCCGGCCTTGGAACCAACTTAGATGATAGAATTCTCTAGATTGCCTTCTTGAGGAAGACAATGACAAAATAGAGAAAACTCTAAAACATCCTAGGTTCTTCTTGAAGAATGACTCACCACTTTGGATAAATATTTCTAGATTTAGTAATGATTACCAAATATTCGCCTTGGGAATTAAGTAAGAGACTCTTGGACAAATGGACCAATCAAGAGAAGACATATAGAAGATTCTCAAATGCCTCATTGAATGAAAAGATGAGTCATCCCGCTTAGGTGTCCCTTGAAGATTTGGTAATGATGGCTCAAGATTTTCCTTAGAGAAGAAGTCAGTGAGTCATTGACTTAGGTGTCCTGAAAGATATGGTCATCATTACCATAAGATTTTTCCTTAGAGAACAAGTAGACCAAGTCATGATGGCATTGTATAAATGGTCCAATAAGAATGAAACAAATAAGCCTCCAATCATTACATTAGGCAATTAGGTGTGCCACATTTTAAAATAGGTATGACACCTTGCAACTTAGGCTTGCCACCTAAGTATTCTAGGCAGGCCACTTGGAGAATTTGGAATGGACCGCTTGGCTCAGTAATGATGACACTAAGTAGTATAAATAGGAGGACCCTTCCTCATTTTCCTCACCTTGTCATCAATTTCCTCCTCCTCCTTCTCCTTTCTCTCAACCTTGCATCCTCAATCCATCAAGCTATATAAATTGGTCTTTGAAGTTTGCCAAGGTAAGTAAGATCCCTAAGTCTCCTCTAGGGCGGTAGTCTCCATTGTCGAGTCTAGTTAGGTGCTCACCCATCAAGCCGTGGGTAGGATGTTGGATATTTTGTATGGTTTTGCTCATGTATGTGCTTGAACATGTGCTTGAGTTGTTCACACCTGGAATGAGATCGAGGTTCGTTCGAGTTGAGTTCATCGCAAGACAAAGTCGCCCAAGCCATAAAGCCTTGGTTTTGGCATAAATAGGATGTCAGGTCCAAGTCTCGCTTGGTGCGGGAGTCGCCTAAGGCTGCAAGGTCCTAAGTCGACATTGAGGCATGTCAATCTTATGCCTCGATCAGTAATGGGAATCGCCCAAATCCATGAGGTCTTGGTAAGGCACCAAGCATGCCAATTCCTATAGTTCAAGTGGACGCAGGGACTTTTTGCTTGACGTTTAATCAAACCAAGAGCTGAGGGTCATTCACAGTATGTGGTATGTTCACATTGGGTTGGAGCTAAGGTCCGTCAAGTTTGGGATCGTCACTAAAGTGAGGTGTACCCAAGCCTCAAGGTCTTGGATCAGTATTGAGGCATACCATTTTCGAGCGTTGTCTGGTGCGGCGATCGATGCTAAGTGATTGATTCGAGTTATGGACCAAAGATTATTCCCGACATGTTTGCTAGTGAGGTGTAAGAAACTCATGACATACACAAATAAATGAGCACACCTTTATGCTATGCATGTGTCGACCAAGAGATAAGATAAGAATCGGCTTATATGATGCATTTATGGATACACTTAAAGAGGAAAAGGCACCCGTCGCCACACAGTGTTGGCGGTGATGCCTCGTTTATTGAATGGGATGCCTCAGTTGAACTAGGATGCCCTGGTTGAGCTAGGATGCCTGGGTCTTGAACCCGGAAGCCTCAAGAAGCTAGCCTCGATAAGCCTCGGTCGAGTCAAGATGCCCTGGTCGAGCTAGGAAGCCCAGCAAGAAGTTGGAAGCCTCAATCGAGCCGGAAGGGCCTAGTCGAGCCAGGACGACACTAAATGAATTTGCATGAGTACCGGTTATGCATAAGCATGATATGTTGATATATTTATTGATAAGCCAAAGGTAAGTATGCATTGAAGCATGTTGCGATAGACATTTGCGTGTAGTTAAGGATAGCAACAAGTTTGCTATTGGTCTATCATTGACATTGTTTGCAAGTGTTGTACTTGCTAGCTTTCGATGATGAGATGCTTTCCTAATAAAGAATTAGGAATTTTACTTACTGAGTTTCCCCAAAGCTCACCCCTTCATCTTTTAGTCTTGTAGATATGGAAATCTCACGTCAGTTTTGGGAGCTATAGTCACGCTAGAGGAGATAGGATTTCTCCCGGCCTATATGGAAAACTTGTACCGTGATGTAAAAAGAAAAGAGGGCCCATAGAAAAAAAGGCTTGTAAAAGTACCGTTATAATATAAATTAATGTGTTATATGTGATATATGTCCCAGTCTTTCAGCTGTTGTTTGTCCGAAGAGTGGTTTATTCATGTTTCCGTGTGTGCATGATTACAAGATAAAAAGAATCAGGACGGTGATGAGCCTGGGACATCGCGAAAATAACACATGCCAATCGTGACCCTAGAGATGGAGTTGGGGTCGTGATAGAGGAGGTCGAAAAGGAGGTGAGCATCGTCGGGGGCCAAGCATTGGCCAAAGATCCATTGACGTGAGGCCATATGGGGCGGTGATCAGCGCGGTGGTGGAGGAGGCCAAGAGAGAGATGGGTGGGAAAGTGAGAGAGGAGAGAAATTTTTTAGAGCATTTTTGAGTTTCCAAATCTAAAATTTAGATTGTGAGCCCCTCACTAAGTTTTGGAGGGAAAATGGTATATATACCATCCCCAAGATAGAATCCTAGCCATCAATTCGATACGACAACTAAGATTTGATCCTAAAGCCTAACTAATTCCCTTAGGGACTAAGAAAGATTAACAATTACACTTGTGATCATTCACATAATGGTGATGCGTCGAAATTGGTGATTTGGATTGAATTTGTGATTAATGCCTAATTAGGGGCATTTTAGTAATTTTACAAAATTCGGAGACATTTTCGCAAAATGTGGAAAATTGAAGGGCATGGGGAGAAGTACATATGACAAGACATTAAGGGGTGATCTTTAGCCGCCAAGAGCCGGCCGGAGGAGGGCTGAACCGATCTCCTCCAGTGGTAATCAGTTAGACTGGTTTGGCTAGTTCAGCTGTCCCTTGAGTTGTTCAGTTCTTATACTTATGAATTTTATGCAATTTGATCCCTCAGACTAAATTCAAAGGAAATCTTGTCTAATTTGAGGAAAAATAGTAAACCATATAGTTGTAATCCAATAATTTTCTATTAGCCTAATTACCTAATTAACGTAAAAAATATTGGACCTATGCTATGGGTACACGTAATTGGACTTCCTATAATTTTAGATAATTCCTTGCTCAAAATTGCAAATTAGTTGAAATTGAATTCAATTAAACTTGCAAGGTACTTTCTAGATTAATCGTCCATACCTAGGGTGACTTATTGCATTCAAATTGATCTTAAATTGATGGTGCAACTTTTACACTAAAATTAAATCGAGGTTTAACAGTGAAATTGAGCCTCAATTCTTAAAATTAAACCTTAGTTTTAAATGGGTCAATTCGAAATTCATCAATAGCAATTCATTAGCTTAGTTTTCTCATGCTCATGAAGGCTAAATTCTTCAATTTGAAAAGTTCTCGAATGTATTCCTCAAAATTGACCACAAATTCATACTTATCTTACAAAATTGAGTGGAATGGAAGTGCATGTTCGCAAATCAATAGAATCAATCCAAATCCCCTAATCATAGATAAAAATGAGAATCCATATTTCAGCACAAGTGATCTCGAAATTGATTGAACGAGTGAATGGGTAATGATTTCTAGATCAAAGACAATGACAAGACCAAAGAGAGAAACGAAAGACGACACTTTTTTTTCAAGAAACAAGCTCCGTCATGATCGGAAATCTTAATATCGAATTTTATACTTTTATTGATGCATCGACTAAAAATTATGTAACATTCTTGATTTTAACCCTTATTTTGGTCCCAACTAGGAGGTTAAGCTAGATAGGCTTTGGATTAGTCAAACCTTCCTAGAAAATCAATGTGAACAAGTGTGAAAAGCATTAAATGAGGATGATGAGTGTGGAAGCTTATGTGTCCCAAGTAATTAATGAAGGGAGGATGACTCATGGCCTAAGGGAATGATGACAAGTGATCTTGCAAGCCAAGTAGGGCGCCACCTCTTCTCCATAGACTTGCCGCCTTAAGTTTCATAGGTTTTTGACTTCCCAGCTTTTCGAAACTACTAAACCTTTCTTGCTTTCCAATTTTATAGACTTCTTTGTGCTTCAAATTTGGAGAAACTTCTTTCATAAAAGTTGTTCAAAACATCTTGATCTATAACATACTTAAATTTCAGATTTTTCTATGGTGAAATGGTTGGGACGAATGCGTAATCAATTACCGTATAGAACCTGCCTAGTATAGTGAAAACGATAACTAAGTTGTTTTCTCCAATTTTTATAAAATCTTCCTTTTCAAATTTGGACATGTTTCCTTCATAAATTTTTAAATAACATCCATATCTACAACATATTAAAATTTCAAAGAGTTTTGTGAAGATTTGGATTTTGAAATGAGTCTCTCTCTCTGACTGTTGAATCTGCTCAACGGATGAACTTTTGGGTTGTGTTCATTGATTTGCTCGTCTTTCCGCATAACGAATTTGGCTTGGTTTCCTTCATGAATTTTTTTTTAAGATCTTCTCTACAACATATTAGAATTTTATAATTTCTCAAGCCCATTTGATAAGGTAATGGTACTGATTTCGAAAGTTGCTCAAAACTATTTTTGCCTTAGAATAGGAAAATCACACGCCCAACTTGGATGGGAAGGGGGCTGTGCACCTAACTTGAGGAGGAAGCCAATATAGAGTTTTCTTGGCTTGAAGATAAGAATGCATTAAATGCTTTTGAAAGCTAGTTAATTAATGAGCTTAATGAGTCACATGCTTATGTGGTTAACTTGGAGAGCAAGTTGTTCAAAGTCCAAGTTTCTTGATGACCAAATCTTAGGTAAATTTTAGGATATGATGGACCTAGATTATAGCCTTGGTGAAAAAGTCAAGAACTAGCCAATTAGAAGAGGACATGATGCATCAAAAGGCTTATGTGTCTCCTTAGGCACCATAGGCAATAATGAGCCTAGAGTGAGTCTTGGAGAGTAAGCAAATAGGTGGACCAATCACAAGTCAACACTAAAGGGCCTAGGCGCCAACTTGAGAAGGTAGGTAAGCCAACTAGTCATTTAGGCATCATCATGAATTTGCAATAAAAATCTAAGAGGAGAAGGTCTATAAATAGGATGAGCCATCGTTTCATTTTAAGGCTTGCCCTTTCTCTCCTTTCCTCTCCCTATCTCTCCTCTCTTTTAGGCCCTTCTCTTCCAAGCCACCCTAGATGATGACCGACCACCAAAGAAGCATCTTAGAGCTAAGTCCAAAAAGTAGTAAGTAGGTTTTTCTAACTCTTTGATAGGGCGATGTGCTACGCATATCGATTTTTGAGTCATGTCATCGTATGCTTGTTTGTGTTGTTATGATTGTTGTGTTTCTATTGCTTGTTGTTGCATTAAATAAGTTCATGATTCCGCATGGGTATCGAGCACACCAGGATGTCGAGTAGAGGTCGCAGTGACTATGGACAATACTAAAGCCTGAGCAAATGGTTCCAAGTCAAGGTCACGAGGTCGAATCGCATCTAGCATAAGTTTAATTTAATAAAACACAAGAGTTGTTCATTAGTTCATCTTGCATAGCATGCCTTTGGACCTTTCATTCAGCTAAAAGTTTAAACATAAAATGAATCGGTTGATGCTTGAAATGCATAGACACACGATGGTGGCTGAGTTCGCTGGATTCCGTGTTGCATTGTGTAGCTCCGGCGGTGTAATCATCCTGATCGTCCACCAGGTCGTTTCATTGTCAACTTAGTTTTTTAATTGCATGCATGTACAGATTCTCCACACTAATTCTGGTGCTTTGTTTCCAAGGATAGCCTGGAGCCATGGTCATCTGGCTGATATGAGCCATCGTCAACCGTCTCACCTCCATGAAGCAAGCAGATGATCCACCCTTGGAACTATACTTTCTTTTGTCTGAATGATACGCCACAATTATTGTGAACAGTTGTGAATGCAAACTTCGTCTAAACAAACATGTTTGAAGAGAGTTGATGTCCTAAAACTTTGTTCAATTAGGAAGAAGACGGTTTCACACGAGAAGTTCCAGAGGCAACAGAATTAATGGAAAGTGGTAAGCCCAAAGCTAATCGTGGCCATAGATTCTGATATGTGCAGATATGTTGTCATGAATTGACTTCCATTTTCTACTTCGTCAGTCTGCATGTGAAAAGACAACGGAGAGGTCATCGTAAGGAGCTCTTATTTCAAGCATCATGCTGCAAACGAAACTGAGAGAAATGACGAAAAAGAAAATATCCTCGTTGAAAGTGATCATTCAATCAGTCTAGGTGAGACTGACTTTATGAAGCGAGTTATCATGAAGGGGAAGACCTCCCCTAATGATATATCACGTAAAGCAGGTGTAAACGGAATCGAGGAAAAAGCAAGAAGAGAGGACGGAAAGGTTATTATAAAGAGCTCCTGTCAAGCGTCGGTCTGCAAATGATACCGATAAAGATGATGGGAAGGAAAACATTCCGGTCGAAAGTGATCATCCCATCAGTCTAGGCGAGACTGACATTTTGAAAGGAAGGATCATCAAGAGGAAGACCTCCCTTGATGGCCCAGTGGAAAAAGTAGGTGCAGTCAACTTTCTACAAAACTTCTAGCAATGCAACAAGATAGCTTTCTCAACTCCTGTGCCCTGTGTTTTCTTTGCCTCAGGAGAGCTCAAAACAAAAGCGGATGCATGCGGGTGATTCTCTTGTCGATGATGGTATGTTGTCAACTGAAACTGCATTATTAATTTAAGAACTGGTTTAGCAATTTTCTTGGTTCCTAATCTTAACAAGCTATCATGTTTGGCATTATTCTAGATTGATGTTGGTACGTATTGTACAATATACTGCCTTCACAGAATTAAGGATGAAATTGGGAAAGCCATTTATTATCTATCAATGAAGATGCATGCATTAACATGATAAAGAGGAACTGCGTTTTCATTGTAGGGCTAAGCTGACCATCTAATTGGTTTGCAACATTCAAGCCTGAGCATGCATTTCATGTTTAACGCATAATCTGACTTTTAGGGATAGGAAATCTTTTGCATCGTTTGGTATTCAAGTGTACATGAAATAAAGTCGACATCACTGGGAAGCTTGCAAAATCTTTGGGCTATGCCACATATCAAAAGGAACTATGATATTGACTCTACATGTCACAATGCATTTTAGCTCTGAAAAAAGGCTTTCTGCTTAGCAGTAAGTACAATCCATTCTTAGGGTCATACTCTAATGAATTGAATTCTAAATCCACCGACTCATCTGCATGTATTTCGATTTTGAAAGTGAAGGTTCTTCATCAGAGGGCTATCTTAAATGCTTACCACTATTGGGTAGTCCAACTTTCTTTTGCGTTCTGTGGTGGCCTCTTTGGGATTTTGGAGACTACATGTTCTCTGATAAGGCGTCTATAAGATTTCTAATTCTACTATGGGGTGATAAAGTATCCCTTTCCATTAAAGGAACAGAAGACATGCCCATCTTTGGCTACAATGAAATCATAAATCTGGGACAAGACAGCCGTAAATCTTTGCTCGACTCCAAGGACACCTGTAAGTTACTGACATGTCTTCACCGTATTCAGTGTTCTAGCAGACCATAGGTTACTTGGAAGTCTCGTTACAGAGAGAATTTACTTTTCTGTCAAAACAAATTACTCAATAATTGGTTGTCTAAGGGTGCTTTAATAAATCTGTGATGTTGGCAAGATGTTTCAGAAGCAGGATGTAACCATTCTGCGCAGCTTTTCCAGCCATTTCAATAAATTAGTGTCAGGTATCATAAAGCAAATACATTGACTGACTGTAAGTTAGGCCAGACCATTAAAGCCACAAGTGATAGAGAAGTGAACTAGTCTGTTTGACATTCTCTTTGAAACTTTTACCGGTTTGCCCATATGCAGGTAGCCTGCAGAATAGCAGGTAATGTCCTACAACTGGTGGGCTATGAAATAATTGTTTAACGACAGTGGATCCCTTAATTCTAACAATAAGGACAAAGGGATAGGTGCAGGAAGAGCTTTCAACAGTGGTTATTAGGGCCAAAGTTGAGAAAGGGCTAAGTCTCACTCAACCATGAGTGAGATTGTTATCTCGAGTTTAGAGTATATATCTTTTGCTGCGCTGTTTTGCACAGGATTAGCAACATGCGTGAAGGAAAAAATAACCTTGAATGCTACATTTTAAATGATTTTTATTTTCCTTCTTAAAGGCTGGGGCAAATCGATAATGAGCTTATTCACTTGCAGGAAATCAAGGCAACTACAAACTCATCAGCTCTGATGATATTTTACATGATTTTTGTTTTCCTTCTTAAAGGCTGGGGCAAATTGATAACGAGCTTGTTCAGTTGCAGGAAATCAACGCAACTACAAACTCATCAGCTCTGATGATGTTGCTACTTTTATCTACACCAGTGGGACAACTAGAAATCCAAAGGGCATTATGTTAACACAGCAATTTGTTGCATCAGGTTTATTATTCTCTGAGGCAATTTGTTTCTTCTTTAGGCACCATTAGTGTGACATGCTCGATCTTGATGCTATACCAAAAAAAGGTCTGCCATGCACATTTCTTCTTTGAGTTTAGTTATGCAGAAAAAGGTTTAATTCTTGCAAAACAACATAATTGGTCATATCTATTATACACGAAGAAACCCTTGGACTTTCCATCTGATCTATCCTAGAAGTAGCAACATCCTCAATGTAATTGGTAGACTCTGTAAGCAGTAGTTCCACATCCAGTCATGCATTCTTGTAATTGCTGTACAGGGTAAAAGATCTTTCCTACTATCGATTTCATTACTCGACATAGTTTTAGGTATATTATTTTGCCACTTATTTTGTATTTCCTGTCACAGCAAATTACCTATTATGTTCATGGCATCTTGCGTCTCCTATGGTGTTTATAGGTTCCACCCGAAAGTTTGACCCCTCTCTCTCTCTCTTCTCAATTCAACTTGAGTTCTTTATTTGTCCATCTCACTTTAATGTGCTTTTGGGGTACATCCTTCTCCTCTGTTTTTTCTCCCTTTTATATGATTTTCCCTTCCTTTAGCGATCAGACTGGCTGTTATTTTCTGCGACCGGTTTCATAAGCAAATAGTCTGGGTCTCTACCGTCTCTTAAGAAGTACCTTTCATCGTCCTAGGGATATCTTGTTTCTTCTTGCAATCCCCATTCTAGATCTTAATTACTTGCACCATGACACCACTCAGGCCATGTGGTCACTGATCTAGTGTTTTTTTGTAGATGTGCTTCTAGATGAAAAGATCATGGAAAACATTAGCACCTGCACTCTTATCAACTACTATAGTTGCGTTGAAGTAAGTGGGAATTTTCTTGAGCCTCCTTTTTGAGGTTTACGCTATAGTAACTAAAGAAAACTTTGCTACATAGAGTTACAGCTCTGCTTTCTATGAAAAAACAATAGGTTGTATCGTCTCCACCACCTCACCTCGGATGCTCACATTGGTGGGTTTTGGCTCACATGGCATGTCGATTGGCCCGAAATCGATATAGAGCTGTCAGCCAAGAACAATCTGCCTTCAAAATCCACAGAACAGTAGGGCAATAGGATCTCCACCTGATCTGTCCTTTTTGCTTCTGTGTGCTTCCCTCTTTGTGCGCGTTGGGATAGCTCCAGTGTTTTTTTTTGAGCATGATGAGGTCAATAAGACCTCAGCATGAGTGCACGGCCAATCCATACTGTCTATCGTTGTAGGCGTAACTTGCAAACTGAAGAGGTTCACTCCTATATTTATTTATTTATTTTTCTAGATAAGAAACTTGTGGGATATTGTACCTACCGCACCTGGGGATAGGTATCTGAGCTTGGTTCCGCCATGGCATTTCTATGAACGTTCGTGTGAGAACTTCATTTTCAAACATGGATTGATCAAAATGTACACAGCTGTGAAGAACTTGAAGTACTGTTTTCTGGTGGATTTGCATCTTTTCTGCTTCCATCGTTTAGACAGGACTGAACAACTCAAAGAATAGATATCGTGTTTTTTGTGCTTGTTTAATCTTTGTAATGTTGGGTTGGTGACGCTAGACTAGACCGTATATAAGTACTTGTTGCATTTTTAGATGTGACTTAATGGAATTATGAATTTGTTTTCGCAGCCTGGTACTTATCCTGATCAGAAAGAGAAGCTCATCAAATACAGTGACTTTGTTAATAAGGAGCTGATATTTTTTTCTATGGCTGATCTTCAAAGATCAGTTCCTTCCATGGTCGATGTCCTCAGGCCAGAACAAAGGAAAATTCTTTTCTGCTCATTTAAAGGGAATTTCATCAAAGAAGCAAAGGTTGCCCAGTTTTGTGGTTATGTATCTGAACGTTCACCATACCGTCATGGCGAGCAAAGTCTTGCTAGTACCATAATTGGAATGGCACGGGATTATGGAGGCAGCAACAACATTAACCTTCTCATGCCGAATGGTGAACTTGGGACCCGCAACATGGTGAGAATATTTCATATTTCACTGAATAATAAGCTTGTCTCCAATTTTCCTTTTCACTTGCAGGAAAATGTTATTTTGGCAGGGAGGAAAAGATCAGGCTAGCCCTAGGTACCTATAGACGAAGCTTTCGCCAATTACACGGTTCCCCTTCCCGAAGGATGATGACAACCTCCTGAACTACTTAAATGAAGATGGGCAATCTATTGAACCAACTTGGTAATTACTCATTATAGTACACCTGTTATTCATTTGACCCAATACGAAGGTGTTAGCTGATACTGGTCATGGAATGCAGGTACATGCCTATCTTACCTATGGTTCTCGTCAATGGTAGTGAAGGAATTGGAACTGGATGGAGTTATTACATCACCAACTACAATCCAAGAGACGTTATCGCCAACTCAAGACGTTTGTTGAATGGTGAAATGATGGAGCCCATGGATCCTTGGTATCGCGGATTTAGAGGGACCATTGAGAAAACAGCTACAAAGGAAGCCGGCGTCGGTTACACTGTTTGTGGGATAATCGAGGAAGTCGACGACTATACTACACTGAGGATCACAGAGCTTCTGATACGTCGATGGACTCAGGATTACAGGGAGTTTTGGAATCATCATCAACTGGAGAGAAAGATAAAGCAAAGGACCCTTTTGTCAAGGTAATGAGCTCTCGAGCAACCCAACCTCATGCGTCACATCTTGTCTTTGAATTTTTTCCTAAAAGTTTAATTGCCAATTGTGAGAATTTAGGCAGTACAGTGATGATGTAACTGTACATTTTGAAATTATCTTGTCAGAGGAGAACATGATGATAGCAAAGCAAAAGGGTTTACTGAAGAAATTTAAGCTCACCTCAACAATCAGCACGAGTAACATGCACCTGTTTGACTCAAATGGAATGATTAAGAAATATGACAGCCCTGAGCAGAGTATGCTAATTCTTCTTCTTAGCTCATGATTACCCATATTTTAGTTGGATTATAACTTACATAGGGTATTCTAATCCATGTCTCATTTTAAATTAATCATCTTTCTTTCTGCAGTTCTAGAGGAGTTTTTCCACTTGAGGCTCGAGTGTCATGAGAAAAGAAAGGTTAATCTCAGTGAAAGTGAGGAAATGGTTTCAGTTATTTACTTGTGCTCCCAGGCTTTTCATATGTGACTTGGTTGCAAATAGCATATTATGAGTGCTTTTCTATTTCTCCTTTGCAGAAAATTGTGCTGGAAAATTTGGAGTTGAAGTTAGTGATGTTGGACAATAAGGTTAGGTTTATTCTTGGCGTTGTCCATGGAGAGATCATTGTGAGCAATAGAAAGAGGGCAGATTTGCTCCAAGAGCTGCAAGCGAAAGGCTTTACTCCATTTAGGAAGGAGATTAAAACAATTGAAACAGCAGTGGCCAGGTCAACAGATGATTCAGATGAAACAGAAGAGAACTCATAGGCCGCCACCAAGGGAGTGAAAGCCAGTGATTATGAGTATCTGCTCTCCATGGCGATTGGCACACTGACCCTCGAGAAAGTTCAGGAGTTATGTGCTGATAAGGATAAGCTTGTCGATGAGGTCGATACCCCGAGAAAAGCAACTCCAGAGAATTTGTGGTTGAAAGATCTTGCTGCTCCAGAGGAAAAACTTGATGTATGATTTTTTATGCCCTCTTGACATTACTCCAATTTTTTTTTCCTGTTTTGATTAATGCTCTCTGCTGTGCTACGCAGGAGCAAGAAAAAATGGATGCCCAAGCAGAGGAAACGAGAAAGGCAGAAAGCAAAGCAGATGGATCCGGCACCAAAGTTCCTAGACAGGCACCAAAAAAGCCTCACCAGAGTGACACTAAAGCTAACAATCCAGAAGCTCAAGCAGAAGTCACTCAAGGATCAACCATCGCATTGGAAGCAGGTTATCACAGAATTCATGTTATAACTTAAAATTGTTTGCATTATTATTGTTATATGGAATCACTGACAGTAGATGCGTCTCTTTTTCAGGAAATGGTGCTGATGTTACAAAACCAAAACGTGGTGCTGGTGCTGGGAAAGCTCCAGCTCTGAAGGTGTGTTTGGTATCTTGCTTCTAATTATAATCAAGGCAAGTGTCTTGGACGACATTCACGTTTCTGTTTTCATTTATACAGTCTAGCAAGAGTGCCTCAGTTTCAGATGACGATGAGGATTTCGAGTTGATTGACTTAAAAGAAAGACTTGCTGCATATAACCTTGAATCTTCACCAGATGATTCGTCAGGTAAGAGGTTTTGCCAGGGTGACTTTTATTTGTTCGACTTAAAAGTCAATTCCAATTGTAAAGATACCGTGGCTACATGAGATACTGAAAATTAAGGAACACCTCACCTGCTGCATTGAGGAACACGTGCCATATTTGCCCAGAGTTTACTTGAGATCTGTATCCTTTTGTTGTAGCCTGTAGTTTCCTAGTGACAGTGATTCTAGCATAACACATTTTCCATGCAACGCAGCTCTAGGGGACAAAGTGCCTGAAATGCCAGTGAAGGTGAAAGAACCCAGAAAAAAGGTCTGCCGCAAGGAAGAAGCCCTGGTCACCCTCTCGGAGATTTCAGAGGAAGAAAATGGTGGTGACAGTGAAGATGATGACTACGAGCTAGTGGGCTCTGAAGCAGAGGTGGCAAAGAAGAAAGGAGGCAGAAAACCATCTGCTGCTGCGAAGATATGAAAGCCACCTGCAGCAACAAAGAAAGGTCAAGCCAGCAGGCAGCAGGCTCGGGGAACGACCCAACGGCTCTTGACCGAGATGTTAAAGCCAGCCCAAAGCACTAGAGTTTCGCCAGAAAAGGAAGTACGAAAGAAGAGGGCATCTGCTTTCGACAAGAAAAGCGCTTCTCTGCTGGGAAGGGAAGGTAAGGCTGAAAGCTCCACAGGTGAGGAAATGTTCCAATCCTATGTCTAATGATGGTGAAGACGCGGTTGAGGTGGCCCCTCCGAAAGGAAGGCCTCAGAGGGTGAACCGAAAGCAGACAAGGTATGTGGGTGAGTGACTCCGAAAGCGAGAAGCCGACGGATGATTCTGACTTTGATGAAGATGACGATTAGTTGATGTTAATGTACCCTTTTCATGAATGGACCAGTACTTCTTAAACTCGGAAAGATGCAGAGTCATTCATCAGCTTCTAGTTATTTGCGATCATCTCGTTCTTTCTCGGAGACGTGTCATGTGAATCCCGTAGTCGTCTTTGTGCCGAACGTCATGTGTTCGGGATGGGCGTTTCCTCTTGGCAAGCTACAAATGGGATCTACTTAACGAAGTTCACAGGATGGTGCCTCAAGGATGAGATGTTTGGCTTAATTTAATGGATGGAATCAAATCCTAGTTTACCAATGAGAAGGGATTCTGCTCTCAGCTTAATGCAAATCCATTCATGATCTGAGGATTGTGTGGCTCGATAGGACATGCCACTCATAAATTCCATGGAATTGGAATTTGGTAATCGCTTCTTTCATATGAAAAGTTACCAATAGTGCCAATAAATTTATTAGTTGTCGCGAAATTTAGAGATTATTCTTCTAATCCATTTTTTTGGGTACATCAGAAGAGGGAAAGGGGAACGACTTACGGCTTTTAGATGGAGTTTTTTGTTCGAGGACAGGGATAACATTTTGTTCTTGTAGCTTATTTTTTCTAATAGGAAATTTCTCCTTTTGAAGTGAGAACATAAAATCAAGGAACGGTAGAATGGATAGACAAAAGTTTTGCGGAGAAACGTGAAAAGTGGGGAAAAAGTCGAGCAAGTGCGGGTCTTTCCTTGTAACCAGAAGTCATCAGCCTTTTTTTGAACTATGATATATGTGTTGATATGTATATACGAGTTGAAAAGGCACTGTAAGTGCAAAGCAAATGCAGTTTCTGTACGTCTGTACGAGCCTCGCACTTTTTTTGCTCAATCATTATATGTAATTCTTTTTTTCTTTTTTCTTTTTTGCCTGGAAAACCATAACAAATAATACAACCAATATGACTAGTGTTTAAGTGTTGATGTTCGTGTAAAATTGCGTGCACTCGCGCTCTCTGTGAGAGAGAGAGAGAGAGAGAGAGAGAGAGAGAGAGAGAGTTCCGAAACCTGAGTAAGACATAAACCAGTTGAAAACTCATAAAAACACCATGTATGTATTATCGAGATATGCTGTTGCAAAGTAGTTATTTGTGGCATGAACTATGATTGCTTGCACCTCATCAAAAGATGAATAATTATGTCACGCACTAACCAAAAATAAGGGTTATAACACAATAATCTTCTCAACCATGAATTTTTCAAGCAAATTCTTTTAAGACATAGTTGGGCAATGATCTACGAAAAAAGAATTTCTTATTCCAGACAGTTTCTTTTGATACTTGCTAATGATATATGCAGCATTTTCCGGGTTATTACATATTACGACTAACATCAGACACTAAATTAACATCCCACCAGCACCCACGGTCAAAACTTGCAGTTATTATAAGTTGATCCCTACTAACTATATGACGCCAGCAACATAATTAGATAGTTCAATCCACTTCCACGATTCTTTAATATTAGCTCTGATGAAGCAACATTGAGATAAACAAATTTGAAAAGCATACCATCATTACAGTAAACCAACGATCATACATCACAGCAACAGATCTACATTACATGTTAAAAATAAGTATGAAGAAGTCAATAAAGTATCCATGAATGCAAGAAGTAAAAATTTATATCATGCGACATGTTGACATAGCGTTATACATATCAATGTCTACTATATATAATTTAGAACCCTTAGCTATTAAGAAACGCATATCACATGACGCCTTAAAGGCTTCATATTCTTGATGGAGCACCATCAAGATAGGGAGAAATAAGAGTTTCCAAATAGATAGCATATTCATATTCTTGATGGAGCACCATCAAGATAGGGAGAAATAAGAGTTTCCAAATAGATAGCATATTTGATACCAAAAAAGCTGTCCGTTCCTATGGGATAATCTTTGTAAGTATTATCCTCTGGATTGAACAGAATCACCTGGTTCGCATTTATCAAAAAAACGATTTTTCCGCTCCTTGTGTACACGAGGGGGGTAGTATGCCTAGAGACAGGTAGGCAATCAACACTGAACCATTTTGTCCATGATCTTCCTCTCCCATACTCATCCGTTATCCATGTGTGGATGCGGTTATCATTGCAGCCGCTATATATGAACAGACTAGTCCCATGAATCCCGAGTCCCTGGGAAAGTCCATCCCCATCGACTTCAGGGGCCGAAAGCACCCGCTGGAATTTCTCTTCCAACAAATCAAGTGACATAATCCCAGTCTTGCCCCACTCATAGACGCGCCAGTGTAAGGCCCCGTTCCAATAAACACCGTTGCCATTAATATCGAGACCGCTTTCTCTGATTTCTTCGATCGGGAAATATATCCTTCTCCAAGAACCGGACTTAAGCGAACATATTGCCGCCACCCAAAATTCATATGCATATTCGTGGATGCCCTCTACTATTATGTAGTCATCAGATCGAGGGTCATATCCGAATCCATAGAATGACTCATTGTGACGGTCAAGAAACTGACAATCTTCCTCGAGATTGGAAGAGGGCAACTCCCTATATTCCCTGGTGGTCGGGTTATAGATGAGAAAAATGCCAGAGACAAGAAAACAAACCAGGCCATCACAGGACCCCACGATCTGGCAATCGCTGCCAGATTTGATCGTTTCGATCTTATGTGGTACCACCACGCGACCCTCACTGGCGTCGAGCCCTTCGTAGTCTATGGTCTCATGGCTGCGGTAACCGCAGCCAATGAAAATTCTCTGGCTAGGAATTAAATCCCCTGCCTTGAGCCTCTGCAGATGCGACTTGGCGAAGCCTGGGTCAGAGATTAGAGACCGCCACCGTTTGCAGACGGATTTGAATCGCGCCAACCACTTGGCCGGAACCCTCAAGAGTATGTCGATGAGAATCTCTTTGGGTAAACTTTCAGCCATTAGTTTCGGCAAAAAGCCACAGCAGCCTGTTCATCGGCAAGGTTTTGAGTAACAAGCGTTCAGTAAAAGCCACGCAACAACAACAATAATTCAAGACTCAAAAGAGGCGTTTTTACTTGGGAGGATCTCGGTTGAGGTCGATTGGGTCGGCTATTGGCCGTAGGCGTGGCTTTCTCGAGAGCTCACGAGGCCGTCGACGGAGCCGGGCGGAGGCGAGGGGGCTCGCCGGCGTACGCGGCGGTCGAGCTGTGGAGTCCGGCAGCTGGGCGGAGGCGTACGCCGAAGCGAGAGAGAGCGAGCGGGCGTGTGGGCTTGCGTTTCCCGAACCCTAAAAATTTGTAGAAGCTATATGCTAAAGTCCAATATTTTAAGGCTGGCCTGAATAAAAAGAGGAAAGTAAAGTCAAAAGTTTTGATACTGCCCTGGAAAAACATCCAAGTACAACCATCAAAAGAAACATCCAAGTACAACCAGATATACTTATTGTCTAGCAAAGGAAATTGATCACATCTTATGACTTCCGTCAGGTGTCATTGTAACTCAAAATTCAAAGTTAAATCTGAATAGGACTTTATGTTATCTCATCACACCAATTCCCTCTGACTCCTAAACTTCCAAGAGAAAATATCTAGTATCTACATCGTATGCTATTCCAGTTTACTGAAGAGGACCAGCAGGATTGGTCTGAAGTTTAAACTAGGAAAGATACAAATGTTTTCCTTAGAATGCATGCACATCATCAATTTAGAGAGGTAAACGCACTATACAAGGAAAGTTTGGATACCTTCATATTTGATGCTATAGAGACCACATAACTCATTGGAGAGATCTTATCCTGATTGTGGAACAATCGTCTCCCTTACAGCTGCAATCTTCACCGAAAGATTAAATTAGGATCCACACAGAACCTCTGACATTCATATTTAATCACACAAGATGAGGTGCTCATACAGGGTGGGTTCAGAATCCTTTAATTCCAATTCAAACTTGAAGCACATAAACTCATTCCATGCCACTGCCATTTATGATCAATTTGACAGATTTGATGTACTTTGCAATTTGGAAATGTTATGCCTAATTTTCTAGTCACATACGAAATGCAAGAATTTACTCATTCCTTTCTTCTTTTTGGTGCAAAAGACAGATTTAAAATACCATTTTACTCATTTCAAAATATTTTAGACATGGAAACATGTACACATGGTAGTGTCTGCAAGTGTGTTTAGTTACTGCTCAACAAATCAATGACAAAGATTAAGGAATTACGATCTCTTTCTTTTTATCAGGCCCATCAAAAACTAACCTTGATGCTGTTAAAATGTCCAACCCAAAAGCTTAAGCTGGTAAGTGTAAGGAGACCACATGAATATAAGGCCCATATAAACCCGGTAGACATGCGATGTGAGGTACTTCAACAGATGCGTTATTCTCTTTTAACACAAATGAGGTAGTGCTTTCTCATTCGACAAACTAAAAGCAACTATTCTAGTAATTAAAGTACCCTCGACAAGCTTCTTGAACTTGTAAGCTTACATTATAATGCATTACCATGTTACAAAAGTCACAATCAAAGATAGAGCTGCAAGGACCAAAATTTAGACGACTTCCCTTCCATTGAAGCCCTAATGGATACATCTGCCAGTTCTATCTGTATTCAGAGTCATCCAATACATTATTTCTCCACATTTTGCAGAACTTTTGCCATGATGGAAACATCATCACATTTGTGACAGCTATTAAAGGACAGAGGGATGTTTAAGAAGCACACGTGTCATCAAAAGGTTGATTTCTCGCAACCGTTAGAGGCTATTATTCATTTAACTAATACAATTGATAATGTGAATGTCCCCTAAGAGACTTGCTCTGACAACATTTGATAGAAGCTGTATCTAGCAAAGTATAGAAGAAGCTCGAATGCATGTAGCCTCAAGTTCCCAATTACGAAAATGCTGCAACGCAGAGCATCAGGATTCTTGGCTAGCATTGTCGCTGTAATATAAAGTCCATACACCAGCCAATTACCTCCTTAGCTAATGTATAACGTAGAAATGAGTAAATACACGCAAGGGCCGCAGGTAGTATCCTGAACTTATCATATTTGCAACTCATAGTCCTAAATAGGTATTTTGGATCCATACCTCGTCATAAATCCACTCGCAAACGCCAGACTGGTGTAAGATGTCAATGTATTTAAAGAGCAATCCCATGATATCTTGCATGTGCTCTGCTTTTTGGTGCAATACATGATTAGAATTTCAAGCCTCATAATCTCGGCTTTCTTACACGACCGACTTTTTGCCAAAGACAAAGGGAATAAGCAAAGCCCTAACTGTGTGAGAATGGTTTTTGCAATCGACCTGAAAGAAAAACAGAGAAACGCCCAGAGGCAAGAATAGCCAGGACAGAACAACATACCGTGACCAGCATCAGTCATCTCAATAACAACATTAAAGAAAGAGTTATTTGAATCCACCAGCATCAGTCATCTCAATAACAACATTAAAGAAAGAGTTAATCCACAACGCTTTCATAAGCAGACAAACTAATGGCCCATCCAGCAAAGTCATTTGCATCAGAACTGATCATAAACCCTTCAGAAAAGAGACTTGATGAAAGTAGCTGAAAACAATTAAGCCAAAGCAATATGCTGGCTCCAGCAATTATTAATTTCTTCTTACAATAATTACGATAAGCAGACAGTTTGGGTCCAGATGCTTTTATGCCCCTCAACCCCAGAGGATCATAAATTTGCGTAACCCAACCTAATTATTTAGTTTAGAAAGGAGAAATATTTTCTTTCCCCCAAAAGTTTGAAAGAGAGTTATTTTATATGTCAATTTTTGCATGTTTTGAAAAGGTTTCAGGTGTTTGACACTAATTTAAAGCCAAATTTCAAAGGCGACAAGAAAAAGAAAAAGAAAAAGTTAAAAACCTGAGCTCTCGAGGAAATCGAACCTGACTTGCGATCGCAAATTTAGGGCTTCTCGAGGGACCGCTTCGAGCAGAGAAGAAAGCAGGTCGTCGAAGGCGGAGCGATTGCTTCTCGTCGCGAGTCGAGGGACGGAGAGAGGCGAGCGAAATCGGCCGTCGGGAGAGAGCGCAATTTGGGAAGAAAGACGTCGCGGGAGTGCGCCGAGAGAATGTAGATCTAAGAATGAAGCCGTCGAGTGGAGAGAGAAAGGCCGTGTCGGGAGGGAGCGACGGCCGTCGGAGGAAGCACTAGACGGGAAGGTACTTTGGATTAGCGTCGGAGGAGGAAGAAAGAAGGTAAAGAGAAGGTAAAGAGAAGGTAAAGGAAGCGTAGACGGGAAGTTACTTTGGATTAGCGTCGGAGGAGGAGGAAGAAAGAAGGTAAAGAGAAGGTAAAGAGAAGGTAAAGGAAGCGCTAGACGGAAAGGTACTTTGGATTAGCGTCGGAGGAGGAAGAAAGAAGGTAAAGAGAAGGTAAAGGAAGCCTTTCTCCTGCGCCAGGGTTTTTAACTCCACCTAACTCTACGGACAGGTGTCACACTCTGATTGGCAGTTTGAGCACCCAAGCATGCTGAAACCCGCACCCGGGCACGTCCCTTTGCGCGACCGTTGCTTTTCTTCGCCACTCATTCATCGTAATTGAAAAAAAGTCGACGAAACCCTCTTCCTCTCTCTCCGCCCTTGGCGTTCTCTCGGCGAGACTCTCGGCTCCGTCTCTCAGCTCCGCCTCTCACCGCTCTCTCAGCTCCGTCTCTCAGCTCCGCCTCTCACCGCTCTCTCAGCTCCGCCTCTCGCCGTAGCTCCGCCTCTCGCCGTACACTCTCTGTATGTATGTCTATCTGTCTCTCTCAGCACCCTCTTGGCCCTCTCGCCGTGCTCTCTCTCTCTGCGCCCGCTTTGTGCGCTATGCGTTCTGCGCCCGCTTTCTGCGCTATGCGCTCTACGCTTTCTCAGCGCTAGCCCCTTGCTTGCCACTCCGTCTTTGGTGCGTGATGGTATTGCGGCCGCCTCGTCTCCGGTCGAGCACAATTTCATGCTGCGCCAACATTGGCTCTCTCTCAGCGTTCTCACTCTCTCTTTGTGACAGGAATACGGGAAGACTGCACAGGGAATACTGGACAGCTCTCTCGACTCTGATTCCCTCTACCTAAAAAACAAGCCCTCTCTTGATCTCTCTTTCTTTTGACTGTGCCTCGATCCTCACTCTCTCTTTCTTTGTGATAGGAAATGGGGGTAAAATTCCTATTTACTTTCCTTGAGAATGTGTTAATAGACATCAACATCAGTGAACTGGAGGGCTGCACCGTGGCCGTGGACGGTTATAACTGGCTCTACCAGGGTGCCATGCTCTGCAGCAAGGAGCTATGTGACAATCTTCCCACCATCAAGTAAGTTTTGTTTGCCGTTTGCCGTTTAGTTTCTTTTGTGTATGTGGAGTAAGTTTTGTTTGCCGTTTACCGTTTAGTTTCTTTTGTGTATGTGGAGCCGGATCAAGTCCCTGTTAGATTGAAAAAGCCTGCTTGGTCATAATTTGATTTGCATTGCCCGTTTGGTCAATGGGTGAAGAATTGAATCGTAATCATATCAGCTGTTGATGCCTGTGTGTAGGTTTTATATCAAATGTTGTCCAGGCCATGCGTCGATCTAGCGATGTGAGTTTAACTATACTCTTGCCCTTAGTGGGTTTGGATGCGGCTGACAAACTTAGAAAGCCTATGTGTTGTCATCAGCTTCTTCACTTAATCCGAGGAGTAGGAGTTTTTGAGTCACAGCACTAAATTTTCTAGCCGAGTGAGTTCCACACCATATGTGGACAACCCAACGGTTGTCACAAGAATGCAACGTAATGATAAAACAAGCCATTCGAAATTATTGCTTTAACTGCTGCTTATTTTCTTCAATTTTACAACCCGCGGCAGTTTTGACACGAAACTTAATAGTTACAGCAGGTCCACAAAGCATATCTTTTCAATGTGGGTGGTTGTTTCGATCGGTCTCAGCATATATAGAGAAAGCGGTATGAGTTGACTCTTCTTAATTCGTTGGTGACTTTGCTTGATATGTTTTCCTGCCCCGTGACTTTGATGGTCAAAAGTGCCGTAGTTGGTAATTTGGTGTTGTAAGGAAGTGAAATTCCTGAATTTGAAATTGAAAGATTATCAATCGCCGATTCAACTTTATGTTTGAGTAAGAATGTTCCGTGTGTTGTGAAATCAGCTGGGAGAATTATAGTCGGCCTAGGAAGTGTTTTCATTTAGTTATGCTCACAATAAACACACGAAGGCCCATAATGCCGAAATGGTTTATGTTCTTCTATTATGAGATGTCCTACTTCAAGTGCATTCACGCCTTGGTGTTTGATTTTCAGGCACATCGAGTTCTTCATGAAGAGAGTAGAATTGCTCCGGCGTAACAATATTGAACCGTATATTGTTTTTGATGGATGTGAGCTCCCGATGAAGATTGACGAAAAGAGAAAGCGTAAAGAGTATGTTTTTTTAGCTCTTTGGCAGAATCACTTACCTTTGAGCTCAAACCCCCCTTGCAAATGTAGGTGTAGGGACAAATCTCTTGCTAAGGCTCGTCAGCTTGAATTAGAAGGAAATGCTGTTGCTGCTGTTAGGCATTACAAAAATGCAGTAAACATCACCCCTTTAATAGTACATAAGCTAATCAAGGTATGAACCAGGTCATGCAATGTGTGGTTAAAGTAAGCTAAAGTTATGAGATGAATTTATCGCATTTTGATTGGTATGGTTGCATGTAGAAATTCTTGAAGGAGCAGAACATTTCTTATGTTGTTGCCCCTTACGAAGCGGATGCTCAAATGGCTTTTTTGGCAATTCGTGGACGGGTAAATGCTATACTTACGAGCGATGCGGATCTTGTAGCATTTGGCTGTCCTAGAGTGAGTTATCTGTGCTGCTTCTTACTATATTTTATCCATCTCAACACACAATCTCTAGAAAAATATAGCCTTTTCGACCTTGAGTGTTTTCTGTTGTTGCATATGTTTTATTTTTCAGATAATCTTCCGAATGGATGGTTCTGGACGAGGTCATGAGTTCAAGAACTCCAAGCTATTGGAGCATCCAAAACTTAATGGGTTTACTCAGCGAACATTTCTTGAACTGTGTGTATTGAGCGGTTGTGACTATTTGCGGCCACTCGATAACATGAATTGGCACATCGCGCTAGAGAAGTTCCAAATTTACAGAACTTATGATAAAGTAAGCATAAATTTGTTATATAAGAATTCAATCATCGGAAAACCTTTTGTGTCTATTTTTTTGTAATTCCACCATTCATTGGATACAGGTGATTGAGCACTTGAAAGAAAGTGCTTCAGTTTCAGTTTACGCAGGTTATGAGACGGCATTCCAAAAGGCGATGCTCACTTTCAAGCATCAAAGGGTCTATGATCCCATTTGTGAATCCACCGTACTTTTGTCTGGATTATCCGAGGATGAACTTCGGTCTAGTTTACCCGAGGATGTTGGCAATGATTTTTCCTTCTTAGGACCATATCCTTTTCATGTAACTGTTCAATTTATTATATCCATTTTATATTAGCTTGAATGATGTACCTTAACTAGAAAATACATGGATACAGAGTGATGTGGCCGAAGGCATTGCGGAAGGCGTTATTAATCCACTTGACGAAATGCCATTTGATTGAGGTATAACATTTATTCAATCTATTTTTGTTTTGGGCTTCTTTTCTGCTCCTCTTCGGATTTCTTCTCATGTTATGAAGTGTATCATAACAGTTGTTTTATACATGCCTTTTGTAAGTACGGTGCAATGAGACTAATACTATGAAGATGCAGCAGGAGATGGAAAGATTAGAGAAGGGATAGTGAAGATGATAAAAAAGTTAACCTATTCTTATATATTTTCCCTAAGACACGTGCAAATCTTTTGCAAATACTCTCACATGAGCAGGGAACTAGAATTATTCTTTAAACTTTTCTCTTCCTCTCTTATGATTTCAATTGTGTTAAAGCAAATCGATTTTGATATATATGGTAAGGTAACAGAGTAGAAAAGTAGCGGGCTAGTTCATTTTGAGTTTTTGAGCGGTATCGTGTTTTTTTATTGTGTTTTGCGAACACTTTCTCTAGCTCTGATGATGTTGCTACGCTTATCTACACCAGTGGGACAACTGGAAATCCAAAGGACATTATGTTAACACAGAAATTTGTTGCATCAGGTTTATTATTCTCCGAGGCAATTTGTTTCTACTTTGGGCACCATTATTCTCAACTGATGGAGACAGGATCGCACATGCTGCAGACTGACGTCGACACCGAGAAAGGCGGCCTCAAAATTAAGCCGGATTTCTTCGTGGACTTCGGCTCCGAGCCTGATGGCCCGTCCCTAGCTCATGAATTGAGGCGACTGCACTTGGGACATATGGATTTGAGCATGCTACGTGTGTTCTAAAAAGGATCGAGTGCTGCACTCTTATCATGTCCGTGCTAAGCTCACCATTGGCCTTTACTGATTATCGCTAGGACTGAGAGGCTGGGCATTGTCTCTCTAAAGAACCATGTTTGTCATACTTTCAAGAAGATTCAAATTTTATATTCTCTGTTGATATTTGAATTTGCCAATCTCCCAGTTAAAACGACCTTATGCTTTTCGATCAATTATGAGTTATTGTACTTAATGCTTAGTTTTGAGTTCCTAGTGTGATCGTCGACATTGTTGTTAAATTTGCTGGCGAAACGAACTTATGGAAACCAATTCTTAGAGTGAGATTTCAAGATGACAAGGTTTCCTCCTGAATTGCAGAATCATAGGTAACCATGATCAGTCTCTAGATTTCGACCAAATGGAAGACTACCTTGTCTCTATTCAAACCACATTGGAGTCTATTTTATATATTGTAGTGCGGAAAAGTATGATCATCTTTAGCGACTTCCCAATTCAGGCTTGGATATTTATTATTTGGGAGGGAACGACGGGGATTAGAGAATCATCCAAATTTAGGATTTTGTTCTATTTTAACTATTTGTAGTTTTTCGGGTCCCTTGAACATTTTAGATGATGTCATTTCCTTTTAAATAATTATTTGATTGGGTTCTGGGTACTATCCTTTATAGTTTCATTGATACTATTTACTTTTTCATGATTTTTTTTTTGAGTAAATTAGGTTCTCCAGTATTGATTCGTTATGTTCTCAATTATAAAAAGGTCTAATCTCTTGGAACATTGATGGAATTGAGTTTCTTCGTTGCGCACCTCGCGCAAGTTACGATCCATGTCTACCCATTTCCATTGCCTTAGTACACGATTTCAATAACATAACAGAAACTTGACACTTTGTGACCGATCTCCTTCGTCTCCATTCCAAATCTTAAATGCTCACAAAATTGAGTCATTTGTCTAGACATACATGAGTACATTTTTATTGAAACAACAAAGACGACATTTAAATCCTGGATTAGCCGAACAAAAGCCCATTTTGGATGGCTTAGTTCGGCTTTTCAATATTATCAATATCGATCCTTGTAAACCAGCTGCATCGAACCCATCCCACATAGAACAGAATCGAGCTGCATTCCGGCAATGCTCATCATTTCTCATGGCTTGCCAATGTCGCATGCTACTCCAATTTCATACAAACCATGACAAGACCCCTCCCGAACTATGCCATCTCTGCTAATTCGGGTCGAATGCTCTGTTCCTAGATAAAATGGAATCGGTAACCTCTAGAACTCTTTGAGGGCAAATAGATTGCGGAGGAACAAAATTAATACTAGGAAGATGAAGTTCCGTCATGCTCGGAATGCCGCCGTGAAGGTTGTTCTGCTCAGTCCGATACATATAAACTAGTTGCTTTAGGACTTTAGAGAATGGACTTTTTGGCTACTATTATGATCTAGTTTAACCCACACCTGTTCTCCCTTATTCTAACAGCCGAAGGAGGGGGAACACTCATACTTTCATGACCCTATTCTAAGGACAGGCAATAAATGATCCTGAAAATAGTCAAAAACCAAAGTGATGAGGATTCCTTCTTTTACGCCTTTCCACTAACCTCCTAGCATGAAGATCGAAGATCCATTACTAACTTTATTCGCACCAGAATTGGCATGGGAAAATGGGCCAATCTTGGCAGATTTCAGCATATGTAATCAAAGGTGATGTAAAAATGCTCGAGTCACTCTTGGGTTTTGAGTTTGTTTGGCTCACTGTGCGATCATTATTTTTGTTGTGGCTCTCTATTTCTCTTGTTAACTTAATGGAATGAAAGGTTAGGTCACTATTAATTCCTTTAAAAAAAAAAATCACTAAAGTGTTGCTTTTCCCGTTGATAGTCCTGAGTTGTTCAATCGGATTACATAAGTTTTTTGCGATAAGGCATCTGTAAGATTTCAATCGGATCACTAAAGTCTTTTATTTCCTTTTGTTGTTGTTGCTCCTTTTTTTCTGGGAACCATGGCACCCTTACACTCGTTCTAGACTTTTGTCTTCTTGAGTGTCTGTTTTTGTTGGTGCCAGGCCTCCCTCTTGTATTCTTTCTTGCAAAATCAATATATTACTTACCTTTACAAAAAAAAAAAAAAAAAGATTTCTTGTTCTACTATGGCGGCATAAAGCATCCCTTTCTGTTAAAGGAACATAACAGCGATGTCTTTGATGATTTCAACTCGTACAAAGCACGTTACTGGATTGACCCTACTCATAATAGTTGGATGGCAACGAATCATGACAAGCATAGTTCGTACTTTCTTATAAAACACAAGCAAATGTTCACTTCAATTGGCCATGCTTGGGCAATTTGAGTAGAGTTACGATCCTCAGATGGAATCGGCTCATTACGTAAGAGAGATGGTGAGACAAGATCATTGGTGCCTCTTGAAATTTGGACCATATTGATATGATTGACATTGACTAGATAGAGAGGTAAATTAGACGATGAAACAACATAATTGGTCGTATCTAAAATACACGATGAAACCCTTGGACTATCCGTCTGATCTATCCTAGGAGAAGCAACATCTTCAATGTAATTGGTAGACTCTGTAAGCAGTAGTTCCACATCCAGTCATGTATTCTTGTAATTGGTGTATAGGGTAAAAGATCTTTCCTACTATTGATTTCATTACTCGACATTGTTTTAGGTATATTATTTTGCCACTTATTTGGTATTTCCTGCCACAGCAAATTACCTATTATGTTCATGGCATGTTGCGTCTCCTATGGTATATATAGGTTCCACTCAAAAGTTTGACCTTCTCTCTCTCTCAATTCAATTCGAGTTCTTTATTTGTCCGTCTCGCTTTAATGTGCCAGTGAAGGTGGAAAGAACCCAGAAAAAAGGTCTGCTGCAAGGAAGAAGCCCCTGGTCACCCTCTCAGAGATCTCAGAGGAAGAAAATGTCATTGGTGTGTTGGAAATTTCCTATACTATGGACTTACATTAATTAATTGATTTTCTATTTTAAATAATCGGGTTAATGGATATTCCAATATTTGATAAACCCTACAGTGATCTTATTGAATTGGGTATCGGCATTGATTGATAACGGGCCTAGTTGAGCAGCAAAGTGTAGGCAATTGTGTTTAACTGAAGCCTGTAATGGGAAGGGCCTAGTTGACACACTGTTGATTAGGATTTGCTAGGTCCCCTCTCTAACCTATAAAAAGGTAGGTTATACTTATCACTGATTTTAATCCCATTGAAAGCTGCTATACTGAAATAGGTTATAAAGAGGAAGATCTCGTATTCTAATAGATCCCTATTGTCAGAGTTATCTACTTTTCTTCAAGTAAAGCAATAGCTCAAATAGGTACGCTTTAATTTCGCTATATTTATTGATCTCGGTGTTTTACAATCATGTATGGATATGTTTTTCATGATTGATTAGTTATTTATGTGAATAAATTTGCTACATGTGGTATCAGAGCCAATCTTTTTATGGACAAAATCGAAATTTTCCTCTTTGAGCCAAATATGGGCATTATTTTTTCGTGTAAATTTATTGCTTGATTGATCCCGAAACCATAGGGCTTTTGTTCTACATGTCGAGATCTTTCCAACCATATATAATTTGCATAATTCCGCTGAGAATTGAGAGAGAATTCTAAATTTGAAATTATAGGGTTTATGCATGAAAAAGTTCTAGAATTTTCAAATTACTTACAATTGATTGTTGTTCGTTGCAAATCGTTGTATGGGTATTGTTATATATTTGTTTTAGTATCCTTTTGTTGTATTAAATTGAGTTTTTAAGGTTTAAATTTAAGAAAACCGAATTTTCGGCCATGGGAGGTTTAGATCCGAAACTTTGAAGCTTGTATGTGGTGGATTTAGTTGGTTTTTCTTCGTTTAATTAAATCTAGTTAATTAAATTGATGTTATAAGCAAAACCCATGAGGAAATTTCATCAAAAACCATGTTAATTTGTGCCTTCGGAGCTTCGGGTCGAAACCGGGTTATATGACCCGGTTTGCTGCAAATTCGTGACCCGGCTAGAGGTTGAAGAAGACCTCCAGCTGGGCCTGGGCCTGAATATGGGCTTTTGTCCTTTTTTTTTTTAATTTCGTAGGCTAATTTCGTAGCCCATTTCATGGGCCTTTTAAAAAAAAAAATTAAAACAGGTTTCTGTTCTTTTTTTTTTTTTCAAATAGAAATTTTGTACAGTTATCAAACAGGTTTTTTTGCTCAGAAATTGTCCCCGGAACAGAAATAGAAAAGAACTATTTCTGAAAAAAAAACTCTTCCCTAGAGAAGAAATTTCACCATGCGCAGCCTTATTGCTCATAATTGATCTTATTGCATTATGTGTGTTAAACAGTTGTGTTTGCTATAAATAACAACAATGCCACGGTTGAAATGTCAACTAGATCAAACTTTAAGAGATGGAAGCAAGATATAGAGTTTGCTTTGGGCATCGTTGATATGGACTTGGCTCTACGTGAGGATGAACCTGCCAGGCCCAATGATCAAAGTACTGCAGATCAAAAGGCCCATTATGCTAGATGGGAAAAATCTAACCGATTGAGCCTCATTGCTATGAAGAGGTACGTTGCTAAGCATCTTATTAGTGGTTTGCCGGAAGATACAAATGCGAGACAGTTCCTTGAAGCAGTGGGAGAAAGATATAGAGTCTCAGATAAGGATGAAGCTGGGAACTTGTTGAGTGAGTTAACGAACATGAGGTATGATGCTGCTATGGGTGTTAGAGAATTTATACTGAAGATGGCCCACATTCAGTCCAAGCTTAAGGCCCGTGAAATTGTTCTTTCTGAAAATTATATTGTACATCACGCCTTAAATGTTTTACCAGTTGAATTTAGCCAAATTAAGACTGCTTATAGTGCTCAGAATGAGACATGGAGCGTTAATGCCTTGATTACTAAGTGTGTGACTGAGGAAGAGAAGTTAAAGAATGAAAAATATGAGTCCACCCACTTAACTACCAATGCCAAGTTGAGTTCGTCTAGAGGCAAATGGAAGCCTAAAGGGTTAAATGCTCGTGATCCAAAGAAAGGGCAAGACTTTAAGAAAAATAGGAACTATGGGAGAAATGGAGATAAGGATTTTAAATGTTTTCACTGCAAGAAGCAAGGTCACAAGAGAGCCAATTGCTACAAATTCCAAGCTTGGCTAAAAGCAAGAAAAGAAAGTCACCAAGGTGAGTTGTTGGTTTGCTTTGAATCAAATTTGGTTGATGTTCCTTTGGATTCTTGGTGGCTTGATTTTGGTGCTACTGTTCATGTGACTTCTACCTTACAGGGTCTCACAAATCTAAGGAATCCAAGTCTGAGGGAGTCAAAGCTTAAAGTTGGAAACAATACAGGAGTTGATGTGGAGCGCATAGGGACAATTGTTTTGAATTTAGATTATGGTTTTCAGCTTGTCTTGAACAATGTCTTTTATGTTCCTAATTTTAGGAGAAACTTAGTATCTCTTTCTTCGCTTGACAAAGCTGGATATTATCTTCATTTTGCGAATAAAAGAGTGGATTTGAGTTATGATTCCAAAATTATTGGGAATTGTGTTTTGTCTGATGGATTATATCGATTATCCTTATCTCCCGATAGACCGTATTGCTTTTTCAATGTCGAGAGTGTTGTTGCTAAGAGATCTTTAATCAAAGATAAATCTTCATTGCTATGGCATAAGCGATTAGGGCATATCTCAAAAGAAAGGGTAAAGCGACTTATCAAGGCTGATATTCTTCCTCCTCTTGACTCAGATGATACTGAGACTTGTATTGATTGTGTGAGGGGAAAATTAACTAAAATCAAGAAGAAAGGCGCTACTCGCAGTCAAAATCTATTGGAGATAATTCATACTGATATTAGTGGGCCATACTCAACCACCTTGTGTGGAAATAAGTATTTCATCACGTTCATTGATGATTTCTCCCGTTATTGTTATGTTTATCTAATTAAGGAGAAGACTGATGCTCTTGAAATGTTCAAAGTGTTTCATACTGAAGTTGAGAAACAATTGGGAAAAATTATCAAGATTGTTAGGTCTAATCGCGGTGGTGAGTATTATGGGCGATATACTGAGGCTAGACAACAAAAGGGACCGTTTGCAAAATATTTGCAGGACTGTGGTATTGTTGCTCAATATACAATGCCCAGGAGTCCTGAACAGAATAGTGTAGCTAAACGGCGAAATTGTACACTCATGGAGATAAAACGAAGTATGATGGGTAGTTCTAATTTGCCTAAATACTTATGGGGTGATGCGATTAAAACAACAACTTATATTTTGAATCATGTACCTAGTAAATCGGTGCCGAAAACACCTTTTGAATTGTGGACAGGGAGGAAACCAAGCTTGAATCATTTACGAGTTTGGGGTTGTCCCGCAGAGGTGAAAATTTATGATTCTTCTCAGAAGAAGACCGAATCCAGGACTACTAGATGTTACTTTATTGGATATCCTGATCATTCTAAAGGGTATAGATTCTATTGTCCTACTCAAGGCACTAGAATCGTTGAATCTCAAACTGCCAAATTCCTAGAATTAGATGTTGCTGAAAAGAGTTCTTCTCAATCTTTTGAAAGGGAAGAACCAAACAAAACGGTTTTTATTCCATTGCCCATCTTGCATGATGATTCTATGCGAGATCCCAGCAAAGTGGAAATTCAGCAAGAAGCAAATACCAAAAATACGACAGTAGATCCTCCCATTACAAATGAAATTTCCCAGATGAATGATGCAGCTCCAGAAATGCCTGTGCGAAGATCATAGCGACAAAGAAGACCAACACCTCTAAATGATTACCATGTCTATCTTGGAGAAGCTGATTTTGACATTGGAAGTATAGTTGATCCGACGACTTTCAAAGAAGCTCTTAATAGTGATCAGGCAAATAAATGGTTAGGAACGATGAATGACGAGATGATTTCCATGTCAACTAATCAAGTATGGAAACTTGTTAATTTACCTGATGGGCATAAACCAATCGGCTGCAAATGGGTATTCAAAACCAAGAAAGACAATAAAGGCAACATAGAGAGATTCAAGGCAAGGTTAGTCGCAAAAGGGTACACACAGAGAGAAGGCATTGATTATACTGAAGTCTTTTCCTCAGTGTCCACTAAAGACTCTTTTCGGATAATCATGGCATTGGTGGCTCATTTTGATTTAGAGCTTCACCAAGGATGTTAAGACAGCCTTTCTAAATGGAGATCTGGATGAAGAAGTATATATGCAGCAACCTGAAGGGTTTAAAGAAGCCGGAAAGGAGCATACGGTGTGCAAACTTCAAAGGTCCATCTATGGTCTTAAACAAGCAGCACGTCAATGGTACTTAAAATTTCATAAAGTTGTGAGATCGTTTGGCTTTGAAGAAAACAAGTTTGACCAATGCATCTACATGAAAGTAAGTGGGAGTAAATATATTTTCTTAGTACTTTATGTAGATGGCATTTTACTTGCTAGCAGTGATGTTGATCTCTTGAATGACACAACAATTTTTCTATCTACAAAGTTTGATATGAAAGATCTTGGGGAAGCCTCTTTTGTTGTAGGCATTGAGATTCATCATGACAGATCTAAGAAGGTTCTGGGGTTATCTCAGAAAAATTATATAGATCATGTTTTGAAAAGATTCAATATGCAAACCTGCAAGTCAGGTGATGCTCCTGTTGTGAAAGGAGAAAAATTGAGTATAGAACAATGCCCTAAGAATGATATTGAAAAAGAAGTCATGAAGAATGTTCCATATGCTAGTTCAGTTGGCAGTTTTATGTATGCACAAGTATGTACCAAACTCGATATTGCTTTTGCTGTGAATACTCTTGGAAGATATCTGTCAAATCCAAGTCAAGAACATTGGGTTGTGGTATCACGCCCTGAACCCCGAGCGTGCCAACATCCCACTATGGTCATTCAAATGCAACGTTCCCAGGTTAAGTCGCCGACCCAATCAGTTCTTTAATGCACATGCGGAAACGTATTATAAAACTCCTAACAAAAACTCACGGGATAGAAAAGCAAGCAATCAATCACAATACCAAATAGTCAATTATAAACACATAGGTTTAAATACAACACCGGACTGTCTACAAAATAGACCAGTTCGACAAAAGGGGAACTATCCTAAGACCAACTAGCAGGACACGTTCACCGATCCTTCAGTTTCCACCTTTCCAGACTCCATAGCTTCGGGTCTTCCACGACCGCCATCTAGGGACCTGAAATTTTGGCCCACAACGGGGTGAGACATCGTCTCAGCAAGTTCAACCCTCTAAATCCCTATTAGAAAAAAAATACACCTCGGGTGGCCTAGCCACATCACACAGAAGACTTACCTCGTCTTACTTCCTTCCTGCAGGTTAGCACAATTTGTATCACATAGTCTTAGGCAGTAATAAGAATTCAACAATTGGAACGCCAACCCTTTCATATAAACCACAATCGCACTCGACACGCATTCCAATTATTCTTCACTACCACATAAGGGCATAGCTTACTCGCAGTTCGGCTATCTACTGACATTAATGCCATGCATCGCCTCCCCCCTTAGAGCGCGGCTTCGTCACTACGTTGACGGCATTCCCAAAGGAGCATAGGTCCAATTGGCCTAGCCTCTACTGCGACCTGAGCCACGTCACTACGCTGACGGCAATCCAAAAGGAAAACAGGTCCAATTGGCCTAGCCACTACTGCAACCGAGCCTCATCACTACGTTGACGGCGATCCAAAAGGAAAACAGGTCTAGTTGGCCTAGCCACTACTGCGACCGAGTCTTTCCACCAGTACACGACAAATCAATACTAACCCCCGGACACTCCGCATTTCATTCATATACTCCAATTACAATAATAATTCTTATAAATTCAATTTTTGCATCAAAACCCAACACTTGGATTTTCATGAATAAAATCTCTATTTATCACAATCAACACTCAATTTGTCACATCCATTTATCAAATTCAAATTCTAAATACATAGTAGTGATCAGTACAAAATTTTAAGCAATTGAGGTCAAAAATAATTTTTCGAAATTTTTTTTTATAAATAAATAATATTTTAATAATTTCGGAATATAATATATTATTAAATTCCAGAATTTCGAAACATTTAAGTAAATAAAAAATAAAACCTATTATGTCACATCAAGGCTTATATTAAAAATAAACCTACTTAATTTTAAACTAAACCCACTTTAACTTAATTAAACACCTTAATCGAATCACCAACCAATTAAACTAACTAACCACCTAAACTTACTTAGCTTAGACTAAGCACACTTAGGACACCATTAACCTTCTAATCAAGATTTAGTGAGCTAAACTCACCCAATTAGCGAGCCGAGCGAACCAAAATGACGGGATCGACATGAGGATCGACTTTCCTCAAGGCAGGTTGAGCATCCGGGCTCGGGAAACCGGCCAAAACAGGCCAAAATCAGGCTGCCATACCCATTTTCTTGGCTGCTATTTGAGGGTCGAAGGAGAAGATTCCGGTGTCAGTTGGGCAGAGGAACGGGGCGGCAGCTCGACGGTGGCTCGGACGGGTGAGGTGGCGACTAGGCGAGGCCTCACGGTGGCCGGAGGTGGCTGAATCGCGGCCTGTGCTGGCTTGTGAAGCTGCTAGAGATGAGGGCGAGCAGGGACGACGACGGCGAGAGGCAGAGACGCGTGGCAGCAGTGACGATGGCGTGCGGGCGACGAACGGCGGAGGCATGCGGCGTTCGGTCGGCTAGCTGGTTCGCCGAGCTCCCCCTTCTCTCTCCTCCTTTCAAACTCCAAGAAGCAAGAGGTTGAAAATGAAGTTGGTTCAATCTCCACCCTCCACTTGTCCACATCCTAGCCATTCTTGCCCCACACCAATGATGTCATACTCCACTATCTCAATTTCTCCCACAACAATATTCCAAAAGGTTTAATTTCATTTTCCGCCATGGCATACCAATTTTTAAACTTTGTGCATCACATTCTTCAATTCCATTCAATCCACTTCCAATTGAGCCAAATTGAAGTCTGCAAAATTAATCCAATATCACCACACTTCAATTCACATAATCACTTGACCATAGAACCATCTTAGATCTCAAAAGTATAACCAAAAGCGGGCCTACCAATTTTCCGAACCAAATTAGCCATAATTTGATTATTTTGCTAAAAAAACTCGGTTTGCATGAAAAAAATTTCGAAGATGAGCTAATGTTCCTAAAATGATTTGTGACACACCAGGACTTCCAATTTCTGAATTCGATCTCAAATCACGGTTAATTTCACTCTGGCACGATATTAGCGCATCCTGATCTACCGAGTAACTTTTAGAAATTTTCATACATTTGATCTGTGGTTGATCACTTCAAGCCATAATGTACATCTTTGACACATTGGCGACTCTCGGTTGTCGGGATAATCTCAAAGTTTCAAACACGGACATAAGGTACCCAAACGACAGAAAAGCCGGTCCAATTCCAATTGACAAGAATTGTGCGATCTGGTGGAATCACCCATACTCGATCACATGCCTCTGTCGAGTCGACCTATTTTCGGTCTCTAATCGATTTTTAACTATGCCATAATGACCTTTGCAGATTAACTCGGTCGAAAGGTCGTTTCCTGATCAAATTCTCAAGTTCGATGCATTAGAATCTCTTACTGGCTTCACTTGATAGACTAGTTATCCCATGAGTGATCAGTTCAGGGAAAAGAACTATATGCGTGCAGATGAAATGCCCATTTCAATTTATTGAAAATAGAATTGGAAATTCGGGATGTCACATGCGGCTAAGAAGGTGATGAGATATCTACAACAAACAAAGGACTTCATGCTCGTGTGTAGCAGAGTTGAGGACCTAAAGGTGATTGGATATTCATATGCTGATTTTGCTAGTTGTTCAGATGATAGAAAATCAACTTATGGATATATTTTTATGATGGCTGGAGGTGCTATTTCTTGGAATAGCACAAAGCAAACCTTGATTACGAACTCTACAATGTATGCTGAGTTTGTAGCGTGCTACGGCGCGTCGATTCAAGTAGTTTGGCTTAGAAATTTGATCTCAGAATTGCGAGTTGTGGACTCTATTGCTAGACCTATGTTGATCTACTGTGACAACACTGCAGCTGTATTTTATTCCAAGCATGACAAGATTAGTAATGCGTCCAAACACATGGAGATCAAATATTATACTGTTAAGGACTTGGTAAAAAATGGAGACATTGTAATTGAAAATATCAGAACTGAGTCCATGTTGGCTGATCCTCTAACAAAAGGCTTACGACCCATTTTGTTTAAAGAACATATAAAGAATATGGGTGTCTTAGATTCTTTTGATTTCTTTTGTTAGTGAGAGTTATACAAATTGTATTTATGGATATTATAGTTATATGCAGACTGATAATGCTTTTGTGATGTTTATTAAAGCATTTATTCTCAATGATTATTATTGTTGATTCTATTGTTATCATTTCTCCTGTTGACTGATAAATGGAAGTATAAAACGGTATCTTTAAACAAATTTTAGTTTAAAGATGACTAGATGTCACTGATTATGAGATCTCATGTTGGATTGTGACATAGTTATGCAATTTCATATTGTTTAGAAATTGCGTTAATGCGGTTTCATGTTGTTGAGAAATCGTATTAAGGACCGATAAAAAATAGTGTATATTTTGATCACATGTTGGCACTATTCCTTACTACACTACTAGGCCCATGATCCATGAAAATATAATACTTATTATATGTGATTATGGAAGGTCTTGTGTTGTGGCATTTTCTTAACACATTGATCTCCATAGTCCTATACTGAGGTTATATAGGATTGGATTGGTTTTGAGATGCTGTTGTTGGAATATTATTTTTTAAAGTTGTGGCCACATGAAACAAAATTTTCAGTTATTAACCTGATAGTGTCGTTTTCAATATAAAATCTTTTACAAAATAAAATAAGTTAATTAATATAGCCCAAGTGGGAGAATGTTAGAAATTTCCTATAATATGGGCTTACATTAATTAATTGATTTTCTATTTTAAATAATCGGGTTAATGGATATTTCAATATTTGATAAACCCTACAGTGATCTTATTGAATTGGGTATCGGCATTTATTGATAACGGGCCTAGTTGAGCAGCAAAGTGTAGGCAATTGTGTTTAACTGAAGCCCGTAATGGGAATGACCCAGTTGACACACTGTTGATTAGAGTTTGCTAGGTCCCCTCTCTAGCCTATAAAAAAGGTAGGTTATACCTATCGGTGGCTTTAATCCCATTAAAAGCTGCTATACTGAAATAGGTTTTAATTGGTATATCACATATTCCAATAGATCCATGATTATTAGAGTGATCTACTTTTCTTCAAGTAAAGCAATGGCTCAAACAAGTACGCTTTAATTCCGCTATATTTATTGATTTCGGTGTTTTACAATTATATATGGATATATTTTTCATGATTAATTAGTTATTTATGTGAATAAATTTGCTACATGGAGATGATGACTGCGAGCTAGTGGGCTCTGAAGCAAAGGTGGCAAAGAAGAAAGGAGGTAGAAAACCATTTGCTGCTGCGAAGATATGAAAGCCACCAGCAGCAACAAAGAAAGGTCAAGCCAGCACGCAGCATGTTAAATTAATGGTTTAAATTCGGATAACGATTTGTTAAATTGAATTTGTTGATAAAGATTTCCTAAGTAGATTTCAAATTGAACGAAAACCTTCATTGGACTCCATGAAGGTTTACAAAAGAGAAAATAAAATATAATAAAAAAAATGGAGCAAAGTTTCTTCTTTATCTACACGAGGCGAATTAGGTCATGTACATGGGGCCCAAAGTCAAAAGTCTTGACTTTGGACACACGTATAAAAGCTAAAAGGAAATAAAGAAAGAACCCTCTGTAGCGTCCCACTTCCCATTGAAGAAGGAAACAAACGGTAGGGCCCAAGGTCAAAGTTTGACTATGGCCATATATATATATAAACAGAATACGAGTTCTTTTCGTGCGTGTGTGGAGCTGCCGAAACCCTACATAGAAGAAAGAGCCGCACGATCAAGCAGGAAGAATGTGAATTCGTACGTACGCGGACCAAAAGACAAAACTGGACTTCTTGATTTTGGTGTATGTAGAGCGTTTTGTTTAAAGCATGAACGTATGGTAATTTTGTGTCGTGAGTTTATGTCCAAGTGAGTTGTTTATTTATAAATACTTTTGGTTTGAGGTTAAATCTAGGTATGGAAAACACTTGAATTGAATGTGTGAATGATTGTAAACTCTGATTTTTTGATTATAGTGGATTATTTGCTGCTGACTCTTCCCATGGACATAGGTACCAATACTTGGACCGAACCACGTAAATTTTCAATATCCTTATTATTTCTCATTTATTTCTCTGGAGTTTGTGCGTTGACATAAATTGTAAGATCATGTCGTTTACGCTTCCAACACAACAAGCTAGGCTCGGGGAACAACCCAACGGCTCTTGACCGAGATGTTAAAGCCAGCCCAAAGCACTAGAGTTTCGCCAGAAAAGAAAGTACTAAAGAAGAGGGCATCTGCTTTTGAGAAGAAAAGCACTTCTCTGCTGGGAAGGGAAGGTAAGGCTGACAGCTCCACAGGTGAGGAAATGTCATCCCATCCTATGTCTAATGGTGGTGAAGACGCGGTTGAGGTGGCCCCTCCGAAAGGAAGGCCTCAGAGGGTGAACCGAAAGTAGACAATGTATGTGGTGAGTGACTCCGAAAGCGAGAAGCCGACGGATGATTCTGACTTTGATGAAGACGACGATTAGTTGATGTTAATGTACCCTTTTCATGAATGACCAGTACTTTCTAAACTCGGAAAGATGCAAAGTCATTCATCAACTTATAGTTATTTGCGATCATCTCGTTCTTTCTCGTAGACGTTTCATGTGAATCTTGTAGTCATCTTTGCGCCGAACGTCATGTGTTCGGGATGGGCGTTTTCCTCTTGGCAAGCTACAAATGGGATCTACTTAACGAAGTTCACAGGATGGTGCCTCAAGGATGAGACGTTTGGCTTAATTTAATGGATGGAATCAAATCCTAGTTTACCAATGAGAAGGGATTCTGCTCTCAGCTTAATGCAAATCCATTCATGATCTGAGGATTGTGTGGCTCGATAGGACATGCCATGGAATTGGAATTTGGTAATCGCTTCTTTCATATGAAAAGTTACCAATACTGCCAATAAATTTATTTTTGTCGCGAAATTTAGAGATTATTCTTCTAATCCATTTTTTTGGGTACATCAGAAGAGGGAAAGGGGAACGACTTACGGCTTTTAGATGGAGTTTTTCATTCGAGGACGGGGATAACATTTTGTTCTTGTAGCTTATTTTTTCTAATAGGAAATTTCTCCTTTTGAAGTGAAAACATAAAATCAAGAAACGGTAGAATGGATAGACAAAAGTTTGGCGGAGAGACGTGAAAAGTGGGGAAAGTCGAGCAAGTGCGGGTCTTTTGTTGTAACCAGAAGTCATCAGCCTTTTTTTGAACTATAATATATGTCTTGATATGTATATACGAGTTGAAAAGGCACTGTAAGTGCAAAGCAAATGCAGTTTCTATACGAGCCTCGCACATTTTTTGCACTCAATCATTATATGTAATTCTTTTTTTCTTTTTTCTTTTTTGCCTGGAAAACCATAACAAATAATACAACTAATATATGACTAGTGTCAATGTTCATGTAAAATTGTGTGCACTCGCGCTCTCTGAGAGAGAGAGAGAGAGAGTTCCGAAACCTGAGTAAGACATAAACCAGTTGAAAACTCATAAAAGCACCATGTATGTATCATCGAGATATGCTGTTGCAAAGTAGTTATTTGTAGCATGAAATATGATTGCTTGCACCTCAAAAGATGAATAATTATGTCACATTAACCAATAATAGGGGTTACGCCATAATAATCTTCTCAACCATGAATTTTTCAAGCAAATTCTTTTTAAGACATAATTGGGCAATGATCTAGGGCAAAAGAATTTCTTATTCCGGACAGTTTCTTTTGATACTTGCGAATGATATATGAAGCATTTTCCGGGTTATTACATATTACGACTATCATCAGACACTAAATTAACATCCCACCAGCATCCACGGTCAAAACTTGCAGTTATTTTAATTTGATCCCTACTAACTACATGACGCCAGCAACATAATTAGATAGTTCAATCCGCTTCCACGATTCTTTAATATTAGCTCTAATGAAGCAACATTGAGATAAACAAATTTGAAAAGCATTCCATCGTAAACCAACGATCATACATCACAGCAACATATCTACATGCTCATAGATCTTAAAGATAAGTATGATAATCGTGAAGAAGTCAATAGAGTGTCCATGAATGCAAGAATTTCCTGAATATGTAAAAATTTATATCATGCGACAATGTTGACATGGCATTATACATATCAATGTATACTAATATAATTTAGAACCCTTAGCTATTAAGAAACGCATATCACATGACGCCTTAAAGGCTTCATATTCTTGATGGAGCACCATCAAGATAGGGAGAAATAAGAGTTTCCAAATAGATAACATATTCGATACCGAAAAAGCTGTCCGTTCCTATGGGATAATCTTTGTAAGTATTATCCTCTGGATTGAACAGAATCACCTGGTTCGCATTTATCAAAAAAACGATTTTTCCGCTCCTTGTGTACACGAGGGGGGTAGTATGCCTAGAGACAGGTAGGCAATCAACACTGAACCATTTTGTCCATGATCTTCCTCTCCCATACTCATCCGTTATCCATGTGTGGATGCGGTTATCATTGCAGCCGCTATATATGAACAGACTAGTCCCATGAATCCCGAGTCCCTGGGAAAGTCCATCCCCATCGACTTCAGGGGCCGAAAGCACCCGCTGGAATTTCTCTTCCAACAAATCAAGTGACATAATCCCAGTCTTGCCCCACTCATAGACGCGCCAGTGTAAGGCCCCGTTCCAATAAACACCGTTGCCATTAATATCGAGACCGCTTTCTCTGATTTCTTCGATTGGGAAATATATCCTTCTCCAAGAACCGGACTTAAGCGAACATATTGCCGCCACCCAAAATTCATATGCATATTCGTGGATGCCCTCTACTATTATGTAGTCATCAGATCGAGGGTCATATCCGAATCCATAGAATGACTCATTGTGACGGTCAAGAAACTGACAATCTTCCTCGAGATTGGAAGAGGGCAACTCCCTATATTCCCTGGTGGTCGGGTTATAGATGAGAAAAATGCCAGAGACAAGAAAACAAACCAGGCCATCACAGGACCCCACGATCTGGCAATCGCTGCCAGATTTGATCATTTCGATCTTATGTGGTACCACCACGCGACCCTCACTGGCGTCGAGCCCTTCGTAGTCTATGGTCTCGTGGCTGCGGTAACCGCAGCCAATGAAAATTCTCTGGCTAGGAATTAAATCCCCTGCCTTGAGCCTCTGCAGATGCGACTTGGCGAAGCCTGGGTCAGAGATTAGAGACCGCCACCGTTTGCAGACGAATTTGGATCGCACCAACGACTCGGTCGGAACCCTCAAGAGTATGTCGATGAGAATCTCTTTGGGTAAACTTTCAGCCATTAGTTTCGGCAAATAGCCACAGCAGCCTGTTCATCGGCAAGGTTTTGAGTAACAAGCGTTCAGTAAAAGCCACGCAACAACAACAATAATTCAAGACTCAAAAGAGGCATTTTTACTTGGGAGGATCTCGGTTGAGGTCGATTGGGTCGGCTATTGGCCGTAGGCGTGGCTTTCTCGAGAGCTCACGAGGCCGTCGACGGAGCCGGGCGGAGGCGAGGGGGCTCGCCGGCGTACGCGGCGGTCGAGCGGTGGAGTCCGGCAGCTGGGCGGAGGCGTACGCCGAAGCAAGAGAGAGCGAGCGGGCGTGTGGGCTTGCGTTTCCCGAACCCTAGAAATTGGCACCTGTGAATTGTTTTTATATGTTTAGTTCAAAAAAAAAAAAATTTGATTTTATATGTGCTATCTTAGGGCATGTTTAGTAACCATTCCAACAGTACCAGATTCTGATTTTTTGTTTCCAGAATCAGTTTGAGACGATAATCGCGTTAAAATTTTTGTTCCCAGGAACAAATTTGTTCCCAGAATTAGTTTGGGACGAGAATAAAAAAAAAAAAAAAAAAAGTTAATTCTTGTTCCGGAAACAAAATTGAGAATCAAAACTCTTATTCTTCTCTTTTCTTTTCTTCATCGACCGCGATCCTACATCCACCGCCCGCGCGCCGCCGCCTGCTTACGCCACCGGTCACTGGCAACCGCAACCGGTCTGACGAGCTCGCCGGAGGCTCGCTCGGCTAGGGCGAGGTCCGGCAAGCTCGCCAGAGGCAAGCCTAGCCATTGGTGAGGCTCGCCCAACCCCGCCGGTGGCCAGGCGAGCCTCGCCCAACTGTCGGCGTGGCCAAGCCGACGAGGGCTGGCCTCACCGGGGCCGGCAACCGGCCCGAAAAAGAATTAGAATAGGAGAAAAAAATGAAAAAATTATAAAAATTATTTAAAAATTAAAATAAATTGATTTGGAATATAATCAATGAACACGGTATCAAACGCAATTCTATTCCATAATAAAAATTTTATACAGTTACCAAACGCGTTCTTTTACTCAGAATCAATTTCTGAGAACAGAATAAAAAATAATCATTTATGATCAGAATTTATTCTTGAGAACGGAATCGTTACCAAACGCGTCTTTACCGACCAAAAAAAAAAAAAACTCATTATGCTGTCTCGCCCTGTGAATTTCGCATAATATCCTTGGCGTAACAATAATTCCAGCACTAGACTTTCACCTGTCCATCTTCTCTCGTCTTCGCTGAGAAAGGGTTCCATCTTTGCCAATAGGTAAAACAATCCAGACCATCACTCAACTTTTTATTTTTTTTTAATATGATTTCTGATTTATTGATAAATATTCAACATAATATCTAATTTGTGAGCCTCGCAATGCCATCGCCTATGCCAACCCGAGGTCATTGACCTTCGTTCGAGGATGGTGATAACATTTTGTGTAGCTTATTTTTTTTCTAATAGGAAATTTCTCCTTTTGAATTGAAAACATAAAATCAAGGAACGGTAGACTGGAAGGACAAAAGTTTTGGGAAGCAACTTGAAAAGAGGGGAAAGTCGAGCAAGGGCGGGTCTTTCGACGGGCCATTTGAATCTTTCGCAGGCATGCATTTAAAACCGATGATGTTGGAGCTTAGGGGGACCTTTTCACTAGCCATCGTCGAAGGTTTCTTTTCTTTTATTTTTCCAGGGTATTTGAACAGCACGTCAATAGACACGTGTCGATTTTCAAACTGATTTGAGTCGAACGATGCTTGCTACATCATACGTCGACATACCGAATATTTTATGGTGCCATTTTTGTAATTTGAGTTGATACAATAAAAAACTTTTTACCACCGGTCGTGGTGGCTCCGCTGGTTGTTGAGACGACTTCTTTGATTCTCCGCAAGACAGGTGAGAGGTTCGATCCCCGGCGTGAGAGCCTAGGTGTATTAAGCGTGACGCAGTGGTGGTGGGTCATGCGCTAGCATCACCAGGGGGTTTACGGCGCGGCTGTCGGCTGCAAGCCGGTTCCTCCTATCTCAAAAAAAAAAAAAACTTTAAACTCGTACATCAATGATAAAAAAATTCCGAATTAGTACATTTGTGACAAATTCAGCCTCCGGTAATTTTCGTCAAAATTTACTATTAAATTACTTAGTTGAGTGACGGGTGGCAATTGACGGATGTAATGCGTATTAGCTTTTGATTTTTGGTAGTATTAATCCAAATTAACGGAGAGTGAATTTGTGATGGATGTATTAATTTGGATATTTTTACTTTTTGATGATTAAGAATTAATTTAAGTTAAATTTGTCATATACTGATATATTTGTGATAAAAAAAGGTTACCGTAAAGTAAATTTATCGCAGGCGTAGGGTTTGGGAATTTTTTCATTTTTTGGTTTTTGCTTCACCTTAAAAAACGGAAACACCTGCAGAAACTCGGGCGCGCGGAGCACCGCCTAATTCGAACCCGATAAATACCCGCAAGACCTCCGGTGAACCCTCCCAGCCCCACGCCCCCTCTCTCCACCGTTTCTCCGACGCCCTCTCCCCTCCCACATGTACGGGCAGCCACCGCGCTTCCACCCCTCCGGCGGCGGCAACCAGCTGCGATGCCGAACCCTCTGCTTTGAAACCCTAACTTTTATTTCCAAAACCTCCGCTCTCCAGCTCTTCCACCAGAACATGGCCATCGCACAATCAAATCGCTGGCTATGCTATACAGAAAGCTGCTTTCCCAATCCAAAGCCCTCGTTTCCCGAACGTGGCGCCCCCGCAGCAGCAGGCGCAGGCGCAGGCGCGGCCCCAGGTCCCAAGCCGCGAAGAGCTCGTGGAGGAGAGGAGGGAGCGTGCGGTGGCGAAGGCTTGGCGCGACGATAATTTTATCATTTCGGAGAGGTTTTCTGAACAACAACAATGAGCTGTTGTCATTTTCATATGATAGAGCTCGCTTCCTGAATATGAAGACGAGCATAAAATTGCTATCTAAATTCGAAACAAGCAGAAATCTAGTGTCGTTTCTAAATAGAGTTGGGGAAATTTTAGCTATGACATCCCACGACTAATTTTTTCCGACAACATTGACATGATTACGAAATTTTGGTTATATGTGTAATTTATCTGCTGTTGCATGTAGTTATTACCTTAGCGACTCGTCAGTAATTGAAGTGCTCAAGTCTTGATCTTCAATATTTGCCAATTCGACCGAAGAAGGATTATTAAAGAATGGCGACGCGATTCACTTAGCATTGTATGCGGCATGTTCTCAGTATGTTAGTTGTCCTTAGAGGTGTTAAATGGGTTGCACAACCCATTTATTGACCCATTTATGGTTAAATAGGTTGTTAATGGGTCAAGTTTTATTTCTTAAAACACCTATAATGAGTTTTAATGGGTCAAGAATAAGATATATGGGTGTTAAATGGGTTGCACAACCCATTTATTGACCCATTTATGGTTAAATAGGTTGTTAATGGGTCAAGTTTTATATATTTTTTTTTAATTGAGTTAAGTTTAGTAAAAGTAATTGCTTTCATTACGGAGGTTTGTCCGTAATCTGCTGTACAGGAATTTATGACATTAGGATGCATTTTGCTCGTGTGCTTGAAGCGAGGAGATCAGAGGATGTGGCTCTAAAGAATTGCTCAAAGTCGTCGAAACAGAGATCCGAAGATAAAAGAAAACAGCGTCCTCTTTTTTTCTATGGAGAAGAAACAGCTAGATGAGCGCTTCAGTTTTATATCTCAAACGGGTTTAAATCATTCTCCTCAGTGCTCGAGGATTTTGGTGTCGAGCATATGAGGTTTCTGTCATCGGGCTCTGAAGATGAGGATAGTGATGATTGTAAAGATGAAGACAAGATTAATGTTGAGCAGCTATTCGGATCGGTCATCACGGGCCACTAAAAGTGACCGAGTTAGTAGCTGTCCTTATCCATCGGCAGTTGAAGAGACGATGAGGCTTGGTTTAAAAGCTGAACCAGACGCCGACCTTTCTGGTGGTGGAAGCTCAAACTGTGATGAGACTGTCACTCGGAAAAAGAAAAGGAAGTCTAAAGATGCTTCACGTAGCATCTCCAATCCCTACAAATCGTTAAGGAGAGACAAGATAGGCAAAAATGCCCTTTCAGGGGACTATGGTAGTGGGGAAAGGGATGATGCCGGCTTGAATGAAAATGATCTATCCCCTGCTTATAGTTCAATGACAATGTTCATCACAACATGGAAGGAGACTTGTCAGGAGCAAAATGTGGCTCAAGAACTTTTTTTTCTTTCTTATTTAGAGAAAAATTGCTGTCCTTAATGATATATGTAATCTGTATCTTCATCTGATTATTCTTTTGCATACTGTTAGATCACCTGTTCATATGTAATAATCCTTGCAATTATTCATAGCACAACCAAGTGTGATTCTCAGGGCTATAGCTACCGATGACCTAGGAAACAAATGGAAAAGCTAGGAAGTGCGGAATGAGATATGGGCGCTTGTTTTTGATAAAAGTGAGATATGGAGAATTATTAATATCATGGATTTATAATGTCCTTGTGTACTACAAAGTTAAGCTTATGTCTGACCCGACTCGACCCATCCCTATTTTTTTATTGATCTTTTTCAAAAAGTGAAGTTGATTATCTTTACCGGGGAAGCATTGACCTTTTACTTTCCCTTGGGATTTGGACAAGCCCTATGTGGGGTTCACGAGTATACTGTAAAGAGAATCTAGCTGGTCATTTGGCAAGTCCCTCTCCGGGTCATCAGCAAGTTGATAAGAGATGCTACAACATTTTATGCTACATTCTTCATTTTAGAACTTTTAGATGGGGAGAAGTGCCAAAAAAGTCCTAAACCTTTTGTGTTTGTACTAGTTTAGTCCTAAACCTTTTTTTGGTGCCAATTTAGTCCTAAACATTTTTATTTAGTGCTGATTCAGTCATTTTGGCCGGATTTTGCTGACTGGACGCCGGCCGGCTGACGTGGACAATTTTTAATATTTTTTTAATATTTTTAATATTTTTTTCTATTTTCTTTATTCTTTATTCTTTTTTCTCTTTATTCTTTTTCTTTTTTTTTTTTTTCTTTTTTCTTCTCTCCTCCTCCCTCCGGCCGCTGGCCGGACCACGGCGACCGGCCAGAGGAGACGGCCGGCGAGGCTCGCCGGCAACCTCGCCGGTGGCCGCAAGGGCGGCCTCGCGGCCGGGCGACGCCGGCGAGGCTCGACCTCGCCGAATCGTGGCCCGGGCGGCGACGGCGAAGCTCGACCCTCGCCAGCTCGGCACGGGGCCGCGATTCGGCGAGGCTTGACCCTCGCCCATGGTCGGTGAGGCTCGACCTCTTCGAATCGCGGCCGGGCGGCGGCGGCGAGGCTCGCCCTCGCCGGATCCGGCGAGGTCGAGCCTCGCCGGCCATGGGCGAGGCTCGACCCTCGCTAGCCCGGCGGGAGGCCGCCTCGCCGACCATGGGAGAGGCTTGACCCTCGCCAGATCCGGCGAGGGCGAGCCTCGCCGCCCAGCGCGAGGCCGCCCTCGCGGCCACTGGCGAGGTGGCCGGCGAGCCGCCGGCCGTCTCCTCTAGCCGGTCGCGTGGTCCGCCGGAGGCCGGAGGGAGGAGGAGAGAAGAAAAAAGAAAAAAAAAAAAAAAAAGAAAAAAAGAGAAAAAGAATAAAGAATAAAGAAAATATAGAAAAATATTATAAATATTTAAAAATATTAAAAAATATTAAAAATTGTCCACGTCGGCCGGCCGGTGTCCAAGCAAAATCCGGCCAAAAGGACTGAATCGGCACTAAATAAAAAGGTTTAGGACTTTTTTGGCACTTCTCCCCTTTTAGATGCCCTGGTTCTAGATTGGATTGCTTTTATGCTCGGGAGAAGAAATATGCTTGATGTTTACTGTTGGCATGCTTGTCTAAGTCTCTAAGAACTTAGTTTTTGTGAGAAACAACTGCTCGTACGGATATGTTTTTGATGACAAGAGAAGAGACTCTATAACTTGGGATGTAAAACCTTAGGTCAGTGCCGCACCGCACGATCTTGATCTCAAACGATCGGCCCATGACACGATAGACAACAGCAAGCAGATTGCAGGACTAAATTTTCTATTGAATGTGATCAAAACAGAGTTCTAAGTAATATTCGACAAAGCATGAGGATATCTTAACTTGATGGATTGGCTTCCTCTAGAAATAAAAGTTGTTTCCCGACCACATACTCATCACCGTTCGCCATTGAAAATCACCGAGACGTGTACACGAACAAAACGATGCTTCAAATGCAATGCGAGATGAACGAGTATGTCCATGGCTCGCTATCCTTGAAAACGAAGCACCAGAATGAGTGTGGAAAATCTATATATGTATGCCATTCAAAAACTCAGTTGAAAATGGAACAAACTATTGGACCATTGGGAAGATTACATCGAAGCCACGCAATAACAGTAGCAAGACAACACGAAATCCAGAACCAAAATCACAATGAAGGTACTCAGCCACCATCGGACTAGACCTCCCTGGCTCAGTCACCAACCGCCACCAACCGCCAGACCGCACACAAATTGCTCATATCACTCAAGATGTAGCCAACACTAATTCATTAATCCCATCATAATCCAATTTATTTATCACCGTTGACTTCTTGGTGTTTTCTATTACAAATTATGATAATCTAATAAATATTCATTTATAAATTATAGTCAATCCACTTTTTCCAAGCGAACTTCTTGGACCTATAAACCAGGGAACTTTTTGGATCCTTGGTGGTTTCACCAAGAAGTAGGTGCCATGTGATAGCACTGGGGGCCGCCCCGCCTATTCAACGGACGAGCTGATAGGACTACATTCCTTATTTTAACGTGCCAATGTCCGCACACTTTAGTCCCCCAATTCCGCCTCAATCTTTCTCTCTCCCAGGAGGAGGGAATACCCTCTAGATATTTTACATCCAAGAGATGCTGAAGTCTGCAGGAAGGCTCAGACGAAGTAGTTTAAGGCCTTATTTAGGATCGCCTAGTATTTTCTATGACATATCATAATATTCTAATAAATATTCATTTTTAAATTATAGTCTATCCACTTTTTCTAGGTCAACAGAAAATCCAAATCTTAGGAATTAGGAACTGTCGTCAAGGCTCTAGCAACGGAACACAGAGTTTTGTTGACGAATTTGCATTATTAGCAGAATTATTTTTTATACTTAGTATTAGGGACCATTTTTGTAATTTCACTTCTCCAATGAATCACACACTCCGATCGTGTGTCGATGAGAAAAATGATAAGATTCAAGTGATTGTGAACCATGAATGAAGAGTGCGCTCGAGTGACAAAACTATCTAGCGAAAGAGAGGAGACATTACATTGGTACAAATTTGAATTTTGGGTGATACACAAAAAGATGTTGGCGTTGATATAAAAGTAGGCAAAGTTAGGATCTTTTGTAGTAAACGGAGCATATTTTTATCACACCTGCACAATTTTGGAGGTTTTAGAGATAATTTTTTGGGGTATTGATATCATGGTTAACGTAATTTAGAGTTTTTGATGGTATTTTTCCTATAAACTAATGTAAGTGTTGCACAATAGAATAATAGAATTTCTCCAAAATAATAGAATTTTTTCATGGTACCGAAATCCTCGTAAAGAGTTTTCTCAAATAAATGTTGATTTAGGTTAAAGAGCATGGGTTTAACCTAAATCAACATTTATTTGAGAAAACTCTTTCCGAGGATTTCGGTACCATGAAAGACTACATCATGATCATCAGACACTTATCTTTAAAAAAATAAAATCATCAAAAGCTCCATGGGTAATCTAACCTCAACTACTCGGGTTAGATCAGATCAAGAATTCCTTGTCACACATTGTTTTTTTTTTTTGGCAAGCATCGTTCTTCTTTTATTGTCATAAAAATGAGGGATAAAAGCACGTATGTCCATATTATTAACCATTACTTATTTCAAATTCTAGATAGAATATATCAACGGTATCTTCTTAAGCGGTATCTTCTTAAGCCTTTCAGTTGATAAGGCGATAGATTAGTCCTTACTACTACTAGGAAAAGTAAACCTAACCCTAGTACGCTTTAATATATATACGTATTAATTCCATTAATCTCTTGCAATGTGATCGCACTAAAGTTCCCAGCAATTCCAAAGAATAAAAAGAAATGTTCGATGGCACTTCACACCAAGGAAGCATGTTTCAGCTACGAATACGGCATGAACTCTTGAGAAGGCATGTTCACGACTACGACCAAGACAGATGTGACATGGAATGTGCTTTTCCTTTTCATGGTTGAAAGGAAGGTCCTCAATTAAGAACAAAAGGTCACTAAGAATGCCTCAGCAGTATGATCTTTCAATATATCCCCCACAGTTATAGCTCCCATGTTCATAACCTTGCCACACCCGCATAGTCTGCAGATCAAACGCATAATCATCTAGAGGAAGTACCACAAAGTTACAGCAGTAACTACTTCAACAAACTATTGCGATCATTATGGATAGAATGAAGAGCACAATGTACTCGGAGCCAACCACATGCAAAATGGAAGATATTCACCGGAATTATTTATTTTCTCTCTTTTCCCCTTCCTTGTCATAAGTGCGACTAGAGTAAAGAAATGCAGAGTTCTATATGCAGAAGATTCACATGCTCAGTAGGTCAGTACGTCATGTTGTATCAGGGACGCAAGAAAAAGATTCTTCAAGAAAAGAGTTCCAAAAAAATCCAGCTGCCAGACATTTCTAACATCTCTTCACAACCTTGAGGGGGAAAACTGTTAAAATTTAAATATGCGCGGAAGCATAGTTTTGGTATTGGTTATAGTTTTTGGTTAGTGATGTTGTGTGCAAGTGTATGGTATAGTTTGTAGTGAATGGACAAGGGACAAGATAGAATAATTGAAGGATATAAGACATGAGATATGGGGAAAAATAGTTTCACTAGTTTATGAAAATAATTTTACAATAGTTGAAGGAAGTGTTGGTGGGGAGCTACATGATGTGGTTTTTATGGGAAGCTCCCACGCAAAACATGGAGCACTTGCTCCTTTATATAAGCTACCAAATTGGTGGAGGAAGTCTCTAGACTTCTCTACAAATAGCTACAATAATTGAAACATAAGATGGAGTTTTCTAGAACATACAAGAGATGGTAGTTTGTAAACTCTTCTAGAATTTTTCTTGAATTTTCTAGTTCAAAATCTTGAAGTTTCTAGAATTGGATCACAAATTCCAACACTCCCCCTTGATCCAATTTTCGGGATACTCCGGACTTGTGTTATAAAGCCTCGAACGTACCTTGAAATTTCTCTTGTAATTTGTCCCATGTCTTTTATTCCGTCTTCGTTCCACGATCCCTTGCATTGTCTTGTCGAAACACTTGCACTTGCCTTTGAACATGCATGACTTTTCTTCAACGATGTCCCATATGTCTTGGGGCATCAAATTGTTCTTAGTTGTAGTTATTAGCTCGGGCTCGGGCTCTGGCTCTCGTAGGCTCTGGCTCTGGCTCCGGCTTTAGTTCCGCTCCGGCCCGCTCGGCTCTCTTGGCTCTCGCTCGGGCTCGGCCTTTGATTCTGCTCGCTTCGGCTTTGGCTCGTTGGCTCTCGCTCGGGCTCGGCCTTTTAGTTGAGGGTGGTGAGGACAAACGCCCAACACCAACCAAACACCTAGCTCTGATACCATGTTAAAATTTAAATATGCGCGGAAGTATGGTTTTGGTATTAGTTATAGTTTTTGGTTTGTGATCTCTGGCTCTGGCTCTGGCTCTGGCTCCGGCTCCGGCTTTAGTTCTGGCTCTGGCTCCGGCTCTGGCTCTCTTGGCTCTCGCTCGGGCTCTGGCCTTTGATTCTGGCTTTGGCTCTGGCTCTGGCTCTGTTGGCTCTCGCTCAGGGCTTTGGCCTTTTTAGTTGAGGGTGGTGAGGACAAACGCCCATAACCATCCGATATGCCTAGCTCTGATACCATGTTAAAAAATTATTTTTGGATATGTGCGTACGGAAGCATGGTTTTAGTATTAGTTATAGTTTTTGGTTTGTGATGTGTGCAAGTGTATGGTATATTTTGTAGAGGATGGATAAGGGATGAGATAGGATAATTCAAGGATAAAGAACATGGATATGGGGAAAAATAGTTTTATTAGTTGAACAAAATAGTTTGATGGAAGTGTTGGTAATCACACTCCACATGGTCACGGTGGAGATCTAAGACCTCTCACGGTGGAGGGTTTTCCCACACAAGGTGGACCTCTCACCACCAAATGAATGAATTACAAGCCTATTTATAGGCGTGAGTCACCGCCTTAGTACAACATTCTAGATTTCTATAGAATGTTGTCCTCTTAGGCTTAATCTAGAGAGTTCTAGATTGTAGTTTATCCTCTCTTCTTCTAGAGAGATCTACACATGTGCTTCTACATTTTTCTCTTTCTTCTAGAAACTTCATCTAGAGAATTCTAGAAGTTTAGCAACTCTAGGAAATTCTAGAAAATGGATCAACATTTCCAACACTCCCCCTTGATCCATTTTCGGGATACTTCGGATATTGGCTCTCTAGAAGCATATGAGAAAAGACTAATGGCACAAGAGGAAGATTCAGTTGAAAGTGCCTTTCAGTCTAAAGTAAATATACGGTCTCATCAAACTAAAAATGGTGGAAGGAGTTCATGGAAAAACAAAAGAGGAGGAGAAATTATAAAAAAGAAAACTATCCACCTTGTAGTATTTGCAAAAATCAAATCATTTGGAGAAAGATTGTTGGTTTAAAAATAAAAAACAATGCCGCTTTTGTAAACGATATGGCCACGTAGAAAAAGATTGTCGCTCGAAAACAAATAATCGAGCAAACTATGTAGAACAAAAGGAAAGTGAAGAGAATACATTTTACGTAGGCCAAGCGGCAAATAACAATAAAAGTGAAACATGGTACATCGATAGTGGGTGTAGCAATCACATGACGGGGGACGAATCTATATTTACCGAAATTGATAAGTCGGTGAAATCCCAAGTAAAGCTGGGCAATGGTGCATTAGTAGATGTCAAAGGAAAAGGCACCATCACCGTGGAAACAAATAAAGGCCCAAAATATATACATAATGTATATCTTGTCCCTCGTCTTGCACAAAATCTCTTAAGTGTGGGCCAAATGATACAAAGTGGGTATTCTCTATATTTTAATAGAGATGCCTGCATTATCTATGATAAATATAAAAATATCATTGCCTCTGTTAAGATGAAAAATAACAATTTTCCTATTCAATGGAAATATGCCAAAGATATAGCCATGAAAGCTCAACTTGATGATTCATGGCTATGGCATCGAAGATTTGGCCACTTCAATTTTGCTGGGCTAAAAATTCTCCATTAGAAAAATATGATGAGAGATTTTCCAGCCATCACAGAAATTTCAGATGTTTGTGAAGGCTGTCTTCTTGGAAAACAACAAAGACAGTCCTTCCCATCTGGAGGTGCATGGAAAGCTAAGAAGCCATTAGAACTTGTCCACACGGACGTGTGCGGTCCGATGAGGACACCTACACCCAGTCAAAATAAATATTTCATCCTATTCATTGACGATTACACAAGAATGACGTGGGTATACTTTCTTCGAGAAAAATCTGAAGTTTTCTCTATCTTTAGAAAATTTAAGAACCACGTCGAGAATCAAAGTGGCCAAAGAATCAAAGTCCTAAGAAGTGACAGAGGCACAGAATACAATTCAAAGGAGTTTAATAAATTTTGTGAAGATGAAGGAGTTCATCATCAACTAACCGTTGGCTACGCCCCAGAGCAAAATGGAGTAGCTGAAAGGAAAAATAGAACCGTCATGGAGATGGCAAGGTCTATGCTCAAGGAGAAAGGTCTTCCCAACACTTTTTGGGCAGAAGCAGTTTATACTTTGCAAAGATACCCGTTAAACAGTGTGTCCAACTAAAGCTGTTCAAAATAAAACACCTGTCGAAGCATGGAGTGGACGGAAGCCTTCAGCAAAGCATCTCAAAGTGTTTGGATGCATTTGCTACGTCCACATCCCTGCTCAAAAAAGGAGTAAACTAGATGAAAAGACAGAAAAGGGAATATTCCTTGGCTACAGTGATCAATCAAAAGGCTATCGGGTATACAACCTAAGAACCAAGAAGCTTATGATTAGTCGAGACGTTGAGTTCGACGAGAATGCTGCCTGGAATTGGGAAGACGAGAAGATCGAGAAGAAGTATATCACCTTGCCGCACATACCACTCGCTCAAGAGGAGTCAACGTCACAAGAAGAAGGAGAAGTACCGGATTCCACCATTCACGACATAACTCCACCGAGCTCTCCAAGAGTGACGCAAGAAGAATCTACTCCAGAGTCTCCAATACTAAGGGTAAAAGCCCTTAGAAGAATTTACGACACATGCAACTTTGCTATTTTGGAACCAGAAAACTACGAACAAGCATCCAAAGAAGAAGTTTGGATAAAAGCCATGGAGGAAGAGATCAAGATGATCGAGAAAAATGAAACTTGGGAACTTGTTGATCGACCCGAAGACAAAGAAATCATTGGCGTCAAGTGGATCTACAAGACGAAGCTCAACGCGGATGGATCAATCCAGAAGCATAAAGCAAGGCTTGTGGCGAAAGGATACTTGCAACAACCAGGTATTGACTATACTGAAACTTTCGCTCCTGTTGCTCGCCTTGATACTATTCGAGCACTCATAGCTCTAGCAGCACAAAAAGGATGGAAGATCCATCAACTAGATGTAAAATCAGCATTCCTAAATGGATATCTTCAAGAAGAAATTTATGTAGCTCAACCAGAAGGCTTTATTGTCAAAGGCAATGAAGAAAAAGTCTTAAAGCTTAAGAAGGCCCTATACGGGTTAAAACAAGCACCACGTGCATGGTATAGTAGAATCGATGAGTACTTCATCAAGCAAGGATTTAGGAGGAGTATGAGTGAGCCGACACTCTACATCAAGACCCAAGGTAAGTCCGACACTCTCATTGTCTCTCTATATGTAGATGATCTCATATATACAGGAAACAATGAGACAATGATCCGAGAATTTAAAGAAGAAATGATGAAGACATTTGAAATGACGGACTTGGGCTTGATGAACTATTTCCTCGGTATTGAAGTCAATCAAGATGAAGGAATTTTCATCTCGCAAAAGAAATATACCGAAAACCTCCTAAAGAAATTCAAGATGAACTATTGCAAAGCAGTTTCAACTCCGCTCATGACAAATGAGAAACTATTGAAAGAAGATGGAGCAGAAAAAGCCGATGCCTCCCTCTATAGAAGTTTGATTGGCGATGCCGCTATATCTCACTGCTACACGACCGGATATTATGTATGCAACAAGTCTACTATCACGATTCATGCAAAGTCCGAGTCAAATTCACTTTGGAGCTGCCAAGAGGATTCTCAGATATTTACGAGGAACTATAGATTACGGCATTTGGTATCGGCCAAGTGCAAATGCCAAGCTCATTGGCTACACTGACAGCGACTGGGCTGGTTCAACTGATGATAGGAGAAGTACAACTGGCTATGCATTCACTCTGGGTTCTGGAATATTCTCATGGGCATCCAAAAAGCAAGACTCAGTAGCACAATCCACTGCTGAAGCAGAATATGTTGCGGCTGCCACAACTACCAGTCAAGCAATATGGCTTCGAAGAATTTTGGAAGACATTGGAGAAGCACAGATGGAATCAACTCGATACTTTGTGACAATAAGTCCGCAATCGCTATATCAAAAAATCCAGTATTCCATGGAAGAACTAAACATATAGACATCAAATATCACTTCATTCGTGAAGTGCAAAACAAAGGAGAGATCGAGCTAAAATATTGCAAAACTGAGGAACAAATAGCGGACATCTTCACTAAAGCATTATCGCGAGCCAAGTTGGAGACATTGCGGAAATGCTTGGAGTATCACAAAAATGGATCAAGGAGGAGTGTTAAAATATGATCCATTTTGTGAAAATTCTAGACTACACCAGACTTAACGGAAAAAGAAAAAATGGTGGCAACAATTTGTCTAAGACAAAGTTGAAGATTCTTGAAAGTTGGAGAAATTTATAGTACACGTGCATGCAAGAAAAATCTCAAATGTTAAAGAAGTTTCTGGTGTGCGTGGGCAGCAAGACCACGTGCAGCAAATAGACAAAAGCTGCTGCAGAATAGAAAAATGTAGAAAAGAGGAGAAGCAACCAAAAGACACGGAAGAAGCCGCACGCACAGAAGCAACGAGGAGAATCGGGAGAAGTCGCGAAAAGCAGAAGACTGGAAGCAAATTGTAATTTTATATTAATTTTCTGTACTCTAAGTCGGTGAAGAAAGGCGGTGCTCACGCCTATAAATAGGAGTTAGATGTCTGTTGTTTTATGTAGCCAAAAAACCAGCAATACTCCTTCTTTTGTAATACAAACCTTCATAATAAAAGTTCCTTTTTTTATACTCCCTTGCCATTGTAGTCCACTTTTATTCACATACACACTTGCGCGCTCACACACACGCTTCCGCGAAAAACCCAACAAAAACATACATTCTGGCCTGGAGGTTGATAAATCCAATAGCAGGATGCATAATGCCCAATCAATTCAAATCATCCTGAAAACAGGGAAACACCATTTCTATCAAGCCTATTCAAAGAATCGGCCGAGAGGATAATTCATGGGCATGTAATAAGTGTTATCTATACCGGGCCCCTAATGATTGTATTGTACAGTTGACCCAGCATTTCACAATTACCACAGCATTTTAGGGAAAAAAATCGTCAAGTCACTCCCAAACAAAAATACTTTTGCACCTTTTCTTTGCTCGGCATTTTCAATGCTCCTATTACCAAAAAAAGGCCACTGCTCAATGTACGTGTCTCCAAACAAAACAACAAAAAATGCACGTGTACTCCACAAGCAAGATACAGCAGTATTTTGACAAAACAATTGAGAGGCGAATAAGGTATTGGCTTCCCAAAGCATCGATATAATATATTATCTCCGAGACTCTGATCAAAGAGAGCTTTGTATCGCCGTCCATTTTCTCCTCTAGCACACTCGGCATTGATAGCCCATGTTCCTACCTGTATTATTGCTGACCAAACAGCAATGTCACAATTACTGTACCATTTCTCGAACTCAATGCCCAAGTGTAAGCCCTAAAACTCAAGCATGTCTTCATTTATTTTATCTCCTTCCTCATCCACCACTACTAACTACATGCTCGCTCTTTATTTTAGCACATAAACCTCGCTTTGTGGATATTAAGCACATGAAGGATGGAAAATCTGAAATGATGGTTCTGAAAGCAGCTTAACCTATCTGCAGAATCTGACAACATTTAAGTTCGGTTATAGATTAGAACCTATTCATATTAACCACGAATGAGAAGTGAAAAAAAGGAAGGAAAAAAAAAAAAGCCGCCACCAAAAGGACAAGAGGGCAAAATTATGGCATAAAAAGTAAAACCGGAAGGCCAAAAACTGATCCTAATGTACCTGTCGCTTTTAATGCTGTTGAGAAAGAGCTAAGTAACAATCTGTTATCTCAGCAATGATGCTTGCAGAAATACCAGGTTGGATTTTCTTCCCAGCATAGCCCGACTCTTCATCTAGCGAAGCTATGACATACAAAGAAAGCTAAAGTAACTACTTGATCACTGATCAAACGTCAAAAAGCTAAGCAAGACATAAAAAGGAAGAACCTTTTCTCCCATTGCTCAAGGCAGGAGCATTCACTGCAACATCAGAAGATGCTGTCATGGGTATCTGTCTTTCAGCCTGTGCAAGTAATGATCGGGCTTCATCCCTTTCCTTCTTAAGTCTTGCAATAACATGGCAAGCAGCATCGTGCTGCAAAAAGTGACAAAGCAAGGACGATTCAATGAACTTATCTCTATATGGCTTTTGACCTAGACGAAGTTTAAAGTAGAGAGAAGGTATCAAAATTACAATCTATCCAAGAGAATATATGTGACCCCAAAACAAGAAGAAATTTTGATGATTGGAAACTCTATTTGAATGAGTAAGTTGTTAATTAAGTCCCTTAATCAGTTTTAGTGAGTGTCCTCAGTACAACATTTTTGAAGAAGCCACAACATATTTAAGTTTGGTACAAAGGAGGAGAGGAGGAGGAGAGGAGGAGACGGTCTGTCGTGGATAGAGCAGGGGAAAAATTGATACAATTCCCCTCTAATTTTACACTGGCAACTTGATGTACTCTGGCAAACCACAAAATATTCAAGTTATTTCCCAAAATAGCTGGCACTACTAAACGAAATAGGAGGGAAGTCAGAATCACAACAGGTCCAGATTCTAGACATGCATTTCCATTGGACAAAGAACAGAATAACACCAAGTCCCTCGATCTCGAATACTTAAGAAGGAAAGTAATCCTCCTATTGGTGCATAGAGTTATGGTGCTCTCAGAAAAACACTTGAAATTTCATGAGTAGAAAGGTTTCAAAAAAATTTCGCATTTTTTAATTTCACTTTTTCCGACCATGCATCGGGTGGAATTTTCTTATGACCAAATTATCAAAAACACACCGCTTTCCAATTTTTCAGATAATAGTTTTCAGCTATCAGAGAAATTGAAAGCGAGGGACGCTACCAAATACAATGAAAATAAAGAACAGGTAAATATTCTGTAAACAAACGCATCCTATATTACCTTATTATTCTCACAAGTCGAGTACAAAATCTACCATATAGAAACTCGCCTTATATTGAGCCGGCAAGTGCAAGATAACATCCACTATGAGCAAATTCAACTGTAAAATAAGGGAGAGACTGTCATAGTTACTCTTTGCGCTAATAATTTGCACTCACTGAGCCAACCCTCCTCTCCCCTCCTCCCTCCCGTCTCTCCTTTCATTTTCTCTTTTTTCCCCTTATAAAACAAGAGAATAGAACCAGGTTACCAAAAAAAAACAAGAGAATAGAACCAGCATAATGTATAACCTTCTTTGAGTGAGTTCCATAGAAAAAGTTCGCTCTTCAGAACAAATCCAAGCAAACAGAACCGCATCTAATGCTCACTGCCATTCCAGATCTACTTTCACAACAACAAGCTGGCCTAAGAGGATGTCATACCAGAACTTGTCCCCGTGTCTTGTCATATGCTGAACATGTGCAAAAGTTCTTCAACTTCCGCAGGTCCCACAACATAACCCCATCCTGAGATGCAGTCAATGAAATAAATTTCTAAGTCAGATGGCATGTCTAATCTCCATTGATAATAGAAGACAGATCACAGGAACATGTGCCGCACGGAAGTATCCATTCTTAGAGAAAGATATAGCAGTAATTGCCCTGGCATGGCTGGAAAAGGTCGTAACATTTGCCTGTTTCAAAATGAGAGACGGTTACAAAAGCATGTCCCCCACCTAAAATGGACGAAAAGAGGAACGAAAAATGTGCACAAATAACAACGTGAGCAGCAGGCAGAAAAGTGGAGGCAATTGAATGATCTCAAAACGATTGAGCAAGATTTTTGAGCTATACCGTGATAAAATAAATTTACTAAAACATTCCGATGAATAAAAAAAGAGTATGCCAGGACGGCATATGGAGTTCTGCCACTAACAACTTCCCTCCTTTTTCTAACAGCATGCGAAATTGCCATATAGTGACTAAACTAACCATGAGGAACAATAGCTGAAAATGGGCCATGGAATACTGCACATGCAAATCGTCAGGGCGGGATGCAAGATTGCCATATCATATCCTATACTACATGGAAGCATGAAGACTAAGAAACAAGTGTGGTGAAAATGCCCATTCGACCGAGAAACAAATGTGGACCCAACCAAAGCAATAAAATTCCCTTTCCATCTCCAACGGATTGTAAACATAGCACCCGCGTTTTCACATCCCATGTTTTAACATCGGCATTCGAGGTGCCAGTACCCGGGATGAGACCATCGGGATCAAAAGCTGCAGATGCATAACCCTCAGATCCTCAAGCGCCTTCGACCTGCAGAATGATGTTGAAAAAGCAAGCAAGGAAGATCTTAATACATCTCTTGACAAATGAGAGCAGACAACCTCAACCATTCATAATCAAAGCACTTCAGCATTACGACCTAAAAAAAATCACAGCAACAGTAAAACTATCTTAATGCTTCAGGCAATGTTCTCAGAATATCACATTTACTCAGGTAATGAATTTCAAAAGCCAAGGAAAGTTGTTCTTAGACGATTTAAACAAGGAACGTTCTTTCACAAAAAAAAAAAAATTTGTGCCATAAACTGATGTTACCACATGTCATCAGCTTTTGTTGAACTATAATATATGTTTTAATATGTATAAATGAGTTGCAAAAGCACTGTAAGTGCAAAGCAAAAGCATTTTTTGGAGGAGCCTAGCACTTTTTCTGCAAAATCATTATATATTTTGCATGAGCATCCATTACACATAGTACAAACTAATACAAGTTTTCTGTCGATGTATGTGTAAAATTGCGCACACGCACCCTCTCTCTCTCTCTCTCTCACACACACACACGCACAGTTTTGAAAGCTCAGCGAGACATAAACCACTTGAAAACTCATAAAAGCACCATGTACTATCAATAGATGCCGTTGCGAAGTAATTATTCATGGCATGAACCGTGATTGCTTGCACCAGGAACGACGAATAATTACATCACACATTAATCACAAATAGGGGTTATGCCATGATAGTCTGCCAATGAATTTTTCAAGCAAAACCTTTTTAGGACATAGTTGCGCAATCTAGGGTAGAATTCTTATTCCAGACAGTTTTTTTTTATACCTGCTAATGATATCCCCAAAATTTTCTCCGTAACTATGACTGTCATCAAACACCAAATTAACATCCCACAGCATCCACAGTCAAAACTTGCAGTAATTTGAAGTCGAACGTGATTAACTACATGATGCCAGCAACATAATTAGATAGTTCCATCCCCAGATGATAACGGAAAAATTGTCAGAAAAGTGAGAAAGCCGCTTCTACAATCAAGAATTACTTCTTTAATATTAGCTCAAACGAAACAACGATGAGATAAGCAAATTTGAAAAGCAAACCAACATTACGCTAAATCAACCATCATGCAATACAGCATCAGTTCTACAACCATCCTGATGCTGATACATGATTTTCACCACCAGAATCAGGAGTTTGAAGGAAGAGGATGTTGGAATAGGACAGGAAAAAGATCACACGCATCATTGCAGAAAAGGGTAAAACATAGTTTGCAGTTAAACTCATGTTTAAATTAAAAAAAGACGTGCATAAAACAAAGTTGCTCAAAATGCATCATCACTCAATTTAGTTATTACAGTCTTCACAAGATTTATCATCCAAAGAACACATATGACATTGACAAGGAGATTCACTATTCAGTAAAGATTTTGCAGTCCAATTATGAGTCCCACAACAAAGCTCTAATTCAGAAGGCATGCCACATTTTTGCTCGGTCCCAAATATTTGCAGTTCTCAAGAATTTAGCATAATCCATTCCATGCTAAGAAGGTATTATCCCGATCCAGAGAAGTATCAATCCCATTGAAAGGATAATGGGAAGTAGATTATCTCATCAGTTGTGTTTTGTTTTCCTATGTAGGATGTGAGCATTATCAATTACTTGTGAAGGCGACTTCTCATCAGCAGCCAATGAGGTGCCTGGCATCACAATGCAAAAGGGGCCGACTTGTAATAATATATTTCCTCTTGGGTTTGGTTTACTGGTTTAAGGGAGAAAGGTTCAGTCATGTGCATAAGGACAACATTCCTTGGCTTTGCAACGCTCCGCGAAGAAACCAACGTGGACTTATCTCATCAAAGCTCTAAGTTTTGAGCAAAAACAAATCAAGAACTTAACTTGAACCACTGGAAATCCTGGATCAGAATAGTCTTTCGAATTTTAAACTATCTCGAGTTGAAACAATCAGGCAAAACACCCATAAGAAATACGAACACGACATACGGACAGAAGCATCATATCCTATCGCGTTATCAAGTACTAATAAACGGATAGTTCCGTTCATTCATTTCTTCTTTAGCCCCTTTCCATTGACCCAGCATGAAGATCGAAGATCCATCACTAACCCAAACCAATACCTAATGTCAACTATAGACAACCCGAAATCCTCATCACTTTGGTTTTTCACTATTTTCGGAATCATTTATTGCCGTGTCCTTAGAATAGGATCATGAAAGTATGAGTGTCCCCCGTCCTTCAGTTCTTAGAATAAGGAAGAACAGGTGTCCGTTAAACCAGATCATAATAGTAGCCAAAAAGACCAGAAATTTTTCTTTTGTAAGCCCTCCACAGGCCCTTCAAGAGCCTTCAACCGAGTAAAACATACTGCGACTGCTTTTCCCGGGATAAAGCTCCGAGGACATACTTATCGTGAACCATGCATCGAGGTCTTTTTTTTTTTTTTTTTTTTTTTTTTGGGGCAAACTGTGAGCAGGAGATATGCAATTCAGGTGGTAAGGCATGTACAAGCCTCCACGGAATCCCTACTTCATACATTTTGAGAAGCCGCAAGGCACTCAAGCATTGTAGAACTTGGCAGTGATGTCTGCCAGTGACATCATTATAACAGATTAAATGTATACGGTTGATCAATTCAAATAGTAAGAACTAGTACGTTTCACTTGGCAGATGAGCACTTCTATGCAATACATTGTCAATCCACCTCATGGAAATAAGCTTATGTTCTAATTAATTGATTTTCTTTCTTAAAACCTTTTACCTATCTTCCCTCTAAACTTCCAAACTGCTGAACTGTCAAGCTCTTTTCTAGGAAACTCCACAAATATACATCATAGTAACACTATTATTCAGATGGATGTAGTAGTATGCTGGAAACCAATACCAAACTTGCAAATGGACAGAAGACAGCTTCATTATGCCCCAAAAATTGAGGCAAGAAAACCATTCAAAGAGTCTCAAAACCTCTCATTATTACGCCATGCCTTTTCTTATGTCTTTTTATCCAAATGTGCGACCGCCTCAGGAATAAAATCATTCTACCACTTGAAAATAACAGTCTTAATTAGGCTTAGAACAATTCCAAATAAAATTTCCCTCCAGAACTCCACACCTTGCTAAAATTCACTTCCAAGATCAAGATATTCATAGCCTGCACTTTATTTAAGTGATCTATTTTCTGGGGAAAAAAATGACAAACCCGTCCGACAAACACATTTTAGAAAGTAAGATGTGTCAGTGGCATCATCATCAAAAGAGGTACAAGAATAAGATTGCCCCCAGTCCCATTAAGCCATCGCCCTAAATTAAGTTCTACCAGATGCCTCCATCTCTATGCCACTATAATGTAAAATGCAAAACTGAAGCTTTCTTAGGTAACCATTCATTATCTACTAAGTTTACTATGGCATTAAAACACCACATATTAAAAATACCCAACCAAAAGACCTGAATTCTCGCTGGAAATGACAAACCTTAAATAACACAGTTTAAAATCAAATATATGGGGTGTGACAAGCAATTTAGTTGAACCTGTAATCTACGGATCACTGCAGCAAAGAATCTAAGCCAAGGCTACAGTACAGTTCAACAATGTTCACACCATCACCCCAATAAAAGAGACAGAAACATGTGGAGGCACAAACAGTTATTATTGCAGTATTCTTGATCAACCTGACAAATATTCCCAAAAGATATGCACTCACATCAAAACACTAAATCAGATGATGCACACCATAAATCACCATGTTCTTAAGCGAGCTGGCACACGATAAGCTGCACAGTTCAACTGCGCATGAATGATGAAGAAATTACCACCACTGTGCATCAAAATCATCTCTTTGCTTCCAATAAAAGACTAGGTTCTATTACTTCTCTAGACCGCCTCTGTTTTTTAGCCTCGTGACTGTAGTTAAAGCTATTTTGACTCAGTACATAACTGAACAATACTAATAGAGAATGACATCCATGCTTTAGAGGACAGGAAAAATCATTGACATGGTTGACCAAACCAATGAAGCAAGAAAACAGGCAAAAGGATTTCACACAAGCAAGAGACATAAAGTTTACACCAAGGAAGCATGTTTCAGCTACGAATACAGCATAAACTCTTGAGAAGGCATGTTCACGACTACGGCCAAGACAGATGTGACATGGAATGTGCTTTTCCTTTTCATAGTTGAAAGGAAGGTCCTCAATTAAGAAAAAAAGGTCACTAAGAGTGCCTCAGCAGTATGATCTTTCAATATATCCCCACAATTATAGCTCCCATGTTCAGAACCTTGCCACACCCGCATAGTCTGCAGATCAAACGCATAATCATCTAGAGGAAGTACGACAAAGTTGCAGCAGTAACTACTTTCACAAACTATTGCAATCATTATGGATAGAATGAAGAGCACAATGTATTCGAAGCCGACCACATGCAAAATGGAAGACATTCACCGGAATTATTTATTTTCTTTTCCCCTTCCTTGTCATAAGTGTGACTAGAGTAAAGAAATGCGAAGTTCTATATGCTGAAGATTCACATGTTCGGTAGGTTAGTACGTCAGATGAATAGTACACGCCACTAAAAGTTCACGTTGTATGAGGGAGCAAAGAAAAATATTCTTTAGGAAAACAGTTCCAAAAAATCCAGCTGCCAGACATTTTTAACGTCTCCTCACACTCTTGAGGGAGAAAAATACATTCTGGCCTGGAGGTCGATAAATCCAATAGCAGGATGCATAATGCCCAATCAATTCAAATCATCCTGAAAACAAGGAAAAACCATTTCTATCAAGCCTATTCAAAGAATTGGCCGAGAGGATAATTCATGGGCATGTAATAAGTGTTATCTATACCTATCTCCTAATTATTGTATTGTACAGTTGACCCAACATTTCACTATAACCACAGCATTTTGGGGAAGAAAATCGTCAAGTCATTCCCAAACAAAAACACTTTTGCAACTTTTCTTTGCTCTGCATTTTCAATGCTCCTATTACCAAAAAAGGCCACTGCTCAATGTACTTGTCTCCAAACAAAACAATAAAAAAAATGCATGTGTCCTCCACAAGCAAGATTCAGCAGTATGTTGACGAAACAATTAAGAGGCAAATAAGGTATTGGCTTCCCAAAGCATCAATATAATATATTATTTCCCAGACTCTAATCAGAGAGAGCTTTGTATCGCCATCCATTTTCTCCTCCAGCACACTTGGCATTGATAGCCCATATTTCTACCAGTATTATTGCTGACCAAACAGCAATGTCACAATTACTGTACCATTTCTCGAACTCAATGCCCAAGTACAAGCCCTAAAACTCAAACATGTCTTCGTTTATTCTATCTCCTTCCTCATCCACCACTACTAACCATATCCTCGCTCTTTATTTCAGCACATAAACCTCGTTTTGTGGATATTATGCACATGAAGGATGGAAAATCTGAAATGAGGGTTCTGAAAGCAGCTTACCCTATCTGCAAAACAACACGCGGCAACCTAGAATAAGATGCACAAACAAGGTAAGAGTCATTTGATGAGAATAAAACAAAAAAGAAATTCCACCCCCCAAAAAAAAAAAAAAAAGGAAAAAACCACCCACCCCCCAGCCCCCAAAAAAAAAAGAAATCATGAGAGGAAAACCTTCTTTGAGTGCCTGGTTGTGTAGACATGATCTGTCCAAATGATCGATCAAAAAGTACAGTACAGCGTGTCCATCCCATCAGTTGCAATGATATCTGGTTCATAGGAAGAAATGCTTAATTAAAGGAATGCATCTAACTTTGTGGAAGAATGTCACTAGCAAGAGGATATGTAAATTGATTAAATTGCTTAAGTATCATGAGAGGGATAATCAGCATTGCCAACACAAGAGACGTGTCCAGTGGTCCTTAATAGCACGCCACATACAGTCCGGAACATTTTCAAGTCACACAATTCCCAAATATGCATTAAAAGCAAAATAGCAATATGCTACATTTTGGAAAACGCTGAGCAACCCAGGAATGCTGGCAGCCTGCAAAGGTCTGGGCTTGACTATCTGCATTAAAAGCAACGGGAATCAGGAAGAACTTCCACAAAAGTGCTAGAGCATTACAAAGGATTCAAACTCTTGCCAAGAATGCCTTTCCCATTTTCATGGGGAGGATACCATCCATGGTAAGTTGTTCCTCGGAAACTGGGCACTTTCCATAACCCTGCCACCTAAATGATCAAGAAAAATTGATCATTCTCACATGAAGACATCCGTGTAAAATTTTTACGCATGAAGACCATATACATAATATAGAACAAAGGATAAATCCATACACTTTATTACCATTCACACAGGTCAAATAGTCAAAAGATATTGAGTCCTTATCATTTTCATGAAAGATAGCAACACGATTATTCCACCGAACAAAAAGGAACGGTCCTCTTTTTTTAATACTAATACAAGTACGCAGAGTCCATCCATCTTATATTTTATACATCCAACCAATTGATCAGAAAACATTAATAACTTCTTTCGATTGGAACTACTGTCATACCTTACTCTTAAAAGCTTAACCTGTGCACTGTTTCCCATGGCACATGCAAAGGAACTAGACAAGCATCAGAGGAACTTACTTATGCGGTTCTCACTTCCTGCATTTTTTTGGCGTGGATTACGATCTTCTGAAATTATTTTTTATATTTACGTTTTAAAATTAATCCCTAGTTGTTGGATAAATTCTCTTAAAGTATTTTGAAGTTGACAAAACATTTTTATCAGTCTAGTCTGAAGACTTACAGACTTTATTGACAAAGTCTGAAGATCAAAGTCTGAAGCTAGCAAGACTCAAGACTTATACTTCAAAGTCTACTCACATGGACAGTTTCCAGAACGACGTTTATTCTGATCTTATATGATCTTTATTCTAACGACTAGTGAATATCTTTCTACTGGATTCAGCACTAAAAGATCTTACTTTCGTATTTGAATATGTATAGATTCTCTAAAGATTTCGCAACTTATATTTGGAAGGATTTACTTATGGAAACCGAGATCCTGATTGTATGGGCGAGCAGGATTGATGGACTATCAACACTTACCTTAAAGAGCTCGAGATCTCTCTAATTGATTATGTCCAACGGGTTGATTGGAAGAACTTCTTTGGAAGGTGCCAACGGTATTGAAGGCATGAAGAAGTATATAAGAGAGATGCTCTAGTTATTGAAGGGTGCGGATAGAAGAATTCCAAAGTCTGAATCTCCTTTTCTATTTTGCGATATCATTATTCGAGCATTATATGTAATCAAAAGAGAGATCATATTGTAGTGAGACCTTGAGGAAGTGTAGTAGAGTAATCTACACTGTGGACTCAAGAGCGTGAGACTGTAATCACTCTTATTGATTCTTAATGAAATCCAGCCAGAAGGGCTGTCCGTGCGGGAGAGTGGACGTAGGATTGGTCTAAGCCGAACTACTATAAATCTGGAGTCTTGATTCTCTATCCCTAATCCTTTTTATCTTTAACTGCTTTCATTTGCTGCAATTGTTGGTTTTAAGTTTTTAATCTCTCATTCGGATTAATTCATTAAAATTGCTTTAAACACCTATTCACCCCCCTCTAGGTGCTAATTCTAGTCCTAACAATTGGTATCAGAGCTTGTGTACTTGTTTATAAGAAGTGTCTTTACTTCTAAGTAAAAGATCTATGGCTAGTATGTTGCCTACATGGTTGGTTGAAGGTCAAAGCAATACTAGACCTCCATACTTTGATGGAAAAGATTACAGCATATGGAAAAATAAGATGAAGGCATTCCTAAGATCGAAAGATCCTTTGGAATGGGAAGTGGTTGATAAAGGAATCATTCCTGCTGCTGCATCGGAATCAGAGAGAGGAAAAGAAACTGCTGTTCCTACTCTTCTGACTCAAGAAGAAATCATCAAGAGACAGACTTTCGACGCCAAAGTTATTTACTCTTTATATTGTGCTTTATCCCCTACTGAATATAACAGAATATCTTATTGTGATATAGCAAAAGAAATATGGGATAGGCTTCACATTACCCAATGAAGGAACTGATCGTGTGAAAGAAACGAGGATCAACATTCTCTTGGGACAATATGAAGTCTTTAAGATGAGATCAGGATAATCAATAACTGACATGTTTAGTCGCTTTACTGAAATTGTAAATGGCCTTGAATATTAGGGGCATCCAATCTCAGGACATATGAAGGTCAACAAACTCCTTCGAGGACTCTCAAAAGACTGGAATTACATAAAAACCTCAATAAGAGAGACACAGAGGATTGCTCCACTCTCTCGTAGACGAACCGGTTGGGACTCTTCAATCCTATGAAGTAGAACAGACCAACGAAGAGGAAGACTCAAAAGGTAAGAAATCTATTGCCTTAAAGTCTAATGACTATTCGATGTTACGAGACTCAAGAAGATCTAGATGATGAAGAATTGCCACTTATGATAAAGAGATTCAAAAAGTTGAACAGAAAAGGAAGGAAATTCAATTGGAAGAAACAAAATTCTCAAAGGTTTCAAAACAGTCAACAGAGGAAGATGATTCTAATAAAGAAGTGACTTGCTTTGAATGCAAGAAAAAGGGACACATCAAACCCAACTGTCCTCTCGTTAAAGAAGAGAAAAGGGAAGACGAGAAAATGGGAAGGCACTCAAAGCGAGAGACTTGGAGTGATACCGAATGCGAAAAAAAGTAACAATGATTATGCCAATATCTGTTTAATGGCAAAATCGACTCGGACTCGGACCTTGATTCGGACACGGACTCGGACAAATAACTCGAGGTTGGTAACTCGAAAATTCCTGTTAAAGTTTCTAAATATATTGATGAACTTTGTCTTAGTCTGAAAACCTCTCTTAAGAGGATCTCCGAATTGAAAAGGGAAAATTCTACATTGAAGCAACATGATAAACTTATAAAAGAAAAGTTTGAAAAGCTGTCGAAAAAGATTTTGCTGTTGTGAAAGAAAACTCGAGACGATATTTCAAATGAAAATGATCTTTTGAAAAATGATATCACTAACATATCAAAAAGATTTTCAAATGGTTCTGAAAAGCTGGATAAGATTCTTTCGATACAAAGACCATATTTTGATAAGTTAGGTGTGACAGCCTGAATTTTCTGAATTGTTTTCAATTAAATAAATCGGGCTTTTCGTCGACGTGTCTATAGTGCTATTCTCTGAGCTGATCACTCACGAGATAACCGGACTATCTGGGAAATCAATTAAGGAATCTAAATGCAATTGACTTGAGAATTTGAACATGAATCGACTGCTTGACCGTGTCGGTCTGTAAGGGTCATTGCGGCACTGTCAGAATCGATCAGAAATCAGAGATAGGTCGATTTGGCTGAGATATGTGATCGAATGTGGGTGATTCCACTTGATTTCAAAATTCTCACCGATTGGCACTAAATTGATTTTCCGACGTTTTGGGTACCCTGTGTCCGTATTTGAAACCTTGAGATTTTCACGACAATCGAGAGTCGCCAATGTGTCGAAGATGTACTTTGTGACTCGAGATAAATCGATCACGGGTCAATTGCACCAAAAATTCCTAAAAGTGATCCAGTAGACTAGGTCACGCTAAAAGCGCGTCAGATTGAAATTAACCGCTTATTTGAATCCGATTTCAGAAATTGAAAGTTCTATGGTGTCACGAGCTATTTTACGAACGTCGACTCATCCTCCGAGAAATTTTCGGAGATTCCAAGATTTTTACGGAAATCCGATTCGGACGCCGCGGAAATTAAACGAAAATTTGGATCGGCCGAATTGAAGAGATTTTCGACTTGCAAATCGAGCCATATGACGAAGGGGACTTGTAGAATTTATGTGGGCTTTTTCTACATCAAAATTGGACATCAAATGAGGAAATTTATTGGAGAAATTGAAGATCAAAGTGTAAAATTCGGAGCTAAGAAAAGGGGTGCATTTTTGGCTTTAAAAATTGGATGAATTGGTGGATTTACTTGCAAGAAAGTAATAAGAGACAATGGGATAAGATTTCATGCTTTTGGGGGACAAGCCATTAATGGAGTGGCTAAGGGTTGTTGACTATTTCCTTTCTTTTTGCACAAAGCTTCTTGGGCAAGCTGGCGTTGCCGACTCCACCTCCATCTCCGTGCACTTCTCTCTCTCTCGACCTCTCCAGCTCACATTTTCTTTTACTTTGCCTTTCATTTCCCTTTTGTTTTCCTTCGAAGGCCCCTGCGTCCATCTCCACTCACCAAAACCTCTTCCTCTCCCTTCACCCATGGACACTTGTCCATGAGCCAACTCCCTTCGGTCAACAAAAGAACTTCCCCTTCTCCTTAGTTGACCACCGAAGAAACCCCATCCACGTATGTGGCTTCAAGCGGCCATCGAAGACCAACTAAACTCCAGCAGCTTCGTGTCCCATGCTTCCTTCATCCGCGACATCCTCCAGCTGCCAGCACGCCTTCACCGCCTTGCGTCTTCTTCGGCCGAATATCCAGCATAGCCGCGTCCACGTGATATCTTCACGAAGCCAACAGCCATCAACTTCCACCGTTCCTCTCTCCAACGAATCCGCGTGTGTTCTCCATCGCCTCGCAAGTCCGCGTGTCTTCGGCCCAAACTCCAAGCCCAAGCTGCCGCGGAAACTGCTTCACGATCTTCTCCCTTGCAGCAGCAAACTTCGGCCCAGCTTCAATGCAAGTCCAACAGCCCGCGTGATTGGCATCTTCAGCCCATTCGAGTTTTGGTCCAGCTTTTTGAAGCCCACAATTCAGCCCAAGCTTCGGCCCAACAGTTTCTTCAAAGCAAGATCGGCCCAGTAATTTGAAGCCCATTTGAAATTCAGCCCGCGAATCAAGTGAAGCCCAGCCCGAGTTGAAAACAAATCTCAATTGGGCTGAGATTTGTTGGGCCCGTTTTAGGCCTGGCCCGAGAGTTCGCCGGCATCGCCGAAAATTAAGATTTCGGCCGCCGTCGCGTCGTCGTCGCGGTGAACCGGTTTTTCGCGATACACCGGTGAGTTTATTCTCTAAACTCTTCTTAGTAGGTTTTGAGGCTAAGGGGTGTTTAGATTTATTTAATTAGGATTTAGGTGGTTAGTTAGATTAAATTAGTGATTTAATTATTTAATTGAGCATATTAGGTGGTTAGTATGGTTGAGCTAAGGCCTATTTTAATTGTGCTATTTATCTAGAAGGGTTCGGGAATTTTTCCGGGTCCGTATTGGTATTTAATTTAATAATTTTGGCCTAGGTTAGTATTTTTCGAAATTAATTAATTATTAATTATTTTCCGGAAATTAGGCCGGGATGGCCGGTGACCGGAATTTCGTGCTGATTGCAATGGTGTGGTTAATTTCTGCAATTGAGTGTTAAATTATGCAAATTGAGTGATTATTGGATTGTTAGTATTTAATTCCAAAAATTGTGAATTTCCAATATTTACTCAGAAAATTCCGGGTGTCGGATTTTAACACCGAAAATGGTTTTATGTACTATATAAAATTGTGGGATTTCAAAAAGAAAGAATGTCAATTTTTCTGGGTCGAGTTAACCGTGTACCCACACACGACTATTTTCATGCGTATTTCTAATACGAAGAAAAAGGCCAGGTTCACCATTTTAATTGAAGCATTTGAGTGCAATGCACGGTGCCCTGGGCCATATTTGAGTGATCGTGTGATGACAATGAGAAATCGTCCCGGGCTGTTGAGCTAGACGTTATCCCTATTTGGGATACCCCTTGTTAAAGGAAAGTCGGTCGCAGTAGATTCTGGACCCTATGCTCCTTCGGGAAAGACGTCGACATAGTGACGTGCCGTGCTCAATGGGGTGAGACGATGCCTGGCAATGCCAGAAGACCGCCGAACTGAGAGTAGGCCGTGCTATATGCCGAGATCAAAACGAGGAACGCATGTTTATTTAAGTATTGTGTTCCAATTAATTGAGCTTGAGTGATGCTCTTATTTGTGATATGAAATATGCTGACCTACAGGATGGAACTAAGACGAGGTAAGTCTCCTTGATTGTGTGATTGCGTGCTTAGAACGCTTCTTAGCGTCTTCTCCTCCTAACCGCAGTTTAGAGCTTAGACTTGCTGAGACATTGTCTCACTGGTTATTGTATAACCACTTTCAGGGTCATCAAGTGGAGGACCTGGAGCTAAGAGGAGGTGATTTGAAGCATAGGTCGGATAGGACCGCTTCTTTTTGGAGAATAGTCTTTTGTGGTCTTTTGACCATAGACTCTTGTACTTGACTCAGTATATGTTTATAAAGGCATGTTTGCTTGTGAAATTATTATTATGCTTTTCTATCCCGAGATGGTTACTGTCAGGGGATTCTTTTTCGCTTCCGCATGTGCAATAAAGTAAAAGGGTCGGCGACTAGTCTTGGGAAGTCGCAAAATTTTATCGACCAGAGAGGGATGGGTACGCGCTCGGGGTTTGGGGCGTGACATTAGGTCTTGGTATGACTTCTGAAACTATTCCGCTGATTGATTTTCTGAAGGTAAAAGAAAGAATTAAACAAAGACCAGCTAGAATTGTTTACAAGAATCATTTCTAGAAAGTTTTTGTAAAACTTGTTGGTAGAAATGCTTTGAGATGTTCCAAGTGTAAAAGCTTAGAACACTTTGAGAAAGAATGTCCTTTGGTTTGGAGACATGTTAAAAAGAGTCAAGGCTAAGATTGTCTATTGTTCTAACACTTCTGGACCCAAGATGATATGGGTACCAAAAAGAGCTTGAATTCTTGTTAATTGCAGGTTACTATCAAAAAGAAGATTAAATGGTATCTTGATAGTGGCTGCTCAAGACATATGACATGAGACTCAAGCTGCTTCATAAAACTTATCCAGATAGACGGAGGAAAAGTTTCCTTTGGTGGTAACAACAAAGGAAGGATTACTGGTCGAGGAACAGTGAAGATTGGAAGTTTGTCTATCAATAATGGTTCCTTAGTTGAAGGATTAAATTAAAACCTGCTTAGCATAAGTCAGTTGTGTGATTCTGGTTTCAAGATCAACTTTCAGGAAGAAACGTGCTCTGGAATCAGTAAAGACTTTACTCAATCTTTTACTGGTCGAAGACATGGAAATATCTATCTTCGGATGTGAATCAAGAAAGATCACAAAGTGCTTAATATCAGTACAAGATGAAGCAAATCTATGGCACAAAAAGCTAGGCCATATCAATATGAAGCAAATCAACAAGATCTCTACCAAGAAACTTGTTCGAGGGTTGCCTATTCTCAATTATTCAAAATCTGATCTATGTACACCATGCGTCTTTGGGTAAACAGGTTAGAAACTTTTACAAATCAATAAATAAAGTTTCCACTAATCATGTATTGCGGCTTCTGCATATGGATTTGTTTGGACCTACCAGAACGAAAAGCATTGGTGGTAAAAGGTTCTATCTGGTAATAGTGGACGATTATTCACGATTTACTTGGGTCTACTTTATTTCAAGTAAGTCAGAGACCTTCTCTCTCTTTTCAAAGTTTGCTAAGAAAGTGCAGAATGAGAAATGCCACACTATCTCAAGCATTCGTACAGACCATGGAGGTGAGTTTGAAAATCAAGACTTTGCTAAATTTTGTGATGAATTTGGTTTTCAACACAAATTCTCCTCTCCATATACACCATAACAGAATGGGGTTGTGGAAAGGAAGAATAGGTCTTTACAAGAAATAGCAAGAACACTTTTAATTGTAAATCAAATCTCTTCAAGATTTTGGGCAGAAGCTGTCTCAACTGCTTGCTATATTATAAACCGAGTGTTTTTAAGGCCAATTCTTGAGAAAACCCCTTATGAAATTTTTAAAGGAAAGAAACCAATAGTTTCTTATTTTCAAATATTTGGTTGCAAATGTTTTATTCTAAAGAATGCAAATGATCGTGTTGGTAAGTTTGAAGAAAAATCAGATGAAGGATTCTTTCTTGGTTACTCAACTACAAGCAAAGCTTTTAGAGTATTCAACAAAAAGACTCGGATCTGTGGAAGAATCAATGAATGTCAAATTTCAAGACTCTCCACAAGTTCAGCAAATTCGGGCGAAGATTCGAATCTGCTCCAGACACCGCTAGATCTAACTCCACTGAAGCAGTTACTAATTCGAAATCAGTACAACAAGCTACTGATGAAGAATCCACTCAAGAAGAAGATCAATAATCTATCAGACTAACTAATAACTGGAAGCACAAGTCTAGTCATCCTGAAGAACTCATTATTGGGAACATTAATGAGGGAATTCGAACAAGATCCAAAAGGCCAGAAGAGTCTAGTGCTGTTGCGCTTATTTCTGAAATAGAACCCAAAAATATTGAAGAAGCTTTAACTGATGAAAGCTGGATTGAAGCAATGCAAGAAGAGCTCAAACAATTCAGTATTAACGACGTATGGGAATTGACTCCCAAACCAAAAGGTAAATCAGTTGTTGGAGCTAAATGGGTTTTCAGGAACAAAGTTGACGAAAAAGGCAAAGTAACGAGAAACAAAGCAAGACTCGTGGCTAAAGGATACACGCAAGAAGAAGGGATAGACTATGATGAGACTTACGCTCCAGTAGCAAGGTTAGAAGCAATCAGATTACTACTTGCTTTTGCTTGCTACAAGAATTTCAGGTTGTTTCAAATGGATGTCAAAAGTGCATTCCTGAATAGATTTATTCAAGAAGAAGTCTACGTGGAACAACCTCCTGGATTTGAAGATTCAAAGAAACCAGACTCGTGTTCGACTGAAAGCTTTATATGGATTGAAACAAGCTCCTCGAGCTTGGTATGAAAGGCTAAGTAATTTCTTAATTCATAGTGGCTTTTCTAAAGGAAAGGTAGACACTACTTTGTTCATTAGAAAGGAAGGTAAAAATTTTCTACTTGTTCAGATTTATGTTGATGACATCATATTCGGATCATCTAATGAGACTTTGTGCAAGAAATTTTCTAAGTCTATGCAGGATGAATTCGAGATGAGCATGATGGGTGAACTATCATTTTTCCTTGGTCTACAAGTCAAACAACTAAAGGAGGCAATATTCATTCATCAAGAGAAATATGCAAAAGAACTTGTTAAAAGTTCGGTCTGGAAAATTGCAAAAAGACTGACATACCAATGTCAAGTTCCTTGAAGATAGACAAAGATGAAGCAGGGAAGAAAATCGACCAAAAGTTATACAGGAGTATCATTGGTTCACTTCTTTATCTTACTGCATCCAAACCTGACATATTATTTAGTGTTTGCATATGTGCTAGGTTTCAATTTGATCCTAGAGAATCTCACTTAAGTGCTGTTAAATGTATTATTAAATATGTTGCTACTACTGCTAAGATCGGTCTTTGGTATCCCAAAGAATGAGACTTTACACTTCTCGGCTATTCAGACGCAGATCTTGCAGGTTGTAGAGTTGAAAGAAAAAGCACTTCGTGTACTTGTCAATTGCTTGGAAACGGGGCAGTATCTTGGTTTTCAAGAAAACAAAGTACTTGTGGCTCTTTCAACGGCCGAAGCAGAATACGTAGCCCTTGGAAGTTGCTGTTCTCAAATACCGTGGATAAAACAACAACCGCAAGACTTTGGCATTGAAGACTCTTGCACGAAATAAGATGTGACAACACCGGTGCAATCAATCTTACAAAGAATCCTATCCTACATTCAAGAGCAAAACATATTGAGATTCGACATCACTTTATAAGAGATCATGTTCAGAACAAAGAGGTCTTGATACAATTCATAGACTCAAAGAATCAACCGCGACATCTTCACAAAGCCACTTGAGAAAAGCTTGTTTGAGTCTATTCGCTCAAGACTCAATATATTATCTCTTGAAGAATGCTGAAGCTCAGACTCAGTAACTAAAGTTTGACAGAACATCAGACTCAAAGGTTAAAGACTGAGAATACAAATCGACACGACTGTAAGTTCATTTACTTAAATTGTCTTATCGATAAGGTAAGATTATCTGTTTATTTTTAAGGCGGTTATATTTAAAGAGAGTGGTTATCGTTTTATTAAGGCAGTTATTTTTCAAAAGGAAATTTTAAGATTTCCAAAAGATACGACGCTTGGATTACCCCCCGTAGCTGTTATCTTTTATACACTTCTTCTCCTTCGTTTTTCACTTTACCCAGAAACCCTAGATCAAAAAGCTTTTCACTGCTCTATATTTTTCTCTCCAAAAATTCTTCGTTTCAAAGTTTTCAACTTTCTTGCGATACAAGTGAGAAAGCTTCTCCAAAGAAAGCACAATGTCGTATCAAAGGAAGTCATCCAGAATAGCAAACAGGGGACCGCATGGATTTGGTGAGGGGCCTACGCACTTTGATCTCACTGAAGAAAGCGACTTTCGTACTGAGCAAACTCCTCAACGATCTCAACAGCGGTCTTCCCCAACTAGACCTCAAGGACATCGCCCTCAAGATGCGAAACGGTTTATGAAGATATTGAACCAAGTAAGAACTCTTAAGCCTGCCTTTCTTTACAAGCTTTACTCTGTATTAAAGGAAGGTGGTTCCGCAATGACCTTCGTGGATGAATTTCTGAAAGAGAAAGGTTACAGAAACGAGACTCATTTCTCACTGTCATGGAGAGGTCTGGGGTTGTTCCTGAAGGAACGGCTGCAAAAGCGTTTACAAACTTCCCTAGTGACCCTAGGTTTGGTAGTATGAATCAGCCAGAGGGAAAGGATGATGATGAAAAGATGTTCTTCCACTTTAAACCATGGATGGGTGTGGCTGCAAACCTTCGAGGGAAGAAGGATGAACTGTTCCACTCAGACGGACATAGGAAGAAGTATGAAAAATTGCTGAAGCGTGGGGTGATGAACCCACGGACTGTGGATTTCGATTTTCTAGACTTATTGAGCATAAATCTGTGAGAAAAGTTTGAAAAACTTCAACTTTATTAGTTCTGTACTGACTGTGATATGGCACATTCTGAATTAACGGCATACTTCTACTCCAATCTCAGTTTCATTGATGCAAAAACTTTCTTTCAGCGTGAGGGATAAAGAGTATGTTGTTGATAAGGACATTCTGGCAGATATACTTGGTGTGGAAAGAGGGGCTTTCCAATCAATCAGTGTGTCTGTAAGCCATGCTACTCTTGAACTTGCAAGAGACAGAATTGCAGAAGGTCGACTCTCCTATTCCAGGATGAATGTAACAAATACTTTGCTGCACAAGATTGTGATCAACTGTCTGAGACCCAAATCAACATCCAAGACAGATGTATTCATCTCTGAAGCCAAGTTGATGTTTACAATCAAGACTGGTCTAAACTTCTCTTTGCCGCACACCATCATATTTCACATGTACAGATGCATGGCAAAGGACAAAGGAAAACTTCCTTATGTTTGCTCTCATTACTCATCTCTTCGGACATCTGAACATTCAACCTCCTCATATTCTCACTGTGAAGACTATTGATAAAATGGTCATCGGGCTGAGGATGATTACCAAGATGCGTCTAAAAGAGCTTAGCAAGAAGCTGGAGCAATTCAAGGAAAAGACTCCTATCAAGTTCAGACCAGACTCATCAGCGGCCAAAAGGAAAGGAAAAAAGAACCAGTGGTTAGTTCTACCAAAAAGAGAAAGGCAATCATCTTGGAAGATGAAGATGATGAGGATGCTCTACCCATCTCTGCTTTTGTTTCTCAATTTGCTGCATCTATTCCAACCGTGTGCAAACATCAATTTGCAGAAACAGAGAAAGAGCAAGAGAAAGAGAAAGAGCAAGAGAAAGAGAAAGAGAAAGAGAAAGAGAAAGAAGAAGAGAAAGAAGAAGAGAAGAAAGAGGAAGAAAGAGAGGAAGAAGAAGAAGAAAAAGCAGAACAAGCAGATGAACCAGAATAAATAGATTCTCCAGCAGAAAAGGAGGATCTACAACAGCCTGTCACTGAGGAAACTCCTCAGAAAGAAGAGTTCTTTTCTCCTCCAGAAGACATGGAAACAGGGGGAGATATAGACAGAGAACACACCCCTCTTCTACTGACTTTTAGAGAAGAAGATACACAAACAGGTGTTAGTCTGTTAGTCGATCACCTCCTGATGCTGAAGATGTTCATGTTGCACAGTTTCCTGAAGGAGAGGCATCATCTCCACATACTGAACTTCCGGCTGATATTCATACTGGCTTGACTCCACCATCAGACCGAGCTGAAACAAGCACTCAGACTGACAATTCTGGAGATTTTCAAAGGTTGCTTGAAATCATCTTGGAACTCGAAGGCCAAATTTATGCCATGGGATATGAATTTCAGACATTGCAGAATGAAAATCATGCAATGTTCATCACTCTGCATGATCAGCTTAAAAATGTTCAGCGTCAGATTCAGGATACTGCAAAGGGCACTACTCTCACCCAAGTACAGGAAGATTTGAGGAAGCTTGAAGACACTGTCAAGTCTATGGAGGACTTTCAACTTGTTCGCATTCCTCGAGCTCCTTGATTTTTTTTTTTTTATGCTGACAAAAAGGAGGAGAAGTCTTTGCAGATTTTCGAATGATTTTCTGCTCTCAAACCAAATCTTATCTTTTATATTTTTTTTGAATTGCTATCTTGACTTTGACTTGAGTTTTTAAAACGTGTGCAGTTTTTGAATGTGTGCTCACTATGGCAATACTTTAAGTTTCTTAAATTAGATAAAGATAGTACTGTCTGTTTATGACTAATGAGGTTTCGGTGAATACAGATCTGTGTACAGGGAAAGTCTGTGTACAGGATATCTGTGTACATGATAACTTCTAATATTTTTATTCTAATCTTTTATGATGCTTGCTTAAAAGTTGTATTACAGGGCGATAATATTCAAATCTGCAGGAAAGTTTTGTCACCATAAAAAATGGGGAGATTGTTGAATAAATTCTCTTAAAGTATTTTGAAGTTGACAAAACATTTTTATCAGTCTAGTCTGAAGACTTACAGACTCTATTGACAAAGTCTGAAGATCAAAGTCTGAAGCTAGCAAGACTCAAGACTTATACTTCAAAGTCTACTAACATGGACAAGCCTCCGAACGACGTTTATTCCGATCCTATATGATCTTTATTCTAACGACTAGTGAATATCTTTCTACTGGATTCAGCACTAAAAGATCTTACTTTCGTATTTGAATATGTATAGATTCTCTAAAGATTTCGCAACTTATATTTGGAAGGATCTACTTATGGAAACCGAGATCCTGATTGTATGGGCGAGCAGGGATTGATGGGCTATCAACACTTACCTTAAAGAGCTCGAGATCTCTCTAATTGATTATGTCCAACGGGTTGATTGGAAGAACTTCTTTGGAAGGTGCCAACGGTATTGAAGGCATGAAGAAGTATATAAGAGAGATGCTCTAGTTATTGAAGGGTGCGGATAGAAGAATTCCAAAGTCTGAATCTCCTTTTCTATTTTGCGATATCATTCTTCGAGCATTATATGTAATCAAAAGAGAGATCATATTGTAGTGAGACCTTGAGGAAGTGTAGTAGAGTAATCTACACTGTGGACTCAAGAGCGTGAGACTGTAATCACTCTTATTGATTCTTAGTGAAATCCAGCCGAAGGGCTGTCCGTGCGGGAGAGTGGACGTAGGCTTGGTCTAAGCCGAACCACTATAAATCTGGAGTCTTGATTCTCTATCCCTAATCCTTTTTATCTTTAACTGCTTTCATTTGCTGCAATTATTGGTTTTAAGTTTTTAATCTCTCATTCGGATTTATTCATTAAAATTGCTTTAAACATCTATTCACCCCCCTCTAGGTGCTAATTCTAGTCCTAACACTAGTCAACCAAAATATTGGAATTACACGAAATTAAAAAGGCACATCCACTCTCCTTCTCCTTCCATTTAGCCACCATTGCACGTTTCCCTTTCAGCCACACCTTACCACTCATCGTCCATCGTTGCTCTTCACCGTCGATGCTTGTTGCTTGCCTCCTCGTGCCTCCACCTGACGTGAGCTCGCCACCACTCTCTCCCCCAGCTATTGTATCCTCTAAACCTACTAAATCAGCCAAAATGGAGGTCCTTGACATCAGATTCGAGGCCATGGACCTACATCCCCATCGACCCCGAGATGGATCTAGAGAGAGGTGGATGTGAATTAGTGAGTAGCGAGGCACCTGTAAAAGGTGGTGGAGGTCAATGACCTCGGGCTGGCGTAGGCGACAGCGTTGCGGGGCTCACGAAGCCATGATGGAGGTGGAGGCGACGCGACGGAGCGAATGTGTTAGGCCACGGCAAAGAGAAACTAGGGAAAAAGGAAAAATACAAGGAAAGAACAAGGGAAATTTGAAAAGAAAGCAAGTAAAACCGGTATTAACCATTCATTAAAACTAACTAATGTGTGGATCATTTAAAGTGGTAAATTTAATATTCAAACTTTCCCTTAACTTTAGATAATCACGGTCATTTTGGGATATCGGCCAAAATTTTGATGGAGCTAAAAGCCTCGACCACCCTTAGACGCTCGTAGTAATTTCCTTTGCTTTTGCTTTATGTTTAAAGGTAGATGTGAGTATAATTATTGTTTCATATGCTACCCGAGAGAATTTTAATTTTTACAAAAGAAAAATGACACAAATGATCTCCGAACTTTGAGTTTAAAGTACAATGTTATCCCCAAACTTTTTATTCGTTTAACGTGGTCCTTAAACTTTAGTCTAATATGTAATGTCATTTATGAACTTTTAATTTGTTTGATTTGGTTCCTAACTTTTAAACATTTTACATAATCTATAGATTATATTGAATATTTACCAATAGCTTAAGAACCACATTGAATAGATTAAAAATCTAAGATGACATTGCACATTAAGCCAAAATTCAGAGACCACATTACATAAATCAAAAGTTCGGTGACAATATTGCACATTAGACTAAAGTTTAAGGATCATAGCTAGTTGGTGATGAACCTACTACATATCAGAGCAACCATGATGTCTGAATAGAGCATTTTTATTTTTTGTTGTTCACTGCCCTTGGCTCTTTTGAGACATATTTATCTTGACATGTTTAGTAAAATGTAAATAAATTGTGTATTATGTTGTATATGGGTCATCAAACTCTTTTGAGCATCTTGGAATGAATGAATTCAACAATTTTGAAGTAACTCACAATTCTTAGATGGGACGACGCCACCACGGCTGCCTTTGCCTCTGAACTATTTTTGAGCATCCCATTACTACGAAGTTCTCTCCTTTCATCCAATGAACCACGCTGCCGCCTTTGCCTTTGCTGCCTCCGACCAAAAGCTCCTCCAGTCTCACTCCCCAATTTAGCTGCTGCCTTGCGCAATGCGAAGGATTACTTTAACATGGCTGATTGCATTGCTCATAACTTGAAGGGTTCACAAGATTCTGGTTTTGCTGATCTTACCTTGTTTCGATTTTAAGATTCTGGTTTAGCTGCGCCTTGTGATTGAACTTTCACACTTCTTGAGATGTTGCCGTTTATCTTACATTGGCTTGATAACAGGGTCTGCTATTGACATGATGACCAGCACCACAACTGTTGGTAGTCAAACCAACTGTTGCTCATAATGCTGAGGAGGATTTAACTGCTGTAAAGAATGAAATTCGGGGTAGTCAAACCAGAAGGTGGCAAGCAATTGGCATGCTAAGGCATGTATCCAGTTTTGTTCCTAAGGCTACTGTACATCTAAAATTCATCTGCCCTTATGCTTGCAACTCTCCTCATGTTGAACTTCTTGCAAGAATTTTTAAACGTTTCGTATGTGATTACTTGAATGAATATGGTGAGCCTTTGATGGTTTTTAAGCATTAAGTGGTCGTACAATCATTTATGATGTTTCTTTTGATGGATACCAGCAATGCCTGGAATAACAATTGTAGCCTAAGGATGTCTCTCAGGTCATGACTTGTCTTCATTCCACTTGCAGATGCATCAAAAACCGATCCTTAAAAATATTTCTTGAATCTTGTCCTTGAAGATCTTAGATTTTTTTTTCTCCTGTTGCATTCAGCTTATTATGCTGAGCTTGCTGGACTATATTATGGAATATGCCAGACAGATCATGGATCTGAGGTATGTAACTCTTGCTAAAGATAAATTTGATATACAGCTCATCCTGTGCAAGAGGATAACCAGATGCTCTCTGGACTCTTTGATGGTCGCCTTGCGATGCCATTAGCTGCATTTTGTTTGTGGAATCACTTAGTCAAGAATGAGAATAGCGATTGTCGGGCCAAATTTTGGACTTTCAAAAATTTGTTGTAATTGGCAAGAGTTGACCCTTCTTCATCTCATACCCATTCTTTTAGAGTATCTGGAGTGCAGGTTCAAATAAGTTGCACAGTTCTGTATTATACTTGTGTCAGTTTCCTATCTGCAGCCTCATTTTGTCATGCATGATTGCCGTCAAAATAGTTTCATTTTCTATCAATAGCTGCTGATTCCTGGTTAGTTTTAGCACATTCATCAACTGAGGTGGAGTGGAATGATGTACAATGCCTGCATCAACCTATAGATTTTTTGCTTGTGGCTATTGGTTAGTCATTCGTTTTTTCTGTCCCATGCCAGCATATAGATACTTTATCTTGCTACAGAAGGCCCCAGCCCACTACCCATCCAAGGTTTCTTGAATGTGTTATAAATTATTCTGACTATGTGATTTACCTGTCTGGGTGAAAGAATCAGCTTCTTTTATGTAGAGAGTTCTGGCCATAGGAAAAAAATTCACACACATATATGTACATTTATTTTGTGTGTGTATTTACATATATATACAAATTGGGCATTGATTAGATGCAGAAATATTTCCTTTTTCACATCCTTCTTCCTCCAGTAAGTGGGGTTCTCCATTTACAACATGCTCACTCTTTTTTCTGATTTTCTTAAGCTGGAAGTCAGTGGCTATAATCACAAGTTGTGGGTATTATTGGATACCATCCTGAAAGCAATGGCAGATTTTACAGTGAAGCCAGAAAGATTTTCTGTGATCAAGGTAATAGTGAAAGTTATGCTGTAGAAAGAAGCTTATATCAGTTCCTGTGTATCAATAATCTTTCATACGCTTGGTTGAGGAAAGCTAGATAAGTGCAGGCCAGAAGCAGCAACTACCTTTTACATTTTTTGACTTTTGTTATATGATCTACCAAAACCTTTGCATTAGTTCCAGTAAGGACTGCGCGATAATTTTTTTTTTTTTTTTTTGGGGGGGGGTGTTAGGACTGCAGAACAATAGGAGAAGCATCCTGTTATGTGGGTTTTGTATTGGTGGAAATTGTGGATACTGTTGCTAATTGATCTAAAAGCTCAAGCTATTATGTGAAGGAGTATTTTACTATTTAAATGTTTCAACAACCCCGCATGCATAGGCTAAACTTTGACCTAAGACTGAGGCGTGGAAATTGACCATGATTGGGGGCTCAGGAAAGGTTTGTCAGGATCTATTATAATACCATGTTGAAATTGCAGGACCATGAAAGTTCAAGCTATTAGATGGAGACATAACTTAAAATTTTAAAATTCTAACAAGTTTAATGTATTACTTCAAGAAATGTTGATATTATCTTTGCCTTATTCATACTCTCAAAGTGCATCTTGGCACAAAGTGCCATAAACTTGACAATCCATGTTCTCTTCGAGATCAAATAGCTTGGCGAAGACCAATTAATTGTGAACTCTCATAAACTTTTCTCAAGAAGCTTCCACGACATTAGGCAGAAATGCCAATCATTTTGCAGAGTAATGTTTTTATCTGGTCATATTCGATATCTAATCAGGAAATCTCTTCTTACATGACTAAGTCGTGAAATTGCAAAGGGTCCAAATACACTTTGCTGATTCAAGCAATACCTCTTAAAAAGAACCACCACTAAAGCAGTAGCTTCTAGATTGGTTCTGTTATGCTTTGACATTAAAAACGTCATAAAGTAATCTTATACGTCAAGTTTCCTGAGCTATGTACCGGCTGCACTATTAAGACTCATATTTTATTGTCTTCCAGGAGAAGTTGACAAAAAGTTATCAAGATTTCAAGTTTGATGAGCCAAGATATCTCATATTATCGCTCTTTAATATTAAATGACCATTCATGGCCTTGGGAGGAAGATCTAGAAATACTTGAGAATCTTCAGCCTGAAGACCTTTCTCGGTTTGCACCTACAATGCTCTCGAGAGCATTCTTAGAGTGTTACATAGCAGGTTCAGTGATTTTAGAAGTTATCCCTTTCTTTTTTAAGTTAACTCTCTCATATTTGAATCTTGATCTACTTTTATTTTGTCATCACTCACTAGGGAATATAGAGCGTGATAAAGCAGAGTCAATTGTTCATCATGTCGAAGATGTTTTCTTTAATGGTTCTCATCCTATATTCAAGCCTGTGCTCCAATCCCAGCTCATGACAAGCAAACTCGTCACACTCGATGAGGGTGTAAGTTATGTCTACTCAACTGGACGCCTAAACCCAAATGATGAGAATTCTGCATTGCTTCACTATATTCAGGTACTTTTACTCAACAATATTCATGAAAAGAACAAATTTCTGTCCGCATAACTTTGTCATGAAATCTTCTGGCCTGTCTTTTGCCTGAATAGACGTTCAAGATGACTCCCGGCTCCAATGAACTTAATTGGCCTAGGCCACCTTTGATCTGCTAGTATGTTTCTCTGGGTATGTGAGGCTGTGTTTTGCTTGTAATTTCGGCCAAAAATCCATCTGGCGACACATTGCGCATGGTTTACCCCCTTGGGATGGTTGAATTCTGACACATCAATTCACTTTCAGAAAGTATATGTTTGTACATTAGCAAAGACAAAAAGTTCATCAGATTACAAGCATAAAAAATCATGGAGTAACTCATTTTGGTAGGTCTACTTAGTCTTTTTCTGTATTTATTTGATTACAATCCCCATGGATAATTGCAGATCCATCAAGATGACATTACTTTGAACGTACAACTTCAGCTTTTGGCTTTTATTGCAAGGCATGAAGCCTTCCACCAGGTCAGAACAGTTGAGCAACTTGGTTATGTCTGCTGACACATCGGTAAAACCATTTTATTTCTCCTTTCTTCTCCCAGATGTGTGTTCTGCTAATTATTTCTAAGGGGTTTCGTGCAGATATGACCTCGGTGTGCATGGCCTGCAGTTCACTGTTCAGTCTGCTGTGAAGGTATACCACAAGGTTCTCTGTGTTTTGACTGCCTCATCACCTTTAACTCCTTCACTTTGTTAATCTTAACAGTGTCCAAGGTACATCGACACACGGGTCCAGAGCTTTCTTGAGTCTTTCGAAAGTAAACTCCTTAAGATGAGTGAGGTTGATTTCGAGGTGAGTTGTTTCTCCCGTGTTCCATCATGAAAATCATGTCAGCTTGTCAAATAATCTTTAAACCATTACATCAAACCTGTGGAATTTCTGCCTTTGACAGAGCCATTTAAACGCACTAATCGAATCAAAGATGGAGAAGGACAAGAATTTGTGGGAAGAATCTGAGCGTCACTGGGAAGAGATAACTGATAGAACTTTCCTATTTGATCGAATAGAAACTGAGGTACAAGATATTGCCTCTCTCTCTCTCTCTCTCTCCCTATCGCAGACATCAAATCCTAGTCTTCACAGTAGTGACTGAGCAAATCGACACAATTTTTCATCTGCTGTTGGTTTCACCTACATTCATCTTCTCCTTGATCTCCTTTTATGGAACTAAAGTTACCTGTATACAATTGGCAGTATGCCCTTTCCCTCCTCTCAGCTGAAACTGCCTAAATTATCTTCATAAAGCCAGACATGCAAAGCAACTCACAAAAATTCACTTCGTTTGCATTGGACCAGGTCGCAGCATTAAGGAAGCTGGCAAAACAAGAATTGATAGATTTCTTCAACGAGCACATAAGAATTGGAGCGCCCAAGAGAAAGGTGCTCAGTGTACGAGTTTATGGGAGCAAGCATTCGTCAAATTTTGAAGTGGATAACAATGAAGCAGTTAGACCAAACACAGTACGAATAGATGACATTTTCAGCTTCAGGGCATCGCAACCTCTCTACGGTTCACATAGAAGAGGGTATGAACACATGGAAGTTCACAGCAGTTCTAAATAAGCTAGAATTGAGAATCTTCAATAATATACTCCTGAAACATTTCTCCAAAATCTATACTACCACGCCACTCTTGCCCTGTGGCATTTGTACCTAATAGCGTTTTAGTGTTTGGTGTGTAAATGACTAAAGGTATTACTTGGGATTTTACTAGATAGCGGAATACAAGAATAGGTGTTTGCTCCAGCTCAATGTTCTTGACCGAGTGAGCAAAACTGCTGGTGCTGGAGTTAAGGTGTAATGCATATACGGATCTGTACCATTGAGAGTTTCATAGCAAAACAAGCTCATAAACTATGAGAATTTTCAAATTGAAGAATGTCCTAGTTGTCAATTCTCCATACAAGCATACTTGCTCTGCAGTGAAATGCTGGCTCTTCTCACAATTAAAGTACCAGAGGCATCTGGAAATACCGAGAGCTTGGCCCCTCGGCTCCGTAAAACATTATCCGATTCATGTTGAGGATGTCTGCCGAGAGGCTGCACAACCTCGAAGCATGGGAAAATGCTAGCAAAAGGCCATGAATTGATGAGACATAGCCTAGATCGCAATGCAAAATGCGACGAATGATGCAGTTATGGTGCCACGCAATATTGTTCCATTGTCCTCCGTTGTCAATTTGTGGATGCTGTAGAGCAAATTCTTGTTCTCAAATTAGACTATAGCACTTGTTTTTTAGATCTTATATTTTGGGAACATTTAGGGCCCAACACCATAGCACTTGGGGACAACAATTATCAATTTGGACATTGTCAAACTGTAGTAAGAGATTGATCGAGGTTGAATATCGATAAACTAGTCGAGAAAAATGAATTGGGAACAAAATTCATTTATTCAAAGAATGAATCACTACTACATGAATTATCGATTTAAGCTATCTAGGGACCAAATTGAACCAACTGAATGAAGACACAATTTGTATGAAAAAAATATGTGAGAAGACAGGAAACAACTTGATTTTTTTGGCTTGATGTCTAGGGACAAATTTGACAATGGAGACACAATTCGTGTCTGAAAAAATATGCGAGAAGACAGGAAACAGCTCAATTTTTTGGCTGGATGTCTTCCCTATAAACGCTCAAACATATCCTAAATAGAGAAATCTAATCTGTTCCTCACACGATAGAATAAACAATGAGTTCATTAGAGTCGATTTTGAGCCTGTGGTCCGGACGAGGGCCATTGCCTGTGCCGCTGCTGGAGAAGTGATTGTGGTGGTGGTCGCCGTTGTCATGGTTGGAGGGAGGATGGTAATACAAACGTGCGGTTTGTGGGCAGTGAGAGTCAAACCTTGTAGCCATCCACCCCTAGATCCAGCAATTCCACATACTTCCCCATGCAATTACCATAAAGGAAGGAGATGCAATTTGTAATTAGGGCTTTTAAGACGTCAAACCTTTGAGAAATTGCAATATCAGCAAACATTTGGAGACTAGGAAATAATTGCACAACTTAAACAAGAGATATACGGACTACAAGAGTGACGAGCTGTTTAGTGATGCAAGAGCAGAGGATCTTAAGTCAAAAACACTAACCCTTTCCAATAAATCAAAAGCTTTCTTCCTTAGCACAGCATCCGATGTGTACATGATGACGTTGTCAATCCCGAGATTTTGCACTTTAATGATAAGAAGAATATACAAAATGAAATGGCATAAAATCAACATCTTTCACTATAATACCTGCAAGGCAGCAAAATGACTAGGAACAAATGATGAGAAATCTAGGGTTTCACTCTCACTCTCCTGTGAGATATCTCCTTCTGTGGTGCAAAGCAAGAAGTCAATGGCATGTTTCTTTAATCTCCAAGGTACAGTAGCTGAATAGAACATGCCTTAGCACGCCAATTGCTTGCCACCTTCTGGTTTGACTACCCCGAATTTCATTCTTTACAGCAGTTAAATCCTCCTCAGCATTATAAGCATCAGTTGGTTTGACTACCAACAGTTAATGATGTTGGTGATCATGTCAATAGCAGACCCTGTTATCAAGCCAATGTAAGATAAATGGCAAATGGCAACATCTCAAGAAGTGTGAAAGTTCAATCACTGGATACGTGACCTGATCCAATGTTATGAACGTCAAGATGGTGGATTAGTTCAACTTAATAAGTTCTTGCCTTATGTCAATCCCCCTAGCCTTCGGTTGAACTTCTAAGGTTTGTCTGTTTCCTAAGGTAGTGAAGTATTCACAGGTTACAGTGTGTCACGTATTCCCTAGTCCACTAATCGGCGAGAAAATATTTCTCTTATTCCACCGTGTCATCATATCACCCACCGTCCATAACCCTCTGACACACTCTCTCCTGTGGTCTCTCTCCCTCTGTTCTTCGTTTCTTCATTTCTTCTTTTCTGCTCGCGGTTTCCTCATTTTTTTCCTCTCTCCTCCGCCTGCCTCATGTTCCTTCTCCAACCTCAGCCTTGCCTCCGGCACGTCACCTCGTCTATCCTCCGCCCTCTCCATGTTCCTTCTTCTTCTTCCCTCTGTCCCATCTCTCTCCTCGGTCTGAATCTGAACTTTGCGTGCCAAATCTCTGTCTCCCTCCCTCTTCCGGACAAAGGCGAGGAGAGAGAAGCATGACCCATGACGAGTAAAATCAATTAAGGAACAATATTTGAAGGAGAGAGAGGGAGGGAGATGGGAGTCGGGGTTGGTGAGGAAGATGGGGGTCTCGATTTGGAGGAGAGGAGGAGAAACATGTACAAAAGAATGGACTCCGGTTTCGCGGAGGAGGAAGACGACGACGGCGCCGACATCGGGTCCCGTCGTCAACGAGAAATCAAGAGTTCCGATACCAAGATGTGGTGGTCGACGAACTCTGTTGTTGTCCCCGCGAGGTAGGCGGAAGAGAGTGAGACTGAGGAAACCGCGAACAGGGAAGAAGAAAGAGAAATGGAGGAAAAGAACAGAGGGAAGAGATGCTAACCGTACGGTTGACGGTTTTTGAATTTTTTCTTATTTTGTGGGTGTACATAAATCGGTTTCCCCAAGATGCTTCCGCGCCACAGCAAGCACCTCGTGTCGCGTTCGAAACAATCTCCATAGCCATCGACCTCCTACTTTCATGCTTTCTTATAAATAAAAAATATATTCATCCCCAAATGACAGATTAATTCCAAGCTGAGAACTGAGGTATAGAGCATCATATGGTTGCTTAATTATTATTGTAATTATGTACGGGATACTCTTGATTTCTCTTATGAAATTTAACTTAATCTAAAATTTTAGCTTAATTTTAGTTCCATTATAGAACTAGTTTGGAGTTGCCGGTTGATGTAATATTAATTTCGTCTCTAGTTATAGATCCATGTTGATTTTCACTTGAAAACTTATTTGAGCTTTGCCTTCTGCTTAGCCGCTCAAGTTTAGTTCATCCAATATAATCGCATCAATGGACAAAAAGGGTCCGAATGATTGATTGAAAGAGTCATTTGAAAACACAAATACCAACGACTCGACTCCCATGCAAGCAATGCAAGAAAAATTCCTTTTGGTCGAATCTTTTTGAAAGCCTGGGCAATCTAAACAGTAGATAAGTCGTTGCTGCCATGTCATACGCGACTTTAGTGCCAATCTGCAAACATTTTGATGTTTGGGGGAACATAAGACGGACATCAATTTGCTGTAAGACAGCGCACTTGTCCTTTATTGTACCAAGTCCCAAATTTAAAGCCTTGTTAATTTCGAACATACTGCATCGAACCCCCACATAATTTTCTCTTCGTGTAGACCAACTCCTTGTTAATTTCCAACATACTTCATCCCCAAGGAAGCTCGGGCTCTTTTTAGTGGATCATGATGAGCTTAAATTGTGGAGAGATCTCAGGAATCCATCGAGCATCGGTGATATAACTTCATGATACTATATGAGCCAAAGATATTATGGGTCTTGACTATAAACTATAAACGACACAAATTAAAAACATAACAAATGAATTTTTATGATTCTGGTGCTTCACTTTAAGAAAAGAAAGAAACAGGCTTAATTCTATTTTTTTTCCCTTATGCATTAACCAAAGTGAGACGATGTTATTACATGGACTCGAGAGGGGAAAAAGTAATCATGTTAATATTCATGATAAAACGCGCTATATATCCATTAATTGAAATAGTTACTCAAAATTCTCTTAAACTTTGGCACGGTCTCTGCAACTATTCCTGAACTTTGAGAAGTCACCGCGTGTCTCCCAAACTTTTTTAAGGAAGTATTCATAGCATTTTAATAAAGGATTGTCGTGTGTGATGGTATCGAAGTTCAAAGGGGTCAAGCAATTATCTTTTGAGCATATGACTTTGATTATGAATTTACCTTGATTTAGAAGTTTCCTTTGGTATTTGTCTGCTACAAAGGCATACTGATTTCATTCTTTTGTTGGATTGATTTAGCTAGTAGAGATGTAATGAACAATTTTAATACATCCATGATTGAGCACATTACGCGACGCGCTTCTTGCGCACGTGAAGATCAACTTTGACTTTGCCATTTGCTGACACGCGCGCATGACGGAGTGAGAGTTGCTCTTTCAGTTTTTTTTTTTTTTTTTTTTTTTTGGTCGGTCCTACGCTAATCCTACTCTAACACTCACTCTCAGACTTTTGTCCTGCCTTCTTGCAGGGCGTGGGAGTCGAAACCCACTCCTGAAATGAAATCTTTCCCATCCCAATCCCCTCTGAGAAGGTGGGGATTTGAACCCCCAACCTCTCCCTTCCAAGATGGAAGAGTGGCCACTGGGGCGAACCCCCAGTGGTTGCTCTTTCAGTTAATTTTTAACTATTCGGTAATTTGATATTCCACCGAACGAGCCTCAAAATTAGCTACAAAATTATAAAATTATATTCTGCCCAAAAACTGTCAAATATGACATTTAGTTTGTCGCCGTTGGTACGGCGACGGTCACTGTTAGCTTACGGCAACAAAATTTACTTTGTCACGTTTGATGATTTTCCAATTTTAGTTATTAATTTTATCAATTATTTTTGTTAATTGAAATTGCCTATAAATTCAATGACTAAGCACAACATATGAAGACACAAAAAGTTTATCACGTTACACATACTGATTTAGTTTCCACATGACTATGGTCACATATTTTAAAAAAATGATAACTTCAGTTCACGGTAACTTAATTTATGGGATATTTCGACATAAATATTGCTATAAAGAATTGGTACTAAAGTGTCATTTAGTTAAATTTTTGGTACTTAACTTTTCAATAAATTTGAGAAAACAATATCATAAGCCAAAAGCAAAACTTACAAAGCAATTATTCTAGTTTTGCCACAATTTTCTTAACTTTGTTAGACTCATAAAAACAATAATGAGAAAACTTTCTCTCTCCAAATAATTTCCTTCAAAAACCTTAAAACATCTATTCACTTTCCTCCAGGATGCCCCTGCACTTTAGAAAGTCACACCGCACCTACCAAACCTAATCTCTTCTCTCTCTCATTTATACGGGCGAGCAACAACGTCTAGGGAGTAGCTTGTCGATTTTTTTTCGCTCTCGTTTCTGTCGAGTTTGCTCTCTACCGTCCATGGTAGTTCCCTCTGCTCTTCTTTCATCCCGAAACCCTAATCCCACTTCTTCATCGTTCTTTTCTACTCTCTTCCTCTGATTTTCTCACCCCCATCTCCAAAACTCTGTTGCTGAGAAAGTTATCCAGAGGGGTCTCTTCCATTTTGCCGCGACCTTCTTCGATCGAGAGGTCTTTCACACTAGCGAGCGTCCACCCCTGCTCGACTTGACCTCTCATCTTGTCTCCTCCATCCCCTGTCTCTCCCACGATGCCCTGGTTTTGCCTGAACTCTCATCTTGTCTCCTACTTCCCCTGTCTCTCCCGCGATGCCCTAGGTTTGCCTCCTATTTAGTGGGTCTGGTTTTGTTTTCAGTCTTTGCCACTTTCTTCGTCACTTTGGTGTGAGCCCATTATATGGAACCTCCAGAGCAGGCCCCTGACCCTCACGAAGATGTACGCCTCACCGCTTTGTGTCATCGCCTTGGCCGATTGTGGGCGAATCGGCGGATTGAAGTCCGGGATGAGCCGCCCCCCCCTGAAACGCTAGAAGAATGCAGGCTTATTCTTGTGGGTAAGGCTCTAACCAATACTTCTATCAATTTTCAAGCTTTCCAGACTACAATGCGCAAAGCTTGGCGTATTGACAATGCTGAAATCACACAACCAGAGGCTGGGTTCTATGTAATTAAGTTTCGGCATGAAGTTGATAAGCAGCGGGTTTTAGATACGGGACCATGGAACTTTGCCAATCACCTGCTCATCCTCAAGCCTTGGCAGCCTGATACCCCATTACACTGCTATGATTTCTCCACTTGTGATTTCTGGGTCCAAGTCATTGGGCTTCCTATAGAGAGATGCACGGCAGTTATAATTAGCCGAGCTGTTCGCCATGTTGGTAGGCTCTTAGATGTTAAGATTGAAGGTAAAGATGGTACCTCCCTTCGGACTGGCCAAGCACGGGTTGAAATCAGTGTCTTGAAACCCCTTACACCGGGCCAACTACTCAGACTTGAAGGCCATACTTTTTGGTTAGATTTCCGGTATGAGCGGCTCTCCCACTTTTGCTATTCATGTGGCAAAGTAGGCCATTATGCCATGACCTGCAAAGACTTTGCCTATGATGAGTAGCAATTTGAAAACAGAGATAATATGTACTTCGGGCAATGGCTTAGGGCTGAGGTTCGGGAGCACAGCCCTTTCTGGCAAACCTTTTATGCCTCCCCTCTAGCACAGCCTGAGACGGAGGAAATAGTCCAAGAGACCCCCCCTGTACCTGTGCCGGAAACTTCAGTGAAACAGCCACCTACTACTAAAGGTAAAGAAATTATCCAGTTTTCTGATGAAGGCCAAACCTTTACAATGGCAAACCCGATTGCTTGGCGTCAACAATATGCTGCTCCTTTAACCCTCAGCACTGCGGTACCTCCGAGTCCCACCTACAATCACAACCTGGTTATCGCAGAAGGTTTGGACAGCTCCCCCAGGTCAAAGAAATCCAGAAGCAACAAGCTCAGCACAAAAGCAAGTCCTATAAAAAAAGCTAAACGTTATAACCCTCTGAAGGAGGGACTTGATGAATCTCATCTACTGGAGACTCCAATTCTTGAAGTTGAGACTGTCAACACTTGGGCTATGGTGGCTGGCCCTAATCAGCCACCCAACGACAAATGAAGATACTCAGTTGGAACTGTCAGGGGCTGGGCAACCCCCTGACAGTTCAGGCCTTAAGGGTTTTGGTGGCCCGGGAACAACCTGATATTCTCTTTCTTATGGAAACAAAGAACCGAGGAGAGGTACTACACAGACTTCAGAAACGACTTCATTATCCGAACAGTCTTTTGCAACATCCCTCAGGACTAGCAGGAGGCCTTGCGATGTTTTGGAAACAAGAGATCTACTTAGTAGTGGACCAGCAAACACCTGACTATATTGATTTGGTGTGTGCGGAGGGGGAGAATGACACTAGGATGCGCCTAACTTGTCTCCACGCGCCGGCTGTTTTCCAGCCTCGACAGTCCTTATGGAGAGCCTTGAAGACCATTAGCCACTATAACACCTTACCTTGGGTGTGCATTGGTGATTTTAATGAGGTGATGTACCCGTGGGAAAAACAAGGTCAGCAGCTAGCATCTCCACACCGAATGCTTTCTTTTCGAGAAATGTTAGATGATTGTCTATTGATGGATCTTGATAGCAAAGGGTGTACTTTTACGTGGTGCAACAACAGAGCAGGGGATGCGTTAATTAAAGAGCGTTTAGACAGGGCTTGTGGCACTATGGAATGGCGCCTTACCTTTCCAGAAGCTGAAATCTTTGCCCTTCCCGCTCTCGGGTCAGATCATAGCCCTTTACTCTTGACGACCACTGCAGCCCAACTTCGGCGACGGAGAGATTTTATCTTTGAATCGTATTGGCTACAGGAGAATGATTGCCGGTCAGTAATATCCGAAGTCTGGACAACACACCGGCATCAGCATATGGAATTACCTCAGAAGTTAACACAAGTGTCGAATGCTCTGGCTAGCTGGAGTCGGTCAAAATTCAAGAACAGCCAGCATCGGATAACTGAATTACAGCGACAGGTTCAGCTCCTGACGAATGCACCACCTTCTCACTATGACAAGCACAGGCTGACCACTTTAAAAACTGAAATACAGCAACTATGGCAACGTGAAGAACAGTACTGGGCGATGCGTTCTCGAGTTAAATGGCTAAAGTGGGGCGATAAAAATACTCGGTTCTTTCATGCTACCACCATTCAAAGACGACAACGAAACCGTATCAGTATGTTATTAAACGAGGATCAGCAATGGGTTAGAGATCGAACCTCATTACAGGATATGACGCAGCACTTTTTTCAGCAGTTATACACCTCCGTCGGTCGGCGAGACTATGGTCCTATCTTGAATCAATGCCCCGTTTTGGTGACTGATAACATGAATGCCTCTCTTACGGCTGCAGTAACTCCGGAGGAAGTTCGCCAAGCGGCGTTCCAATTAGGAGCTACGAAGGCACCTGGCCCAGACGGTTTAACTGGTCAGTTTTTCCAAGCTCACTGGGATATCTTGCAGGCCGACATTGTTAAATCTGTCAACACTTTCTTTACTTCCGGTGTGCTGGACCCTGCACTGAATGAAACTTTTATCACTTTGGTGCCGAAAATACCTCACCCTGAAAAACTGGACCAATATAGACCAATAAGCCTATGCAATGTGTCATACAAAATCATTTCAAAGATACTTGCTAACAGGTTGAAACCTTGGCTTCCGACCTTAATTTCTACAGAGCAAAGTGCTTTCGTTGGTGGACGCCAGATCCAGGATAATATTCTAGTGGTCCAGGAAGTTCTCCACCAGATCCGAACACGGAAAAGAACGCGCCGGTTTCAGGCTATACTCAAACTTGACATGCAAAAAGCCTATGATCGTGTCGAGTGGGATTTTCTACGAGATTATCTATTGAAGGTGGGTTTTCACACATCCTGGGTCCGACAGGTAATGCAGTGTGTCACTACTGCTTCTATGAGTGTCAAGCTAAATGGCGAACCCCTCCCTCCGTTTCAAATGAAGAGAGGTCTTCGACAGGGTGATCCCTTGTCTCCATATCTATTTATATTAGTGGCAAACGTTCTCTCAACTCTCATACATCAGGCAGTCGGCATGGGCAACATTAAAGGTCTTAAGCTCAATAACAGGTGCCCTACCCTCTCCCATTTATTTTTTGCTGATGATGCTATCTTTTTTATGGAGGCAACACGCCTAGAATGTCAGAACCTCGCAAATATACTCAATCAATACTGCTGGGCGACGGGACAAGAGGTGAATCGTAATAAGTCTGGCATCTATTTTAGCCGTGCTTGTCCGTCTGTCCTACAAGAGTCTCTCGCCAGCGAACTACGTGTTCCAGTGCTGAACAAAACGGGCAAATATCTTGGCATTCCATCCGATTGGGGGAAGTCAAAAAAGGAAATGTTTTCCTGGTTGTTGGCCAAAGTTCACTCGAAGTTAGATGGTTGGAAAGAAAAGCTTTTCTCCAAGGGCGGTAAGGAAGTCTTAATTAAAGCGGTTGTGCAAGCCATTCCCCAGTACGCTATGTCAGTTTTTAAAATCCCTCTATCGCTGTGTAAATCTATTGAACAAAAGGTGGCCAGATTTTGGTGGCAATCACAGGGCGGCAAGTCGGCTATACATTGGCGAAATTGGGAATCTCTTAAAAGTCGTAAAGATATGGGTGGTCTCGGTTTCCGGGATCTTATTGCTTTCAATAAAGCCCTTCTAGCTAAACAGGCCTGGAGATTATTTCAGCAACCTACCTCTCTTTGGAGTCGGATATTTAAAGGGCTGTATTTCCCGTTTAAGGACTTCGGGCATGCGGAACGAGGCGCCCGCCCCTCTTGGGGATGGCAAAGCCTGTTGCTAGGTCGGGATTCTCTTTTACCAAATCTTCAGTGGTCGGTGGGCAATGGACAGCACATTAAGGTTAGAGAGGATCGATGGCTGTCAACTGGTATCATTGGTGGCCCGGCACCTAGAGATGAACCTACATTGGTTGCTGACTTTATAAGTCCTAATCAACAAACCTGGAATCTCCCATTACTTTCTAACAGTTTCGAAGCTCACATTATTGCCGAAATACTCCGGATCCAGCTCAGACCGCAATATACTCAAGATAGACTGATTTGGGCAGGGCGATTAAACGGAGAATATACTGTCAAAAATGGATACAACCAGCTCAGATCTGCAGCAACTAGTGTTTCTCTTCAGCCATCCTCATCCTTTCAACCCTCAAAGAGCCTATGGAATACCATTTGGAAGGTACCAGCTACCCCTAAATTGTGTATATTTCTATGGTCCCTTTGCCAAAATGCGATTGCAACGGGTGCGAACCTCTATCATCGCCACATTATAGAATCTCCTATCTGTCAACTTTGTCGCGCTACCTGCCCTGTCCCCAAAACTACAGAACATTTGTTCCTCCACTGTCCATGGACGATGCAAGTTTGGCACCATGCACAACTCCCATCTACTGTTCGACACAACCAGCTACACAGATTCGATGCCTGGCTAATGCACTTTTTCGAGAAGGATAAGGACTTACAAGTTGCAGCACAGATCACATATGTTCTTTGGCACATCTGGAAGGCCCGAAATGAATTCATCTTCCGACGGCAACACCCACGCCCGCATCACATTGTGCTTGCCGCTCCGGCACATGCCCGTTCCTATTATAGGTGCTCTCGATCCTTGCTGCTGCAAAGTTCAGCACAGAAACCTTCCCTACATGGCCACCAGGAAGTCAGAGGACGATCTCACCTCAGTCCACTTACCAACGCCTTAGGCGCAGATCAAGCTCCAACTGGTCCTCCATCGGCATTGATGCCAGTTCTTTGCGACCCCTTTTTGGATCTCATCTGGCGCCCTCCCGATCCAGGCGTGGTTAAGATCAACATCGACGCCTCTTTCCCTACGGAGAAGAATGATGCTGCCGTTGCGTGTGTTTTTCGTGATTCCTCAGGAAATTTACTTGATGGCAGTGCGACTCGTACTCCCTCTGTTTCGCCCCTGCAAGCAGAACTTCATGGCCTTATTTGTGCTCTGCAATATCTCATTGCAAAAGGAAGGAACCAACAAAACCTTCTCCTTGAATCGGACTGTCAGGCTGTGGTTGCTGCGATTCGTGACCCGGATTGCACTCCATGGGAGCACAGAGCTCTCTTCGCCGAAGCCACGGCGCTGCTGCGTTTCTTCCCAACCCTAATTCTCAGACACTGCCGCAGAGAAACGAATGCTGTGGCCGACTGGGCCGCAAAAGCCCATGGTCAAGATCTCATCCCATCCAATTGGGCCGATTCCCCCCATCCTGCTTTGTTTGATATGTTAGTTTCTGAAGCTATAAACTGCTGTAATGTTGTTGTTTCATGAAATGAAGTTCCCTTTTCCTGACAAAAAAAAAAAAAACAACGTCTAGGGAGTGGCGACGGCAAATGTGAGGTTGTCCACCTAGGAAAGCTTCTCCTCACGTTTGCAATACACACACACACACACAAATTACACAAGTACACATAACTCAGTCATTATATATTTTCACGCGGTTTTATAATGTTTAACCAGTTTCTGCAATTATGTATCGTGTTTCATTAAATTTATGAGTGATCTCGGAGTTAGTCATACTACAAAAATTGCATCTGAATTTGTGTTTTTCAGTGAAATTCAATGTGTTTCCTACAAGCTCGTGAAATATAATTGGCTTAGATTTTCTACTTGCAAAAAGAATATAAGACATTCTAGTATTGTGAAACATATCACTTCATGATATTGATTACCATGACTTTGTCTTGGCCGTCGACTATATGCGATCATTGAATGTTAGAAAATGAAGTAATGACAAATCAAACCATGCTCTAGGCAAAAAAGAAAAAAGTAATCCATGCAATCTAATGTTCGTTAGAAACATAATTCAAACTCGATCAAGATTTTGATGTAAATTATATTGTTTTAACTTGTTCGGAAACACAACTTACTTAAAATGTGAATTGGCTCCGTAAGATCTTGCATCAAAGTGTACATCAATGAAGAATTCAATTGTGACTTTTGATTGCCTAATTTCTTCTCTTTAGTACAATTTGACTACTATGGAGTATGGCTCCTTTTGTTATTTGCTGCATCAGTAAGGTAGGATGCAAGAAATTTTTGTGAATGGTTCAATTTTTGAAAGCACTGATGTGCTGTCGGCATATGAAATGGTGAGTTTGTTAGAACTTGTATATCTATACAGAGTAAAGTCTGCGTAGATAAATAAAATGCTGAACGTTTCTAATGCTCCAAAAGCAACATGAAACTGGGTCCCTCAAGTGGAAGGTAATATTCCAGAATAAATCAACTTGGCTTTTGAGTGTGAGAGAGAAAGGTTTAATGGTGATTTCTGCTCGTACTTGCTGTGGGCTATTCTCGAAGAACAAGGAAATACAATGAAGGCAATGAGATGGACCGGAGACGTCTCGGGGCATGCTTGTCGAATCAATCGCGGAGATTTTACGAATTTGATCTCATGATAAGTGCGAAAGTACGGTTGACCCAAATCGGGAAATATTTGTCCAACTATCAAATACGTGACCGTTAAGTGCAAAAACAAATATTTCCATGTTTGTGCGTTATTCAAGGAAGTTAGCAGAACAATATATTTCCACGTGTGAATAAAGCCCCTCTCTTCTTTTAGCTAAAAGGAAAATAAAATCTTAATGCACTCCCATGCTTACTCGTTACAAGTCTCGTCCAATGAACCCATCCAAGGACCAATTAAATTGTTTTCCGAGTCACTTGCCTCATGCATCCACTTAAACATGATCGAATTCTTTCTCAATGTTGCTTGAACTTGTCGAGACAATTGTGGCTCACTACGGGTTATTGCTCATAAGACGAGCTTCACTTAGGTTAACTGGCTCACTATCGGTAGTGTTACTCAAGAATGAAGATCTTGAGGTGGCGAGAGGAAGAGAGAGGTAAAAAAGGAAACGGGGAGGTGGTTGCCTCGCACATGGGAGCCAAACAGCTGGGTTTGAGTGAAACAAATGTGATCGATCGAGTTAGGCAACACGAGAAAGACGATAACAATTGGTCTTTATTTAGATCCCGGGGAGATTAGATTCCTCATCTTTTCCGTCTTTCCATAGTTCAGCTGGAGATGGGTGCGTAATTAATGCCCTTCTTCCACGGGAGACAGACGATATGTCCCATCGTCTTGACCCCGTGGTGTCACGGGATAATGGGACTCCCTCAAACAGTGTCCCCCCGCCGATGTATTAGTGCATTGCGCACTTAATTAGAAGGAACAGGCTGTTGTCTTCCCTTAATAAAAGTGGCGCGCATCTTTAGTTGGGATTCTGCATCGCAAGACATGATCTTGCGTGAAAGTGAAGTTACTGCTTATAGAATGAGACGATGGTAAATTAGAATTATAATGACTAGAAACTTTTCTCCATAGCATGCGCAAAGCTTCAAAAATCACCCCCCGACCAGACCGTAACTCCAAATTGACTTCCATAAAATTGTGCAGCTCAGCAAGGTCCTAAAACTTCTGTCACAACAAGATTTTGTACTTTATAAATAAATGCACAACATAAAAATCAAGTATGAAAATCCGAACAGATTTGAATTTATAGGTTAACTATGAAAATCCCTTCGATTAGGTAAATAATGGCTACAATTACTTACCAAACACTACGAAACGCTTTTTCTTGTGTTTCTCAATGTTCTATATATATATATAGGGATAAGTGCATTAGAAGTCCTAAAACTTATCTTGAAAATGCAATTAAGTCCTAAAACTTTCAAAAAGTGCAATTAAGTCCTAAAATTTATCATAAAAGTTCAATTAAGTCCTAAAACTTTCAAAAGATTCAATAAAGCCCTAAAACTTGTCTCAAAAGTGTAATCGAGTCTTAAAACTTTCAAAAAGTGCAATCAATGGAATGACTTAGATTGAACAATTTTGATAAGTTTTAGAACTTGATTGCACTTTTTGAAAGTTTTAGGACTTAATTGCACTTTCATAACAAATTTTAGGACTTCAAATGTACTTATCCCTATATATGTACTTATTCCTTTTGTTTTCTTGTTCCTTCGCGACTCCACCTGCAGAAAAGATGAGTTCATTTTGTTTTTCTTCAAGTTGGCTTAGGCCTTATGAAAATGTAATTGAGCCCCTTATTATTTTTTATTATAAGGGCAACTTACAGTTTATGCAGCAGATGACGATGCATCGATTACAGCAGAAGCTCAAGCCTTGGCGTCACTACTCACTACACTAATAAGAAGCGGAGATGCTGGGTTCCCGAAGAAAGGACAAGCTCAGCTACTCAGAAAAGGAAAAGCATCATAGACCCGGAATTTGACGCTGCTGCCACTCCTAGGCAAAGGATTTTAGGTTATCTCTCATGACTTACTGAGATTTTTATGTTTTTTGGATGCATTCCTTGTTGGTTGGCTTGAAAACAGCTTCTGGTGTACTCTCCATTAATAGATATTTAGACAACTCTACCTGTGCAAAAGCCTACGTAGTTTTTAAAGGGTTCTGGCGACAGTTGACATGGCATTTCGTAGCCTATGTACAGTCGGTGGTTTTCTTCACTCCTTTGAGCTCCAGCTAGCTAATCTGATCCATCAACCAATTTTCCTTTTGGTCCGAAGAACGTAGTACCGCATTGATGGTGGCACATTCGGACATGTTTCACAGGAAAGCCTGGCATGTTGATGCCAAGTTCCATGTCTCTTGTCTGCCTGGTTTGTCTTGTGATACGGCAATATGTTCACAATTCAGGAGCATTTGATAATGTATTGTCTGTGCTATCTCTATGATTTATTAACTGGTGAGCTAATGCGGTGTTCCAAATGGATTCTTTCACTCATACAAAGTTTCTTTTATAAAATATATTTTGATGACTAATTAGGCAAACTCTTGAAAATACTCATTTTACAAAAATTGAACCTAAAAAGTCGAAAATGTAATTTCACATTTAGTTTTCACACTTTTATTACCCTCTCCTGTTTTTCCTAATAACGAAAAAGAATGTTTTTTTCTTCTTATTATCCTACGCTTTTATTTTCTTCACCTCCAACATATCAGTGTCGCTCACACATCCTGCTAACCGCTCCATAAGCAGAGCCAAATGGTCGACATCATTATCCAAATATGAACTGAAGATTTGTACTTTGTTTGATCATCGTGACACCTTCTGCAAAGCACATTTCTAGGCTACAATATCTCCAAAGGAAAGTCAAGCTTATGCAAGAGAAGATTGGTTGATTCATGTTGCTTCACTCGGTAAAATGTTATCCTAGCTACTATATTCTTCCTGCTCTTGCCACAGGTCCAACGACAAGAGATCGCAATGCAGAATGATAAAAGGGCTCTTCTGGACATCTCCTGAGGTAAGTCCTCTCAGAACAGAGTGGGTCTTGCACTGATTTTGTACAGCTGCTTCAGTTTCCTCAGTGGTTGGGATTATATGTGAAATAATTATTGAAGAAGATGGAAAGAGGGAGAAAACTGTTATTAACGACGCAGGTAGGAGTTCATGGAGTCCGCAAAGAAGTGGCTTGTGTACTGAGCTACATTGGAAAGATCGGGCAATTTAGGCAACTGATGTCAAAGTTTTCAATGAGCGATTAGAGGTTCCTGAAGAAGAAAATAATACTCTCAAAAAGGACATAATTCAAGGCTGTGCAGGATCGGAAACAGTTGGCAGATGAAATATATGAGCGGTTCCGGAACATAGATCGCTCTCTACATGCAAGAGACCAGTTTCAAGGAACTTTTATACTCTTCAGTTGTCAGCAATTCCAAGGTAAAGCACTTTCATGTAGTTCGCCTCCTTACTTACATGGAAAGCAATCACAAGGAGTTCATCGTTACAACCAGAAGGAAACAATTCCTATTCTTTCCTCCAGGCTTTACACTCGGTGAAGTTAAATAAGTGACATCAATTGATCATTGCAGAGAAATTATGTGCTTGGTGATCATATTGAAAATTATTACCCAAGAAGATGGGAAAGAATCTAGTACAGTGCTGGTGTTCCCGAAGAAAGAATAAGCTCCAATACTCGGGAAGAAAAAGCTTGGAAACTGCTTTTGCTGTACTTCCTTCTCGATTAATATTAAGACAACTTTATAACATGTCCGAAAATTTCTGCAGTGTTAGAGGTTCTAGTAAACTGTTGACTGGGATATAATAGCCCATATGCAGCCTGAACTTTTGTAAGCTCTTCCTCCTATTGAGGTCCAGTTAGCTAAACTAAGCATGAAAATATACAAAAAACATATGCTATAAGATTTTCATGCACCGGCATGCTTATTAGTTATTAGTCTCTTTGAACCCTTCCAATGATCAATTAAATCTTTCTCTTAATCTCGGCTTCTGCATCCACTCAAATTTATAACTTGTCAAGACAAATGGCTCACTAATGATCATTGCTCATGAGATGAGCAAGATAGGGCAGATACTCCCTCTGTTGGAAATAAAAGTTCTTTTTGGCCTCGTCCGAGCACTAGCGCATTTCTGGTGCCCCGAAACATCCGCCTTCATATTTGGTAAGCATGAATTCACTAAGAATTTCAAGAGTATATCATTGTCATGGGGAAGTCTTTAGACTCTAAATTAATTAGTCCGCATATCGGAATAGAGCCAACATCAATTTAATCTGATTTTCTGAGAATCAAAGAGGATGAAGTTAGAAAAGTTTTGAAAGGAGATCGCAACACATGCCTGTCCTCATTTTAGGATGAATACTTTAATAATGGCTCCTCATTTCAAATAATTAGGATCTTTCTATTAGCTTTTTTTTGTGTTCGTAATTTTCCCTCATCATAAGAATGCTATTAGTTCCTCAACTGAATGGATAGTCCAACAAGTGTGAATCAAAGGCACATGTTTTTGATTAATTGAAGAGTTATTTTGTGCTGAACCAAAGACTTCCATTCTAGAAATCTTCCACGTTTAATCGATAGGTAGGGGCCATGATGGTAATTTTCTCGATGCATTCATATCAAAATTCATATTATGAAGCCTCACATTACTCTTTCAAGAGTTGTTGATAAAGACATGGAATGACCGACTCATTTACACCAGCTGAGTCCTTCCCAGCACATGTTTTTGCCTTGCATGGCTGCTTTGAACCCAACGCCATTAGATTGATCGAGTTTTCACAGGTGCATCAAAGGAGTGCTTTGAAGATTTTAACTGAAATCTTCGTGAGATTGAGACGGTGATCGAGGTGAGGACAACGGAGTGGAGAGCCAAGAAGCAGAGGCAGGTGATTGATTTGCAGAGACAACAAGGTTACGTTAGAGTTGAAGGAAGCAAACGGTGATGGAGGGACTATGCTCGTTGTCTTCTCGGATCTAGGGGTTGTCCTCGTCGCGTTTGTTGGGAGAGAGGAGAGACAAGGAGAGAGAGAGAGAGAGATCGGGCTGTGCTGGGGTGTCAAAAAACCCACGTCGGCCCGACCCAATCCCAACCCTATTAATACCAACATCTGAGAAAGCTCACAATTTGTGAATGATTTTTTCATATCACTTAATTTACAGATTGTACACGCTTATAAAGAGAAGGAAAAATACAATCTTTGACAGAGCAAGAATCATAGAATGCAAACTCATCTACAGTTGGTATGCTAATATGAAATTCAAAAAGATATCTAAAAGATCTCATATTCAAAAAATAATATCAAAAAAGATTTCATATCTTAACATGCCCCGCAAGATGGATGTTCCATCGGAAACGCGTATCTTGTCTCGTAATTGTATTGTCCGCAGCCTTGATAACGGTTTCGTGAGAATGTCGGCAAGTTGATCATGGGTGGAAATATGAGAGACTCGCATCTTGCTAGCTTTAACAAGTTCCCGAACAAAATGGTAATCTATCTCAATGTGTTTCATTCAGGAATGGAAGACGGGATTTACACAAACATAAGTAGCACCTATGTTGTCGCAATACAAGCTTGGTGCGGTGTCCATGTGAATGCCAAGTTCTTGAAGCAAAGATTTTACCCAAATGAGTTCCGCCGAGGCCGTGGCAATGGCTCGATATTCTGCTTTAGTAGATGACCGTGCAACCGATCGTTGCTTTCGAGAACTCCAAGAGATAGGATTGGCCCCTATATAAATCACAAAACCCGAAGTAGATGTGTGATCATCAATGTTTCCTGCCCAATCTGCATCGGTGTAGGCATGAAGCACAGGTTGTGTGTCGCATCTCAAGTGCAACCCATGGAATAATGTTCCCTTAAGATAGCGTAAAAGCCATTTTGCAGCTATCCAATGGGTTATGGTCAGCTTATGCATGAATTGAGATAGCTTGTTTACTGCAAAACCAAGATCCGGGCGAGTGATGTTGAGGTATTGAAGTGCGCCAATGAGGCTTCGAAATTCTGTAGCATTGGCTGGTGATTGTTTGTCATGAACCGAAAGAGATTGACCCATGGCTAATGGTGTCGCTACCTCTTTTGCATCTCCCATTTTGAAGCGTTCAAGTAGCTCTCTTATGTATTTATGTTGAGAAAGAAGTAAGCCGGTCTTTGTAGGAATGACTTCAATTCCCAAAAAGAAATTTAGTGGCCCCAAGTCTTTAATTGAGAACCGATTAGAGAGAGCGGTGATGAAGTCCGAAACAAACTTTTGGTCACTTCCTGTGATAATGAGATCATCCACGTACACTAAAAAATAGGCTTGAACACCACCATGAGAGTAAATGAACAACAAACTATCATTCTTTGAATTGACAAATGAATTTGCAAGAAGGAATGAACTTAGCTCATTATACCAAGCCCACGGAGCCTGCTTTAACCCATATATGGCTTTACGAAGTTTGCAAATGCGTGTTGGTTTTTTAGGGTCTTTAAAACCAAGCGGTTGCGACATGTAAACCTCATCCTGAAGAGTTTCTTGGAGGAAGGCATTGTTGATGTCCGTTTGTCTCAATGTCCATCCACGCATTAAAGCCAATGATAAAACCACTTGAATAATATTTGGTTTGATGACCGGGCTAAATGTACCGATGTAATCAAGGCCCGGTCGTTGGTGAAAACCGTTGGCCACAAGACGTGCCTTGTACCTCTCAATACTGCCGACCACATGTCTTTTTATCCGATAAACCCATTTGCAACCTACAACATTCAAAGATGGATCAAAAGGTATTAGTTCCCAGGTCCCGTTACGAATAAGGGCATTGATCTCAGCCGACATTGCTTCACGCCATTGAGGATCGCACATAGCTTGTATAATTCCCGTTGGTTCTATAGTTGGTGGAAGTGGATGTTTGGTGATGATGTGGTTGATTTGTTTGGGCTTGAAATAATTATTTTGTGATCTAGTGGCCATTTTGTGAGTTCTTGTAGGTGGATTTTTGGGTGTTGATGTTTGGTCATTATTGATGGTGGCAATTGGGTTTTCAAGAGGTGGCATTTGTTGGGATTGATTTGAAGGTTGGGAAGTCGATGAGGATGCAGCATGGGATGGAATGTTGCTTCGAGGGGGCACTTGTGCAGATGGTCCAATGTTTGGCACTAAAATCGGAAGTGAAACAGTAGGTGGAGGAGATGAACTTTGAGGGGGTGACAAGACACTTTTAGTATTGAGAAGTGTTCGGTATGAAAATTGTTTTCTTCGAACACAACATGATGTGAGATATAAAGACGATTATTTTGTGGATCAAAACATTTATATGCATTTTGTGACAATGAATACCCTAAAAATATACATTGTCGAGAGCGGGACATAAGTTTAGTTGTGTTGTATGGACGTAACCACGGATAGCAAAGACAACCAAATGTGCGAAGTTTTTTTATAATTGGGAGCCATTTGGAATAATGTTTGAAATGGTGAATGCATATTTAGAACGGGTGTTGGCAAACGATTAATGAGGTATGTAGCAGTTTGAAAAGCATATGACAAAAAAGAATGTGGTAGATTCGCTTTGTGTAATAGGGCGAGTCTGGTTTCAACTATGTGTCGGTGTTTTCTTTCTACAGTTCCATTGTGTTCTGGTGTGTGTGGTGGTGTAATTAGATGGGAAATTCCATGTTTTGCAAGAAAAGGTTTTGAAATTCTTCACCACCACCCGAGTATAAATTTTGAATAGAGACAGAAAATTGTTTTTCAACCAAGCTTTTGAACTGTTCGAAAATTTGGGTAACATCTGATTTTTTTCTTATAAGATAAAGCCAAGTGTACTTTATATAGTGGTCAACAAATATAAGATAGTAATAGAAACCATCAATTGAAGCAGTTGACACAGGACCCTAAACATCAGAAAAAATAATATCAAGCGGAAAATGACTCACAAGAGTTGATACCCCAAATGGAAGTTTGTGACTTTTATTACACTGACACGCAAGAGCCTACGATTGACTCAGAAGACAAACGAGTTGGAAAATTATTAAGAACATGACTTAGAATATGAAATGAAGGGTGACCTAGTCTATTGTGCCAAACCATTGGTTTTGTCCGCTCACTGACAAAGGCTGTGAATTTTGGATGAGTGTTTGTGAGAGGCATCCGGTACACACTATTGCTAAGCTCTCCTTGAAGCAACGTTACCCCTGTGTGAAGGTCCTTCACCAAAAAATAATTAGCAAAAAATTCAATAGATGAGTGGTTATTGCGACAAAATTGTGAGATGGAAATCAGGTCTTTTGTACTATCATGCACATAAAACATTGGTTAATTTAAAGGATTGGTTTGGATAGAATAAATTAGTAGAACCAATGTGACTAATATGCAAACCTATGCCATCACCAATGACGATCTCGTTAGGGCCTTTCATACTTTGAGTGAGTGGTGAGGTTGTTGAGATTGCTTGTGACGTGATGTGATGCTCCTGAGTTTAGTAGCTAGCCATTTTCTTGACGTGGAGCTGTTGCAACATGAGCAGTAGGTTCACAGAGACTATTTCGAATGCAAAAACAAGATTTGGCCGAGTGTCCATATTGATCGCAAAACTGACATGTCGGATGAGGCTCTTTGTTGTCCCAATTAGATACCTCCTATGAGAAGGTCCACAATGCTGGTTAGATCTAGAATAATTTTGATGACGGCTGCGATTGTTGGGCCAGCGAGAGTTGCTTCCTATGCCACGACTTCTGTTGCTGTAGTTGGCTGTGACTGGTGCTGTTTCAAGTCTAATTTCTTCCAGTTTTAGTTGGGTTTCATAGGCCACCAATTTGTCATGCATTTCTTCAAAGCTGATTGTGTTTTCACGAGCCCTAATCACTACTGCGATTTCTTTGTATTCAGTTACAAGTCCTCGAAGTGCATGAATGACTAAATCATCATCAGAGATAGGGGTGTCAATGATTGCTAATTCACGGCAAGGGCTTTAAGTTCCTACAAAAATTCTGAAATAGAACGTGAGTTTCGGCGAGCGGTAGAGAGTTGATCCTTGAGATGCATAACTCTTGAGCGGGATTTATTTGCATATAAATTCATGAGTTTTGTCCAAGCAACGTGTGACGAATTGCAAGAGGCAATGAGAGGAATCACGGCTTCAGATACAGATGCAAAAATTGCATGAAGCAAGAGTTGATCTTGGCGGATCCAAGTTGTTGCGGTTGGATTTGGCACAGTTTGATTTCCAGATGAAATGGTGAGAGGCGGACAGACAGAAGTTCCATCAACAAATCCCATTAAATCATAATCAATGAGTAGCGCTTGAAATTGAGCATGCCAAGAGGGATAATTGGCAGCAAAGAGCTTGAATGGCAATTGGACGGTGGCTAAGATCGAGATCAGACCATTAGGTGTAGCTATTCCGATGGAGACGGAACTAGAATTTGAGGTGGTGCGAGCTGATTCTGAAGTGACTTCCATGGCTAGAGGGTGTAGAAGGTTGCCAAAAAAAAATGCAGAATAGCTGGATCAAAATGTTCTTAGGAGCATAATCGCTCTGATACCATGAGAAAGCTCACAATTTATGAATGATTTTTTCATATCACTTAATTTACAGATTGTACCGCTTATAAAAAGAAGGAAAATACAATCTTTGACAAAGCAAGAATCATGGAATGCCAACTCATCTACAGTTGGTATTCTAATATGAAATTCAAAAAGATATCAAAAAGATTTCATATTCAAAAAAAAAAAATATCAAAAAAGATTTTATATCTTAATAACATCTACCAAAGAAGACTAAGGCCCGGCGCCAAAATACCCAAAATTTTAGGGTAGGCTGGCGCAGATTTTTTTGACACCCTGACAAAGATGATCAAATAAAATGCTTTTGTTTTTCACCATGGTTGAAAGCCTGAAAAGAGTTGCCTTCCACCGTGAAGACAAGACAATGCAAAAATTTAGATCATAAAACGCCGTCTCACAAGAGAGTTGTCCGTGTCCCCTTTGCAGTTCGTCAAACTCCCTCGAGTTCACCTCGGGAGGGTTGCGACTTTTGTCCGTGAAGATTGTTGGCAATTCATTGGGTCTGATTAGAGCCGTGAGATCTTTCATCTTAGTTTTCTTGGGTTTCTAGCAAAGCCTACCCATTTCTTGGTTTTTGGTGGAACCGAACGCACGCCACCGCCTCTCGCAGTTCTTGACGACCCCGTCTTGTTGTTTCTTACTTGTTCTTTTTTATAACAACAGCAACTCGATCAGAGTTCAAGTGCTAGGCATGGAAGGTCAGCCCTTGCGGTTGCGGCCAATCCTTCATCCTAACGAGGGGCGGTCATGACGGTCACCTTCTCATCATCACGAGCGATGGAAGGAGTCAGACTGAGCTTTGCCTCGGAGACCAAATCGACTTCCATCTTTCTGTCTCCTATTGAAGGATGATTTGCAAACTGACACCATACGCCCGTTTTCAGCAATTTGGCTGTTAATGTTGATGTTGATAGGGGGTTTTGAGAGAGAGAGAGAGAGAGAGAGAGAGAGAGAGAGAGAGAGAGAGAGAGAGAGGGCAATACTCTTTCCTGTGTGTGAGTTTGTGATGGAAACTCGTGTGTGAAGGACAAAGATATACATAAGATTAAGTTGTGGGCATAGGCAGATCCATCCTACCTAGGAAATGTTTACTTTCAGAATAATTCGTGTTCTTATTTCAATCTTGATGCTATTTGTAATCGTTAAGAAACATTAGTAAAAATAATACGTTGTTCCTCTGTTCATTGAATGTGTTCATTGAGAAACATGTGAAATCAGATTATTCCTCTTACATAACATTGTCTGACTTCGTTTTAATATTCTAGTTTGGTCCAAACTACGTCCCACTATCTTTCCAATGTTAGAAGCTAAAGGTGGGAAATTCATATGACTAAATATAAGATTTTTTGACCATAAAACAAAAAGATTTAAGATTTAAGAAATAAAGACTACTGAAGAATTTAATTAAGACATGAAATGTTGCTACTGTTCTCTTATATTCAATGAATTCTGCCAAAGTTATGTACCTCTAAATTTGGGAGAATGCATTTCTAGTTCCTAGACATAACAATAGCATCTCCACATGATGTTATATCTTTCGGACTGATACTTGCAACATGGGGAACCAACTTACACTATAAGAGCAGGAGAATTCAACCCTGAGGGCAATTCCAAACTCATACAAACTAGATCACTTAGTTGTCTAAGCTTCAATAAATAAAGCCTAAGATTGCAAAAATATTTGTGGAATCTTGAGTTTGACTAATTTAGACGCTTTGAATTTCTTTTTCTTTTCCATTTTAAGGGAAAAATCTAAATAAAGGCTTGAAGAGCTTATATTTTCAAATAATGATATGAAGTGAACATTATTTTAAATAAGGGTATGGAGTAGATTTTGTTTTAAATAAGAGCCTAAAGTAGCCATATTAATTTTTAAAAAGGGCTTAAACTCATTGGCTAGTGAAGGGAATTTCATCTTTTAAATTTTTTAAGTTTGTTGACACATAAATTTGGCGATTTGTTTAAGTATTTATTAATTGCATTGGAAAATTAGGGATTAATTTCTAACCCCTTAACAAAAAGATTTCATTAAAATTGCATCACATATAGACATTAGGAGCATTTGCGTTACTAGTTTTAAAATTTATCAAAAAAAGTTTACAAAAAAATTTAAATAACAAAAATTTGAAATTTTAAAAAGATATAAAAAGAAAAAGAAAAAGAAAAAAAGAAGAAGAAAAAGAGTAAAAAAAAAAAATCATTAAAAAGTATAGTGTTTTTACAGCGTATTGAATGGTCTTTATTTTTCCAAAATTGTCATAAAAAAAGGTTAAAAAAAAAAGATTCATTAAAAGGTATAAAAATCGAATGAGGCCGAGTATAAGGTCTTTCTTCGCGTGTGGGCTCGCCCACCTATTTCTTTTCCTTTTCTTTTTTCGCACTTGGACTGGCCCATCTCCTTTTATTTCAACCCGGCCCGTGCGCAGATCATCTTCCTCCCCTCACACCATCCACGCTTCCCTCACACCATTCACGCTTCTGCAAAAAAAAAGGAGAAAAGAGGAGAGTACAAACGTTAGAGAGAGCAGAGGGAACCAAACACAGAGAGGAGGAAGCCGGAGAGAAACACAGGGAGAGAGACCGAGAAGGAGGGTGAGCGAGAGGGCGACCTAGAGAGAGAGAGCGCGAGCTCGAGAGAGTGGTTGGTCATCGCCGGAGGTCCGTTCGTCAGCCGCCATTCGCCACAATCCTCCTCTCGAACCAGGTAGGGTTTGTTTTGACTGTGCGTCCCTTGTTTCTAGGGAGGCGTCGGACCGGAGCTCGTGCCGACTAGTTCGCGCAAGTTTCGGTCCCAGCCAGTCCTCCTGAAAGTTGCTAGCTGTTTTAGATTTGTCTCGCATCTCTATCAAGTGAAAAATTCTCCGTGTCAGTAGCGCACACCGAATGCTTGTGAAAATGCCTAAACCATATTTAAGTTCCGCAAGTTTGTTGAAGCCGGAGATAGTTGTTCTTGGTTCATATCTGTTCCGACTGTGATTAATATGTCCCTTAGCGGATTTGAGTGTTGCTTATGCATGTTGTGTTGATCTTTACCCGAATCCGAGCCCGTATGCCCCTTTTTAGCTGCTGCACACCCAATGTTTGACAAAATGTCTCATAGAGAACCGAGAAACAACCTGCGTTCAAACTCGGTCTGATTCGCGCTTGTTCATATATATGTAGGACCGTGCCTGTCTTTTATGTTTTGATTGCGATTTCATGCGATTTTCGTGGAGTAATCATGTGTGTTTGAGCCGGGATGTTTGCATCCAAAAATGGTTTAGCAGCCATCGGAGTTAGATGGCCTGTGTTGATTTGCGCCAGTCGGGGTGGTTTGGTGTTAGAAGCGATGCTGGGTGCTTCGGTTATTGTTATTGTTCGAATGAGTTTTGGTAAAGAAACAAATTTCGGTGTGGAGTGTCGCGAGGAAGGAGAAGACAGTGTTGGATCCGGGTTTGGGTTGGGTCCACGGGCCGGATTGGGTTTACCTGGTCCGAACCCATTTTCGTGAAATATAATAATATTAAATATCAAAAATATATCAAAAATTCAAAAGTAAAAAAAAAAAAATCAAATATTTTGAAAAAAATTCGACCTTTTTCTTAAAAAAATTAAAATTAATTAATAAAAAAACAAAAAAAATTAAAAATTTGCAAAAATCCAGTTTTTTTTTTTTTTTTAAATTTGAAAATTGCCCTTTTTACAAAAAAAAATAAAAAAACAGAAAAATAAAAAAAAATCTGAATCTAAAAAAAAAAAATTTAAATTTCCTTGAAAAGGTTGAAATTAATATTTGGAGTAATTTTCCACTAAAAATAGGAAATCTTTCAATTCGAATTATGTTTAAGTTTGATTAAGTCTTTAGGGCTTTACGTTAGGGTTTCAACTGTCCTTAGGGACAAGTTCCTTTGAATGCACAATATTGAATATGTTGATTTTGGCTTTTCTTAAGTCTAGTTAAGATTACTATTACCTCTTCCTTAATGTTAAATTTTTGCTATCCCATGATGTATATTTAATGCTTTCTTTGATTGCCGATTATTATGTTGATGACTGTGTATCCATATGATCAACTCACATATTAGTGGATATGTATAAAATCAATCTAAACTGCCTAACAAAAATCTTTTCTTTTAAAATAAGCAAATATTAGGTACCGAAATGAAACTAATTGGTTAATTAGTGTAATCAAGTCCCCGAACTTAAATTCTCTGATTGCGTAGGAAGTAAGGTATACTCACATGCCTTACTTGGTTTCAAGCCGACCTCAATAGGCTAGTGACGACTCCTTATTACAAAATTTTTAGAATACCCAATGTCACGAGGGGTATGGGCTTGGTAGAGCCCGCGCCTAATCATGGGCCATAGGCCCGTCATTTAGGCAATACCCTTAAACCTATTCCCTTCCCCAAGGGTAGGTCACGACAAAGTTTTTCCTTTTTCCTTTTTGCTTGGTTTATTCTCTTCATAAAAAAATAAACTTAAAACTAAAACTAAAACTTCAAAAAGAAGAAGCAAAAATACAAGCAGGAGATTGATATGGCCATTTATTTTGAAATAAGGCTCCATTTTTGTAGGGCGTCAGATCGGGACTCGCGGCTGACCAGTTCAAGTGAGCTTCGGTCCCATTGAGCCTCCATTGATGTTTCTGTGTGTGCTAGTATGCTCATGTAGAAGTCTAAGCTCGATTTGAGTTTCAATCGAGGAAAACCTTCTCGTTTCATTAGTGCAGACCATGTGTTCGACAAAATGCCTTAAAGAAAATTGAAGAGTAGCCTGCATCTTAACGCCGAACCGACTCAGTTTTGCCCTCGTGCTTGCTGGATCCTTGTTGCCTTGCCCATATTCATTGTGTTTTCGAGCGGTTTGCGCGAGATACTTGCATCTATTTGAATCGACAAAACTTTTCATTGCATCGGAAATGGGTTAGTGGTCGCTGGAATAGGTAGCCGATCGAGGGGGATGACTGGTGGGCGGCGGTGGTTCAGCGGCCAACATCGGTTGCTCTAGCCGGTGTTGATGTATGGTGCAGAAGGAGGAGGCTTCGAGCGTAGAAGGAAGCAGGTGGAGAAGGAGACTAGTAAAAAAAAGAGAAAAAAAAAAAGGATAAAGAATAGAAAACGGAAAAAGCAAAACAAAAAAAATAGAAAACTATAACATGGAAAAGTTGGCTTCGGGAAGGACCAACGAGCAGAGTGTGCAGGGAAAAGGACGAAGTGAGGAAAAGACAAAAAAGGAATTACAAAAATCATTTAAAAAAAATTAAGTTTAAAAATTTATTAAACAAATTAAAAAAAAAAAGTTTTCCTTTTGAATCCAATTGGGTCGGGTCCAGGTCGTCGGGTTGGGTCAACGGGCCGGATTGGGTTTACCCGGCCAGAACTCGTTTTACCGAATATAATAATATTAAATATTAAAAATATATTAAAAATTCAAAAAGTTAAAAAAAATGAAAAAGGTCAAAAATTTCAAAAAATAATAAAAATTCAAAAAAATTTCCGAAATTTCAAAAAATCAGAAAACATTAAATTTTTTTTTTGACTTTTCAAAAAATATAAATAAAAAATTTCTAAAATCCAAAAATGGTAGGGTTTAGTTAGGAATTGCCGTGTCTTGCCTTTTTAGCGTAATTAGGCTTTTATTTTCTCGCACCTTGATTATATCGTATGTTTAATTCGCATATTTAATTACGTTTGTAGATGTTTAATTGCACGTGTTTAATTTTACTGCAATTAGGATCTGGGTAGCTATGATTATTACTTTAATAATTGCGCACCCGCATGATCACCTCACATGTTAGTGGATATATATAAAATCAATCCAAATTACCTGCTCAAAAATCATTTTGTTAAAATGAACAAGATTAGGTATCGAAAGGGCACTAATTGATCAATTAGTATAATCAAGTCCCTGACCCTAGATTCTCTGGTTGCGTAGACCATGCCTCATTTGGTTTCTAGCCGACCCCAACAGGCTAGTGACAACTCATTTTGTGCAAAATTCCTAAAAAATATCCCAATGTCACGCGGGGTATGGACTTGGGAGAACCCGCTTAATTATGGCCTTAGGCCTGTTCTTTAGGTAATACCCTTAAATATGTTTCCTCCCCTCAAGAGTAGGTCGTGACAATAAGCCTCATAATAAAGAGTTGGAATAAATGGGACATCAAAATACAATAATAAAAAAGGAGAGAAGAGAGTTCAAGAAATAAAAATAAAAAATAAAACTAAAGTCGGAGGTCGGTTCAACATAGCCCTTACCCTACATGTCTGGCCCATTTTTCAGCTAATTTTCAATCCCCTCAGCCCACTAAACTTGAACCGATAAAGAAAAAGCACAAAGGCCCGAGCGGAAGGAATTCTGGCCTAAGAAGACCAAACCCAGCCCTTTCCTTCTTTAACTTTAACTTCTTTCCTCTTAACCCATTTCATTTCCTCAAGCCTGGCCTTTGTGTTCCCCTTCTTCCTCATGTTCACGCTCATGCCTGTGAGCAGAAGAATGGTGACAGACAAAGAGCGTCCGTGATCGAACGGTGGCTGAGCGAAGAAAACCAAAGGGTTTCTAGAAGAAGTAGAGCTGGAGAAGCAAAACGGAATTCTTGAGATTCCTCGGAGGGCTCCTTTTTTAAGAGAGCGACGCTCGGTAAAATGGGGGCGCTTGTTTTTATCCAGAAACTGCGGCCGAGAGACTGACCCCAAAGAGAGAGCGAGAAATTTCTTTCCATTCGCCGAAATCTCGGTCGACCTTCATCGAAAGTCCACCTGCTGGTCGTCGTTTGTCATCATAGTGACCACCCGAACTAGGTAACCTATTTTCTTTTCCCGTCTTGGCTGAGTCTGAAGCATAGAACTCACTCTGCGAATTCACGAGTAAACCACATCAAACCGAGACTGTTTTGGGATACTTAATGCTAATTTAGAACTTGATATATGGTGTCTACGCTACGAATCACATTAGAATTGAATTTAGAGCTCGCATTCTTAATCGCATATCAGTGTTCGACAATGTCAAATGAAACACTGAAACGGTTCTTTTCATATTCACTATGCATGGGTATTTGTTTTTAGTTGGTTTGGTTATTTGCTTAAATAATCTTAGTTAGTGTTAAAAGATGGTCGCAGGTGTTAGTGATTCAATAGCCGGTAGTGGTAGATTAATGACAGTGGTCCGGTGATGCTTGTGGTGAGCGGTGAAGTGATTTGGTCGGAGCAAATTCGCATTGGCGCTAGTTGCCAAGGCCGGCTTTGATTTGGTGTTGTGGTCACCAAAGAACATTCGTTGGAGATGAACTCTCGAGAAAGAAAGAGGAAAATAAAAAATTATATTAATAAAAGAAATAATTGAAATCATAAGAGAGGAAGAGAAAAATTATAAGAATAGGTTGACTTTTTTATCATCTTCACTATCCCTTCTCTAATCTTTCCATCTCCCGTTGCATCTTCATAGGATCAGCCTCATCACACCGTAATTACAAAAGGCATGTATAAAACAGCTGTTATATGATACACTTCATAACATTAGAAGAAAACCGAAGAGGAGCAGAAAAGAAGCCTAAAACAAAAATAGACTGAATAAATGTTATACCTTAATCAAATGGCACTCCGTCAAGTGGATTAATAATTCTTTCCGCAATGCCTTTGGACACATCATTCCGTATCCATGTATTTTCCAGTTAAGGTATATCATTCATAACAAGCTAATATAAAAATGATATAATAAATTGAACAGTTACATGAAAAGGATATGGTCCCAAGAAGGGCAAATCATTGCTAACATTCTCGGGTAAACTAGACCGAAGGGATAATCCAGACAGAAGTACGATGGATTCACGAATGGTATCATAAATCCTTTGATGCTTGAAAGTGAGCATCACCTTTCGGAATGCCGTCTCATACCCTGCGTAAACTAAAGCACTTTCATGTGCTTAATCACCTGTATCCAATGAATGGTGGAATTACGAAGAAATAGACAGAAAATTTTTTCTAATGATTAAATTCTTATATAACAAATCTATGCTTACTTTATCATAAGTTCTGTAAATTTGGAACTTCTCTAGCGCGATGCAATTCATGTTATCAAGTGGTCGCAAATAGTCACAACCACTCAAGACACACAGTTCAAGAAATGTTTGCTGAGTTAACCCATTAAGTTTTGCATGCTCCAGTAGCTTGGAGTACTTGAACTCACGACCTCGCTTCATTCAGAAGATTATCTGAAAAATTAAACATATGCAATCACAGAAAACACTCATGGTTGAAAAGGCAATATTTTTCTTAGAGATCCTGTGTTAAGATGGATAAAATATAGCAAGAAGCAGTACAAATAACTCTAGGACAGCCAAATGCTACAAGATCCGCATCACTTGTAAGTATAGCATCGACCCGTCCATGAATTGCCAAAAAAGCCATTTGCACATCTGCTTCGTAAGGGGCAACAACATAAGAAATGTCCCGCTCCTTCAAGACCTTCCACATGCAACCATACAAATCAAAATGCGATAAATTCATTAGGAATGATAACTTTAACTTACTTTAACCACACATACCTCGATTAGCTTGTGTACTATTAATGGGGTGATGTGTACTGCATCTTTGTAATGCCTAACAGCAGCAGCAGCATCTCCTTTTGACTCAAGCTGATGAGCCTTAGCAAGAGATTTTCCCTGGACCTACGTTCGCAAGGCGGGTTTGAGCTCAAAGGTAAGTGATTCTGTCAAAGAGTTAAAAAAACATACTCTTTACGCTTTCTCTTTTCATCACTCTTCATCGGGAGCTCACGTCCATCAAAAACAAGGAACGGTTTAACTTTATTTCACCGGAGCAATTTTACTCTCTTATGAAGAACTTGATCTGCCTGAGAATCAAACACCAATGAAGTGTGAATGCACAGCGCATCTCATAATAGAAGAACATAAACGACATTATGAGCATTCATGTGTTTATTGTGAACATAACTAAATGAAAATAGTTCCCAGACGACTATTTCTCCCAGCTAATTTCACAATGCGAACGTTCTTGCTCAAGCATAAAGTTGAATCGCGATTGGCAATCAAATTATGACTAAGTAGGCTTTTCCAATCTAGCAAGGACTTGGTCTTGACTCCACATACACAAAAAAAACTAAGCGGCAAACGGCAAACGGCAAACAAAACTTACTTGATGGTGGGGAGATTGTCACAAAGCTCCTTGCTACATAGCATGCGCCCTAGTAGAGCTAGTTATAACCGTCCATGGCCATGGTGCGGCCCTTCAGTTCCCTGATGTCAATGATTGTTAACACATTCCCATCAAGGAAAGCATATAGGAATTTTACCCCCATTTCCTATCACAAACAAAAAGAGAGTGAGGATCGAGCAACAATTAAAAGAGAGGTTGAGAGAGGGCTTTTTTTTTCGGTGGAGGGAATCAGAGTTGAGAGGGCTGTCCAATCTTCCCCATAATCCTATCACAAAGCTGTCCAGTCTTCCCGTATTCCTGTCACGAAGAGAGAGTGAGAACGCCGAGAGAGAGCCAATGTCGGCAGAGCATCAAATTGCACTCGACGATGGAGATGAGCACCCCACGGCCCACCAGAGATGAGGCGACCGCAGAATAGGAACAAGACAACCAGAGATGAGGCGGCTGCCCTATCTTTGGCCTCAAGTTGTTGAAGTGGTGCGTGATGGTCTTGTTCCTGTTCTGCAACCGCCTCATCTCAGGTGGGCCGTGGGTGCTCGTCTTCCTCATTGAGCGCAACTTCATGCTCTGCCGACATTGGCTCTCTCTCGGCGTTCTCACTCTCTTTGTGACAGGAATACGAGAAGACTGGACAGCTTTGTGACAGGATTACGGGGAAGATTGGATAGCCCTCTCGACTCTGATTCCCTCCACCTAAAAAAAGCCCTCTCTCTTTGTTTGTGATAGGAAATAGGGGTAAAATTCCAATATGCTTTCCTTGATGGGAATGTGTTAACAACCATTGACATCAGGGAACTGAAGGGCCGCACCGTGGCCGTGGATGATTATAATTGGCTCTACCAGGGTGCCATGCTATGCAGCAAGGAGCTCTGTGACAATCTCCCCACCATTAAGTAAGTTTTGTTTGCTGTTTGCCGTTTAGTTTCTTTTGTGTATGTGGAGTCAAAACCAAGTCCTTGCTAGATTGGAAAAGCCTGCTCAATCATAATTTGATTTCCAATTGGCGATTCAACTTTATGCTTGAGCAAGAATGTTCCATGCGTTGTGAAATCAGCTGGGAGAAATAGTCAACTCGGAATTGTTTTCATTTAGTTATGCTCACAATAAACACACGAAGGCCTATAATGCCGTTTATGTTCTTCTATTATGAGATGTGCTGTGCATTCACGCTTCCTTGGTGTTTGATTTTCAGGCAAATCAAGTTCTTCATGAATAGAGTAGAATTGCTCCAACGAAATAAAGTTAAACCGTTTCTTGTTTTTTATGGACGTGAGCTTCCGATGAAGAGTGATGAAAAGAGAAAGCGTAAAGAGTATGTTTTTTTAGCTCTTTGGCAGAATCACTTACCTTTGAGCTCAAACTCGCCTTGCGAACGTAGGTCCAGGGGCAAATCTCTTGCTAAGGCTCGTCGGCTTTAGTCAAAAGGAGATGTTAGTAAACATTACCCCATCAATAGTACACAAGCCAATCGAGGTATGTGTGGTTAAAGTAAGTTAAAGTTATCATTCCTGATGAATTTATCGCATTTTGATTGGTATGGTTGCATGTGGAAGGTCTTGAAGGAGCGTGACATTTCTTATGTTGTTGCCCCTCACGAAGTAGATGCGCAAATGGCTCTTTTGGCAATCCATGGACGGGTCGATGTTATACTTACAAGCGATGCGGATCTTGTAGCATTTGGCTGTCCTAGAGTTATTTGTACTATTTCTTGATATATTTTATCCATCTCAACATAGGATCCCTAAGAAAAATATAGCATTTTGTGACCTTGAGTGTTTTCTGTGGTTGCATATGTTTAATTTTTCAGATAATCTTCCGAATGGATCGTTCTGGCGAGGTCATGAGTTCAAGTACTCCAAGCTAAGCCACTGGAGCATGCAAAACTTAATGGGTTAACTCAGCAAACATTTCTTAAACTGTGTGACTTGAGTGGTTGTGTGTATTTGCGGCCACTTGATAACATGAATTGGCTCATTGCGCTAGAGAAGTTCCAAAGTTATAGAACTTATGATAAAATAAGCCTAGATTTGTTATATAAGAATTCAATTATCAGATAACTTTTTCTGTTTATTTCTTTGTAATTCCACCATTCATTGGATATAGGTGATTGAGCACTTGAAAGAAAGTCTTTCAGTTTATGCAGGGTATGAGACGTCATTCCGAAAGGCGATGCTCACTTTCAAGCATTAAAGGGTCTATGATACCATTCGTGAATCCACCATACTTCTGTTTGGATTATCCGAGGATGAACTTCGGTCTAGTTTATCCGAGGATGTTGGCTATGATTTGCCCTTCTTGGGACCATATCCTTTCCATGTAACTATTCGATTTATTATATCATTTTTATATTAGCTTGTAATGAATGATGTACCTTAACTAGAAAATACATGGATACAGAATGATGTAACCAACGGCATTGCAGAAAGAATTATTAATCCACTTGACGGAGTGCCATTTGATTGAGGTATAGTTGGGCAACTGGAAATCCAAAGGGCATTATGTTAACACAGAAATTTGTTGCAGCAGGTTTATTGTTCTCTGAGGCAATTTGTTTCTTATTTAGGCACCATTAGTGTGACATGCTCGATCTTGATGCTATTGTTTTATACATGCCTTTTGTAATTACAGTGCGATGAAGCTGATCCTATGAAGATGCAGCGGGAGATGGAAAGATTCGAGAAGGGATAGTGAAGATGATAAACAAATTAACCTATTCTTATAATTTTTCCCCAAGACACGTGCTAATCTTTTGCAAATACTCTCACATGACTAGGGAACTAGATTTACTCTTTAAACTTTTTTCTTCCTCTCTTATGATTTCAATTGTGTTAAAGCAAATCGATTTTGATATATATGGTAAGGTCATAGATTAGAAAGGTAGTGGGCTAGTTCATTTTAAGTTTTTGAGTAGTATTGTGTTGTTTTTACTGTGTTTTGCGAACCTTTTTCTCTAGCTCTAATTATGTTGCTACGCTTATCTACACCAGTGGGACAACTGGAAACCAAAGGGCATTATGTTAACACAGAAATTTGTTACATCAAGTTTATTATTCTCCGAGGCAATTTGTTTCTTCTTTGGGCACCATTAGTGTGACATGCTTGATCTTGATGCTATTGTTTTATACATGCCTTTTGTAATTACGGTGCGATGAGGCTAATCCTATGAAGATGTAGCGGGAGATGGAAAGATTAGAGAAGGGATAGTGAAGATGATAAAAAAGTTAACCTATTCTTATAATTTTTCCCTAAGACACGTGCAAATTTTTTGCAAATACTCTCACATGAGCAGAGAATTAGATTTACTCTTTAAACTTTTCTCTTCCTCTCTTATGATTTCAATTGTGTTAAAGCAAATCGATTTTGATATATATGGTAAGGTCATTTTGAGTTTTTGAGGAAGACACGTGCAAATCTTTTGCAAATACTCTCACATGAGCAGAGAACTAGATTTACTCTTTAAACTTTTCTCTTCCTCTCTTATGATTTCAATTGTGTTAAAGCAAATCGATTTTGATATATATGGTAAGGTCATTTTGAGTTTTTGAGGAAGACACGTGCAAATCTTTTGCAAATACTCTCACATGAGCAGAGAACTAGATTTACTCTTTAAACTTTTCTCTTCCTCTCTTATGATTTCAATTGTGTTAAAGCAAATCGATTTTGATATGTACGGTAAGGTCATTTTGAGTTTTTGAGGAGTATCGTGTGTTTTTTTTTTTTTTTTTTTGTGTGTTTTGCGAACACTTTCTCTAGCTCTGATGATGTTGCTACCCTTATCTACACCAATGGGACAACTGAAAACCAAAGGGCATTATGTTAACACAGAAATTTGTTGCATCGGTTTATTATTCTCCGAGGCAATTTGTTTCTTCTTTGGGCGCCATTAGTGTGACATGCTCAATCTTGATGCTATACCAAAAAAAGTCTGCCAACTGCTGCACATTTCTTCTTTGAGTTCAGTTATGCAAAAAAAAAGTTTAATTCTTACAAAACAACATAATCGGTCGTATCTAAAATACACGATGAAACCCTTGGACTATCTGTCTGATCTATCCTAGGAGTAGCAACATCTTCAATGTAATTGGTAGACTCTGTAAGCAGTAGTTCAACATCTAGTGATGCATTGTTGTAATTGGTTTACAGGGTAAAAGATCTTTCCTCGAAATAGTTTTAGGCATATTATTTTGTCACTTATTTTGTATTTCCTACCACAGCAAATTACCTATTATGTTCATGGCATGTTGCGTCTGCTATGGTGTTTATAGGTTCCACTCAAAAGTTTGACCTTCTCTCTCTCTATATTCAATTCGAGTTCTTTATTTGTCCGTCTCACTTTAATATGACAGTGAAGGTGAAAGAACCCAGAAAAAAGGTCTGTCGCAACAAGAAGCCCTTGGTCACCCTCTTGGAGATCTCAAAGGAAGAAAATGGTAATGACACTAGAGATGATGACTGCAAGCTAGTGGGCTCTGAAGCAGAGGTGGCAAAGAAGAAAGGAGGTAGTGTTATTTATTATCATTATTTTTTTTTTTTGTGATCCCACATTTTCGGACCCACATTTTCTCTTTAAAGTGGCAATTATTCGACATATAATTTTTCCACATTTCATACCTCTTTGGTAACCTTCTTAATGGGAAACGGAATATAAAGGAATGATCGTTCATTTCTAATGGGTGATCACAAGATTTAACACAAATCCTCTCATTTTGGAATACACCATCAGTATGTGAGGGAATTGGGTTAGTAGTGTGTGACCAATATTTCTTTGCATTTTTCAGGATTTTCCGATGAATGTGAATACGAACAATGGCTGGAGGTTTGTTTATATTCAATCCTGACTTCCGCATTTGATTTTTATGTCTTACATTTGGTATCAGAGCAGGTTTAGTGCCTCTGCCTTATTTTTTTCGAATTTTTGGTATATTTTTCGGGCATTTTATAGATGAATAATATTCGGAGTTTTGAGGCCAAGAGATAAACTTGCCGATTCCGGGCAAATTCCGATGACCCACCCCTTGATTTGGACCCATACGATCGCACCACCATGGGGAACATTAGCCATAAGTTGTTTCGGCATATTGGTGTTTGCCGGAGGCTAATTGGGCTGCGGAAGTCGCGGTGGTTAAGGGTTTGTGTTTTGGGAAATTTTCTTATGATTTGGGGCCAATTTCTTGCTCATTTTCACTGAAACTTGGACCCATGTGGTCGTGCAAGCATTCTCACCAAAACCCATTATTTATTTGTGTCTTAGATGGGCTTCCAGAGAAGAAACGGCTGACGAAACGGCAAAAAATGGCGAAGAAAAGCGTTTTGTGCATGAAGGGAGAAGGCGCACGGGCTTCACGCGCGCGCTACAATTGCAGGCACATGGAACCCACGCGCCACACATGCGCATCCATTGGCGCGTGGGGCTTTCGTGTTGGACGACGCGCGTGCGGGCCACGCACTTGTCACGGATGCAGGTGCTTGCTCGGCACAGGCCTAACTTCCTCGCGCGACTTTTTACTCTTTTGCCCCTACGTCATTTTTAAAATTCCCGTTTTGCCCTTTTGTAATTTCACAATACTACCCTTGGCATATCTATTTACTGTTCTGCCCCTTGTTGCATTTATTTACTATTTTGTCATTTCATGCATTTTATGAATATTTAATGTATGAAATTAAATGTCAAATGATCCATATATTTAATTAATTAGAGAGTGGCCACAACATCTTTAATTAATTAAATTATATATCAAGAGCCTCTGGATCATATTTAGAAATGGACATTGATTGTAATTAATTATATTAATATGATGAATATTATCCCACGGGAATTTTCATTATATTAATATGATTAATTAGGATGAAATATCATATTATTTTTCTTAATTTACCCATAGGGATTAAGAAAGGGTATATAATATGGTAGTTTCTTCATAATGTAATTATGAATCTATTTAAATTTAAAACTTAGCCCACAAGCAGTTTTTATGTTATGTGATTCATATTCGTGATATGTTTACATTGGTAAAACATGATTTATTAATCTTTTGCTTCAAATTTTGTGACACAAGCATGATTATTTGATATTTAGTTTTGCAACCTCTGAATTTCTCTGAATTTTAGTGTGATGTTCCCATACTAAATGGTGAGAACTATAAAATTCAGAAGGAGTTAGGTCTTCTTCAATTGGGGTGGATGGACATTAACTATGCTATAAGGAAAGACGAACCACCTGCTCCTGCTGATTCAAACATTACAGCTGAGATAGCCCTTTATAACCAATGGGAGCGATACAACCGCGTATGTGCGATGTTTATAAGGGCTAAAATATCTCATAGTATTCGTGGTTCGGTTACTCAACATAGCAATGCTAAGACTTTATTAAAGGCCATAGATGCGCAGTTTGAGAGTTCTAAGAAGGCGCATGCCATGATCCTGATTATAAAGTTTTCATCATTAAATCTCACTAGTGTTAAAGGTGTGCGTGAGCACATTATGCAAATGAGGGATATTGCAGCTCAGCTTAAGAATTTTGAGGTTGAAATATTTGAATCATTTCTTGTGTATTATATTTTGAACACTCTCCCACAACAGTATACACCTTTCAAGATCTCTTTCAACACACATAAGAATAAATGGTCAATTAATGAACTTATGACCATGTGTGTTCAAGAGGAAGAAAGATTGATTATGGAATTGGGAGAAAATGCTCATTTGGCAACACAAGAAAAGAATAAGGGTCATGGCAAGCATAAGGGAAAAAATAAAATACCTCCCCAAGCTGACATTAAGAAAGAATCCAAATGTTTCTTCTGTAAAAAGAAGGGGCATATAAGGAAGGATTGCAGAAAATTTAAGGCATGGCTTGAGAAGAAAGGTAATCCAATCTCTTGTGTTTGTTATGAATCTAATATAGCTAATGTGAGTCACAACACTTTGTAGATTGATTCTGGATCTACAATCCACATTTCGAATTCCTTGTAAAGTTTTGAAAACCACAAGAAGCCAATGGGAAGTAAACAAAGTATCTATTCAGGAAACAAGATACGTTCGCATGTGAAAGCTATTGGGACATGTAGCTAGTTCTCAATAGTGGCTTTGTTTTGAATTGGAAATGATCTTTTATGTTCCTAGTTTTTCTAGAAACTTAATTTCAGTTTCAAGATTTGTATCTTTGGGTTACTCTTTTAATTTTTTAGATTCAAACTTTTATTTATCGTTTAAATATGAAATTGTTGGAAGTGTTGCTTTGTCTGATGATCTTTTTTGAATTAATTTACAAGACAATGCCTATTATAATGCGATGCATGTTCATCATAACGCTGGTATAAAATGATGTGTTGTGAAAGAAGATTCATTTATGTTGTGGCACCGGAGATTGGGACATATCTTCATAAAAAGAATTAAGCGATTAGTAAATGATGGAATACTTAATACTTTAGATTTTACTGATTGTGATATTTGTGCGGACTGCATAAAGGGAAAGCAGACCAACAAGATGAAGAAATGTACCAAGAGGAGTACATAAATATTAGAAATCATACATACAGATATTTGTAGTTCGAATATGAACTCGTGAGGTCAGAAATACTTCATCTCTTTCATAGATGATTACTCACGTTACATTTATCTCTACTTGCTTCATAATAAGTATGAAGCATTAGATGCATTTAAGGTATTTAAGGTGGAAGTAGAGAAACAATGTGACAAACAAATTAAGATCGTGAGATCGGATAGAGGTGGAGAATTTTATGGTAAATACATTGAAGATGGACAATCACCTGGTCCATTTGCAAAGTTTCTTCAAGAGCATGTGATAGTTGCCCAATATACCATGTCTAATTCTCCGAACAAAAACGGTGTAGCGAAAAGAAGAAACCGAACTTTATTGGACATGGTGTGAAGTATGCTTAGCAGCTCCAAACTTCCTAAGTCCTTGTGGATTGAAACACTTAAGATGGCAGTGTATATATTAAACCGAGTTCCGACTAAGGCTGTCTCAAAGACACATTTTGAGTTATTTAAAGGTTGGAAACCGATTTTGCAACATGTATGCGTTTGGGGATGCTCATCTGAAGTAAGAGTTTCCACAAAAAAAGAAGTTGGACTTAAGGACCATAAGTGGGTATTTCATTGGATATGCTGAAAGGTCCAAGGGATACAGATTTTATTGTCCATCTCACACCACTAGGATTGTGGAATCAAGAAACGCTAAATTTCTTAAAAATGACTTGATTAGTGGGAGCGATCGATCGAAGGACATTGTTCCTAAGAAAGATCATTCAGATACTCAACCTTCTACCTCAAGTTTAAGGTTGGTTGTTACTCATAATGCCCCCTCCGTTCAGCCGGCTATTGAATAACCAATCGTTGAAATTCCAAAACCTGCTGATATTGATCTAGTAGATCCAATTGTTCAGCAATTACCAGAAACTGTTGAACAACCGGTTGAACAACACGCTCCTCAAGAGAATGTTGATGCAACATTGAGAAGATCTGCTAGAATAAGAAAATCGGCAATTCCTAGTGATTATATTGTGTATTTACAAGAATCTGACGACGATATTGGAGTTTAGAATGATCCTGAAACGTTTTTATAATCCATGGATAGTGATAAATCCAATTTGTGGTACAATGCCATGAAGGAAGAGATAAGTTCTATGGCATCTAACGAAGTCTGGGATTTGGTTGAGTTAACTGATGGTGCAAATGTCATTGGTTGTAAATGGGTCTTTAAAACTAAGAATGATTCATTGGGTAACATTGAAAGATATAAAGCTAGACTCGTTACCAAAGGATTCACTCAAAATAAAGGAATCGATTACACTGAGACTTTTTCTCCTATATCTAAGAAAGATTCTCTTCGTATAGTTTTGGCATTGGCTGCCCATTTTGATATGGAATTACATCAAATGGATGTGAAAACAGCATTTCTCAATGGAGAACTAGAGGAGGAGGTTTACATTAAATAACCTAAAGAATTCTCCTCTAGTAAAGGTTAGCATTTGGTGTGCAAGCTTAAGAAATTTATACATGGCTTGAAACAAGCATCCCACCGATGGTACTTAAGGTTTCATGATGTTATCTCTTTATTCGGTTTTGTAGAGAATGTCATGGATCAATGTATATACCGGAAGGTCAATGGGAGAAAAATTTGTTTCCTTGTGCTATATGTGGATGGTATTCTACTTGCAATCAATGATAAGGGGTTGCTACATGAGGTGAAACAATTTCTCTCCAAGAGTTTTGATATGAAGGATATGGGTGAGGCATCTTATGTCATTGGCATTAAGATCCATAAAGATAGATCTCGAGGAATTTTAGAACTATCTCAAGAAAATTATATCAATAAGGTTCTAGAGAAATTTCGGATGAAAGATTGTTCACCAAATGTAGCACCCATTGTAAATGGTAACGGGTTTAATTTGAACCAATGCCCGAAGAACGATCTAGAAAGGGAATAGATGTACAACATTCCATATGCTTCTGTTGTCGTAAGCTTGATGTATGCTCAGATTTGCACTCGACCTAACATCATTTTTGCTATGGGAATGTTGGGAAGGTATCAGAGTAATCCAAGTATGGACCATTAGAGAGCTACAAAGAAAGTGATGAGATACCTTCAAGGTACCAAAGGCTACATGCTTATGTATAGACGGACTGACAACCTGAAAATAGTCGATTATTCGGATGCAGACTTCGCAAGCTGCGTTAATTCACAAAAATTAACATCTGGATATATTTTTATGTTAGCTGGTGAAGCCATGTCATGGAGAAGTGCGAAGCAGACTTTGACTGCTACTTCCATTATGGAGGATAAGTTCGTTTTTTGTTTTGAGGTTACCTCGCATGGTGTATGGTTGAAGAGTTTCATTACCGGGCTTATAATTGTCAATTCAATTTTTAGGCCATTAAGAATATATTTTGACAATTCAGCTATGGTTTTTATGGTTAAAAATGCCAAAAGTGACAATCGAAGTAAGTATATCAACATCAAATATTTAGCCATAAGGGAATGTGTTAAGGAGAATAAATTGAATAGAACACGTAAACACTGAATTGATGATAACTAATGCTTTAACTAAAGGCATGCCACCAATGAAGTATAAGGATTATGTGACTAGTATGGGAATATGTCCCATCATGTAATTAGTCGTCATATGGACGATTTTTATTGTATGAAACTCTTATTCTATTGGAATGTTGATTCTCAAAATTTGGTGTACATATTTGTTGTTTATTTATGAGAATAACATTTATCCTTGGTTTTGGAATAAACATAGGGTTTATTCATTAAGATGTGTTGTCACATATAGGCTAACATTAAAGAAATAAGATACATTATGAAAATAGAAGATATTACTAATTTTTAGAGGACGTGTCATCATGATTCATGTGTTTTGTTTCTTTTTTTTTTTTTGTGGAATTAGTTCGATAATCCGTATGATGAAAATGATGGGATCAAGTGGGAGAATGTTAATCTTTTTTTTTTTTTTTTTTTTTTGTGATGCCGCATTTTCGGACCCACATTTTCTTTTTAAAGTGGCGGTTATTCGACATGTAGTTTTTCCACATTTCATACATTTTTTGTGACAACTGCCAATTTGGTAACCGTCTTGATGGGAGACGGTATATAAAGGAACGATCATTCATTTCTAACGAGTGATCACAATATCTAACACAAATCCTCTCATTTTGGAATACACCATCAGTACGTGAGGGAATTTGGTTAGTAGTATATGTCTGATATTTCTTTGAATTTTTCAAGATTTTCCGACGAATGTGAACACAAACAATGGCCAGAGGTTTGTCTATAATCGATCCTGACTTCCACATTTGATTTTTACGTCTTACAGGCAGAAAACCATCTACTGCTACGAAGATATGAAAGCCACCTGCAGCAACAAAGAGAGGTCAAGCCTGCAGGCAGCAGGCTCGGGGAACGACCCAACGGCTCTTGACCGAGATGTTAAAGCCAGCCCAAAGCACTAGAGTTTCGCCAGAAAAGAAAGTACGAAAGAAGAGGGCATCTGCTTTCGATAAGAAAAGCAGTTCTCTGCTGGGAAGGGAAAGTAAGGCTGACAGCTCCACAGGTGAGGAAATGTCATCCAATCCTATGTCTAACGATGGTGAAGACGCGGTTGAGGTGGCCCCTCCGAAAGGAAGGCCTCAGAGGGTGAACCGAAAGCAGACAAGATATGTGGTGAGTGACTCCGAAAGCGAGAAACCTACGGATGATTCTGACTTTGATGAAGATGACGATTAGTTGATGTTAATGTACCCTTTTCATGAATGACCAATACTTTCTAAACTCGGAAAGATGCAAAGTCATTCATCAGCTTCTAGTTATCTGCGATCATCTCATTCTTTCTCGGAGACGTTTCATGTGAATCCCGTAGTCGTCTTTGTGCCGAACGTCATGTGTTCGGGATGGGCGTTTCCTCTTCTTTTTTTTGGAACTAAAAAGCTGCATTCATTACTAACTGATATTCCAAGCAAATACAGCATGAGCATCATTACAAAGAAAATCTAAAAGAGCAGAGGGGTGATTAGTAATCCAGTTCCTAGGTAGACAACCCATACGATGGGCTTTGGCTAACCAATCGGCCACTTCGTTGGTGGCGCAATTACAGTGGGCGTTTCCTCTTGGCAAGCTACAAATGGGATCTACTTAACGAAGTTCACAGGATGGTGCCTCAAGGATGAGATGTTTGGCTTAATTTAATGGATGGAATCAAATCCTAGTTTAGAGAAGGGATTCTGCTCTCAGCTTAATGCAAATCCATTCATGATCTGAGGATTGTGTGGCTCGATAGGACATGCCACTCATAAATTCCATGGAATTGGAATTTGGTAATAGCTTCTTTCATATGAAAAGTTACCAATTGTGTCAATAAATTTATTAGTTGTCGCGAAATTTAGAGATTATTCTTCTAATCCATTTTTTTGGGTACATCGGAAGAGGGAAAGGGGAACGACTTACGGCTTTTAGATGGAGTTTTTCATTCGAGGACGGGGATAACATTTTGTCCTTGTAGCTTATTTTTCTAATAGGAAATTTCTCCTTTTGAAGTGAAACCATAAAATCAAGGAACGATAGAACGGAAGGACAAAGGTTTTGAGGAGAAACATGAAAAGTGGGGAAAGTCGAGCAAGTGTGGGTCTTTTGTTGTAACTAGAAGTCATCAGCCTTCTTTTTTTTAACTATAATATATGTGTTGATATGTATATACGAGTTAAAAAGGCACTGTAAGTGCAAAGCAAATGTAACGAGCCTCGCACTTTTTTCGCTCAATCATTATATGTAACTCTTTTTTTTCTTTTTTTCTGGAAAACCATAACAAATAATACAACCAATAAATGACTAGTGTCAATGTTCGTGTAAAATTGCGTGCACTCACGCCCTCTCAGAGAGAGAGTTCCGAAACCTGAGTAAGACATAAACCAGTTGAAAACTCGTAAAAGCACCATGTATTATCGAGATATGCTGTTTTAAAGTAGTTATTTGTGGCATGAACTATGATTATTTGCACCTCGAAAGATGAATAATAATGTCACACATTAACCACAAATGGGGGTTATGCCATAATAATCTTCTCAACCATGAATTTTTCAAGCAAATTCTTTTAAGACATAGTTGGGCAATGATCTAGGACAAAAGAATTTCTTATTCCAAACAATTTCTTTTGATACTTGCTAATGATATATGCAGAATTTTCCGGGTTATTACGACTATCATCAGACACTAAATTAACATCCCACCAGCATCCGCGGTCAAAACTTGCAGTTATTTTAAGTTGATCCCTACTAAGTATATGACGCCAGCAACATAATTAGATAGTTCAATCCACTTCCACGATTCTTTAATATTAGCTCTAATGAAGCAACATTGAGATAAACAAATTTGAAAAGCATTCCATCATTACAGTAAACCAACGATCATACATCATAGCAACAGATCTACAATCAAGATGCTCATAGATCTTAAAGATAAGTATGATAATCGTGAAGAAGTCAATAAGTATCCATCAATGCAAGAATTTGCTGAATATGTAAAAAAATTGCTCATGTGACACGTTGACATAGCGTTATACATATCAATATATACTAATAAAATTTAGAACCCTTAGCTATTATTAAGAAAATCCTTGCATCACATGACGCCGCCTTAAGGCTCCAGATTCTTGATGGTTCACCGTCAAGATAGGGAGAAATAAGAGTTTCCAAATAGATAGCATATTCGATGAAGAAAAAGCGGTCCCCTATGTGTAAGTATTATCCTCTGGATTGAATAAAATCACCTGGTCCGCATTTATCAAAAAAACGATTTTTCCGCTCCTTGTGTACACGAGGGGGTAGTATGCCTAGATACATGTACGCAATCAATACTGAACCATTTTGTCCATGATCCTCCTCTCCCATACTCATCCGTTATCCATGCGTGGATGCGGTTATCATAGCGGCTATATATGAACAGATTAATCCAGTGAACCCCGAGTCCCGGGGAAAGTCCATCCCTATTGACTTCAGGAGCCGAAAGCACCCGGTGGAATTTCTCTTCCAACAAATCAAGTGACAGAATCCCAGTCTTGCCCCACTCATAGACGAGCCAGTGTAAGGCCCCGTTGCCACTAACATCGAGACCGCTTTCTTTGATTTCTTCGATCGGGAAATATATCTTCTCCAAGAACCGGACTTAAGCGAAAATATTGCCGCCACCCAAAATTCATATGAATATTTGTGGATGCCCTCGACTATTTTGTAGTCATCAGATCGAGGGTCATATCCGAGTCCATAGAATGACTCATTGTGACGGTCAAGAAACTGACAATCTTCCTCGAGATCGGAAGAGGGCAACTCCCTATATTCCCTGATGGTCGGGTTATATATGAGAAAAATGCCAGAGACAAGAAAACAAACCAGGCCATCACAGGACCCCACGATCTGCCAATCGCTGTCATTGCTGTCAGATTTGATCGTTTTGATGTTATGTGGTACCGCCACACAACCCTCATTGGCGTCGAGGGTTTTGTAATCTATGGTCTCGTGGCGGCCGCCAATGAGAATTCTCTGCCTAGGAATTAAATCCCCTGCCTTGAGCCTCTGCAGATGCAACTTGGCGAAGCCTGGGTCAGAGATTAGAGACCGCCACCGTTTGCAGACGAATTTGGATCGCACCAACGACTCGGCCGGAACCCTCAAGAGTATGTCGATGAGAATCTCTTTGGGTAAACTTTCAGCCATTAGTTTCGGCAAATAGCCACAGCAGCCTGTTCATCGGCAAGGTTTTGAGTAACAAGTGTTCAGTAAAAGCCACGCAACAACAACAATAATTCAAGAGTCAAAAGAAGCGTTTTTACTCGGGAAATTCTCGGTTGAGCTCAATTGGGTCGGCTATTGGCCGTAGGCGTGGCTTTCTCGAGAGCTCACGAGGCCGTCGACGGAGCCGGGCGGAGGCGGGGGGGCTCGCCGGCGTACGCGGCGGTCGCGCGGTGGAGTCCGGCAGCTGGGCGGAGGAGGCAAGGCGGAGGGAAGCGAGAGAGAGCGAGCGAGCGAGCGTGTGGGCTTGCGTTCCCCGAACCCTAGAAATTGGCACCTGGGAATTGGTTTTATATGTGCTATCTTACCGACCCAAAAAAAAGAAACACATTATTCCGTCTCGCCCTGTGAATTTCGCATGATATCCTTGGCGGAACAATAATTCCAGCACTAGACTTCACCTGTCCATCTTCTCGTCTTCGCTGAGAAAGGGTTCCATCTTTGCCGATAGGTAAAACGATCTAGACCATCACTGAACTTTTTAATTTATTTAATGTAATTTTTGAGCTACTGATAAATATTCAACATAACCTCTAATTTATATAAAATGTTTAAAAGTTCGGAACCAAATCAAACAAGTTAAAAGTTCATAATTGGCATTGCACATTAGACTAAAGTTTATAGACTACGTTAAACAAATTAAAAATTCAAAGATAATATTGTACATCGAATTCAAAGTTCAGAGTTAATTTGTGTAACTTTTCTTTTGTAAAAATTAAAGTTTTCTCAAGTAGCATATGAAGCAATGATTTTACTCATATCTACCTTAAAACATGAAGCTAAAGCAAAATAAATTACTACGAGTGTCTAAGGGCGGTCAAGGCTTTTAGCTTCATCAAAATTTTGGCTATATCCCAAAATGACTGTGATTATCTAAAGTTAAGGGAACGTTTAAACCTTAAATTTATCCCTTTAAATGATTGATACATTAGTTAGTTTTAATAAATGGCTAATAGGGGTTTTACCTACTTTCTTTTCAATTTTTTCTTCTTCTTTCCTTCTATTTTTTTTTCCTTTTCTTTTTCCTTTTCTTTTTCCTTAATTTCTCTTTGCCATCTTCTTGTTCTACTGTGAGCACACATAAAACCTAAGCTTGCAGTAGCTGGCCATCCGCTCTGTCGTGTGGCCTCCATCTCCATCACGCCTTTGTGAGCCTCGCAACGCCATCGCCTATGCCAACCGGAGGTCATTGACCTTCGTTCGAGGACGGGGATAACATTTTGTTCTTGTAGCTTATTTTTCTAATAGGAAACCTCTCCTTTTGAAGTGAAAACATAAAATCAAGGAACGGTAGAATAAAAGGGCAAAAGTTTTGGGAAGCAACATGAAAAGAGGAGAAAGTCGAGCAAGCGCGGGTCTTTTGACGGCCATTTGAATCTTTCGCAGGCATGCATTTAAAACCGATGATGTTGGAGCTTAGGGGAACCCTTTCACCTGGCCATCGTCGAAGGTTTCTTTTCTTTTCTTTTCTTTTCTTTTCTTTTTTCGGGGTATTCGACAGTACATCAACGGACACGTGTTGATTTTCAAACTGATTTGAGTTGAACGATGCTTGCTACATCATATGTCGACACACCGAATATTTTCTAGTGCTGTTTTTGTAATCTGAGTTGATACAAGAAAAAATTTTAAACTGGTACATCAATGACAAAAAATCCTAAATTGGTACACTTGTGACGAATTTAACCTCCGTTAATTTTCGTTAAAATTTACTGTTAAATTGCTGAGTCGAGTGACGGGTGACAATTGACAAATGTACCGCGTGTATTGGCTTTTGATTTCTGGTGATATTAATCAAAATTAACGGAAAGTGAATTTGTGACGAATGTACTAGTTTGGATTTTTTACTTTTTGATAATTAAAAATTAATTTGAGATAAATTTGTCATAAATGTATCGATTTGAGATATTTGTGATAAAAAAGGTTAGCGTAAAGTAAATTTGTCGCAAATCACTAGGATTTGCCCCAGTGACCATCCTTCCAATATGGAATGGCAAGATAGGGGGTTTGAATCACCACCCTCTCAGGGGTTGGGGTGGGAACGATTTAGTTTCAAGAGTGGGTTTCGACTTCCATGTCCTGAAAAGAGGTAGGACAAAAGTCTGAGAGTTATAATAGAAATAGAGTACGACTGACAAAAAAAAAAAAAAAAAAAAGTAAATTTGTCACAAGCCTAGGGTTTGGGAATTTTTTCTTTTGTGGTATTATCCCTATAATTTTGGTTTTTACTTGGTTTTTACTTCACCTTAAAAAACGGAAACGCCTACAGAAACTCAGGCGCGCGAAGCACCGCCTAATTCGAACCCGATAAATACCCGCAAGACCTCTGATGAACCCTCCCACCCCCACGCCCCCTCTCTCTCCACCGTTTCTCCGACGCCCTCTCCCCTCCCACATGTACGGGCAGCCACCGCGCTTCCGCCCCTCCGGCGGCGGCCGCGGCCAGCCTCCGCCGCAGCAACCAACTGCGATGCCGAACCCTCTGCTTCGAAACCCTAACTTTTATTTCTAAAACCCCGCTCTCCAGTTCTTCCACCAGAACATGGCCATCGCCAATCAAATCGCTGGCTATGCTATACAGAAAGCTGCTTTTCCAATCCGAAGCCCTAGTTTCCTGAACGTGGCGGCCCCGCAGCAGCAGCCGCAGACGCAGCCCCAGGTCCCAAGCCACGAAGAGCTCGTGCAGAGGAGGGAGCGTGCGGTGGCGAAGGCTTGGCGCGACAATAATTTTATCATTTCGGAGAGGTTTTCTGAACAACAACAATGAGCTGTTGTCATTTTCATATGATAGAGCTCGCTTCCTGAATATGAAGACAAGCAAAAAATTGCTATATAAATTCGAAACAATCAGAAATCTAGTGTCGTTTCTAAACATGTATTATAGTTCAAAAAAAGCTGATGACATGTGGTAACATCAGTTTATGGCGCAATTTTTTCTTTTCTTTTGAAAGAATGTTCTTTGTTTAAATTGAGAGACAGCCAGAATGTCTGATATTTCGCTCTTGACAATAGCTGGAATCGAGCCCTTAGTAGTGGTGTCAAGTGGCATGGCAAGTTCTTGAATTTATAGAATATTTGTATTGGAACTCTTTCTGACAGACAGCCAGAATGTCTGAAAAAATGCAGTCAAGGTTCAACTGATGTAAACATCTCAGTGCAGATCAGTGCTGTTTTCGATTCATCTAGAAATGTGACAACAGGACCATGACGAATGTATTTTGTCTGTGCAAAAAATTCTCGTTATTTACCGACGAAAACCTATGAATTGATGCAACTTCGCCAACTTTGGGAAACACAACAAAATTCTTATCTGTCTTCTTACTAAAATCAGAGATCTAGTTGAATATAACTTTTGTCATGTCATCTCTCCCCTTGTCGATGCCTTTTTTTTTCCCGTGTCTCCATACGTCCTCTTCCAATTGAATACAGGCTTTTATCACCCTGCAGATTGTCACTAATATGACATTATGCAGCCCGGTAATGTCTTTTTCCCACTGGTTTATGCAGGTGGCTGTATCAGTTGAACCTCTGAAGGTCCAAAACTGGATCCTTCCTGTAATGCCTGGACTCATAACAGATTTCTTGATATCGCTCGATGATCATTATTTGTACTTTGTGAACTGGCTTCACGTGGATGTGAGGCATTACAACATTGAGGACCCTGAACATCCCGTGCTCACCGACCAAGTATGGGTCGGGGGACTGTTTCAGAAGGGAAGCGCGGTTGTGTTGTGGTAGAGAGAGAAGATGGTACGACATGGCAAGTTGACCTTCCTGAGATAAAGGTATGACTGTTTCAATTTATGTAAGAACAAACAATGGTAAAAGGTGATTACGGTAATCTTGCTGGATAATTGCAAGAATATTACTTCTTTGATCACTTCATGCATTGCTTCAGGGAAATAAACTCAGGGGAGGACCTCAATGGTCCAGTTAAGCTTAGATGGCACACGTCACAAACTCACTCTTCAGCCCTTGGGATTGCCAATTCTATCCTCAACTGATGGAAACAGGATCGCACATGCTGCAGACTGATGTCGACACCGAGAAAGGCGGCCTCAAAATTAACCCGGATTTCTTCGTGGACTTCGGCTCCGAGCCTGATGGCCCGTCCCTAGCTCATGAAATGAGGTATCCAGGAGGCGACTGCACTTCGGACATATGGATTTGAGCATGCTACGTGTGTTCTCAAAAGATCGAGTGCTACACTATTATCATGTCTGTGCTAAGCCCGCCATTGGCCTTTACTGATTGTCGCTAGGACTGAGAGGCTGGGCATTGTCTCTCTAAAGAACCATGTTTGTCATACTTTCAAGAAGATTCAAATTTTATATTCTCTGTTGATATTTGAATTTGCCAATCTCCCAGTTAAAACGACCGTATGCTTTTCGATCAATTATGAGTTATTGTACTTAATGCTTAGTTTTGAGTTCCTAGTGTGATTGTCGACATTGTTGTTAAATTTGCTGGCGAAACGAACTTACGGAAACCAATTCTCAGAGTGAGATTGCAAGATGACAAGGTTTCCTCCTGAATTGCAGAATCATAGGTAACCATGATCTATCTCTAGATTTCGGCCAAACGGAAGACTACCTTGTCTCTATTCAAACCACATTGGAGTCTATTTTATACATAGTTGCGCGGAAAAGTATGATCATCTTTAGCAACTTCCCAATCCAGGCTTGGATATTTATTATTTGGGAGGGAACGACGGGGATTAGAGAATCATCAAAATTTAGGATTTTGTTCTATTTTAACTATTTGTAGTTTTTCGGGTCCCTTGAATATTTTAGATGATGTCATTTCCTTTTAAATAATTATTTGATTGGGTTCTGGGTACCATCCTTATAGTTTCACTGATATTATTTACTTTTTCATGATTTTTTTTAGAGTAAATTAGGTTCTCCAGTATTGATTCGTTATGTTCTCAATTATAAAAAGGTCTCATCTCTTGGAACATTGATGGAATTGAGTTTCTTCGTTGTGCACCTAGCGCAAGTTACGATCCATGTCTATCCATTTCCACTGCCTTAGTACACGATTTCAATAGCATAACAGAAACTTGACACTTTGTGACCAGTCTCCTTCTGTCTCCATTTCAAATCTTAAATGCTCACAAAATCGAGTCTTTTGTCTAGACATATATGAGTACATTTTTATTGAAACAACAAAGATGACGTTTAAATCCTGGATTGGATGGCTTAGTTCGACTTTTCGATATTATCAATATTGATCCTTGTAAACCAGCTGCATCGAACCCATCCCAATAGAACAGAATCGAGCTGCATCTCCGGCAATGCTCATCATTTCTCATGGCTTGCCAATGTCGCATGCTACTCCAATTTCATACAAACCATGACAAGACCCCTCCGGAACTATGCCATCTCTGCTTATGTCTGTTCCAAGATAAAATGGAATCGGTAACCTCTAGAACCCTTTGAGGGCAAATAGATTGCGGAGGAACAAAATTAATACTAGGAAGATGAAGTTCCGTCATGCTCAGAATGCCGCCGTGAAGGGTGTTCTGCTCAGTCCAGTACATATAAACTAGTTGCTTTAGGACTTTAGAGAATGGACTTTTTGGCTACTATTATGATCTAGTTTAACCCACACCTGTTCTCCCTTATTCTAACAACCGAAGGAGGGGGGACAATCATACTTTCATGACCCTATTCTAAGGACAAGGCAATAAATGATCTTGAAAATAGTCAAAAACCAAAGTGACGAGGATTTCTTCTTTTACCCCTTTCCACTAACCTCCTAGCATGAAGATCGAAGATCCATTACTAACCTAAAGCAATACCAACTTTATTCGCACCAGAATTGGCATGGGAAAATGGGCCAATCTTGGGCAGATTTTAGCATATGTAATCAAAGGTGATGTGAAAATGCTCGAGTCACTCTTGGGTTTTGAGTTTGTTTGGCTCACTGTGCGATCATTATTTTTGTTGTGGCTCTCTATTTCTCTTGTTAACTTAATGGAATGAAAGGTTAGGCCACTAATAATTCCTTTAAAAAAAAAAATCACTAAAGTGTTGCTTTTCCCGTTGATAGTCCTGAGTTGTTCAATCGGATTACAGAAGTTTTTTGCGATAAGGCATCTGTAAGATTTCTTGTTCTACTATGGCGGCATAAAGCATCCCTTTCTGTTAAAGGAAAATAACAGAAATGTCTTTGATGATTTCAACTCGTACAAGGCACGTTACTGGATCGACCCCGCTCATAATAGTTGGATAGCAACGGATCATAACAAGCATAGTTCACACTTTCTTATAAAACACGAGCAAATGTTCACTTCAATTGGCCATGCCTGGGCAATTTGAGTAGAATTACGATCCTCAGATGGAATCGGCTCATTACGTAAGAGAGATGGTGAGCCAAGATCATTGGTGCCTCTTGAAATTTGGACCATATTGATATGATTGACATTGACTGGATAGAGAGGTAAATTGGACATAAGCTCGTCAAAGGTTCCTATAGTTTGTCCATTGGACGAGGAAGAATCATCTACATCGAATGGGTGGTTTAGAAGATAAGCAAATGAAAATGAACAAAAAACAAAGAGGTTACCTTTGCTAGTTGAATGTCCAGAATTTCTTAGGGCTTGATACTCAAATAGTCTCAAGGGTCTTTTGAATGGATGCAATAAGCCCAAAGGAAATTGGGTGACTTTGGAAAAAACCCCATCCGCACAGCAAGGGAACAGTGGAGCCGATAATCATTCCACCACGAATGTAAAGTTATGGGAATAACCCAAAAAGTTGATAAAGCGGAAATGCCCAATGATATTATGGGTAATTTCGTTATAACAAATGATATCAGCTCTATTCTGCCCATGGCCAGGGCCTGATTTGGAGAAAGGGAAGTTTATCGAATATGCTAGTGGCATAGGAACACCTTGGCTAAGTCCAAATTGTTGTGCACAATGGTGTGAATTATATGTCTTGAAACTCGAGGAAATTGGCCCTCCATAAGAGAAGTTCAATGGGATAAGTACGCTAGAAGTGCCAAAAGTTGTATACGGCATTCACTTTGGCGCCAAAAGTTTATTTTGGATCACTTAAATGTAAAAAAGTTTGAAAAACTATTATTTTAGTGCCAACGCCAATCTGATTGACCGAAAATCCAACGTGGCACTTTTTTTTATTAATTTTTTAAGTTGATGTGGCTCGCCGGAGAGTACGGTCAGCATCTAAACAATAAAACGACACCGTTTGGCGTCTTTCCCCCAAGTCAGAACCCTAAATCCCCAAATCGAGAGAGAGAGAGAGAGAGAGAGAGAGAGAGAGAGAGAGAGAGAGAGAGAGAGAGAGAGAAGGCATGGCATGGGCTTCCCCGTCATCTTCTTCCCCAAAGAACAACACTAGCACCAGCCCTAGCAACGACACCAGCACCAGCACAACTCCCCCTCCGGTTTGTCCAACATTGTCGACAAGCCCAAGCTCTTGTCCTCCTCTTCCTCTCCTCCTCCTTTTCCTTCTCCCTTAAGATGGACCCACTTCAGCCGCTCCCTAAGTAGAGTCCAATCCACCATCTTCATCTGCGCCCTCCTTGTTTGCCTCACCCTCCTCGTCTTTGCTCTCTCCACTTTCGACCCCCCTTCTTCCTCCTCCTCATCCGCCCTCGCCTCTTATCTTCCCATCGTTTCTTGCCCGAGAAACAACCTTAGCCTCTCCTCGCTCACCTAGTCAAGCAACTACGACAAAGGCCAAGCAATGGTGGCCAAGCGAGCTAGGTCGGCGTTGGGTGAGAATCGGACAAAAAACCCTAATTTCAATCCCCATATGAGCTATGCGGCATCGTTTTTGTGAAGCCATCCACGTATGATGGCAAAACGACGTCGTTTTCTTAAGGAAGACGAAAAACGACGTCGTTTAAAAGCCATGTCGATGTTTTTTTTTTTTTTAAATATAAAAGCCACGTAATCATTTTGGCTGGAATCTCTCATTGGTAGCATCAAAGTGATTATTTTTTCTCTAATTTGGCACTTAAGTGATCCAACGGAAATTTTTGCACCAAAGTGAGCACCGTACACAACTTTTGGCACTTCTAGTGTATTTACCCCAAAGTTCAACATAGGGTCGAATGGGGCTAGAATGCTTGACCAAAATAAGCATACATCGGACTGCATAGTCGAAGGGCCGCAAGCTTTATCATCAATCCCCAGCTTGTAAAAGCCAAAGTCAGTCAGAGATAGTAATGTATTGAGCAAGCATTCGACGGAATTTCCAGAGCCCAAATTCGCTACAGATTATTCATGCGCTGACCAATGGATTGGAATTTGCCCTTTCTTATGGAATAGCTAGGAGAAGTAAGGGCTGAAGAAGGGTTTAGAATGATCTCCAGATAATGAAGTCTGTGCATCCGTAAGGCCTCAATATAATGCTACAAGAGCCATGCGACCTAATGCAATGTCGATGCCTTTTGACAATGCATAAGCTATATCAATAAATTCGTGGAATATAGCCAGTAAGGGGTAACAGAAGATATATCGACAAAGCCAACATAACAAGAAAGCAACGTGTTCTTCAGCAAAGATGGGTCCACTAGTCCTGACGAATCTATCCATGAACTCATCATAAGAAAAATCTAGGTGCGGAATCTTGTTAAAGAATGTATAGGCAGTTTTACATTGACCATCGAATTCCATGAAAGGACAGGCCAGTCAAAGAGCATATATCTAACAAAGTGACGGTCACTGGACCAGTTGAAAATAAAAAACAAGTAGACGAAGGTGACTTGAAAGAGCAAAGGCTACTAATCATTCCATACTCCAGAGAGTCAATAGAAATACAACAGAACTTCAAACACTCATCAATCTTGGCATCATTCCACGCGCCTGAAACTTCCTTCTTCAGCTTTTTATACCAATTGAAAAATCGATTGTCAAAAGAAGGATAGGAGCAAAAGCAATAATTGGGGGTTTGACCAAGCAAAAGCACATATCGAAGAGTTGTATGTGGGCAGAGTTTCTTCACAATGGCAAGGAAAGCATTTTGCAAAGAGAGATGGAGGTGGCAAGAGTTTAAGATGAGGACCCCAGGTAATATAACCAGTCTCAATACTTTGGTCCATAAATATCGAGGAAAGCTTTCCCTTTTCTTCATGGCCACGAAGTGCATCTAAGCATATTAAGTGTGAGGTCGCTTCAACACCTATAGAATTTTGAGAACAGCCCGCCATGGTGTGTGAACAGAGGTGTTGATAAAGGAACAGAATCATTAGGTACAAATAGGCTTCAAAGGTAACTCACTTAGCCCACTATCCTACGTTTAAGGAACGTGGATAAGTTCGGGACATTTGAAGATCCCACCATAATTCTATTTGGCACGTGATGGAGAAAATTAAGAATGAAGACACTCCAAAGTAAACCAAAAAAAAACAAAAGACGAGGCAAAACACAATATCATTTAAATGATTTCATTTCAAAGGCTTTGGATACAAGAAGGATTCTACATCTTGCTGGATATTACACATGAGTTAGTCGAAAGCAAGATTCTAGTTTAGGTGCTCATTGATAATACGACAACGTCCTGAATTTAATTGCTTTCGATGAGCATAATCTTCTGCTTTCATCTCTTTGAGGATAGTTACAAATTTGTGCAGTATCGTAGATATGCCACCACTTGAAAAAAATAATAGAAATTGTGCTAGCATGTTCATTAGATTATCGAGTTTGACCATTTCTGAGGAAACTCATGGAGTCAAATCATCAGCAGCTAAGACATGAACGGCTTCGTCCAAAGCACTGATAGTGCTAGCCAAAATAGCTGAAGAAGTCTTGTTCTCCTTATGGATGGGTGTCTCGGCGAGATTAGAAGGAAGAACTTGTGGCGGAGTGACACTAGTTGTTAAAGATGCAATCGTTGGTGAAGACTAAGAAGCAGACGCTGTTATATCCGAAAATGTTAACGTCGGAGTTAGGCCATGTATTAAAATAGAGCAAGAAGGCCTCATACATACCGGGCTGTGTGATAGTGTCTGTGATCAAAGGTTGAGCAGAAGTATGCTAGAGTGAGTCCTTGCCATTAATGGGTACATCGACAGTTGTCATTTCGAGATAATGTCAATACCTTAAAGTGGAACAAACAAATAAGGACATGACAAAAAAGAGGAAAACACTTACCATGAATCGTTAAAGGAACAGGGGTAAGCACAACTCCAGCATTCTCAAGAGTCAAAAGATGAGCCTTTGTACCTTGGAAATCTTCAGTTATGGCCTTGAGAGGACTATCAAAGTTAATCGGCTCAGTTGGAGGCATGAGATTATCCTTAACTGGAACTAAGGCCAGATTTTTAATAGTTAGTCGAGGTTGTTTTCTTGTGGAAGGGGGAGAAGCACCCTTCTTTCGCTTGAGATGAGAGATTATCATGCCAAGTGTGTCTTCATCTTCAATGTGCAGTGAGGAATCAGGAGTATCTAAACAGCACGGGAGCACTAGAGCAACAGAACTAAAAGAGATCAATTGAATTGGATCTTCTTGTTGTGACAGAACTGGTAAATGAGTATCAGTTTCTTCTGAAGCCCCAATTTTAAGTGTTGTTGATACAATTGGATGATCAAGTTTAAGAGGATATTCCAACACTGCTTTGCCTCTCTTGGTTACTTCAGCTAACTGGGGAGGGCATTGCTTTATACAATTGAAAACAGTCTTGATGGCCTTCTCATATGGGCTCTCGAACGTGAAGGAGATCCACCAGCTAGTATATTCTGCTATAACTCCTGGAGAAGTTTGAAAAGCTTCAAGGTCTGGAAAAAATCAGCCTCGCATTGTGCAGTTATCTAAGAGCAACATACAAAGGGCTCATTTTTCTGGAAGTTGTACTTCTGTTTGTTCATCAAAGGATACTCCATGGAGTAGGCAATTGGCATTGGTATGCCCTGATAGAGACCAAATTGTTTGGCATAGTACTGTGGAGAGTAAGCTTCAAACCCATGGTAGAATCTTCCATTTTTGCAAAGTTGTATTGGAAGATCAATTAGAGTAATTACACATAACCAGAATGCATCGAAGTTATCCAAGTACTAAGTTTTCACATAGAAAATGTAATAGAACTCGGAATTATCATGAGGAAAGAGGTCGACATGAGCATGGTCAAAATTTAATATCTCTTGAAGGAAGTAAACAAATGAGGAAGTGTCATCAGGAACCTTCCTACGAGATACGATGAGTAGTCGACAACCCAGACTTTGAGGTTTTCACTATTTGGATTTTGATGATCGACTGAATGGAAGAGAACGGGGGACTTTTCTGAACAAGAAAGGAAAATAAAGAGCCATGCTTGTAAAATCTAGGATGGACCAACTAGAACCCCAGTTTCTTTCAACATCATCAAAAGGGCATCATGGGTAAGACTTTTGTACAAAACAGCTAAAACGAGTGGACTAAGAGCCACTTTCTTTCCTTCCGCAAGATTGACAGCAAGTCTAAACAATTTTTTTTTAGACTTTAAGGGCTGAATTAAAGAATACATATTTCATCAGCCAATAAGCAGAAAAGCAGTCTGCTCTTTGAAGTGAACAGGACTTGAAGTTTTACGATACTCATTGAGAAAGGTCCCATAAGGGAATGGGGAAGCCCTCTAGAGCTTCGATTTTGTCTTCCGAAATACCATCTAGAACAAACCCAGAAATGATGAATTCATCCAAAAGGGTTACGGATAAGGGTTCCCAAAGGGAAAAAGAAATAATTGGTCGATGGGGACCAGAAGCAGATAGCAGAACCCACTAACCTTCTATTTAAATCATAAGCCAGCATGCTAACCTCTAGCACCATCTCAATACCCACATTCATCCATGTCAAATGGGTAGGCAGATCATTGTGTAACCATAAATGCCAAGCATGGAAATTCTCTTCGAATAAAGGGAAGCTTCGAAACATAGTAGGGGTAGATGTCCAGATATCCTCGATGGAGGAATACTGTATTGGAAGCTTCTCCTTCCTTCTAGTAGGAAAACAAGGCTTGAGAGGCGGTGGAGCATGATTGTGATCCAAGAGGGTAGGCCCAAGGAGTAATGCTTCCTTATACTCTTCTACAAAACTCAACAGTCGAAATCGACAATAGCTAGCTTCTTCAGTGTGAAGAAGACAGTGGAAGTTCGAAATATAGGATTCAGATTCGAATTTGGAAGCTTCGATAGCCATGGAAAGCTTATGAGCAAAGTATGAAGGGTTTAAGCTTTAAGGAAGAAGACAAAAGTACAAAAGAGACAATGGAGTGTATTGTTCTATTCGGAATAGGAAATGATGATTCAAAAATTTAGGATATCTGCCAAAAGCTGAAGTGATGTGTCAAGATGCAATAGGAGCCATTGATTCGTATTGACTGTGGATATGTCAGATAATAGAAAGGAATAATGATCATCTGTGGTAGACTACACACAAGACGAGGTATTTCCTTTAAAAGAAATAAATTTTTAATTACTTCTTTTAAAATGGGGTATATGTTAACACCCAAAAATAGCCCTACGAGCACGTACTAGTTACAAGGGACATAAACCTCTAAAATCGCCATCGCGACTGTATATGAGACATAATCCACATCGGCCTAGCCCATAAGTGGTCATAAAAGAAAGGATAATCAAGGACTTTAAGAAACCCTAGAATAAATTTTGACAGATATGTAAAGACATATAATTCCATGATGAAGCAATTAGTTGCCACATGTCGAAGCCAAGGAGTACTGATGAAGATATACCATTGACGATGGAGATAGGCGGGAATAATTAAAAAGGCGCCAAATTCAAAAAGGAGCAGTTAATACTTATTGGATAAGCTACGAGAATGTTGTCAAACAAGTGTAGATAAAGCGGTTCAATATGGAACGTGGAGCGGGTCTTGAGGAGGAAGTAACTGACTATTGATGATTACCAAGTTGGCCTATGAATACTGCAAGGAATCCAATAAACAACATCCCCCTCCCCCGGAACAACACACTTAAACTACTTTATATTGCCTTTGCCCTTACTTAGTTTAACCTAGCTATAGCTTAAGATTTCCATCGTAGTTTCAATTCTAGCAAGTCAAGTGTCTATATCCCAAGAAGTGCTGTCAATTAGATTCCAGTGTTAACCCATTGTCTAGCATCGCTGATTAAATTCCGGCGTTGTGTCCTCATCCTCATCTAGGGACAGTGTTCATTAGGTGTTACCTCTGTCTAGCGTCGTTGATTAGATTTCAACGTTGTGTTCATGTACGTATTTAGGAGCAGTGTATACTATGTGTTATTATCACTATCCAGCGTCATTGATCAAATTCCGACGTTGTATCCTCATATCCATCTCAAATCATTATCTATTAGGTGTTGTCCTCACTATCCAGCGCTGTTGATTAGATTCTGGTATTGTGTCCTCAAACTTAGTAGAAAGCAGTGCTTTATTAGGCATCTTGTTCATATCTAGCATTGTCGAAGTGCCTTCAATATTGTACAAACTCCTTTAATTTTAATGAGCGTTCATTATTATATTAGAGTGAGTCTAGATGATGTCATTGATTAGGTTTTGACATTAATTATCATTGATATTAAGCATGTGATAAGCTAGCGACTTCTTTGATTTTGAGATTATAAGGTATATAGTCTCATTCGCATTTGACCCTCTCTATCTAAAGCTAACACGGAACCTAAGTCTTCTTAAACAAAAACCTAAATATAACGCTTGGTTAAAGATATTTCATTACAGGATCCAAAACCGACGAAACACTTATATTTTTTACAATAAAGTCATCTATCTTTCTCAATATGCGATCTGGTTTTTGTTTTGTGTGACCAAGTTCACTAACTTTCCTCATTCGCGCTTTCATGTACTTTGTTTGCCCATTATAACTAATGCTGTTATTTCGCTGAAAAGTATCGATGAAAAACCATTCAAAATGTGAATCAACATGGAAATCGACAAGTTGTGGAGGGTCATTTACTGATTTTCGAACAAGAGATGCAATTTGACGAGAAAACTGAAAGTATAACAATTGGAGACAATCATGTACAGCTAGGTAAAAAGATACTGAAATATAAAGATAAACATAAAGAGTCTTCTTTCTCTTCTCTCGAAATGTAGAGACGACCTTCTACCACAATGGTAGTTTTCCGAACCCTAATTACCTATTTTCCCCTTCCTGTTCCATTCCTATCTTCGTATTATCCCACCTTCTCTTTATTTCGCTGGTCTCGCCTCTTTTTCATCGACAATTGAGGAGTATTAGTCGCTCTCGATGATGGGCGCACTTGGCAAAGCATTCGCTTTTCCGATTCAGTAAGTAATTAGGTAGAGGTTTGAGAAGTGCTACACTCTGTCCAACCAACATATGTTCTTCTGGCTATCGATTTCCCCTAGGTCGATTGCTGTCTGCCTCCGAGGTCTTGAACTGATGGTTGCATGTCCGCGATGTCCTTCATCTGCAGTTGTAGCGTAGCCACATCATCATTTGGTGACCAGGGTTAACAAGGTATTTCATTTTGGGTCCCAATATGGTTTAGGTATTTTGGATAAGGATATGATTTTCAACAAGAGGAAGCTCTATGGGCAATTAGATGAAGTTGGCGGCATTCACCTTATAATTGATAGGAGTTTATTCTGGATTGTGTTGTTTTCAAGGCTGTCTATCTGTTTCGAAACTGTCTGTCATTTTACCCTGTCCTGCGATCTGCTTTGGACTTTTTCATGGCATCGGCAGGTCATGCTGATTCGTCACAACTGTCGGCTCTGTGTAATAGGTTAGGCCGCCTTACTACGAAGCAGCAAATTGATGACTGGGATAATGTACTTCCACCTGAAAAGATAGATGAGTGCCGATTAACCTTGATAGGATATATTCTCTCCAATCCGTCAATAAATCTGTCAACTTTACAAAGCACTCTCAAGCGTGTCTGGCGCATTGAACAGGTTGAAATAACGCAGAGAGAGGCAAGCATCTATGCAGTTAAGTTTAAGTCTCAAGCAGACAGACAGAAAGTGCTTGATAGGGGACCTTGGTTGTTTTCTGGTCATCTTGTCTTGCTTAAACCATGGACCCCAAACACCCCCTTTCATTGCTATGACTTCTCCACGTGCACTTTCTGGGTTTAGGTATTTGGTTTACCTTTGGAATGGAGTACTGAAGCGATGATTAGCAAGGTGGTGCACCACTTGGGTCGAGTGTTGGAAGTTAGGCTTGATACAAGGGAAGGGACTTCATCCAGATCAGTGCAAGCTCAAGTGGAATTGCCGCTACAAGAACCTCTAAAAACAGGAAAACTAATCAGAATAGAGGGTAAGCTTCTATGGATCGATTTTCGTTATGAAAGACTATCGCATTTTTTCTATTCGTGCGGCAAACCGAGTCATTACGCGACATACTGCAAGGACATACCTTTTGATGAGGCCTAGTTAGATGGTCGAGGTAAAATGGCCTATGGCCAATGGCTTTGAGCTGAGGTTTGAGAGCATAGCCCATATTGGAACACCTTCTACGCTACGCAAGATAACCCAATGGAACCGGATGAAGTCGTACCTGAAACTCCACCTGTTCAGGTACAGAATGTCCCATTACTACCCCCACCAGTAAATGTGGCTTTAGAGCATCAAGCTTGTGGCGATGATACAACCCAAACTCATGACTTACCTTTAGAGCAGCAGCCCCTTCAGCAGTCCAGCAAGCAAGGAATTTCCCTTCATACAACCATGCTACCTGCAGATACAAAGTTAAAAGGTATTCAAACTTCTCCCATGGAAATGTCGACACACCACAAGCTGAAGAAATCGAGAACAACACCAAAGTTGGGGGTGGCCAAAAAACTGAAGAGGTACAACCCCTACGAGTCAAGAAGTTTGTTGATTAGCAACCATGAAGAGGCAAATCTCACGGAAACACCTGTCCTGGTGGCTAAGGAAGCGGGAGCATGGGCTCTAGTGGCTAGCCCTAAACAGCCACCCACCCACAAATGAAGATAATTGTTAGGGAAATCCCTTATGATGTTTTGAAGATGACAAAATAAATCAAAGGCTACTAACATGTTTAATGGTTAAGTAATAGACCATGCCGATGATTGAACATGTAAATGATATTGTCAAAGTCTGAAGACGACCAGAAAACTGAACGGAACACATGTCCAAAGTATATTATGAAGATTTCAGATTTCAAAGTCCGAAGACTGCGACTTTAGTGTCAAAGTCTGTTCGACAAATTCCGGGCGAACGTGAATGAAGAACCGGAAGACGAGACTCTATGCTAAAGCCGAACCGAAGATAGACTCTATGCTTTGAAGGTAACATAACGGAGGCGTGTTCGACCTTAAAGCTAAATCTGTTCGGACCCGGATTGCAAAGTCTATCGCAGTCGACTCGGATTGTAAAGTCTATTGCTCTCGGACTTTACATCCAGGACTCAACGAACGTAACTCAAGCCCGAAGATATAACGGCTAGTGATCTGGTTTGGATTCCACATCAAGATTGATTTGATTGACTCAATCCAATTGATTGACAATTAGATCTTGAAGACAAGAACTTTCTATACGAAGAAGCTTTACTTATGGAAACCAAGATTTCGTTTGTATGGGCGATCGGAATCAATTTGGGATTCTATCTTTGTCACTCAACGGCTACCAAATCTTCTTGATACGGGGCTGTCCAATGGGTATATTGGAAGACGATCCTCGGGATACTTGTCCAACGGCTAGTTTTGGAAGTGGAGGAGTATTTAAGGAGATGAAGGACCGATGAGCAAGTGAGAGACGGAGCGTAGAATTTATAATTCCAAAGTCGAGCGATCTTCTATCATACACTTGTCTCTCGTGAGCTTAAACGTTTGTGATCTTGAGAGAAATACCAAAAGAGTGACTTAGTGAGATAGTGTGATCTACTACTAAGTGTTTGCACTCAAAGTTGTAATCTCTTGTTGATTGCATAGTGGAATCCAGCCAAGAAGGCTGTTAGCGTGGGAGAGTGGACGTAGGCTTGGATTAAGCCGAACCACTATAAACATTGTGTTCTTATTCTCTTCTCTAAACTCTTTATTGTGTTAAAGTCTGATCTCGCTCAAAGTCTGCTGTTATTCAGACTTTGCTCAAAACTTATTTTATTCCGCATGCTTTTGCCAAAGTTTTGTTTAAACACCTATTCACCCCCTCTAGGTGTTCGTACTAGCCCTCTCAATAATCACTTGGAACTGTCAAGGCTTGGGCAATGCCCTGACAATTCAGGCTCTAAAGACCATGATGGCCAAAGAAAAGCTCGATGTAGTCTTTTTAATGGAAACGAAAAAACCCTGAAGTCAAGCTTCAATGAATTCAGCGCTCCCTACACTTTCCGCATTCATATATTCTCAACCCAGATAGGTTGGCCAGAGGATTATCCGTGATGTGGAATGATCAGGTATCTATAGAAGTGTTTCGTTCTTCACAGCATATGTTTGATATGACTTGTAGGATGATGCAGGAAGATAGAACCTTTCGCCTAACATGTATTCATGCTCCTTATAATTATCACCAACGACAGGTTTTTTGGGATGAACTTAGGATGATTAGCTATATGAATAATTTCCCTTGGATATGTGCTGGAGATTTTAACGACTTTCTTTATCCTTGGGAAAAGTTTGGCAAACGACCTGCGGACCTTTCTAGAATGCTATCTTTTCGTGCTGTCCTGAATGAGTGTGAGCTTATGGAACTAGAGAGTAAAGGGTGTAAATTCACTTGGACAAATAATAGAGAAGGTGAAGAGCTTGTGAAGGAAAGACTGGATCGAGTATTGTGTTCAATGGATTGGCGCCTCATGTTTCCAGGCGCAAAAGTTTTTGCGTTACCTGCTGTAGGTTCTGACCACAGCCCATTGATCATACAGACTTTAGCAACTTATAAACGACACAATAAGCCTTTTCATTTTGAAGCCTACTGGAATGATGAAGCTGAATGTCGTGAGATTATATCTAAGGTATGGAATTCACTTTATGCTACTCATCCGGCTTTCCTTGCAAAGGTACAGAAAGTCATCACAGCTCTATCTAAGTGGAGTTGTAAAAAATTTTCCAACGGACAATGATAGAGTGATTGCCTTACAACAGCAATTACAGGATTTGACCAACCAGCAGAACTTCACTTCTTCTAGAGAGGTAGCATCGAATATCCGAGAGGAAATTAAAAAGACTTGGCAAATGGAAGAGCAATACTGGGCAATGAGATCGGGAATACAATGGTTGCATTGGGGGGATAAGAATACGCGGTTCTTTCATGCGTCCACGATCTAAAGAAGAAACAGAAATCGCATTACTATGTTGCAAGACGCAAATTAGAATTGGATTCGGGACCCAGAAATTCTACAAGGTATGACTACCGCTTACTTTTCCGAATTATATACATCTAGAGGGTATCGGAATTACGGCCCTATTCTTGACCAATGTCAGCAACTTGTATCTTCTGAAATGAATGATCAGTTGATTGCCATGGAAACCATTGAGGAGGTAAGACAGGCCACCTTTCAGTTGGGGACTACCAAGGCCCCTGGCCCGGATGGATTAAATGGCCTATTTTACCAAAAACACTAGGACATTATTAAAGATGATCTTGTGCTTCTAGTGCAGCATTTCTTTCTCTCAGGTCAGATGCCCTCAAAACTCAATCAAACTTTTATTGCCTTTATCCCTAAGACGCCTCACCCAAAGCAACTAGAGCAATATCGCCCAATAAGCCTATGCAACTTCACCTACAAAGTTATCTCTAAGGTACTAACCAACCGTCTTAAACTTTGCTTGAATTCTTTAATATCTAAGGAACAGTCAGCCTTTGTGAGTGGACGACGGATTCAAGATAATATTTTAATCGTTCAAGAGGTTCTTCACCAGTTCAAGACCAGGAAAAGAACTAGGAAATTCAATGCAATCCTAAAGATAGACATGCAAAAGGTGTATGACAGAGTTGAGTGGGATTTTCTTCACGATTATCTTCTGAAATTGGGATTTCATCCTATATGGGTTCAATGGATTATGCAATGTGTGTCGACAACAACTTTTAGTGTGAAATTTAATGGCAAATCCCTGCCTTTCTTCACTCCTTCTCGAGGCCTCCGACAGGGTGATCCTTTATCTCCATATCTATTTATTTTGATGGCAAATGTCCTATCAACCTTAATCAATCAGGCTGTTAGTGTGAGACATATTAGAGGCATCAAGTTTAATAGGTGGTGTCCAAACCTTTCCCATCTATTTTTCGCTGATGATGCAATCTTTTTCCTTGACAGGACTATAAACGAATGTCAGAATCTTGCAGCTATTATAAATCAATACTGTTTGGCCACTGGTCAGATCGTGAATCGAAACAAGTCTGGTATTATTTTTAGCAAACAATGTCCGTCTTGCTTGCAAGATAATATGTTAGGGGAGCTTCGACTACCTGTGTTGCAAAGATATGGTAAGTATTTGGGAATACCTTATGAATGGGGCCGTTCAAAGAGGGAGATGTTCTCTTGGCTACAAGCAAGAGTCAATGCTAAGATGGAAGGATGGAAAGAAAAGTTGATATCCAAGGGTGGTAAGGAAGTTCTAATTAAATCTGTTGTACAAGCTTTACCACACTATGCTATGTCTATTTTTAAGATTCCTTTGTCAATCTGTAAATCAATAGAGAAAAGTATAGCAAGATTCTGGTGGAGAAATGATCAGAACAAGGCGGGTATTCATTGGCGAAGTTGGGAAGTATTGAGAGAAAGTAAAGATAATGGCGGGTTGGGCTTCCGCGACCTAATAGCTTTTAACAAAGTTATGCTTGGAAAGCAGGCTTGGCGCTTATTGCAATAGTCTGAGGCTCTATGGAGTCAACTATATAAAGGGTTGTACTTTCCTACAAAAGACTTCCTCTTGGCGACACCAGGACCTCGTCCCTCCTGGGGATGGAAGAGCCTTTTGTCGGGTAGAGATGCTATCTCCCCCCACTTATGTTGGTCTGTGGGTAATGGTCAAAACATTAGAATAAGAGGCAATTGCTGACTACCGATGGGAATTCTCCATGGCCCTAAGACTCTCGAGGAACCATTGCTGGTGGCGGATCTTATTGATCCGATCCACCAGGATTGGAACCAGGCTCTGCTCCTCGGTCTATTCGAAGAAGAAATTACAGAACAAGCTCTCAAAATTCCAATCAGACCTCTGGTCTCTACAGATAAATTGATTTGGACAGCTACAAAAGATGGTGCATATACAGTAAAGAGCGGCTACTACAACATTCTCCATACAGCAGACCATTTCAATAGTAACAGCGCATCTACATCCTATCAGACATGCAAATCTCTATGGCGAAGAATATGGAAAATGAAAACTGCACCAAAAGTTAGGACGTTTACCTAGGCGATTTGTCAGAACGCACTTGCTACTAGAGCCAACCTATTCCGTAGACACATTGTTGTGAATCCCTACTATAGTCTCTGTCATCAGCAAACTCCCGAAACCATCGAGCATCTTTTCCTCCACTGTTCGTGGACTCAAGCTGTATGGACAAATCCGGAGCTTAATATTTTCTTTTCCCCTCAATCCATCCATCATATGGATCAATGGTTATCGGAAAGAGCAGCCACATCAAAAACCATACCTGGATTCGAACTAATTGCCAATTCTCTGTGGCAAATCTGGAGGATGCACAACAACTTTGTCTTCCGTGATCAAAAACCATACCCAAACCTCGTAGTCGAAATGGCGATTGCTCAGACTAGAGCTTTTGTTGTTCCCGTGGCTACCTCTTTGAGATTCGGACTAAAGTTCTTGAATCCTGACCATCTATGGCAACCTCCAGACCCCGAAACTCTTAAGTACAACATTGATGGCGCATATCAACCGGGGAGCACAAAGGGATCGATGGCATGTGTCTGTAGAGATAATCAAGGTAGGATAACTTATTTGTATTCCACAAATTTTCAATCTCATTCGGCTCTGGAAATGGAGTTTAAAGCACTCACCTATACCCTTGACCACCTACTAAGTTGAGAACTTCAAGATAGCACGATCGTGCTTGAATCAGACTGCCTCATTCTCATTGAAGCTGTGAGGGATGATCGATCGACGACATGGGAGCTTCGGCCGCTGAAAGAGGAGGCCGCCTTTTTGGTTTCCAGGTTTTCTAACATAACGTTGAATCACTGTAGGAGAGAAGCGAACAGGGTTGCAGACTGGGCTGCGAAGGCCCACCGAACTGCCTTCTCGGCCCAGAACTGGTTATTTAACCCTCCTGCTGTATTTCTTGATCTTTTAGCTGCGGATGCTGTAGCTTTAGGGTGTAAGTTCCCGGTTATATAAATATGAAAGTTTATTTCGACTAAAATATATATATAAAGTAAAATCGAATAACCCGTGTTGATTGATTGATTGACAATCCTTTGCACGAATTACAATTCGAGTCCCTATGGCTACTACTGATAATTAACAATGGTTACAGAGAATTCAAATCCATCATACGTTTCCTAGAATTCAATCGTTTGTATTTACAAATGGTTAGTCAATACATACATACAACTCCACTAATTGACGATTGCTCTTCCACTCTTCGCACCCGGCATCACTGGTTGCTTTTGAAGTCCCTCATGCCACGACTGGACGGTTTCATTTACCCATATTTCTTGGCCCCGATAACTAGTGGCTTTCAAGATCTGTGGCATCCGCAATCATCTTACCTGATGATTGTGTTAGTTTTACTTCTTCATAGTTGCGTCGATGAGCCCTAGCAAATCATGTCCAAAGTTGTCGACTCCATTTTACTCAAATGACTACTTCGTATCCAGCTCATCACAGGTCGTATCCAGCTCATCACAGGTCGTGTTAATCATGGCTTTTGTCAATTAAGTATATTTGCCGACTAAGAACCTTCAACACTTCGCAAATTATACCTCCATCGTATTTTGCCCCATCTTTTTCAATGCGAGTCGACTATTTAGGACTTGGGCATTATTTTGTGCTAAGAGCTATCACATCATGATTTCTTTTTCTCCTAATTTAGTGCTTGCCAATTGATTTGACACTTGTTTGACACCACACTAGTATTGCATGCCATTTTCTACCACATTATTAATGTCATGTCATTGATCGATTAGATGGTTTAGTGTGACGACAATAGGTTGAAAAACTTGATTATACAAATCAAAAAAAGTTGAGAAAGTTTGAGAATTAGATTGGGCAAGATAAAACTTAAAAACATTAAATCGCACAGATTGGAAAAATTAGAGGACAAAATCACTCAAATGTTGAATATGAGAAGATTGAAATTGTACTCAACCCAAAAGATCATAATGAATCCTAGCCGATCTTTATTATAATGTTATCCATGTTTTTTGAGACCGGATAGGGAATTCGCACTTGGCCGTAGAAGATAGGTCAATCCGTGTCATGTTCCAATATTTCTAGCTTTAAACCAGGAATGCTGAATATGCATCCGTATAATCCTTGGGAACATAATGATATCTTAGTCACTATCATTCGGGCGCAACATACAGTAATGAAACCTACATTTTTATAATAAATTAAAGACTAAACAAATCAAAAGATTCTAATATGGTCATCCAATAAGACAACAAAATTACAACCACAATGTTGGAAACACCAATCTTCTTATGTATGTTGATGTTTTATAAATCCAATTATGCCCTTTTCAGGTCAACTAATTTGAAATATGTACTTTTTATATGGTGGGGACATGATCATTCCTTCTAATGAAAAGTCCAAGTCATATAATGGCGGAGGAGAATTATGACAAACACCAATCAATCAAAAAAGAAGAGAACAAACCACTCAGGTTTACCCCAGTGGCCACCCTTCCAACATGGAAGGGGGATGTGGGGGGTTCGAATCCCCACATTCTCAGGGGGTTTGTGATGCGGACGAATTAGTTTCAGGCCTGAGAGGCAGGGCAAAAGTCTGAGAATGAGAGTTAGAATAGGGGTAAAATAGGACCGATCAAAAAAAAAAAAAAAAGAACATGGTAGAAACCCAGTATTTTTCTTCATGAAATTCACGTGACTTTTGGAATTTTATGGGCATTTCAATCTTTTCAAACACATTAAATAGCGATTTACGTTGACGAGGCCAAGTCCCAATAAAAAGAACGTACCTTTCTTGTTTGGACAATATCGTGACGTTTTTTTTTTTTTTTTTTGGTCATCAGTTGTATTTTTTAACTTTGGAGCTCTCTTACGAGGAGTTTGGCGGTCCTAGTGGATTATTGCAATAATATCTTTCTCCTCTTGTACTTCCTTATATATTGAAATACACTGTTTAGGACCAGATTCTCTTCCACGTGGATTTAATTTCTTTCTCTAAGTGGCCATGTGTCAACACGAAACATTTTCATTGACATGTGAGCAAATATTCGTGCTCAGCTGCATGTATGCTTAGTACTACTTTATCCTTTTTTTCTCAAATGAAATTTCATAAACCAACTAATTAAATGTTAACTTTATTAAGTCACATTGCAGTGAGAATGTTATCTGTGCAAGAATTCTACTCTTCGTTTAAATCCTATCATTTCCAAGGGGAAGCTTTTTTCCGCTCCTAGTCAACCTGCAAAGCTGAGACAACTTAGCACTCAAATCGCTTACTTTTCGAAGAAAGTCGTACAACAACTTGCAGGGGCAACTTTTGCTCACATTTTGCTAAATCTTCCTTGTGATGAATATAGAGAGAGGGAGAAAGATCAACGACTATCCAAACGCACCGAATCCGACTTTGAACTAGATGGGATCTAGCATCATCAATCCAATAATGATGTTAATTATGATTTGTAAATGGTAATCCTATTTTGTTTCTCCTACAGCACTGCCCAACCCCGGCCACAGTAGTTCCCGCCATATCATGTTGCCGCCGTTGAACACCGCGACCTCCTCCATCCCACCACCACGGCCTAGCTTGTCTCCACTCAGGTCCATGTCCTCGCTTGCCTCTTCATTTTCTCGTCCAGTCTAACTTCCTAAACTTTATCCCTCTATCACCTCAATGAGTGAGCACTGAGCTCAACATCGGCCTCGATAGAACTTGACACCGCATGTGGAGCTTCGCGCCATTAAAGACATGACAGCACAAGAGACAAAGCATGCCGAATAGACAAGAGAGAATTGATTGAGGGATACTTTGATTATTGCACAACAAAAGAGGTATTTATATCTATATTGAGGGTGGAAATAACCCCGCCATTTTTGGACTTCCGCCGAGATTACCGCATCCCGCACAAACTATTCCAAGTCGAGTTCTGTTGGCTTTCACATGATACAAGGAGAGGTGGCAAATGGGTGGTCAGGTCAGGTATGGGTTGGGTCGAAAATGGGTCAATCTATATTTGACCAATTTAACTTGTTTTGACCCATATTTTTGTAATATAAATCTAGTGACTCATACCCGACCTGACCCGACCCGTATCCGACTCATACCCGACCCGACCCGTATTGCTAAAACATTTTTATTGTTAAAACATTTTTATGTAATACAAATTTTTTAACAATTTTTATGCAATACAAATTTTATGGAAAATTTACATCTCAAGGGTGTCAATAAGATCTTTCCTTAAAAAGAAAAGTTAGATGATTCACATCTTGGAATCATGTAACTTTTAATGATAACAAACTCAATATGGTAATTTATTGAATCCATACGGATAGAAGGCCATCGCTAAAAAGCAAAGCATTTTCTTCATGGCATATATATATATATATATATATATATATATATATATATATATATATATATATATATCGTTTCTTATTTTGTTTATTAATCAATTAAAGATAGACTAAATGATAATGGACTTTAAGAAATTTGCTTCCACGTAAGATGTGCAATGTTCGAACATCGTTATATTATTATAAACTCACCGTCCTCATTTACGATAAGAAAGGAAAAAGGAACAAAATAAAATGATTTTAAATGTCCCCCAAATTGGGGGCACAAGTTGGTGGAAAGAAATCCTGCTTTCGACGGCACAAAATTAAGCCCAAAGTCAACTCCAAAGTCCAAACGGAGAATGCCAGATCTTTTTACTGCTTCCCATTTCATGGTTTGAGCTACCTTTACGGGAGACACCAATCGCATTATTTAAAGTTGACTCCAGAAACATTTTTTTTATTTAAAAAAAAAAAGTTCAACAGAGTGCAATTAGATGAAGTCACAGAAGATAGAAGGACGCAATCCCACTCCCTCCCTAATGATCATTTCTTGAATGCTGCCAACTGGGAAAGCACAAAGAGAGCACGAAGTGAAGCATTTTATAATGCTTGAAGGCACTCACTGTCTAATGGGTTCCATATTTGTCCTGATCCTAATTGGAGAAAAAGTCCTCTGATCATATCCTTTATTGTTGGTACTTTACAGGTTTACAAATCGACTATATGTAAATTCGACCAAATGCAAGAGGATGCACACCAGACACCCTCAAATTATTAGAGAATATTTAATTTGATCCCCGAACTTCTTTTTGGTCAATTAAATCTCTCAACTATGCATTTTTTATTTTATTTTTTGTAATTGGTTTTGCTCATACTCCTTTATTCTCACGGACTCATCTCGCCCATGTTTTACGTAACTGCCTTCATCATGTGTTGAAAAAGTTGTATGGTTATTGATGACCATTCCATGACTAGGTCTCTTATGGCAACTATTCTCTCTATAGTGTGCGTCTTCAATGCCAACCGCCATAGTGATTTGAAAATACTTCTAATGAAAAGTTGTGGGAAAATTACCAAAATAGTCCTAAACCTATTATAATTGTGCCAATTCAGTTATAAACTTATTTTTTTGACCAATTGAGTCATAAACCTTTTACAATTATCATCAATCGGTCCATCCGGCCAAAATTGGCTAGCCGACTCGACATGACAAATGGGCCGACACCGGCAACATTTTTTTGATAATATTTTATGTTTTAAAATTTTTTATTAATTTTTTATCTTTTTTTTCTTCTCCCTCTCCCTCCTTCCTCCTTATGTCCTCCTCTCTCCTTCTTCCTTTGGCTCCGGCGACCAGCCAGAGGAGAGGGCTGCCTGGTCGCCGGACCGAGGCAGCCGAGCTAGCTCACCTCGCCGTCGCTGGGTGAAGGCAAGCTTGCCCAACCACTGGCGAGGCGAGCCCTCACTAGATTCAACAAGGGGAGCCTCACTATCGCCGAGTCTGGCGAGGCAAGCCCGCCAAATCTGGTGAGGGGAGCCTCGTCGATCAGCGAGCTCGCATCCAGCGATGGCGGGACGAAACCCTGCCGAATATGGCGAGGCGATCCGGCGGGCTTGCCTTAGCAGTCGATGAGCTCGCGCCAAGCGATGGTGAGGCAAGCCGCCACCAGATCTGGCGAGGGCTCACCTCACCCGGCAACCGCGAGGCGAGCCCTCGCCAAATCCGACAAGGGGGGCTCTCCGCCGCGTCTGGCAAGGGCTCGCCTCGCCCGGCGATCGCAAGGGGAGCCCTCGCCAGATTCGGTGGCAGCTCGCCCCACCGTCGTTGGGCACGAGCTCACCGACTAGCGAGGTGAGCCCACCGGAGCCAAAGAAAGGAGGAGGGAGGAGGGAGGAGGGAGGAGGGAGGAAGAAGGAAGAAGGGGGAAAAAGAGGAAAAAAAGAAGAAGATAAAACATTAATAAAATACTATTAAAAAAGATTGCCGGCTGCCACATCAAAGACCGGCCGACTAATTTTGGTCGGATGGATTGATTGGGAATAATTGTAAAAATTTTAAGACTAAATTGGTTAAAAAAATAAGTTTATGACTGAACTGGCACAATTACAATAAGTTTATGATTTTTTTAGTAATTTTCCCGAAAAGTTGTTGTCAATGTTTATGTAAGCAGCTACCAACCATCTATCATCATATTTCAACAGTGGCATTAAATTATATATAATGAAATACATGTGTTGCACACGTGACTATCGTTTATTTATCCATGCATTGCACACGTGATTGTCGCTTATTTCTGCCTAAATGCTGTATATGTGAGTATTATGACTTGAAGGCATTTGTGGTAAATTTTCTTTCATTGGCCTTTCATTATCTATGTTGCTTTATTCATTTAGTACAAAATAAGTTCCAATTAGTTTGTCTTGTGTAGACTAAAAAGGCAATGTTTCAGTCCAGGTATTATATCCATTAATTGACTGGGCTTTGAATTACATCCTAATCAGCAAAGTCACCATCGTACTCTAGCACCGTTTCGTTGATAGAAGCCATTAAAATTACGATCCATTAAAAAGTACCTTAATTGTGTGTTACCTCGTAAATTCATCATCTTAATTACACAGATAAAACTTGTTGTAAATACAAACTTATGATAAGACTAAAATAATCTCCCTCGTCACCGCTAAAGTACCAAATTTCCTAGACCACACAAGGAGAAATTAGAGAATCTTTAGTGAACTTTTTCTATGGCACTTGAAAACTTAAGCTGCATAGATTTTGACGGCGTTACCTTCGCGAGGGAACTTGTCTCCCTCGCGAGCAAACGATATTACATTTACATCCTCCAAGTCCCCTAAAAATAAAATATATATAATAAATATTTTTTTAGAAAAAAAGTCAGAGAACGTCAAGAATCCGACACCTGCTCCATCAAATCCTGGAACCTTACGAACGTGCCGTGAAACCCGTACGGCACTCGCGACGGCAGCCTCACCGTCGCCACCTGCTCCATGTCCGAAGCCCTCACGATCACCAGCTCCGACCTCTCCCTCTCCTCGTCCCTCACGAAGCTCATCAAGTACCCGCCTCCGTCGTCTTCCTCGCGACGACGACCCTCCTCCTCCTCCTCCTTCTCCTCCTCAGCCACGTAACACGGCTCGCCTCCGAACCTCCCCTGCCCGTACAAAAATCTGCTCACTTCGCCGGTCGACAGGTCGACCTTGGCCATCCCGCAGCACTTGGGCCATGGCTCGGCTATGGCCAAGTACGCGTACCTCGTCCTCCTCCCCAGGAGATGCCTGGCCACCTGACCCGCCTCCAAGTTCATCCCCGCCACCACGACCTGCCTCGCGCAGTGCCCGGTCCTCGTGTTGATCCGGATCTCCGAGAGCTCGCTCCGCAGAGGCCGCTCACCTTCGCCACTGTGCTCATTGAAGATGGAGTCGGGCGGGTCCATACACGACCCGAGAATGGTCACGACCTTGTCTCCATCGCCGTCCCTCTCCTCCCAAGCGTTCCACAGGTGGAAGCAGAAGCAATCCGGCACGTCGTACCACCGGATGGCCGACTCGTCAGCGGCATCCTTCGGCATGATCCCGAACCGCGACATCTTCTTCTTGTCGTAGAGGACCGGTGACCCGCCCTGGAGCATCTCGGACAGCCGGAACACCACCTGGTGGTCCGGGATCACTACGTCGTTCTCGGTGATCGCAAAGTCGTGGATCATGGTGGGCTGCTGGAGGGTTATGTCCACGTCCGATGTTTTCTTTCCCGTCTTATCGAATTTGAAGTACTTCAAGTAGGGACGCTTCACGACGTCATAGCTGAGAGCGTGGAGCTCCCCCGTGGCGGGGTCCACCTTTGGGTGGGCTATCATGGGGCAGCGGAGCTGGCCGCCGAAGTCGAACCGCCCGACGGTCTCGAGGTCGCCGCTGCCATCGATCCGCACGTGGTACGGGAGGTCGTCCTCCGACATGGCCAGCAGGCAGCCATTGAAGCAGACGAGCCCCGCGTTGGCGACGCCCAAGCCAGCCGAGCCGTCGATGAGGCCAAGCCCGACCCGGGCCGCGTACAGCGCCACCCGTGCCAGGCCTGAGTGGCCATGCAGCTCCCCGATCGGCTTGGGGAACAAAGGCCGGCCGAGCGCAGCCTCCTGCTCGAGCCGGCTCGTCCGGGTATACCTGCAGCTGTAGCTGGCGCTGTTGCCCGAGCCGAGCGTGACGGCGTGGATCATGCCGTCGCCGTCGAACAAATGGTGGCCGCCGCGTGGCAGGAATAGGGGATTCGCGCCGTTACGCACGTAGGCGCCACGTAGGCAAGAGGGTATCTGGCCCACCACTTCCAAGTCGTGCTGAACCGGACACTCCTGGACCGGAGCGAAGTTCCCGGTCAACTGAACCTCCGGGTCCGCCGTTCTGGGCAGTTCGTGCTGCTTCTCGAAGGGCACCAACAGCGAGGCCTCCAGCGTGTCCAGCGCCGAGGCCACGACCCTCTGGAACTGGTTCAAGCTCTGTGGGTAGTTCGGTTTCTTCGACGGGGTCAGCGGTGGCCTCCGCCGAAGGGTGGTCACGGGCGGCGGCGGCGGCGGTGTCTCCAGCGGCAGCCGCAGCGGGGCTGAGGGTGGGTAAATGATCTTGGGGAGGGTCTTCTGTGGAGGGTTGATGAGTATTTTGCAGGTGGGTGAACATATTTGAGAACAACTGCGTGGAGCTGGTGGAGTGATTATGTGTCGAGAAGTAGAAGCTTGCATGGCTAAAAGAATTGAGAAGTGGGTGTATGAACGAGAACGATTGCAACTAGTGTGCCATGCTTCGAGGCTTAAATAGGCTAAGGCCTGAGGTTCGCATAAGTGCGTTGGGAACTGGCGATATGGACACGTGGGGAGATTGCTTGAGGGAGAAGATTGTCCTTAACAACTCACTTGCCCGGTGCTTTCGGCTTGGTTAGGTCAAGTGGGGATGATGATATCGTTCACATTTAGGGCACATGAACAATAACGTGTGATTAATGTTATTGAAATTTGAGTATTTATTTGTATAATCTAGAGCTATATGATGCATGAGATATTTTCCCTTTATACGCATCTAAGATTTCTTATATGTGCATTTGGGCCAAGCTGGCATCGGATGTTTTCTTCCCTACCTTCGCTACAGTTCAAACATTCTCTAATGGGAGATCGAGGATTCGACTGTGGTGGGCAAGCCATGATTTTTTTTATTTCTAATAATATGTAGATAAATAGATTTTTTCCTCATTTTACTCAAGGTAACTTTTGTACTTAGAGACGAACGGGGGCCACCACCAAACCCTTATTAGGTCCATCGGTGTGTTTCTCAATTTCCAATTATTGCAATTAAGTTTTTGATAAGATGGTTATAAACATGAACTCACTCGCATGTATTTTTTAGTCATATCACATGTGGGCAATATTCAAATTTCATAATCTGTCAATCAGAAAATAATTTGCTCCAAGGACGATGTCAGTACTTCGCAATAAGAAGCTTTTCCGCACCACCTTCCACAATTTCTTTCCCATAATTATTGTGACCACATGGTAACAATTACGGTTAGATATAACAATTTCTTCGTGGAATCCTTTCATGTCTTTTCTTGACAACCCAATTCAGATATCAATTATGCTCTAATCATGATGGTCTTGATATCATCTACTAACTTGTTCTCAATTATTAAGGTCATCGATTCCGCTTTTCTCTACTTTGATTAACTATATAGTCCCTCGAAATTCAGGCATTTCTATAGTCTATCTCATATAGTCGTGGCAATAAAATATCTGAAAATTTGGTGATGCCTTTGTTAGGTAAATATGAATGCATGGAGAGACGCGCCCTCTTGGGGACTTTTGGTCATTTGACTAGTTTATTAATGTTGACGACCATGAATTAATAACGAAGCTTCCTGAATTATGATCATAATGCAGAAGATTTAATAAAATCATGTGAAATGACAACGAGAAAAAAAAAATTGCACCGGAATATATTAACAAATGATAAACGATTGACGACCATAATTAACAATACACGTGCATATAGAGGTTTCTCACCCGCGTCCTCGAAAGTCTCCAAGGATAAATCATATGAATCACACGATAAGCCCCTGACATCGTGCTTCAAAGTCATATGACTTTAGTCCATAAAGAATAATAGTGTCATCGACCTACGATTGTACGGTCCTCGTGATTCTATTCTTTATTTTGATCCGTCCCCTAAACCTCATGATTTTATCATTTGGCATGCTCATGATACTTTTTTTAGGAGGTCATCCATCTTGATAGTGCTTTAGTCGAGACTTGCTTAACTTTGGAATTCCAAAACAAAGCTTACTGTTACATCAAAAGACACTTCTATAAGTTAATTTAGGTCATCCATCTTGATAGTGCTTTAGTCTAGACTTGCTTAACTTTGGAATTCCAAAACAAAGCTTACTGTTACATCAAAAGACACTTCTATAGGTTAATTTCAATTTTCACGCACACACGCGCACACACACACACACACTCGAGCTTATCCCATAAAAGCCTCACGTATACCACACATCTACTAGAGCGGTCCCACTCTGATACCATATTATGATGCTCTTGGATTAACTCGCTCGAGCTTATCCCATAAAAAGCCTCACGGATTTGTCATTTGGTGTACAAGCGAACACCTTCCTAAGAGGTTTCGCAATTTGATAATACTCTAATCTAGGCTCACTTAACTTAGAATTCTAAAGTAAAGCTTGTCGTTACGTCAAAAGGCACATCCGTAAGTTAATTCCATTCGAGCGATTAACATACCATATTTGATCCAACTTTTTAGAGCACACACAAGTAGACCCATTAATGGATCAAGGTCTGATAAAAAATGGTTTGATCCAAACTGATCCATTTTTTAATCAATTTTTATGCAATATAAATTGAGGCGCTCATATTTGACTTGACGTATATTGTTAAATTATTTCTATACTTAATATAATTTAAGAAAGATGAGAGAGTGAAGTGAGCGAAATTATGGATTCATTAAATACTCATATTATTTTGAAATTTACCATTGAAAAACCATTTATAGAGGTTAAAGAATGAACTCACAATCTATTTTGATAAGTCTAAGCACAAGCAAGCTAAAAAAATATGAAAACAGAAAACCTCGGACTCCCCCTTCCTGGCGCGTGGAAGAAGTACCATCTCTTGCACACATGCCCCCCTTAAGGATGCACGTGGCGATCCGGATGAATCTGGTCTTCGGATCTGTCCATGGGAGAGCACACCGGAATCCGATCAAACTTAGCAATCCGGATGAAATCTGGTTTCGGATCTGTCCATGAGAGAAGGCACACCGGAATCCGATCAAACTTAGCAATCCGGATTGAAATCTGGTTGCGGATCCGTCCACGGGGGGCGCCAGGCTCCTCCAATTTCACGCCCACCCACGACACACCGCACCCTGAACACGAGGGCTTCCCTGCGTTGTTGACCGGGACGCGACGGCACGTGGGGTAGCCCACGACCCGCATGATCCGACGGTCCCCCCGGTGGCCACGTGGCCCGATCGGGCCCCACGTGGCGGTGTCGTCCCCGACAACAGCCCCACTTTGGCACTGCCTCGCCGATTACATTTTTATTTTATTTTTCTCACTTTTGTTTTTATCTGACGGAAATAAAGGATTTTGTTTCGGGTTTGCGGAAGCAGCGGAGATTGTGACCTCAGGTGCCCAACGCGTGCGGAAGGAGACGAGGGAGTGCCGCGTGTCCTTGCAGCGCATGAGAGACCGAACCCGCGTCGGTCGAAACCACATCGTGCCTATGCTCGGATTGGCGTCATCTTTTTTCGGCACGTGCTTTTCACGGGCATGTTAGGCGGGACCTAACGGAGGACAAGACCGATCGCGATTATAACAGTTTGAGATTTTGTTGTTTGCACTAAAATTAATCTGGCAAGAATATGAGATATTTATATCAGTTTCGAATATTCAACGACACGAGAATTAATTGGATGTAAATGCAGCAAAGGATGAGATGTTTTTTGTTTTTTTTAATATTGGCTTGGTATGATTCTACGATAATCATGCGAAGCATCCCTTTCTTTTTGGATAATAGTACAAATAATTTCTAAACTTTGGTTTAATGTGTAATATCATTTTTTAACTTTTAATTTGTGCAATGTGACCCTTGCACTTTGACTCAATAAACAATGTCGTCCTAAATTTTTAATTTGTTTAATGTAATCTCTAAACTATTAGTACATATTTAATTTTTTCTTAATTATATGAAAATATTTAAAAGTTCAATGATTATATTAAATATTGGACTAAAATTTAGAGATCTTATTAAATAAATTAAAATTTTAACGGGGATATTGTATATAAAATTAAAGTTCCAAGAATTTTTTATTTTTTTTATTTTAAGTGCCGAGGGGATGATAAAATTGATCAGAGTTTAGGGCTGCTCTGTGACGGTTGAGGAATGCTGGAGAGCACAGCCGCAAGATGCACGGCGGTGCAGCCACCTGGCCAACAGCGTGCGCGTGTACCAGAGAGAATTTGGCCTATGAGGCGAATGTGCTGTCGAGTTCGCATTGGTTAGAGCTCCCGGGACACCCCGAAATGGGTGAAGATATTTCTGGAGAGCCATCGAGGAAACTTCGCGAGGAGATATTTCTTGGGAAGAGCTAATGATTTTTCATCCCTTGACATGCCATTAATCTCCATCACTTGCCTATGTATACCCCAATTAATTTACACCAGCTTAAGTCCTTTTGATTTGTATCCTATAATGAAATTGAAGTCAGCCCTTTCTATTACACGAGATGTTGAAAGTAAATATAAACAAAAATTGATGTTGTTTTGTCCACTCATCACTAAAAGAATAGGTCGGTAACATGGTGATTGTGCATGGTGCATCGATTGATTCTCAGTGTGGTAGTGAGATTTGAAAAGGACTAATTAAGAGTTATTAGTCACTCATTGTGAGAAATGGGTCTCAATTGTTTTCAACAAACTAGATTGCGTAAAAGCATACAACCTAGATAATCTGCAACTACTTTGAACACGCCTTTCCTCTAATCAATCTTTACATGCATTTGATGATTGGGTGCACATGAGCCAGATACGCAATTTTTGGTCTCCTTGGGATTTAATGCCCAAAAGATGCAACTTATCACTCCACACGTGCATATGCATGACTTTGCTGATAACAAGGGCATGAGGCATGAATTGCACAAGATTTTAAGGTGTCCTGGATTTAGCCAATTCATGAAGCTAATTGGGTGTTTTTATGGGTATCATGTTTAACTTTGTCAATTGAAGTCACCGGCTAGTAAAGCCTCAATCCCTTAGATCTTCCACAATTTTAGGTTCAAGTAATGTATTAAGTTTCGTCATCTTCCACAATTCTTTGTTTTCTTTTTTTGGTTCAAAGGGTTAGCATGCTGCTGGCCCCTTACGAGGGCCACAAAACCCTTGTCGAATCTAGCAAAGGCTCGTGAGCCCTCACTATGGCCGAGGAGGGCCCGGCTAAGGGCTCATAAGCCCTTGTCAGATTTGGCAAGGCAAGGACGTGGTGGCCCTTGCACAGGCCCTCATTGTGGTTTGTAAGGGCTCATGACATCCTTGCAGAATTTAGTGAAGGTCGCAAACCCTCGCTCCTCGCTAGAGAGGGCTTTGTGGCCCTCGCTTAGGGGCTGACAGGGGTTGCCGATTGCTAGCCCTCAATTAGGGGTTAGCAGAGGCCACCAACACTAAGCCAATGGTTATGGGCCCTGTCAGACCTTTCAACCAAAAAAAAAAAAAAAATCGAGTAAATATTATTAAAAATTATTTATGTTAACACTAATTATATTACATAAGATAAACAGTATCCACGTCAACAATTTCCAACCAAAATTGGTTGGATGGATTCAACTAGTAAATTGTAATAAAATTTAGGATTTAATGGCATTTCATGAGAATTAAAGAGAATGGTGGAAGATGACGAAACTTCCCAAGAATCCCAATAATTATTATATTGTTTAAATATAAAGAGAAATGACGATCAACTAGCCTAAAATGGGGATTATCGTTACAAATTAAGGGTCCGTTCGTTTCACGGAAAATGAGCCATTTCCGGAAAATATTTTCCCGGAAGTCATTTTCCGGGAAAATGACAATATTTTCTAGTGTTGGTAAAAAACTGAAAATGTTTCGGAAAATATTTTTCGATGTTCGGTAAGAAAAATATTTTCCGCTCCCCAGATTGGCGAGCGCGAGCGTCAAGCTCGAGGCTCACCAGATCGACGAGCGCAAGTTTGAGATCGACGAGCTTGAGGTTCACTTGGTTTGACGACTAGCTAAGAAAGAAGAAGACGGGAAAAAAAAAAAGAAATTAAAAATAATTCGAATAAAAAAAAAGAAAAAAAATTAAAAAATAATTCGAATGAAAAAAAGAAAAGGGAGGAGGAAATCATGATTTGTAAAGGTGTGAGATAAGAGAGATCAGTAAGGAAAATATTTTCCACTTTTCAAAAGTGGAAAACATTTTCCCTACTTTAGAAGACTTTTTTCCTTTGATGGAAAATGAATTCCTCATTTTCCGGCGTTCGTTTCCGGAAATTATTTTCCGCGAAACGAACGGACCCTAAACCTAAAAATCAATGGCAAATGCCGTCACATGGTTCATACAACAGAATCATAGTAGTCACATGCGAATAACTAGGGAGACATGTATACGTAGCACGAGCAGCATTACTTGGAATCTCATGATCTCTTGTGATGGTGGAGTTGATTGATAGGAAAATTATCAAAAAAGTCCTAAATTTGTTATATATATGTCAATTAAGTTCTAAATCTTTTAATTTTGCCAATTGCGTCATAATTTTTTTAACAATTTGCTAATGTAAGCATTCCAACCAAATTTGATAGGAAATTATTGACGTAAATGCTAGTTGTTATACGTAATATGTCGCTAACATGGACAATTTTCATAATCTTTTTAAAAAAATTTGGTTCTTTATAAAACTTTTATTTTTTCTCTTTTCTTTTTCTTTCTTTCTTTTCCCTTTTTTTTTTTCCTATCAAGGTGAGGGCCATGACCATCACGCAAAAAAAAGAAGAAAAAAAAAGAAGAAAGAAAGAAAAAAAGAAAACTAAATAAAAATTTAAAAAAAAAATTAAAAATAGTTAATATTTTTTTAAAATTGTTTATGCCATCACTAATCATGTCATGTAGGATGGATAACATCCACACATCAATTTACATCCAAAATTACGAAAATGCCACATTAGATAAATTGTTAAAATGTTTATTACTCAATTGGTAAAATTGAAAGGTTTAAACTAAATTAATATATATAATAAATTTAGAACTCTTTTGGTGATTATTCTATCGATTGCCCATGATAGACCTCGAATGTGAAAGAGGTGCGATCAATCATTAAGCATCGATGAGCATGCAACTTAGTTTAAACCATGGGGTATTGAATTTTAGTGATTAGGAGAATCTTGCGTACGTGATCGGGCAATGCAACGGATGTGAGATGGGTCGAATCAGTAGTTATTCAGCACGTGTGGTTCATTGTAGATTCATATCTTGAATTGTTGTGTCTGTCTCAAATTTTAGCGACGCAAGAATTAATTGGATGTAAATTTGGCTAATGATCCACATAATTGAGTTTTTTTGTGATATTAACCTAGTATGAGTTTACAAGAATCACATGAGGCAGGAATATAGTATCATTCCCTTGTTTTTGGATAATAGCGCAAATGATTTACGGATTTTGGTTTAATGTCCAATATTATCTCTAAACTTTCAATTTGTGCAATGTGACTTTTGAACTTTGACTTAACGTACAATGTCTTCTCTAAACTTTTAATTTGTTCAATATAATCTTTGAATATATATTTTACAATTTAAGATTAAATTAAACATTGAAATATTCAAAAATTCAAGAGCCACATTGAACATTGAACTAAAGTCCAGTGATTATATTAAGTAGATTAAAAATTCAATGACGATATTGCATATTAAATTCAAATTCAAATACCAATTTATGTGATTTTCTTTTATATTTTAATGGCTGAATGGATAACAAAATTGACATGAGTTTAGGAGAAATTATTGAGTGGTCCGGGACCGCCACGTCAGCGTGGTCCCAGACCACTCACGCGGCGCCACGTGTGAGTGAGAGGGGACAAAAGAGAGAAAGAGGAGAGAGAGCGTCACAGAGGTGGCCCGATTCCGGTCCTTTGTCCCCTCCCCTCACACGTGTCGCCACGTGGGTGGTCCGGGACGGCCGCCCAATATTTTCTCTGAGTTTAGGCAGCTCTGTGACGGTTGAGATTTTCCGGAATGCCGGAGAGCACAACGGCAAGATGCGCCACGGTGTAGCCACCTGGCCAACAGCGGGCGCTTGTGTCGGAGAGACTTTTGCCCATGAGGCGAATGTGCTGTCGAGTTTCTATTGGTTAGAGCTCCTGGGACACCCCAAAATGGGGGAAGATATTTCTAGAGAGCCATTGAGGAAACTTGCGAGGAGATATTTCTCGGGAAGGAGAGCATGATTTTTCGTCCCTTTCCATCCCAATGATCACAATCCCTCAGCCAATGTATACCCAAATAAATTTACACTAGCTTTAAGTCCTTTCTGATTTGTATCTTATCAATGACACTGAAGTTAGCCCTTTCTATTAAACCTTATGTTGAGAGTAAATATAAACAAAGATTGACATCATTTTGTCCACTAATATGCTTCATCACTTATTTAAAGGAAAAAATAGGTTAGCGCCTTGTTGTATTCAAGGTGGTCGTGCGTAGCGCATCAAGTATCAATGTGGTAATAAGACTTGTGAATGAGTACTTAAGAGTTATTATTTGCTCTAGATGTTTTATGGGTATAGCATCTCAAACTTAGCCAATTGGAGTCATAAGCTAGTAATGTCTTGGTCCCTTGGATCTTCCACAATTCCAGGTTTGGGTAATCTATGAGGTTTGAATACGATCATGAACTTAAGTAACCAGTATTTTTGTTTCAATTTACAAGTTTACACGTGCATGGCGACAAATACAGTGGCGTAACATTTTTTTATTGTAAAATATTTAAAGCATTTTCTTTGAACAAGATCGTATGATATTCGACATTAGGGTCCCACTGTATGAAGGAAAACTATTTTTTGGAAATTATATTCCGAAATTCTGAGGTTTGGATGACGGAAAATAAATAGATTTATGGAAAATATTTTCCAAAATTTGAAAAATAACAAGCTTATTTTGGAAGAAAACGGTTTCCTATTTTTTGTAAGAAGAAAATTGCTTTCCTTAAACCAAAGCTAACCATTTTTCTTGAAAAAAAATTCATTGAAAATATTTTCCTTTATTATGAAATTTTCGGTAAACAATGCACCCTAAAGATGTTTTATTATTATTATTATTATTATTATTATTATTATTATTATTATTATTATTATTATTATTTATATCTCAGCGGGTAGATTTTTTTCTTTTCAATAAAATGGTGGATTGTACCATACCGAACATAAATTCCTGTATATAAATAGCATTTCATACGGGATTAAAAGGAATTGTGGAAGATGATGAGACTTCCCAAGAATGCCAATAAGTATAATATTGTTTAAATATAAAGAGAAAGGATGCTCAATCAACCCAAAATGAGGAATATCATTACAGATTAAGGGTCCGTTCGTTTCGCGGAAAATAGGCCATTTCCGGAAAATATTTTCCCAGAAGTCATTTTCTAGGAAAATGACAATATTTTCCTCAGTGTTCGGCTAAAACACTGAAAATGTTTGGAAAATATTTTCCGGTGTTCGGTAAGGAAAATATTTTCCGCTCACTAGATTGGCGAGCGCAAGTGTCAAGCTCGAGGTTCGCCAGATCGACGAGCGATCCACAACAGTTCACCTAGTGATGGCCGACGACTAGTCAAGAAAGAAGAAGATGGGAAACAAAGAAAAGAAAAAAAAAATTTAAAAATAATTTGAATAAAAAAAGAAAAATACAATTTAAAAATAATTCAAATAAAAAAAAAAGAAGAAGAAGAAATGGGAGGAGGAAGTGAGGATTTGTAGATGTGTGAGATAAGAGAGATCAAGTGAGGAAAATGTTTTCCACTTTTCAAAAGTGGAAAACATTTTCCCCAAATTTAGAAGACTTTTTCCCTTCCATGAAAAACATTTTCCCTTAGGAATTCATTTTCCGTGAAACGAACACCGGAAAATCCGGAAAACATTTTCCCGGAAAACATTTTCCGCGAAACGAACGGATAAACGAAAAATATCAATGGCAATGCCGTCACATGGTTCATACAACGGGATCATAGCCGTCACGTGCGAATAAGTAGGGAGACATGTGTACGTACCTCAATTGGCATTGCTTGGAATCCCATGATCATTTCGTGATGGTGGAGTTGATCAGTGGAAAAATTACTAAAAGAGTCATAAACTTATTATATATATCCCAATTCAGTTCTAAATTTTTTAATTTTATTAATTGAATCCAAAATTTTTTGAGAATTTGTTAATATAGTCATTATGGCCAATTTTAATGAGAATTTACTGACGTGAATGATAGCCATTCTATATAACATGAGATGCTAACGTAGGCAATTTTTATTTTTATTTTAATAAATTTTCTAGATCTTTTTTTAATTTTTCAATTTTTTTTCTTCTCTATTCTTTTCCCTTTTTTTCCTATCAAGGCGAGTATCGCGACCCTCACCCGTGGCTAGCAAGGGTCGTCGGACGTAGAAAAAAAATGGAAAAGAAAGAAAGAAAAAGAAAATTAAATAAGAATAAATTAATTATAAAAATTCAGAAAGTTGTTAAAAAAATTAAAATTTGTCCACGCAATACCAATCGTGCCACGTGAGATGGTTAATAGGCATGTCATAAATTTCTAGTCAAAATTAGTCTGAAAGATTATATTGATAAACTGTCAAAATATTTCAATTAGAAAAATTGAAAAATTTAAATTGAATTAGCATATGTACAATAGATTAATGACTCATTTGGTGATTAACTTGTTGATTGCCCATAATAGACTGCAAATGTGAAAGACTTGCGATCAATCATTAAACATCCATGAACAAGTGCAACTTATTTCTCATTAAGTATTGCGAAGATAACTTACCATGAGGTACTGATATTGAGTGATTAGAAGAATGTTGCGTACGTGAACCGGCAATGCAACAGACATGAGATGGGTTGAATCAGTAGTTGCTTGGCACGCGTGGCTCATTGTAGATTCGCGTCTTGAACTGTGGTAACACGTTCGGCGCTGTGCAAGATGTTCCGGTCTTCGATCCAAAGCCATGAATGTCTACATTGTCTTGCCACAAGCTCGCGGGTTGGCTGCCTCTATCAAACGACATATTGTGCATCAGTTGTTGGAATAGCATTCGCGGTCCATCATTTTTCTGTCATGGATGTTTCCTAAAGTTGTGAGCAATCTTACAGATGAGAGGTGAAAAGCGAGAATTAGATGAAAGATGCATGGAGGCCACGGAGGATTGGAATTTTAGCGGGAGTTATACTCTGACCAGGGAAAAAAAGAAAGACTTTCCTTTGACCCTTTTCATTAGTTTTATCGGTTTAAGCCGAATTCTGCCGTTGACAAGCGGTGGTTTTTATCCCGACCGCGGATCCTCCTTTCCTTTCGAGGGGATGTATAGTTCGAATGTCTATCCAATTCGATTAGAGCCTCTCTCGTGATCATTATCATTGATGGAGACGAACTCGTTCACTGGAATGACCGCCCCATTCGGAGTAATATTACTACTGAAGGGTTTTATGGGTGGGCCGCCCATGTTGCGCTAACCCAGCCCATAACTTGCAAATGTAACTGCCCTTGTTTTTATCGATAATGTAACTGCATTTGGAAGTAAAGGTTCTTAAGAAAGAAAAAAAAAAGCACTTCCTTTCAAAGCACATACCTCATCCACGAGGCTACAATCAACGCATTTAATTTGTAAAAATAAGATATATTCCAAAACGTAATATACCCCGTTCAATGAGTGATTCAAGAATTTTCTGAGGCATGTTTCTCATGTGTTGGAATATGGAATTTTGTTTCCTACATTGATATCAGAGCATTTTATACTTGTTTCCTAAATCAGGAATATATTTGTCAACGAACAATGTTATGAAATCGAAGAAAATTTCATCTTTATATGTTTTTTCTTCGAATTTTTTTCATGAAATCGTGTTCATTGGCCCATGTTAGAGAGGCAGAAAAGTTTAACAATCCAAAGAGTCTTAGGGCGTACGGCTTACATATAATCAAAGTAGACTTAACAAGCTCTTCAATGGTATATTATACAAATTTTTTGGCTTAAAAATGAGAAAAATATGAGCATCCAAGATTGCTGACTTGGATGGGATGGGCTACTGAAGGAGACCCATGCGGTGGAAGGTGCGTCGGACACAGAATTGAGGCGTACGAGTGCAAGGAAGAAGGCCCGTGAACCCCACGCATGCAGCGGTTGCAAGCGTGTGGATCCATGCGCCACACGCGCACGACAACTGCAGGCATGTGCATGGCATGTGCTCAAACGGTTGAACGTACACACTTGTGTCACGGACCGAGAGTTCCCTTGGCTTTGGAACGACCCGTGAGGCGCCTAGTGAGCGGAATTCACCAAGCCAGCCTTCCTTTTATAATTATTCTAGCGATCAATACGGTGAATGCTCATTCATACGAGATCTTGCCACGCCCAGCTTCGCTCGGGCGTCTAGTCCATCGAGTGAGACAAATGTGGTCCATTCGGGTTCAACAACCTGGTTTTGGCGCCCATTGCCTCATCGGGAGCGGCATCGCTCCCGACCGGTTTGTGCACGGGAGGCCTACCCTATCTTCGAGCTCCTAAGTGATGTAATCCTTATATCCTAGAACTCCTAGCACCAACCGTCCTGACGACATTCCTACGGACTAGTTATGTTCGTCCCCTCTGCATCATCTCTCTGCTAAATTTCCATTTTGCCCCTAGGTGGCTTAAAAAATTCTTGTTTTGCCTCCCTTTCCTCGATTTTACGATTCTGCCCATCTCTTACGATTATGCCCCTCAACTGCTTATTTTACGGTTTTCCCCTTGGCTGTGTTAGAACATGAAATATGAAATTATTAAAAAAAAAAAAAAAAATAATAATAATAATTTTTTTAACGAATAAGTATATTAAAAAATTCCCAATTTCTTGTTATATCTTAGATTATTAGTAATCATTTTATTCTATATTTGTTACGGAAACAATGGTACGGACCATTCGCACTACCAAAATACCAAGGACAAGGGCACATAGATTGAATCTTTTAAGGTTAAGAAAAATATTGGCTGTTTATCGTCTATCGATGGGATGGTAATGTTGACATGTTAGAGCGTGTTATCAATGACCAAAATGATACAACATATAATTTGGGTAGGTTCCCTTATGAAAAATGCTGAAAAATCGATGCCTTAAGAAACACGACTCCTAAAAAACGGAAAACAATTATTGATGATCTTTGGGAATTCGACGAGTGTACAATATGATATTCTTGTAGAAGCTTTTCTAAGATGGTATATAAAAATTGGGTTAACAAAGACAATGGCTCTTGCGATGAATTGACCTGGGGCAAATCTAAGAGATTCGCAATGGTCATCCCTTGGCTACCAAATTCAACCATAAGATTTCCTAAGGAATTTTATGAGTCTATGCCCGTTCTTGTGAAGATTAAGAAATATTGACGCCATTTGTTTAGGATTTGTTGTCATTCATGAACATTTCTATGTTGATATTTTTCTTTCTATTAGACTTATGCATTGTTTATGAGATATTTAATTATAAATATTTAATAGTATTATAATATTTATAAATAATGTAACTGCCTTTGGAAGTTAACGTTCTTAAGAAAAAGAAAAAGACAAAGAACGCTTCCTCTCAACACACATAACTTCTTTCTCTAATGAATACAAAGAAGAAGAACTATTTCTCACGAGACTGCAATCAAGGCATTTAATCTATGGAAATAAGGTATGTTCCAAAGCATAATATACCCAGTTTGATTAATGATTCAAGAATTTCCTAAGCATGTTTCTTGTGTGTTGGAATATGGAATTTTATTTCCTACATTGGTACTAAAGCATTTTATACTTGTTTCCCAATCATGAATATATTTGTAAACAAACCATATCAAGAAATTGAAGAAAATACCATGCTCATATTTTTTCTTTGAAATTTTTTTCATGAAATTGTGCTCATTGGCCCATGTTAGAGGCAGAAAATTTTAACAATGCAAAGATCTTTAGGACGTGTGAACGTGTGGTTTATACATAAGGAAAGTAGACTCTCTTTTTTTTGTCAGTCTTACTCGAATCCTATTCTAATTCTCATTCTCGGACTTTTGCTTTGCCTGACAAGCTCTTCAATGGTATATCATAAGTATTTTTTGGCTTAAATATGAGAAAGACATGAGCATCCAAGATTGCTGACTTGGATGAGATATGCTGTTGGAGGAGATCCATGTGGTGGAAGCGTTGGACACAGAAAGAGGGCGTATGAGTGCGACAAAGAAGGCATGTGGAATCCACGTGCGAGGCAATTGTAGTCACGTTTAGGGGTGATCGGGTCCAGGGTGGGTAGGGTCTAGACCTGGACCATGTACCCGACCCTGTTATAACCAGTTCCTCTTTTATGGACCCTATACCCGACCCTGTTTGTATTGGACCCTGTACCCGACCCACCATGCTTTTCCGATCCGGTTCCAGGGTCAACCCTGTTTCCATTGGAACTTGTTTTGTAATCTTCCGATATCCTATACGACTTTGAATTTTATATTAATAAGCGAGAAAATAACGTAATCTTCCTAATTTATATTGAAACATTAAGCACTGGTAATAAATTAATACATGAACATTTGGAATAAATGAAAAATTAAAGATCCATGGGGCTAATTATAATAAATAAAATCATAAGGCAAAGAATTAACATCAAACATGGGTCTAATATTAGTCTTATTCCCACAACTACTACATGAAGCTACTCATTTATTCAAGCATAACTCTTTATACAAAAGAGAAATTAGGCGAGTCAATCCATGTGATACACAAGAATTTGGTGGCGACAAACACCATCCGTCCATTAGACGATGCGAGAGGGAGCCGGTGAGGGAGGGAAGCAAGTGAGGAAGATGAATGACAAAGGAGAAGTGATATGCGTGTTTGAGAGAGCCAAGAGGAAAAATATCATGTGATTGCGAGAGTTAAAATAGAAATCAGAAGAAAAAAAAAATGTTTTGGACCTTTACTTACAAAACCGGTCCAAGAACTGGTTCCAAAACCGGTCCAGGAACCGGTTTCCGGGTGGATAATCACTCGGACCCTATTCCCGGATCGGTTTAAACCGGTTTCGAATTTTGGGAACCTGTTCCCGGACCGGTTTCAATGGGAACCGGTTCTCGACCCTGTTTTCCGGGTGGACCGATCTGGGAACAGGGTATACCCGGTCTGGTTGCACACCCCTAGTCACATTCGCGCCACACATGCATGGCAAGCCTACACGCCATAGGTGCGGCAACCATAGGCGAGTTCACAACATGTGCCCAAGGGGTTGAAAAGGCGCACGTGCCTACATCCCTCTGCTGAATTTCCATTTTGCCGTAATTTCCATTTTGCCGTCGGGCAGTGTAGAAAATTCCAATTTTGCCACCGGGTGGCTTCAAAAATTCATGTTTTGCCCCCCTTTCCTCGATTTTACGATTATGCCCTCTCCTACGATTATGCCCTTTAACCGTTCTGTTCCAGAAATAGTTTATGGAACAGAAATAGATTTTTCTATTTCTATTTCTAGAAGAGCTTCTAAGCAAAAATAACCGTTTGATAACGACACAAAATTTATACTCTAAAAATATAAATTCGTTTGATAACGACACAAAATTTCTTCTTTTCGGACGGCGACGATGACGACCGGCGACCTTTAATATAAAAAATAAAAATAAAAATGATTTATTAAAAAATAAAATAAAATAAAATAAATCATAAAAAAAATAAAATAAAAATATCATTTTATTTTAAAATAATAAAATCCTTAAAAATAAATTTATTTTTAATAAACTAAAAATAAAATAATAAATAATAAATAATATATTTATTTTTAATAAATTTATTTTTATTTTTAAATGAATAAAATGAATATTTTTATTTTTATTTTTAATAAAATGATATTTAATTACATTTATTTTAATAAATAAATTTATTTCGATTAAATTTATTTAATTTATTAATTTACAAAATTAAAATTAAAAATGAATAAATGATATTTTTATAATAATTTTAAAAAATAAAATGATATTTATTTGTTTTTAAAAATAAAAATTTATTTATTTTATTTTTAAGGATTTTTTTAATTTATTCGTAAAATAAATATTTATTCGTAAAAATAAAAATAAATATCATTTTATTTATTCGAATAAATTTCATTTTAAAATGATATTTATAAAAATAATTTATTTGGCGACCGGCGGCGGCGGTGGCGGTGGGGGCCAACGGGTGGCCAAAGGTGGCCGACGGACGGTGGTTAGCGGCAACGGATGAAAAACCGGTTGATGAATGATGAGAAAATTTTTTATTTCTCATTTCTTTTCCAAAAATAAAGAAGTGGAAAATTTCTACTTCTAATTTCTATTCCAAACCTATTTTTAGAATAGAAATATATTCTAGAAATAGAAAAACGGAATAAATTTATCAAACGGATTTCTATTCTAGAAACAGTGCGGAATAGAAAAATTGTTTCTGAAACAAAAATTCTGGTTTGTCATGCACCGGTCCTCCCTTGGCTACCAAATTCAATCATAAGATTTCCTAAGGAATTTTATGAGTCTACCCCGGTTCTTGTGAAGATTAAGAAATATTGACACTATTTGTTTAGGACTTGTTGTAATTCATGAAAGTTTCTAAGTTGATATTTTTCTTTCCTGTTAGACTTATGCATTGCTTATGGGATATATATTTATGAATATTTAATAATATTATTTTAAATTGATATTTTTTTATTCGTGTTATATCATAAGTGAAAGTTCTAGAAAGTTTTAGTAACTTTAAAGAACTTAATTTTGCATATATAATTATAATGAAGGGTTTTATGGGTGGGCCGCCCATGTTCGGCTAGCCAAGCCCATAACTTGCAATTGTAATTGCTAAAGGCATTTGCTTGTTTTTATAGATAAGGTAACTGCCTTTGGAATTTAACATTCTAAAGAAAAAAAAATAAATAACGCTTCCTCTCAACACACATAACTTCTCTCTCTAACGAAAACAAAGAAGAAGAACTCTTTCTCACGAGGCTGCAATGAAGGTTTTTATCTATGGAAATAAGGTATGTTTCCTAGCGTAATATATCTAGTTTGATCAACGATTCAAGAATTTCCTAGGCATGTTTCTCGTGTGTTGGAATATGGAATTTTATTTTCTAAGTTGCTATCAGAGAATTTCATACTCGTTTACTAATCATGAATATATTTGTAAACGGATAAGGTCATGAAATTGAAGAAAAATCCATGTTCATATGTTTTTTCATTGATTTTTTTTTTCATGAAATTGTGTTTGTTGGACCATGTTAGAGGCAAAAAATTTTAACAACCTAGAGAGTTTTAGGACGTATGTTTTATACATAATAAAAGTAGAATTGCCAAACTCTTTGACAGTATGTTATGCATATTTTTTGCCTTAAAAATGTGAAAGATACGAACATCCAAGATTGTTGACTTGGATGAGATGGGCTGCCTGAGGAGACCCATACATTGAAAGAGGGCGTACGGGCATGACGAAGAAGGCACATGGAATCTATGCGCACGGTTGTTATAGGTAGGGGTGTCAGAACCGAACCGAATCGAAAAATTCGGTTCGGTTTGGTTTTTGGTTCGGCTCTCAAAAACCAATATTTTTTATTGGTTCAATTTTTATCGGTTAACCAAACCGAACCGAACCACAAACCGATACAATCGAACCATTAAAAATTCAATTTTATTCTCTCTCGACTCTCATCTCCTCTAACTCTGAGTCCTCTCCTCTCGTGTCTTGTCTTGGTCAGCTTGGAGGTGCAACGGCGACGGCGTGTCAACGACTACGATGGTGACGATGATGATGACGGCAATGGCGGCAGGGACAGCAATGGCGATCGATTGAGGGATAGAGCCCCTTTCTTTTGCAAGTCTCTCTTTCATCCCTCTTCCTGCTGCGACGGCAATGGTGACTGAGAAGAATTTGTAGCGGCCACGTGCCTGAGCATGTCCTATGCACGCTTTGCTCTAGACTAAGGGGCCGCCAATGGCTTTAGATCTGCAGTAAGCTGGGCTAGTTCAAATTGGTAAGATTCTCCTTTGATCGCTTTGCGTTCATCTTCCTCTGCAAAGATCTCTTTTGCTATTTTTCTCGGTGCTGTCGCTGGGTCGCATGCAGAGGGTATCTGGTTTTTTTTTTTTTTTTCCTTTTTTCTTGCTTTGCTCCATTTGTTCTGTTCTTTGAGATGTTTTCTTGGTGGGTATCGAGGTGAAGGTTTTGTTTTTCTGCTACGATGCGAACTCTGATCTATGCTGCTGCGTTGGTTCCGAGGAACACTATGTTTATCTACCATTTATGCTGTTTTCTTTTTTGCGGATTTTTGTTTTTATGCTTCGGCTCTTCTTTTTTTCCTGTACAGAAGGATTTTCCGTGGATTTAGGTGAGATTTTCATTGTTGTTTCGCTTCCATGGGTGTGACAAGTGTTAAGTTTGTCGTGCTGAGTGGTACACAATGAAGATGGATTCTTTATCTGTTTTTTGGGGGAAATATTGAAAATTCAGATGTTCAATCTTCAGGTTGAGTTCTTGTTTCTAACAAAGTTCAGGTTTTTATTTAGACATGATTATCTATTTAGTTTGTCAATCTATAGAAGTGAAGTGATACCCATGTTGCTTTAGCTCTGGAGGAGGGGGATGTTGTTGCAGTTGGAATGTCGATTTAAGCTTCGGGTTCAACCTGAAAACCAAAAGCTGAAAACGAAAAAAAAAAAAAAAACCAAAAATCAAAAGCTGAAAACCGAAAACCGAAAAACTGAACTGAACCGTTGACACCCCTTGTAGGTGCATGGATCCACACACCACATGGGTGCGGCACACGCCTAAGCGGTTGAAGCACGCACCGCCATCCCTCTAATGAATTTCCACTTCTCCGTTGGGTAGCTTCAAAAATTCTGGTTTCCCCACTTTTCCTTGATTTTACGATTCCGCCCCTCTCTATTACAATTATGCCCCTTAATTGTTTATTTTACAGTTTTGCCCTTGGCTGTGTTAGAATTTGAAATCTTAAATAATAATAAAAAAATTTAAAAAGTTTTTTTTTTAAGAATAAGCATATTAAAAAATTCCCAATATTTTGTTGCATCATGGCTTATGAGTAATCCTTTCATTCTATATTTGTTACAAAAGCAATGGTTTGAACTATTCGCATTCCCAAGGTACCAAGGATGGAGGCACATAAGTTGAACCTTAAAGGTTAAGAAAAGAATTGGTCATTTATCGATGGGATGGTAATGATCACATGTTAGAGCATGTTATCAAGGTCAACAAGATGATATGACATATAATTTGGGCAAATTCTCTTATGAAAAATGCTGACAAAGTCGATGCCTTGAGAAACACCCTTCCTAAAGAATGGAAAACAATTATTGATGATCTTTGGGAATTCGACGAGTGTCCACAATATGATATTATTGTGGAAATATTTCCAGAGACAGTATATAAAGATGGGGTAACGAAGACATTGACTCTTGTGATGAATCTGACCTAGGGCAAATCTAAAAGACTTGCAATGGTCCACTCTTGGTTGCCAAATTCAACTATAAGATTTCCTAAGGAATTTTATGAGTCTATCCCTATTCTTGTGAAGATCAAGAAATATTGACGTTATTTCTTTAGGGATTGTGGTTATCCATGAATGTTTTTATGCTGATATTTTTCTTGTTAGACTTATGCATTTATGGGATATATAGTAATGAACATTTGATAGTATTTTTTTTTAAATTGATATTATTTTATTCATGTTATATTATAAGTGGGAAGTTATAGAAAGTTTTAGCAACTTTAAAGAATTTAATTTGACGTAAATAATTATAATAAAGGTTTTTATGGGTGGACTACTTTTGCTGGGCTAACCCAACCCATAACATGCAAATGTAACTGCATTGTTTTTATAGTTAATGTAACTGCCTTTAGAAGTTAACTTTCTTGAGAAAAAAGCGAAAAAGAAGGCTTCCTCTCAACACACATAACTTTTCTCTCTAACAAAAACAAAGAAGAAGAACTCTTTCTCATAAGATTGTAATAAAGGTATTTAATATGTGGAAATAAGGTATGTTTCGAACATTAATTCTAATTTGAAATTACCATTAATGTAATTAGTTTGTGTATAATTGATGCATTAATGTTAGGCATTAATAATTGGTGCATATTTGTCTGAAGAACTTTATGCTTAGATTCAATGGCTTCAGTATTGTCGCGACCTAATTTTTCGGGTAAATCGCCTAGGGTTTGGGTAATGGATTGCTAAGCCTAGACTTAGCTTGGGCTCTCCTAAGCCCATACCAATTCGTGACTTAGGTTTCAAGTTCTTAACGTGCAATTGATTTTATTTAGGAGTCGCCACTAATCTATTTTTGGTAGGTCGATTAGACACCTAAATAAAATAATGGGAGAATCATTTTACTTCTACAAACCAGAAATTTTGGGTACGGGGATTTGGTTACACTAGATTTCTCTAACGCCTTTTCGGTACCATTTCTTTTATTTTCAAAAATGTTTTTGCAGCTTGAATTGATTTTAATTTATCTCCCTAACATGTGAGGTTATCATGCGAGTGCGCGCAAACCATCAATTAAACACCCAAGTAAAGCAATAAATAAATTGATTTCAAAAATGTTTTTGCAGCTTGAATTGATTTTAATTTATCTCCCTAACATGTGAGGTTATCATGCAAGTGCGCGCAAACCATCAATTAAACACCCAAGTAAAGCAATAAATAAATTGCAAAACTTACCTCAAAGCAACGAAAGCATCTGCAATGTTAGATCAGAATTCACATCGACAATCCTAGATATGATTTCTAATTAACATGCAATTTCATTTTTCTGTTTTCATTTAATTAATGAGAATCATGCAATATGCAATGCAATATAACTAAATGACCTAATTCTAATGACGTGCAATTTCTAATTGAATGGACCTAGCAACAATCATTAAATGGCATGCATTTCATGAATCTAATCATAATGACATGCACATGAAATTTTTCTTTTTTTTCTTTTTCCTTAATAAATAATGCAATTTATCCTAGAAAATAAAACTAATTTATTCTAAGACATTTTTTATTTTTCATGAAATTCGAAATTGGAAAAAAAATGTGAAAATTATCTAACTAGATTAAGATTCTATTCAATTTGTATTAGGAATTAGGTTAAGCCAAATCCTAATTTAAACTAAAATATTATCTTAACTCGAGTAATCCTAAAATGCAATCTATCTAAGGAAATACCTAAACTTATAATAAATTAAGAAAGATATTATCTAGAATTAAACTAAGTGCAATTTTACCCTAATATGCAATGACGTACAAAAAATACCCTAACTCTACATGATGATATTTTTGTTGTTTTTTTTTTTTTAATTTTCGAAATTTAAAAAAAAATTGTCAAATAATTAAACATGCAATACGAGCTAATGAAACAAAATTCTAACATCCTAATTTTTTTTATTTCGAAAATTCATGATAATTAAAATGCTTAGTCTAAATATGCAAATAACCCTAAAGCATGCGATATTCTAACTCAAGCATATTTCAAGATAAATAAAGCAATCAAGACATGATAAACCATTCAAAAATATCATACATCGTTCAAATCAAGGGATAAAATTTCACTAGTAAAATCGATAAATTGATCTTAAGCCTTAAAGATCAAAATATCAATTTTATTCCTGCTTGATTAATTATTTCATCTAAAGCCTTATAGATGAAATAAAAAAATTGGTGTGCGGTTGCGAATTAGGCAATAAACCCTAACTGGAAATACACCTAATTCCACAAATAATATTACCAATTTTGAACCGAACGGAATCCGCTCAATGGGTGATTGGCGGTGTGTGGTGGTGCTCGGCGGTAGCGGGCTCACAACCAATGATCTTGCAAGAGTAAAAAGCTTGCGGAATCAACTCGATTCGGACGCGAGTGGAAATAGCGGTTGACGTCGAAGGTTCGGAAAACCACAGGCGTTGGGAGCACTGTTGGGGGAATGCAACGGCTCGACGAGGAATGAAAAGAGAACAGTAGATAGGAAGGAGTGGCGCCGTCAAGGGCGCGATGGCTAAGCGACAAAAATCACAATCGTGACGGCACGCTTGACAGGCCACGTCTCAAGGAGCCGATCTCCTATAAATTAATTGCGTCACCGAGTGCAAGGAACCGCAACGAGCTGGCCTATATGTTGAATATGTGAAGTGTGTACTAGTGCAACGAGTGAACGCGTCCAAGCGTGGGTTGACTCTTTGCCCTCACGCCTGAAGTTGGACTTCCAACCTCACCATCTTGGCTTCGACATCTTTTGCAAGTCGGAGTGAATATTTTGTTCTTCGTGCGGTCAGTGAAAGCATCCCACTTTATCAATGGACTCTTGTGCGAGTGCTCTGCCGATTGAGAACCCTCTAACTTGTGCCGTGAATTCAATACGTGTGGCCTCCCTCCATGCGACCGAATGTCTCAATTGCGTGGCCTCAGCTGGTGAGGTGCAACAGATCGATGTGATGCTTCTGCTTCACGATGCGATGCAGGGAGGTGTTGACTATCAAGCAAAGTCGTTGGATATCATCAAACAAGGCAGCACCGGCGCAACGGCAGACGTCATGATCGACGGACGGCAAGGGGATCAATGGATTGTGGGGAGGCTCCACCAACCTTCTCTCACGTGTATATCCCTTGATGTGTTCTTATCAATGGCCGTGTATTCTATTGAGTGGCCCCCCTTTATCGTACGCGCACAACACATTATATAGGAGAGGGAATTAAATTTTGGTGAAATATTTCACTTCCAATTTTACTTGTGCATAATCCCATAAATATATCCTTGCACCCCGCGTAATAATCCCTTTTGTATTTTTCAAATATTCCATCCAAAAATTTCTTTTCTACCCAAGAATATACCCATTGGTGTATATTACCTAAATATATGAAAAATCCTATCTGAATATGCTCACCGTCGGTCCAATGCTAAATGCAAAAAATGCAAATTAAAAAAAAAAAAAATGCGCCTAAAACTATATGCTATGCGATTAACTATTTTTTTTTCAGGGATAAAATTAACCCGCTAATTTTTAATGCAATAAATGACTAAACGGGTTGCCAAAATTTAGGTGTCAACAAGTATCTAAGAATATCGTAGCCAAACTCAACAAAGGATAGAAACTGAATGGCAAAAATTATGAAATCTAAAATATGGAAATCTAGTATGTGCTAGAAGAATAAGAAGTACTAGAAGCTCTTAATTAGGTAATGGAAGAACCTAAAGATGGAAATACTGCATAACATATAAGGGATAAAGGAGCATTTATGGCGTGGAAGAAAAAGAACTCTATTGCCGTTGCTAAATAGCATGGAAAATGATATCATTGACGGGTCGCCAAAATTTAGGTGTCAACAAGTATCTAAGAATATCGTAGCCAAACTCAACAAAGGATAGAAACTGAATGGCAAAAATTATGAAATCTAAAATATGGAAATCTAGTATGTGCTAGAAGAATAAGAAGTACTAGAAGCTCTTAATTAGGTAATGGAAGAACCTAAAGATGGAAATACTGCATAACATATAAGGGATAAAGGAGCATTTATGGCGTGGAAGAAAAAGAACTCTATTGCCGTTGCTGAATAGCATGGAAAATGATATCATTGAGGAGTTAAGACGTTTGGATAATGCCAAAGACATGTGGGCAGCATTAACAACTAGGTTTGGTCAAAAATCTATTACCAAACTAAGATAGTTCATTATAAAGTTTGACTTTTATAAGATGCCTCATGGGCAAACCATGAAATAACATTTGAGACGTATGTCAAACATTATTAGTGAACTAAAAGATGTTGGCCACATATTAACTGATGAGCAGCAAATGCAAATAGTAATACATCCTTTGCCTCAAAGTTGGGAGCATATGAAAGTTTAATTGACCCACAATGAAAATATAAAGACTTTTGAGGACGCTATGTGCCATCTTGAGCTAGAGGAGGACTGCTTTCTAGTGGTTAAACTAGACAAAGACATTTATTTTGCAGGTTTTAACTCACAAGGGGCTTCGAGCTCCTATATCATGGTGAATTCAAGAAGTGGAAAGGCAATGGACCATATTTTTCATGAAAGAAACCATGGTTTAACCAACGTGGGAAAGGAAAACGTCATTTTAAAAGGAACATCTCCAAAGTGAGATGTTTTAACTATGGCAATAAGGTTCACTTTGCTTGTGACTGTGGTAACCTAAAGAAAGTAAAAGCCCTTTGTGTATTTGAGAGTACTACTTATGTATCTAGTTCAGTTTTTCTAACTGAATCTCATTCTTTGTAGACTGAAGATTCAGGAGCCATGTACCATGTAGTAAAGGACAGAGATGCCTTCATGGAGTTCCGACGAGTTTCACAAGGAATGAAATGGATATATGCGGGAAACAATTCTAGAGCATAAGTCAAAAAGAATGGCACCTACTAATTGAATGCGCATGGTGGTCGAACCTTGTTTACACATTATGTATTAGATACTCTAGAAATTTGTTGGAATTTATCTATGTTGATTTTAGTGAAGCTTGATTTTAAATTAAACTTTCATAACAATGGGAACATGTTTTTATGGTTTTGGATATTTCCTAGATTTCATTGTATTGAATATTATTTACGATGATGTTAATGTTTGTTATTCCTTATTTACATCTTCTAACTCTTATGATAATGATAGATTTAGTTATATTGGCCAACATCGAATGAATAGCCAAAGATGGCTTATTGGGCAATATTAAAAAAATTGATTTGCCTATTTGCAAGCATTGCCTAGCGGGAAAAATAACGCGGAAACCATTTGCAAAAGGAATAAGAGTTGGGTTTCATTTGTAATTGATCTATTCGAACATGAATCATCGATGTTCATTCTAGATCATCCTAAATATCCTATAATAAGCATATTCATCATCGAACCAACCCTAAGTGCGATCTAGCCCCAATCTCTTAATGAGATCTCGCTTCATCAAGCTTAGGATTAGATGTTTACCTTTGTACGATTTTCGATGAAACAAACTCAACAAACCACGATCGAACCACCTCAGTAACTCAAGGACGTCGAGGATTGTTAATGGAACACCAAGGATGTTGAAATAGGCCGGATTGGCACCAATTAGATGCTAGTTCACCGCTAGGCAAAATCAGGTCCGGTTGGAGTCAATTCGAACTGCCGGTGAAGGAACGACCATTGAAGGTATTGTGGTGGCTTTATAATCAAACCCTGACCACCAAAGAGTTAAAGATTCACCTAGGGAATGATCGGCAATGATCAAACCACCTTGGGGCTGCCACTAGTCGCCAATCAAGGGAGGAGAATCGGCTGGTATTAACATCAACTTGGTAATATTCAACAAGAGACAAGGCACAATGTAAAGAATAAATGGCTTTTATATCAAGAGTCTATCTCTTGGTAATTTCTGCTTGGTTGGATTCCTCAAAATCCTCATCTAAGACTTTTTTTTTTTCCTTGTCAGATGCTGAAGCTACTTTTGGGTTGATTCCTCTTTCTACAACATCTCATTCCAAAGGATTTATGGATCTCAGGAATGCCTTCATTTTATTCTTCCACACATTATATTATTTTCCATCAAAATAAGGTGGCTTAGTATTGCTCTACCCCTTCACGAGTCCTAGTGCTAAACAACTAGCCATAGAAGATCTTTAGTTCAGAAGTATAAACACTTCAATTAAAAATACTAGTACTAACACATAGAGGGGGTGAATAGGTGTTTGAAATAAACCTTGACAGATAAATACGGAATAAAATAAGTTGTGAGTAAAGTTTTTTTTTTTTTTTTAAAAAAAAGATCATACTATAGTTAAATGAGCCACCAAACTTCTGGTAAAAATTTAGAATCATAAAACATTAAAATTAAAAAAAAAAAAAGATTGCAACGGATAAAGCTGAAAAAAGTTAAGGGAAGACAAAATTGCATACAAGATTTATAGTGGTTTGGCTTAAATCAAGCCTACGTCTACTCTCTCATGCTGGCAGCCTTTTGGCTGAAATTCACTAAGGTTTTAACAGAGAAGTACTATATTTCGAGTGCAAACACTTAGTGGAAAATTTCTTTCTCCCTCACTAAGGGCGCGCATGACAACGTCTCTATTTCTCTATTTCCTGGAACAGGTTTGAAACATAAATCTGTTTGATAATGCAATTTCAATTTTCTATTTCTAGAATGAATTTCTATTCCAGAAATAGATTTTGAGTAGAAATCAGAAGTTAAAATTTTTAACTTTTCTATTTCTGAAATAAAAATGAAAATCAAAACTTTCTTCATCGTTCACTTTTGTTATTGCCCATCGCCCACCCACCGCCCATGGGATGCCGAACACCCGCCGTCGATTGCCCACCGCCCGCCACCAGCCCTGGCCATCAGTCTCTCGCCACCAACCGTCGACCATCGAACACCGGCCGTCAGCCATCGGACTCTAGCCGCTCATCATTGACCGCGTGGTCGCCAGATGTTGGACGCTCGTCGGTTGTTGGCCACTCATCGCCAACCACCGCACATCGAAGGCCCACCGCCGACCACCGAATGTCCCCTACCGACCACCCATCGATCACCATCGGTCGTCGGATGTTGAGCGTTGGACTTCGGCCATTGGCCACCCATCGCCAACTGCCGATCGCCAACCGTTGAACTCTAGCCATTGGCCACCCGTCGCTAGTCGCCAAACTCCGACTTGGCCACCCACTGTCGGCCACCAAACTTCGGTCGTTGGCCACCTACCGCCGGCCGCCGGTCACCGACCTCTGAACGTTAGACATCGAACATCGGATGCCAAACACCAGACACCAAACTCCGACCACCCACCATTGATTGCCGAACGCCGGATGCCAATCGCCGGATGTCAAACTCCGGCCACCGAATGTCAGTTGTCGCCAATCCTAGAAATAGAAATTTTATTCTCTTATCAAACGAATTTTTACTCTGAAAATAAAAATTCTAAGTCATTATCAAACGCATTTCTTTGTTAAGAAATTCGTTCATGGATAGAAATTGATTATTATTCCAGAAATTTTGTCATGCGTGCCCTAAGTCACTCTTGTGATTTTCTCTCTTTAATACAATTTGTAAAAGTTATCGTTGAAGAACGAGTGGTTGGAAGGGTTTTAGACTTTGAAATTTCAATTTTCATGTATTATCTCAAATAGACTGAATGACCTCCTTAAATACTCTTCCATGCCTTACTAGCCGTTGGTATTCTTTAAAGGAATTTCTTCCAATCAATCTATTGGACAGAATCGATTAAGGAAATCTTGTAGCCATTTGAAGATTGAGATAAAAATCTGTTGATTCTAGTCGCTCATACAATTAAAATCTAGGTTTCCATAAGTGGATGCTTCCCAAAAAGGAACTTGTCATCAAGATTGATTTCATCAATTCGTGTTTAATTCTATCAATGTATTTATAAAAGGTAAATGAGATTATTCGCCAAAAATCCAGATATTAAAGAATAAATCCCTATTGTGTTCATACTGAATCCATGTCCCAAGATCAATAAAATTAAGTCTGATTATATGTTCGTTCTAGAATTGGTTTCAGTTTGCATTGCGTTAGAGTGGGAAATACTTCTAAAACAAATAGACTTTGACAAGAGTTTGTGATATAACTTTAGAAGTCTACTATTCTTCAGAATAAGGATAAGAATAAGAAAATTTTGTCAACTTTAAAATTTGGTAGGAATTTTCTCAACAATAAGGTTTATTGAATTTTAGAAGATAGCCGCATCTTACCTTCTGCACTTTGTGAATGATATAATTTATCTTTGAGAATAGTGCTGGCACACTTAATACCTTTCTTATGTCTATATTTTTTGTTAATGGTTCTCATAATTATTTTTTATAATCTAGGGACTTTATCATAATTAGCCGGTTATCAGGAGCGTAACTAACACCACAACCAACCACCATAATCGCCCTCTAAAAGTTGAATTCCCCATGGCGGAAAGTTGAACCCACAACCATCATTTTGTCGTCAAAAGCATGAGAATGTCCTTATCATTGGTCAATTCTGGAGTAGGTTCCTGGAATTATTTTAACAATCTAGAAGTGGGAAAATGGGCTCCATATCAACACGGGGAAAGACTTGAAAAATCGTCGTAGAAGAGGGACTGCAAAAGTCTTCATAGAAGACAAACTTCCCGTGTCGACCGGCGTTTGCACGTTCTAACAAAAGAAGGCGGACTTCACAGCAAGTCTTCGTCCCGCTCTGTACTGCAGAAAATTCATTGTCGATGCACCAGGATACTACGCAAACTTCTATCTTCTATTTTGCTCTCTGTTGGTTTTGCATTTCTTGTTGTTCCTATTCTACCTAGTGAGGTGCACGCTCCGTAGAAGGTTTATTGAATTTTAGAGGATAGCCGCATCTTACCTTCTGCACTTTATGAATGATATAATTTATCTTTGAGAATAGTGCTGGCATACCTAATGCCCTTTTTATGTCCATATTTTTTGTCAATGGTTCTCAGAATTATTTTTCATAATCTAGGGACTCTACCATAATTAGCTGGTCATCAAGAGGGTAACTAACACCACAACCCACCACCATGATCGCCTTCTTAAAGTTGAGATCCCCAGGGCCAAAGTTGAACCCACAACCATAATTTTTTTAGTCAAAAGTATGAGAATGTCCTTACCATTAGATCAATTCTGGAGTAGGTTCTTGGAATTTTACATTTCATACAAGATACATAGACAAAATAAAACCCATTATTATTTTAACAATCTAGAAGTAAGAAAACGGGCTCCATATCAACACGGGGAAAGACTTTGACAAATCATCGTAAAAGAGGGACTTCAAAAGTCATCATAAAAGACGGACTGCCTGTGTCAGCCGTCGTTTGTACATTCTAACAAAAGAAGGCAGACTTCACAAGCAAGTCTTCGTCCCGCCGTGTACGGCAGAAAATTCATTACGAGTACTGTTGTATGTACTAAGAAATCATATTAAAAGTCTTATAATGAATGACATGGCAATTTCTTATTGATTTCTTAACCTTGCGTCTTTAAAAAATTAAAATCTACCCCCATCAAATTTGTCGATTCGCCCTTTTTCCTTCTTTTGTCGCCATTAATTTGTTTCTACTCAATTAAGCCTAGCTCTCATACTAGTGGTGATCTTGAGCCTCTTTCATCCCAAAAACTAGCTCAAGAAGTAAGTTTTTACCTCACTTATGAACCAACCACTAACTCCTTCCAAAACTGACGTGGGATAACCTCAACAATTGCTCCCTCGCACATCAAGCCTTGAGTCGAAGTCATAATAATCCGTTACTCTCCCGTGTGACTGTTCGGTCCAAACTTATTGGCAAGTCAGGCTCTAATATCAATTGTTGCGAAAACAAGTGATCAAATAATAAAATAGACATGATAAAGAAATAGATCAAACGACTTATTTACATGATCTACGCACGTGGAAAGAGAAATAATGAATTCCCCAATAAATTAAGCGATACAATGAAGATTACAACCATACTTGAGTCAATCAAATACTTTTAGTGTTTCCCAACCTCCAATTACACTTAATAATGCACACGTGTTAGCCTCTTAATTCCGCACGAAATAATCTAGCAATATCTTGAAGGAATTACCAAATTTTACCACAAGATTCAATTGACTTCAATTTTAAAATTAACAGTGTAATTCCGCGAAGAAAAATCCACCCCAAGCACCCAGTCAGAGCCGCGCTTCAAGACTCTTCTCTCTTTCTCTGGACATGAATGGAACGAAGACCACTCTGTTACCCCTTGGCATCCAACTAAGAGGAGATACTTATATATGAAAATTTGTAAAATATCCTGGTCAAAGTCAAACCAATATTTCCTTATTTGAGTCCTTTTCACGCACAGAGTCCAACCCCAAATCAAAATAGGAATCTTAGTATACAATATCTTCTCTTTCTTTGGCTGACTTAATATCCCAAATCGATTATTGGGTGCTCCTTTTATTGCTATTTTATTTACTTTTAAAATTTAGATTTTCACTTTAGATTCAAACTCGAGATATATAAACTGTCTTTTTGGGCCATCAATTAAATAAAAAGTCCTCTGTATACTGATTTCTTTATTCTGTCTTGCATTTCTTCATATATGCAATCGGGTCCCTCTAATTTGTTCTACCAATTCGTCGGTGTGCGTATAATTGATTGCTGTGAACGGGCTCACACTTGAATCCCACTGTAAGAGCAAGGGCAGAAGCACAAAGGTCCCGAAAGGGTAAAAAAAAGAGTCTGAGAGATTATCTTCTGGAAATGAAAGTGGTGCAGTGGCTTCTACCGGTGGCTGTGGCCTGGTGGCTGCAACAAGGCAGTGCTCCCAACATGGCCGGAGAGTGCGCAACCAAGTGTGGGGACATCGACATACCTTATCCATTCGGGCTCGAACTCAAGTGTGCAAGGTCCCAAGATTTTTTCCTCAATTGCACCACTGAAGGGAAGCATACACATTTACTTCTTGCCTACGGGGGGAATTGTCCGATACGTTATATCTCGGTCGAGGACGCAACCATGGTCATCAGTGTCCCCGAATTATCCACCTGTTACAATCCAGAAGGCCAGGCACGAGGCCGGAGCGGAATGGGCATCAATCTAACTCGTTATCCACCGTACAGAATTTCGGACACCCGGAACAAGCTCACCGTCCTCGGCTGCAACACCTATGCGCTCTTGTCCGACCCAAATGGGACGTTTGGGACCGGGTGCCTCTCCTACTGCGGCTACCCCATCGACTTCGCTAATGAGACCACTTGCTCCGGTCTTGGTTGCTGTCAAACATCCATCCCGAAGGGGCTTAAGATGCTCAGCATTTTCATCAAGCCCCTCAACGATCGCATCGAGCCCCTCCACGATCGCATGGAGCCCCTCCACGAGCACGCCTGTGGACTGACCTTCGTGGTGGATGACAGGTCATTCAATATATCCAACAGGAAATTTCCGACCTTGAAGGAAGTAGGAAAAAGCTCGGACCTAGTTCTGGACTGGATGGTCGAATGGGACGTGACTTGCGGAAAGGCCAGCTTGAACCAGTCGGGCTATGCCTGTGGCGACAACACGGACTGCTATGACTTCGCGAATGGACCGGGTTATCGCTGCTTATGCAAGCCTGGGTACGACGGAAATCCCTATAATCGCTCCCACGGTTGTCAAGGTAATGAACACATATGACTCCTCATGCATTATAATATATTGTGTGTATTATTAACTAATTAATCACCAAGCAAGAACCGGAGAGAAGACTGCTATATGATTCCATCTAGTTTTACCCATTTAATTAACAGCCGGTAGATTTGTGAACCTTTCTCTCTCTCTCTCCTCAACCTCTACCTCCACCCTCCGGTTTGACCCTCACGCCACTGCCATGGCCACCATCATTCGGCCACCACCTTAGGTGAGCCCACCCACGTCCTTCTTGCGCCGTCAGACCACAGCCGTGGTTTCCTTCTTTCTCTCTCTCTTTTTACTATACCAATCCACACTCCCTCTCCTCCACCGACAACAGCACCCCCACTAAGGAGATGACAACAAGTGCCGTCAACACCACAGGCAACGACCTCTCTCTCTCTCTCTCTCTCTCTCTCTCCCCCACTGTCTTAGTGAGTCTGGCTTTTACCTCATCTCGGTTGTGAAAAGTCCCCGGTACCATCTCCTCCGCCATGAAGGAGATGAGATTTGATTGATAGTCTCTTCCATGAAAAGGGTGATCATATCTATAGGTCTCCTCCGTCAACGGACGAGGCAATGGTGTGTGGCGTTGAAGACTTGGCCTTAACTCATCAGTACATCAATCTGGACGATGAGAGGACGAAACCGTGACTCGACGGTGGCGGAAATGATGATGCGATAGTCAGTGTCATGGTTGGGCTGGGCCATGTGTTGGTGTAGGAGAAAATATTAGGGAGTCTCGTTCCACCGTGATAGCGTAGTCCCGGGCTACTCAGTAATCACCACGTGGTGCCACGTGGCGTGGCTGGGTCCCACGGACGAAGCACCACCATAGCGTAGTCTCGTTCCTTTTGCTTCTCAACTATTCGTCTTCCCGACCACCTACTTTTTGTCACCGTAAAACACAAGAACCCGTCATTAGACTAGATAATCGGATCTGAGAATAAGGAAATTAGGGGAAAATTGATGGAAGATAGCGAGGCTCAATTTCGTCTTAAATGAGACAACTGAAAAGAACCCCACCATGGCTGCAACAAGTTCTGGCCGCCCCCGCCAAGAAACGATCGGTTGTCAGTGCCTGCCCGATTTCATTATCTCTCTCCTCCGTAAACGCGTGAATCATCTCGGCCTCTTCTTCTTCTTTTTTCACGCATTCTCATTCTTTTTCATAGTCATTAGTGGAGGAGGAGGATATTGGTGATGAATTTCTGGGAAGCTGTCGATCAAAATGATAACGATGAAGACTGCGAGGAAATTGAAAGCGAAGCACAAGCATTTCGACCGATATTTTACCTTTCTTGGCCTCGGCTTTCTTCGTCTTCTTCTTTTCCTTTCTTTTTCTTTTGCTTTTGTTTGGCGTCGGAGGAGAACATGTTCATAGATATATAGATACAGATACATAAATACATACACATATGTACATGTGAACGTTCAGTGAGAAGCCGACGACAACGAGGTAGGTCTCCATTTAGGGGTGGTGAAATCATCGGCTGCGCCGTCGACCCGAGCGGAGGGCGACCATCGCCAATGGCAGGTCACCCAGTACCCTTTCATGGGCAAAGCCTTTGGTGCCCATCCGTGTCACCCATGAACAGTGGAGAGAGAGTGGGGGAGAGAGGCTTCATCAGTGGGACCATCCACGCTACATGGTGCCATGTGTCGACCACCGAGTGGCCCGGGACTACGCTGCTGTGGTGAAGGGGATGATTCTCGGTGGTTGAGTGAAGGTAATAGGGGAGAGAGAGAAAAAATGCTTTTTCCTAATTTATTTGATGCGTACTACCTCATACTATAATTATAATAGGAGGCCTGTGATGGAATTTTACTTGGACCTGAGTCCATCTCTGGCATGATCATCGGACCCACCATTATCAGTAGTTACGATAGACCCAATCGAGTCAATTCGTGTTTGAGCAAGTATCTCTTCTAATGTTCCAATTTTTGCCTGATGAAATAAGTTAAGGCAGTCGCCACCACCTTGCCTTTGTCGTCAGCATCATTTCCAGCGCAACGACAATCTTGTCTTCTCCTTTGAATCTCTGTGCTCCATATTTTATATATTTTCATTAAACGTGGTATACATACTAAAATGCATCTAAATGGTTAGATCTAACGGGCACATCATATTTAATGATGCATAGTAGCGCATCCACCTCACTGATTGAATAATGGCTCATATTATTTATGTAAAGGTCAATGTCCTCCTTCCTAGGCTCAGTTGTCGTCCCCAGTAGGGGTGTGCACTAGGAACCATCCGGACCGAAAACCGCCCAAACCGGACCAAACTAGCCAATTTTGGGCGGTTCCTAAAGAGGGCGGTCCGGTTCCCGGTTCCAAGGTAGGAACTGGACCAGTTAATTTATATTTTTAAATTTCTTAAGAAAAAAACTTATTTCCTCCAAATTTCTCCTATTTTTCATTTTATTTTTGGCCCAAAACAGTAAATTTATTGGTTCCATTGAACTGGACCGGACCGATCAGTTGGTCCGATTCCCGATTCCACAACCGGTCGGTCCGATTCCCGGTCTCAGAATTTGGGAACCGGTCCTCCCGGTCCGGTCCTCGGTTCCACTTCGGAATCGAACTGGACTGGGAACCGATCGATCCTAGTCCCCAGTGAGCATATCTAATATGGCGATACCCCCTCTGCCTTGCTTTGGAAAAGTGGGGTTCATGTGCATTGTAAAAGCTCCATTTCCACAAGTTTTGTATGCTAGATCCTGTCCGAGCTCGTCTGCCCTTAAGGGGTCTTGTATAAAGTTCGAGGCAGCTTCAATCTCCTCCAGTGGTGAAACACAACACCATTGTTGAGCTCAAAGTTGACGTGGAGAGAGCAGAGAGTAGAGAAAGAAGAAATATCTTAAAAGAGAGTAGACGTGTTGCGAAACTATAACCAAAACCTAAATCAGATATCATTATGTGTAACGTAATCCATGCACCTATTTGTTCAATTTGTTTTTGCAATTGATTGAGATAATGGTTCAATTTGTCTTCTGCATAATTTAGACATCAATGAGTGCAAGGAACCAGAAGTATACCCATGTCATGGAAAGTGCAGAAATAAGCTCGGGAACTACACATGCGATTGCCCATTCGGAATGCAGGGCGATGGTAAAGTCAGTTGCCAAATTTCTCGTTTGGCCATGCTTGTTGCAGGTACTTTCGTACATATCCTCTCATCATCCGCCGGTAGTTCGCATTATATCAATTCATTCTAGATTTTGCAGTTAGTTTGACAATACAAATAGTTCATCAACTTTAATTTAAAATGCAATATCGTACCTAAACTTTTAATTTGTACATTGTAATCCATAAACTTTGGCCTACTAGACAAAATCGTCCATAAACTTTTAATTTATTCAATGTGATCCCTGAAGTATTGATAAATGTTCAATTTAGTCCATGGACTCTTGATTAATGTTTAGTTAAATCCTTACATTTGAATCATTTTCATTTAATACAGGGACTAAATTAAACATTTACTAATAAGTTTAGAAACCTCATCCAATAAATTAAAAATTTAGGAATGGCATTATACATTAGGTCAAGTTCAGGGACCGTTGAACAAATTAAAGGTTCAAGGGTGATATTATACGTTGAACCAAAGTTTAAAGATCATTTGTGTCATTTTTCCTATAGATTATTACACTGCACTTGGTGTAAACCCCGACAAAACAAGCAACAAGCCACAAGCTGCCACGTGTCCCTATGTAAACCTAGGCTCATTTCGATAACATCTTTCCTTTGTTTTTCTTTTACCTCCCTTTTCGCCTTTTTTCCGTTTATCTGAAGCTAACATCTTTTTAACTACATTCATGGGAGGATAAACTACAAATTTAAGTGAAACAGAGAAATAGAAAAATAAAGAGTGAAAGAATGAGTAGAAACAAACAAATAGATTTTTTGAGAGTAAACAAAAGGAAAAATGACACAAATGATCCTTAAACTTTGACCTATCATGCAATATAGTCCTTAAAATTTTAATTTATTTAATGTAATCCCTAAACATTAATTTAACGTGCATTGTGGTCCCTAAAATTTTAACTTTTTCAATGTAGTATATGAACTTTTGGTGTATATTCAAATTAGTCTATAAACTGTATGAAAATATTCAATATTATCACCGATCTTGAATTAATAGAAGGACTGCATTGTATAATTTCATATAGTTCAAGGACCGCATTGAATTAATTCATTTAATTCAAGGTCTACATTGAATATGTATCAAAATTTCAAGAACCACAATGAATAAATTGAAAGTTCAAGGACCACATTGCATTAGGTCAAAGTTCAGGAATTGCGTTGAACAAATTAAAAGTTCAGAAATTATATTACATATTAAGCCAAAGTTCAAAGACTATTTGCGTCATTATCCCTAAATAGAATGAAGCTATTGAACATGTGGCAAATATTAGTACAATGCTTGTGTAATGTGAAATTATGCAGTATAATAATCCATATAATAATTGAGATTTTGCGGAGGATGTATTAGTTTTTCCCAACGTATAAAAATACATTTTCCCATCTAACATATTTGAAGTTAGTGAAACTAAACCTATATATTTAGTCATTGGCTACAAAAAGGGATAGATTTATAACTTAAAGCTTGTGGAAGCGGGTTTCTTAAAACAAAGGATGGGCACCTCCTCGAACGGGACAAATTTCCCCGCAAAAAATGCCCGGCAAATCATTAGGCTGCCTGATGCCTAGCGAATCCACCCTGCAAGGCATTAGCGCTGCCCCGGCTGGCGAATCTACCCTCTTTACACTTTTAAGAAATTCTTTTATCTTTTATTTGACTTGTAATATTTGTTCTAAAGATATGAAATAACAATAACAAAACCCTAAGAACAACCACTTCTCCTTATAAGTCTTGTTTTTATAGAAGATGAAAGCTTGTAAAATTCTTTAGGTAAGCAATGTGGTAAAATTGTTGTCCATGTATTTCATCTTCACATTTTACCACATTAATTAATTTGTGAATGTTGGAGTTTGTTTGGCTCTTTAAAACCAACCAATGAGGCCACTCTTCTTGTATAAATCCACCCGTGGCCATTCTTTTTTATAAAGATAGTCAAAAATAAAGAAAAATGTCAAAAGGCTATCTAGTAAGTGGATTAGCTCTTTTTGAGAAGAATGATTAATTCTATGGCGGTGCCCTGCACGGGGCTGTGGCGGCCAAGTTTTCATTTCAAGGGACGAGGGACGTGATCCTATCATCCTAGCCCTTGCCTCCACATCCCAATTTAAAACTAGTTTTAGAGAAACAATTAACTTTAAGATAAAAATGGTTATATTTTCTTTCATCTCTCGCTAGAAGAAATCTCTTTCAATCATGGTTTTGATTGGCGGATCATACATTATAAACATCACACTTGCAAAGATACTTAATACAATTTTGGATATTATTTATGTTCGTAACCTCACCTATTAGAGTTTCCTCCAATAGGATGGACAAAAACATTCAATCATTATGTTATGCATAATTGGTAAAAAAATTCCACTTGGTTTTCGTTCCATTTGTAAATGAAAAGAGCTAAAACAATATGAAATGAATGCTTCCTTATTTTCTTCTATTTATTACAAACCTTCTTCATTATAATCGAGGAAACATTTGGAGGAGTTATGGAAGATTCTGGTAGTATGTATTTCAATCGAGTTCAATATAAGGATCGTTACATTATGTGTAGCCCATTTATTATAGAAATCATTTAAGAGAAAAACACCTAGAGTGTTAAAACTTGGCATGAAAGGATATTTAAGTATCAAAAATTAGAAATGTGACACTTAAGTGCTAAAATTGGAGCAAAATGGATTAGTTAAGTGACAGCGGCGAGAAAATCCGACCAAAATACTGACATGACAATTTTTCGACGAGACAAATTCAAAACAACGTCGTTTTGCATGCTAACATGGCTAGACAAGTATAAACGACATCATTTTACTGCTGATGTGGGGATTAATTAAACCAAATTTAAAACTAAAATTTAAATTAAAAAAATAAAAAATAAAATAAAATAAAATAAGAGGAAATGGAGATTGTAGGTGCTGCCTCCCCACCGTCACCGGGAAAGGCCGGCAATGGCAAGGAAAGGGTGGCTAGGGTCATTGAGCCTTAACTAGGGCCAACAGCGAGCAAGGGCCTCCGAGCCCTCGCCCAAATATGGGGCGAGGGTCGTTGGCCCTCGCCCAACCGGGCCAAGGGCCACCAATGGTTGGGGCAACCCCCCCAACGGGTGATGGCCCTTGGCCCGACCGGGCAAGTGCTAGCGACCCTTGCCGGATTTAAGGGAGGGCCGCGACCCTCGCCCAAGATCTGGGCGAGGGCTTGCAAGCCCTCACCAACCCCTAGCCAACCCTTCCCCCACCGTCACCGCCCTTTCCCGGTGACGGCAGGGAGGCGGCAGCCAGGGCTCGGCCCTCGCCGTTTACAATCTCTATCTTTGTTCCTTTTTATAATCTAAATTTTAGTTATAAATTTATTTAATTAGTACTATATTAAAATTCAACTAAGAGGCAAAACGTATATTTATTTATTGAAAAAAAAAAAATGAGGGGGAGGAGGAAGAGGCAAAAGGCAAGGGTTGAGCCCTCGCCGCCACCACCTCCTCATAGTCACCAAGAAGGGGCGGCAACGATGGGGGAAGGGACAACCAGGGTCACCAGCCCCTTGCTAGGGCCTAGCGACCTTCGCTACCCCTTCCAAACGACAACAAGGAGGTAGCGGTGAGGACTGAGCCCTTGCCGTTCTGCAACATTTTTTTTGAATATTTGATTTTAAATTTAATTTAATTAATATTTATATTAAAATTCAAATCAGCGTCAAAACGACATCGTTTTGGCCTTTTTTTACTAAGTCAACTTCCAGCAAGTCACATAGGCGAGCAATAATAATAAAATATTGCCATGTAAGATTTTCGGCAGGGTTAGCTAGACTTGGCACTTAGGTATCCCATTTTTCAAAATTCCTAACTTTTGGCACTAAAATGTCCTATCGTACCAAGTTTTGGCATTTTGGCTATTCTTTTGCCGAAATCATTTCTATCACTGTTTAATTGAGTGGTTATATTTTGAAAGATAGATAAATCATGCAAAATGGATAGCCTTTTTTAAATTAATTTCTTTTATGAACTATGTGAACCGTACAAGGATTACATGCTTGAATCATAACATTTATCCTTTGGCAGCGGTTATTATGGCCTTCTTCTTCATAACTATTAGTGCTTTAGTCTTTGACACGTGGAGGAGGAGAAGCAAACAAAGAAACTTCAGGCGAAATGGAGGAGAGCTCTTGAAACACCACAGAGTTCAAATTTTTACGGAGGCAGTGTTGGCAAAAGCAACCAACAACTATAATGATAGCAATAAGCTTGGCGAGGGCGGTTTTGGTTCTGTTTATAGAGGGAGAATAGTGGGGGAAACCATGGTCGCGGTCAAGAAGCCTAAAGATGTTCATGAGTCTCTATTAAAGCGAAATTTCCAGCATGAACTTGAAATTGTGATGCAAATAAACCACAAAAATGTGGTGAGGCTCCATGGCATATGTTTGGAGACTAGAATACCATTGTTGGTTTATGAATACATTTCGAATGGTACCCTCTTTCAACACATCCATCAGAATGCGTCAACCATCTTAAGATCGTGGAAAAACCGGCTCAGAATAGCCACTGAAGTTGCTCTTGCACTCGCATATATGCATTCTTGCGCAAAACCTCCAATCATTCATGGTGACATCAAGTCAGTGAACATACTTCTAGATCAAAATCACTCAGTAAAAGTGTCTGATTTTGGAACTTCAGTGCTTATATCACCAGAGCATAGTCATATAATAGCCACTGAAATTCAAGGCACATTGGGCTATATCGATCCAGAATATTTAACCACCGGTATGCTAACAATTAAGAGTGATGTATATAGTTTTGGAGCTGTCGTCGTGGAGTTGCTCACGGGAAAGAAGCCTGCAAGTTTTATTACTAAGTCTGGAGAGTCAATTAATATTATCCATTATTTCATCTCTTCCACGAAGGATAAGACGTTGTCCGATGTCATAAACTTCGAGGCCGCTAGTGAAGATGAAATGGAGAGAGTAGGAATGGCTGCTGAGATTACCGTGAAGTGCTTGGACCAAAGCGGTGCGAAGAGGCCAGTAATGATGGAAGTGGCTGAGCAACTTGCAAGGATTAACCAAGATCTCGACAGCTCAACAGTTGAAGAAAACATTGAGGAGACGGAAAGCGAGGCGGATGAAGAAAGCCTCTAACTCCCATGCGACTTCAACTACTGCCATGATGAGCCAACTGGGACGTCCGACTCTTTTTATTTAGTAGGTTCCGGCATCTGATCCTTGGTTACTATAGTGACATGTCTATTAATAGTGCAAAAGGACTTTAGGGTTGATTGTGTATTCTAGATATATATATAGTGAAATCTATGCTTGAGTGTAGACTACCACCCCAATGCGTGAATAGCGTGAGATTACATTGTTATTACTATTCACGCATATCAGTGGGATCTCTACTTGAGTGAGGACTACCGTCCTTGTGTGAGATCACATTGTTATTATTGTTCAAGCATATCAATGTGATCTCTGCTTGAGTGTGGACTACCTCCCCTGCATGAGATCACATTGTTATTTTGTACCATATCATTTTATAATTAGTTCAATCTTCATCTATATCTCAATTTTTATTTGATTCATTTCTTATTTATTATCTTTATCACTCTTAGGTTATTACATTTAAGTATCACAAATCACTTAATAATTTAAATATATATGTGTGTGTCTTATTTTTGCCATATGTTTTGGACTGCCAAATATTCAGTAGTTTGTGTGCGCCACGTCATCTGCTAACCTGATATGCACAAACCACTCAGATACTAACACCTGTCCCGAGCGGGACCCCCTCGAAAATGAGAAGAGGGCTGGTTTTTGGGTGGCTCAGCTCGGCTCGAAAGAAGGATCAGCGTCTTCCTCCAACTCAAAATGTTTGTCACTCCTCACTTAAATGGGCGGGTTCTCTCTCCTCTCCTCTCCTCTCCTCGTAAAAGGAAAAAGAACGCTCAGAGCCTCCTCTGTTTCCTTCTCTGCGCATCCCACCTCCTACGCCTCCGTCTCCGCCTCCGCCTCCGCCTCCGGACCTCTGCCTCGGCCTGCGCCTGCCCAAAAGCATCACTGGCCATCTGCCTCTGGCATCTTGGTCTCGTTCCCGAGCGGCACCAGGCTCCCCGCCACTGACCGGGCGCTATCCCTGACGCTGGCCCGCTCGGTCGCGAGGGAGATCTCGGCGGACTTGGGCGGGGTCGACGGTGCGGTGAAGAAGGAGAGGCCTGTTGCATTTTCTCTCTCTTTTTTCAATGGAGCGTGCGCTATTTCTTCCCGCTTCTGCCTCTCTCTTCCTCAAGCACTCCTCTCCTCTCTATCCCGAGCCCTCTCACTCACCCCAAGCACCCCCCTCCTCTCAGTCTCGAGCCCTCTCACTCACCCTAAGCACTTCCCTCCTCGCCTCTTTCCTCGTTGCCGACATCGACTTTCCAGCCACGGCTCTAGAAATCGCCGGCTGCCGACTAGCCTCTTGAGCTTCTATCTTCTACTCCTTATTCGGTCCCGATTTCGAGCTCGAATATGTAGCCAAGGATTTTGAAGCAAAAGAGGTTTGCGAGGCTAGATATACTGGTGGCGGACGGCGAGAGCACGATCGACCTGAGTCGTTACTCTTCGCTCGGTGATTTCGGGCTCGACGTCGAAGCGAGAGAAGGAGGAAGAACAAGAACGAGATGAAGGAGAAGAAGGAGAAGATGGGTCCTTGCTTTTCTGCTTCTGGGTTTATCTCTTGAAGTCCGCCACTTTCCCTTGTACCATTTTCCATCAGGTAGAGGAAAGCCGCCGTTTTTCTATCTTTTTTCGTCCCTTTTTGGTTCGTTGGTTTTTTATGGGAGGGACGGTGTTCGTTTCTCAATTCTGTGAATTTTTTATGTTTGGAGAGGTTGGGTGTTATGAGTTGCTTGTTTGGCGGTTGTTTTAGCGATTGATCACTCACCAGCTATTGGATTTTGTGATTTGGAGGGATGATTGGCATTGGTTTGGATCGATCACCGTTGCTCAGCTCTCGGGTTGTGTCTATCGGTCTGATTACGATGAGTTTGAATCATTGTGAAATTTTCCCAAGTGTGTCTTTTCACGTTCACTGAAGTCTATTGCTGTGTTGTTCCTATTAGATGGTATACTGAGTGCCAATGCCTGTTGGTGGAACCAAAGCTTATTGATTTTTGTGGATTTGTTTGGGATCAATCCTTTGTAAAGCGTCAAGTCTTGTTTTTTTTCCGTCCCCTATCGCAATCTATCTTGGTTTGTGACACAAGGGACTAGTCGAAAATGGTGATTAAGGGATGATGTATACCATAATCACAAATAGTGTTGCCTGTCACTTCTCTTTTCAGCTCAAAGTTCTATGGTTAATGGGGTTAAAAATATTATTTCACACAGGTGAACTCTGATGTCAAGGATGCTTTTCCAATTCTCGTTTTGAATGGAGATAAGAGACTCACGCTTCTGCCACCGCTTCCTCCACAAAAAGAATCTCCTGATTATGAGGCTTCTCCTTTTTCAAGTGAAAAATCGTATGCTTCTTCAGATAGCGAGTTTCCATTTGGAAAATGGGTCCATGTTGGCTGTCAGCTTGTATATCAAGTGTCTGAATTACTCTTTCTACACATGGTTTTTAAACTGCTCGTTCCTTTTGAGTTGAAAACTGCTGAAATTTTTACTCTTTCTACACATGTGCAATCAAAATCTTTGAAAGATATGCAGGCTTTGGTTTATTACTACATCAATGAGGACCAAGGTCTAATTAGTTCTTCCGAAAAGGTAAAATTTGATGGCAGAAAAAGCTCCAAACAAAAAGCAATGGGATTTAGTAATTCACAAGAAAAACATGTCCCATGTTCAAATTAAATTGCTAAAAGAACAAGAAAGCCGCTAACTTTTCAGTCTATTTATGTAAGGGTCTTTTAACCAGCTAACTCCAAAGGAAAATCTTAATACAATGATCAACAAATCAATAGCATAGCCAGGCAACAAACCCACACATAACACTGTGATCGCAGTACTAGGGGTCAGAGGTACCATAAGAACTTCAAGAGAATTAATTAAAACAATGATAGCTTGCTGGCAAAATATGTTGGTTGTACCTTGTTTGTACTATTTCGAGTGCATCAATAGTCATGATATCTAGGGGTGTGCAACCGGACCGGGTCAACCCGGTTCCCGGATCGGCCCACCCGGAAAACAGGGTCGGGAACCGGTTCCGGTTGAAACCGGTCCGGGAACCGGTTCCCAAAACTCAGACCCTGTTTGAACCGGTCCGGGAACCGGTTCCGAGGGTTTACCCACCCGAGAACCGGATCGACCGGACCGGTTTGGGAACCGGTTGGAGAACCGGTTTGTAAGACACCCCCAAAAAGACCAAAATGCAAAACCCTAATATGTACCTTCTATCTTTACCTCTCTCACACGGTCCTGGTTCCATCCGACGCCGCCTCTGCCGCTCTCGTCGCACCCCTCGCGCTCGCACCACCGCCGCGATTCCGCCGATCCATCCGAAGCTCCGCTCCACTGGTTCTGCCCGCGAAGCCGCTGACCCCCGCCGACGCCGCCTCCGTTCGATCTCGCCGCTCCACCTGCTGCTGTTGCCTCGCTAACGCCCCTGACCCGCAGATCTCGCGTCCGCAAGCCCACCTTGTTGCATCTTCGAGCAACCCACAGTAGCCCTCCGCCGATCCTGTTCTCACCGCGCGCTGTTTCTCGAGCTCCCCTGCTGCCGATCTACCGCCGCCCGAACGACGCCCCCTGCTCTGCTCGCGATCTGGCCTAGCCCCCTCGCTGACGCCCGGCGTCGGAGGGATCGAACCAGGCGGAGAAGAGAGATGTTGCTCCCTTCACGGCCCTGGATTACCTCGATCCGTCCTATTGGTACGTGCGCTCGCCAGAATCGCGTTTCGCCATCTCCTCTTGCCGAAGGGGGCACCCGATTACAGTCCATTTTAGTTCTCACGTTGTTGTCGTCGATATTGCTTTAGGGACGAGAGGTTCTCTCGTGAGGAGCACTACGAGTGGTTCAAGGACTACTCTCATTTCCACCACTTGATGCAGCAGAATGTCAAGCCCGGTTCTTCCGTGAGCACCGCGTCCTTTCAATGCCTTTTCGATTCCCTGATGCTCTGTATCTGGTCTTCAGACCTGGTGTTGTCTAAGCTCAGTTCAAGAAATTGGCGTTGCGGTCTTCTATTGTTTATTTCGCGTGCTGGCATTGATAGATATGCTGATGTGACTAGTTTGGCGTTGCGGGCTTGTTTGTATTTTGGCCATCTTATAAGAATTACTTAAGTTTTGGTGTTGGTCCTGAATTTTCTGTGGAAGTAGATGGGTGAATGTTGAATTGTCCAGTGATCTTGTTTCCATTTTTGTTGTGGGCATGTTTACCCTCTTTTTAGATTTTCTTGGATTCCAATTGTCACTGTTATTGGTTCGAGGATTTTATTTAATTGCGGGTTTTTCTGATGAGGGAACTTTGTAATGAAGGTTCTGGAGCTTGGTTGTGGAAACTCGCAGCTATGTGAAAATCTCTATGAAGACGGGGTTATGGATATAACATGCATTGATCTGTCAGCTGTGGCTGTGGAAAGGATGCAAAAACGGGTACAGACCAAGGGATATAAAGGTATATATGCTTTCATCTTTGCAGAAATGATTACACTCCACACCTTACACTTCATTTTCGTATTAATCATTTGAGGCTTTTCGACTAGTTGCGAATCTGGATATTGAGGACTCTATTGTTTTTCATGGAACCTTTGAGTTTATTTCTCTTCCTACCTTGACCGTGCCAATCCAAAGCCTACCTGGAGATTATGTGTCTGTGTCACTTAATGCTTTCTTTGCATGGTGCAAAATCGAGTGGGAAAAATAGCTCCCAGCACGAAATTGGGAGGCTGAACTTCTATGATGCTGCATGAGCTTATGCATTTTTGGTTGCAGGGAGGGAACATGTAGTGGATTTTGCCAAGGCTTGAAACTTGTATTCACTTGACTTTTTAAGAGTTCCAATGAAACTTATGCTGATCGAGATTGTAAACGCTTTATCTTACATATGAATATTAAACACTTTATCTTACATATGAGTGTTGTACAAAACAGGTTCCAATATAAACAGGGTTAACCCTGTTCCCGGACCGGAAAAACAGGGTGGGTCGGGAACAGGGTCCAATGCAAACAGGGTCCAAAAAAAGAGAACCGGTTATAACAGGGTCGGGAACAGGGTCCAGGTCTGGACCCTACCCACCCTGGACCCGATCACCCCTACTGATATCTGAAAGCTTCGGGTCCTTTTCAACCTTGATCATCGACGGTCGAATATGAATTGTATGAGGAGGGAGCTACAGATTAAAATTCGGCCAAAATAATTAGAATGGAAGATATAAATGAACCGATAGAAAAAAAATGAAATATATCGCAATATGGAGAATTATTGCAGCTAAAAAACTAATAACTAGACTCACACTTACAGCTCAAAGCTGAAATGATACTTAATAATGCAATGTAGATTTTCCTACGCAACCAAAACACTCTAACAACATCAATGATCTAACCAATTTTCTGCATATAAAATGACTGGCTTGACAAACCGCATTCCTTTTATGCTTCCTCTTGTGAGCATGATGGATAGGGGAAATTCCCACCAGAACACATGAGACTTCTATTGCACTCTCATACTGATATATTATCACTAAAGGCAGCAGAAATGAAGTTGGAGAGAATTTCTTTCATGTCAACCACCAAACTGACTTTCATTTAGGCTTGTGAAACCAATCTGGAGTATAATTAAATAGCATGAAAACCTAGTAATCTTACACAAATAGGCACTATAGTAGTACTTGACATTTCAGCTAACGGTAGCTGTAAGTAACCATCCATTTAAGCAGTGTCCTCTTTTACAAAAAGGGCAATTCGGTTCCAACTTCTTGGAAAAAGATATCCTATTTGGCTAAGTATTTAATCCTCTAAATGCCAGATTTGTACAAGTGGATATTCTCTTAGTCACTCCTCTTCTCCCGACAAAAGCCAGAGTAGACATTCAGAGAGACCATTGAAATGAACATTCTTTCTATTGAACCTGGTCAGATGGATAATCATCCACAAGTCCAATCCTTTCATCAAGCATACTCTCTGTAGTTGACGTATCACTTTCACCTCCTCCACCCTTTTCAATTCTCTCTTGATCAATTTCCTTAGCTGTTTTGGTTTTCTCTTTGCCAGCTTTCCGCTCAGCTTCTTTTTCTTCCCTCTCTTCTTTTTCTTTTCTCATTCGTTCTTTCTCCTCTGCTTTCTCTATTTGTTCTTTGCGCTCTATATTTAGAGATGAAAAAGCAACAAAACAATTGATAGTAACACAAAAAACGAACGCATGTAAAAGAAATCTTAAACTAAGCATCATAAGTGCCAAAGCATGGAAGAAGGGTAGTCTTAGCACATGTACAACAATAGAGATAGCAAATAGTGACCATGACACTAAGGCTATTTTGGGAGCACCAAGGGCCGGAATTTGGAGAGAGTATCTAAAAATTCGAATTTTCCCTCTATTTCTCTCTCACAGAAATTTCAAACTTCTCCCGACTTTCCACCTATCCCGTCCATTTTCACTATTTTTTTCCAAATATAGCTAATCTTCCAAACATCATAACACTACTACACACTCGTTTAGAGGGATGAAGTAATTTCTTTTAGTGAGGTAAACCAAATGCTTCCCAAATCTTCCATCCATTTACATACAAGGCTGGGATACATCTGGCACATCAATATCTAATAGTCACAACATCCACACTCATTCAGAAAATGCTTCGTTGTTTGGTAAAACTACCAAACAGTTAGTACTGTAAAATATCTATACATAAGCTATACTATGATGAGTTCATTATCATCAGAGTGAGTTTTTCCAATTCCGTAGACCATAATATGCTGCTATCACTGGATGCAGTATGAACAAAGATGATATACATGTGCAGTAGCCAGCAACTACATTTTAAGGGCAAACTCAGGTTTAATGAGATCATGACGACTAAATTCAAGTTATTTTGCCAAGATACCACCAAATTAGGAAAAACCAAACCTTTAAGCTGTTCAAACTGCACTTTCAGTACTTTCTCCTCACTTTTCAGTTTTGACAATTCTTCCTTGTCTTTTGCAAGAGCTACTTTAGCCTGTTCCACTTCCTGTTTACATATGGCAACGCCCTCCTGGTACACAGCAATTTTTTTCTTCAGCTCATCTCGCGCGGCCATGCAATAATTTGCTAGGTTTCTCACACATCATATCTTGTCAACAGCGGGGCTTCATCATCACTGGTTTTCTCCACCAGTGACCCACTGTTAGCATACAAAAGTGAAGCAACAACCTACCAAAAGTCAATTATTAACAGCACCTTATCTATGATTTTTTTTCTTTTTCCTTTTTTTCTCTTATGATAGTTGTTTTTGGGTGGGGTTGGTGAGAGAGAGAGAGAGAGAGAGAGAGAGAGAGCCACAGTAAGAAGAAAGAAGAAGCAAACCTCCATTTCCTTATTCACAATCTGGCCAAAGGCATCTAGCAAGACAACATCCAACGCAAAGTTCCTCCGACACGATGCCTGCAATTCAGTAAACCATTTGTCACTGCATATTGGAAGAAGGCCATAGCTAGAGCATGGCACCTGACTTTTAAGGAGCAAATTGAACATTACATATAAGGAGCCTATTGGGTTTCAAAGAAGGAAGAACAGACTCATACAACCACGCTGAATGTAAAACACCATTGAGTAAGCTTTCTCCGCCCATCTCATTTCCCAGACACACTTGCAAGGAAAGCTATGACCCAGTCAGTCAATCATTAATATAAATTCATTTTGGATAGACAATTACAAGGAATCTCCAATTCGCAATCTCGCTTTGGAAGCACAATGGGAAACAATTGGAAAAGCTGAAATTGCAAATACTTAAGCCATATCAGAAATTGATACTTTTTCCAAAGAGGCAAGCTTTAGAGCCAACTTTTTTCTATTGAAAGAAAAACAACAAAAAAAGTCAGAAGCTATCAGAAGCTATTAACATAGAAATATCGCTTCCTGACGTCACAGAAAAAGATTCAAGTTCGTCAAGGTAGTTCAACGACAAATGCTTAACACTAGAGGTGACACTCAATTAGATTTTGTCAAAAAAAAAAAAAATGTAGTCGTGATAGGATTAAAAGGAAGATACAACGACTTACCTTTCCACCCACGATACTCCAGATACCATCACTACCTTCTTCTATGTCAGAAGCAGATGACTTGTCAATAGCTAAGTGTACTGGTGAGTCCTGGCATTACAGGAATATATTCATTAAAGAAATCATATCCACATGAATAAGGTCAAACAAACTCGACAGAAGGTACCTTATAATGATCCTCAATGGATGAAGAAGGGTGCAAGACCTTTGGACTGTATAAATAACCTTCTATACCATCATCAGTTCCACTGGTACTAACCAAACTTATTTTCCTTAAAGGGCTAGATTCTCCATCTTTTGAGGCACTTAGGGGCTTCTCATCCACCACTTCCCCGTCAATGTGAAGCCGTAAAAGTTCACTTGAGACCTGCCATGAAGATAGAACTTTGAACAATTTACAAAGGGAAAAAGGCCCTGAGAGTAAGAAACCTAGGAAAGACAGTGACATCATAAGATTGACAAGAGACTTTCGGTTGAGCACCATTTATGCAATCTAAAATTCTACTTTATCTCTTTCATCAGACCAACAATGAGACATAGACTTACATGAAATTTTGCAGATAACAATTCTTGTCCAAGATCCACCAGATAATGCATGCAATTAGTTGATCACAGGGCACTCCAATGAATATGAATAGAATCATACTCCATGTATGTACTCTATAAAAGCTTGTTCTTTTTAGTCACATTGAAAGTGCAACAGTTCTACGTGCTATTTGAATATCCATCCAATACGCCTTACTTTTATATATTTGAAGATCATGCACCATTCATACAATTCCAATTACATCTGAAAATGATTGGTTAAAGGTAAAACAGACAGATAAAATGTTCAGTAACAACTTGCTGCAGCTCGACGGCTCGAACCAATAAGCGGTAAACATGACAGACATTAATGCGCTCAGCTATAGCCATAAAAATTTCAGCAATTATCAACTCAAAAGGAACGAGCTGTTTAAAAACCATGTGTAGAAAGAGTAATTCAGACACTTGATATACATAGCTGACAGCCAACATGGACCCATTTTTCAAATGGAAACTCACTATTTGAAGAAGGAGAAACCTCATAATCAGGAGATTCTTTTTGTGGAGGAATCGGTGGCAGAAGTGTGAGTCTCTTATCTCCATTCAAAATGAGAATTGGAAAAGCATCCTTGACATCAGAGTTCACCTGTGTGAAAGAATATTTTTAACCCCATTAACCATAAAACTTTGAGCTGAAAAGAGAAGTGACGGGCAACACTATTTGTGATTATGGTATACAACATCCCTTAATCACCATTTTCGACTAGTCCCTTGTGTCACAAACCAAGATAGATCGCAATAGGGGACGGAAAAAAAACAAGACTTGACGCTTTACAAAGGATTGATCCCAGACAAATCCACAAAAATCAATAAGCTTTGGTTCCACCAACAGGCATTGACGCTCAGTATACCATCTAACAGGAACAACACAGCAATAGACTTCAGTGAACGTGAAAAGACACTCTTGGGAAAATTCCACAATGATTCAAACTCATCGTAATTGACCGACAGACACAACTCGAGAGTTGAGCAACGGTGATCGATCCAAACCAACGCCAAGCATCCCTCCAAATCACAAAATCCAACAGCCGGTGAGTGATCAATCGCTAAAACAACCGCCAAACAAGCAACTCATAACACCCAACCTCTCCAAACATAAAAAATTCACAGAATTGAGAAACGAACACCGTCCCTCCCATAAAAAACCAACGAACCAAAAAGGGATGAAAAAAGATGGAAAAACGGCAGCTTTCCTCTACCTGATGGAAAATGGTACAAGGGAAAGTGGCGGACTTCAAGAGATAAACCCAGAAGCAGAAAAGCAAGGACCCATCTTCTCCTTCTTCTCCTTCATCTCGTTCTTGTTCTTCCTCCTTCTCTGCTTCGACGTCGAGCCTGAAATCACCGAGCGAAGAGTAACGACTGAGGTCGATCGTGCTCTCGCTGTCCGCCACCAGTATATCTAGCCTCGCAAACCTCTTTTGCTTCAAAATCCTTGGCTACATACTCGAGCCCGAAATCGGGACCGAATAAGGAGTAGAAGACAGAGAAGCCACGGCTGGAAAGTCGATGACGGCGACGAGGAAAGAGGCGAGGAGGGAAGTGCTTAGGGTGAGTGAGAGGGCTCGAGACAAAGAGGAGGGGGGCGCTTGGGGTGAGTGAGAGGGCTCGGGACAAAGAGGAGAGGAGTGCTTGAGGAAGAGAGAGGCAGAAGCGGGAAGAAATAGCGCGCGCTCCGTTGAAAAAAAAAAGAGAAAATGCAGCAGGCCTCTCCTTCTTCGCCGCACTGTCGACCCCGCCCAAGTCCGCCGAGATCTCCCTTGCGACCGAGTGGGCCAGTGTCAGGGACAGCGCCCGGTCAGCGGCGGGGAGCCTGGTGCCGCTCGGGAACGAGACCAAGATGCCAGAGGCAGATGGCCAGCGACGCTTTTGGGCAGGCATAGGCTGACGCGGAGGTCCGAAGCCGGAGCCGGAGCCGGAGACAGAGGCGGAGGAGGTGGGATGCGCAGAGAAGGAAACAGAGGAGGCTCTGAGCATTCTTTTTTCTGTTATGAGGAGAGGAGAGGAGAGAGAACCCGCCCATTTAAGTGAGGATTGAGAAAAATTTTGAGCTGGAGGAATACGCTGATCCTCCTTTCGAGCCAAGCCGAGCCGAGCCCACCCAAAAACCAGCCCTCTTCTCATTTTTTAGGGGGTCCCACTTGGGACAGGTGTTAGTATCCCGAGTGGTTTGTGCGCGCCAAGTCGGCGGATGACGTGGCGCGCACGAACCACTGAATATTTTCTCATTTTGAACTTAAAGTTGCGCAAGCATTCATGTAAGTTTGTCACAATCTGTATTAGAAAAAAAAATTTATATAAAAAAATCCGTTGGTGTGTGTCAACTTTTAAAACCAATATATGGCATCAAGCAATATTCAAAATAATAGTATATACGTTTTCATAATATCATAATAGCATATAATTTTGCAATGATTAATTAAAATTTTTGTGTATATATCAAAATATTTAAAAGTTAATTTGTAATATTATCATTATATGTGGATGATATACTAATTGTCAAGAGTAATATAGAATTCGTTAATACGATGAAAAATTGGTCATCTTCCAATTTAAAATGAAAGATATGTGTGAAGTTGTATATATTATTGGAGTTAAGATTTCAAGAGATCGTTCAAAGAAATCATTGTCTCTTTCACAAGAAACATATACAAATAAAATCCTTGCACAATTTCATATGTAAAAATATAAACCCATACTCTTATTGTAAAAGGTGAAGAATTTTACCGTAAAATATGTCCTAAGACTCCACAAGAATAGGAATTAAGGAAACGTGTTCCATATACTAGTACCATTGGAAACTTAATATATGCTCTGATGTGTACAAAACCTTACTTTTGTTTTGCAGTTGGAATGGTAAGTAAATACTAATCCAATCTAAGTTAAGCACATTGGATTACTGTCAAAATAATCTTAAGGTATCTGAAGGATATTGCCGATTATTCGCTAAGTTATCAAGGAAGAGATATGCGCCTTGAAGGCTATGCTATTGTTAACTGGGAAAAAGATTTAGATGAAATAAAATCTACTTCTAGTTTTGTGTTCTTACTAATTAATGGCAACATATCTTGAAGTAGTCGGAAGCAAACATGTATAGCATTATCTATAATGAAAGCCGAATTCGTGACACTATTAGTAGTAGTACAAGAAAGTGTTTGGCTTAAAAAAAAATTGAATCACTTAGGTGTTGCTAAAAATGCCGCAAACTCATTATTGGTTAATTATGATAGTCAAGCAGCAATAGCTTACACTAAAGATTCCAAATTTCATTGCAAGACCAAACATATAGATACCAAGTAAAATTTTGTTAAAGACATGGTTGCACAAAGAGATGTAAACGTACGCATAAAATAATAGTGAATCTTACAATGAAGCCAATTCTTAGAGATGTTTTCCCATGGTCATGTAAAATCTCTAGGATTACGTAAAAGTTGATGTACTAGACATTTGTATTTCCAAAAAAGTTCATAATTAATGATATTTTCTATCATTATTAATGTCTATGAGTTTGTTTGACATTTATGCATATTGATGCTTAATGCATTATATTGAGAAAATATGTCGGACAAATGAGAGATTAGTCCACTCACACAAGTAATTGCCTCTATTTGAGATAATACAATTTTAAACTTATTATTTATGTGATAATTAAGAGCTCAAAATTAAAATAAAGATGTCACCTTAACAAAATGTTAAGATGAGATCATAATGTTTATTATGTCCGAAAGTGAAATAACCAACATATTTTACTTGATTTGTCTTTAATGCCAGATGTGAGTTCTGATAGATTCATTAAATAGAGTAGATTTGTGAGCTCAAATTAGATATTAGGAATGTATAATCTATCATATGTATGTATTTCATATTACGTACGCATAAAACGATCAATAAGAATTGGCAAAAGTTTTTATCTCAACTTTTTAAGCCGTGTGAGCTTCGAGGATGAGAGCTCCTAAATTAGGTGCCCTCACAACTCTTACTTATTCTAAAAAAAAAAAAATCATTTAGTATTTGCTTTCTTAGAATATTGCCAATGATCATAGATAATGCAATCTAATGGGAGATTTCTAGAAAAGCGAATTGAATTGAAATTGAAAGATTTAAGGTAAAAGGAAGATTTTTTTTTTTTTTTTTTTTTTTGCGCCACATTCTATTTTTGTACATACAGATAGACCAATTATGATTATTTTGAGTTTAATCATAATTATGAATACAATATATATTTATATATAATATACTTAAAGAGATCAAGAGAGATATAAATGTCATTAATTGATCTAAAGTACTACATATTAGATCTACTTTAAGTCATTATGTCTAATTTGAATTGTTATATATTTCCAACAAATATATGACAACAAACTCTTCAAATATGCCGATTGCACAAATTATTTGTTGATATGAACTTTACAGAAAAGAAAGAGTTATATTTAGCCTGTCATAAGCAAGTGGGAGATGAAGGATTTTATGAGTGAGCCACCCATGCTGGGCTAACCCAACCATAACTCGCAAATGTTAGTTGTTTTTATAGATAATGTAACTGCCTTTGGAAGTTAATGTTCTTAAGAAAAAAAAAGAAAGAAAAAGATTGCCTCCTCTCAACACATATAACTTCTCTTTCTAACGAAAGCAAAGAAGAACCCTTTCTCACGAGGCTGCAATTAAGGCGGTTGATTTAAGGAAATAAGGTATATTCTGAAGCGTAATATACCCAGTTCGATCCGTGATTCGTATGTTGGAACATAGAATTTTATTTCCTACAACTATGGATGTATCTCCAGAAAAATTCGTCTTTAATTTTGCAGATCTGGCCCTTCTGCGAGAGGTCACTCTCTTTTTATTTCGCTCAAACTGCAGGAAGAGTGTTTCTAGACTAAAATATGAAGAGTTCAATGAGACGCTGCAATACCCAGAGTACAGAAAGCACCCAAATATCACATGGGGCTTAAAAACTATCTCGGTCTAGAGAAATTATAACATATTAATCCGGACCATTGAAGATGATAGTCTCTTGTAAGCCCAACATGAATCCCATCAAATCTGACGATTTAGTATCAACTTTGTAAATAGACTAACCTCCCTCGAGACCCACTGAACAGCTTGACATGAGGTGGTTTCATCCACCCGAAGATTGGATTAAACTCGAATCTAATGGTAGCTGTGCACGACAAGGCAAGAGAGGGCAGTGTGCTTAAGGACCGCGCAAATCATTTGCAAACTCGATGCCTCCATGGCAATTCAGCTTAAACATGCCAAGCTTCACTCCTCCCTCTCATACAAGATTACAGCAATCCATCCCGACGAGATTGGGAATGAAAGGTTGTAACATTCTCACCATGAGGCCAGTTCTTATGCAGATCTTGCTAGATGGATTGGCTACCGATCTGTTAGCCACTGTGACTTAAGTATCCGATAAATCAGCCCTTAGTCTTCTTTGTTGCAAGGAGAGTCGACTAATGTGCTCACAATGTTTCCTCACTCAGGCCCAAATGGTTGCTGAAAATGAAAAACTTAGATTTACCAGAGCAACATTGCAATTCAAAATGCTTGGTTCATCTTACCCGTCATCAGTCTTACGAGGCATATGCCATACGGAGCGATCCCTCATGATCATATTCACAAGAAAGTAAATTTCATAAAAACCCTCTAACTTTATATGGTAGGTTATTAGTGTTAAATTATGTCTCGAGTTTGAGCGTTTACAAAACACAATTGGCTAGACTCCTTCAAACTGCACAAAGGAAGAAATATGTAATAAAAATAAAATAAGGGAAACTTTCCTTCTTTGCGGCTGCGGAAGTCGAATTAATTTTGTGGGGTTCATTGGGCCAACATTCAACGGATGGGAAGTCTGCACATGCTGAATTCTTTTTACCAGGTGGGGCCCAAAAGTCAACACACACATGAAGAAAAATTCCTTTTGGCGTGAAGTAGTTCTCTGCATGTACCCCAGGTCAAAGTATTTGACCTTTTGGGCGCACATTTGCGGGTGCGTTGGACTGCCGAGAGAAAACCTACTTCGAAGCCGCACGTCCTGTTTTTGAGAAGAGCCACAAGCCATGCGAAGCTTGAAGAAATACTAGAGTTTTTTTTGTTTTCAAGCTTGAACGCGCGGTAATTTTGTACCGTGAGTTTATACCCAAGTGAGTGATTTATTTATAAACACTTTGAGTTTGGGTTAAATCTAAGTGTGGGAAACACTTGAGCGATTGAGCAATTGTAAACTCTGATTCTCCAATTTTTAGTGAATTATTTGCTGCTGGCTCTCCCCGTGGACATAGGTTCCGATACTTGAACTGAACCACATAAATTTCTGGTGTCTTTATTTTTCTTGTTAATTTTTCTGGTGATTTCGAATTGACGTAAATTGCAAGATCCTAACGTTTCCGCATATTATATCCCAACAATTGGTATCAGAGCTTGGGGTTGGATTTCTTGATTGTGATTTGGGGCTTTTGCTTGTCTGATTATTATCTGGAAATTCTGTTATTGCAATTATGTCTGAGAGGAAATCTGAGATTGAGAAATTTGATGGCAGCAACAACTTTGTGTTATGGAGCATCAAGATGCGAGCTTTATTGACAACACAAGGTTTGACCAAGGCACTGGATGGTGAAGATGAGCTGCCGATTATAATAAAAGCCTCAGAGAATGTAGAGTTGATGGAAAAAGCAAAGAGCATAATCCTGTTAAATTTGACGGATGAAGTCTTAATAGAAGTTGCTGAGGAGAAGGATGCCGCGGCATTATGGGCAAAACTTCAAGCACTCTATGTGAAAACAGGTTTAAACAATCGCTTGTATATGCTGAAAAAGATGTTTCAATTTAGATATATTGAAGGTACGTCTATCAAAACCCGCCTAGATGAATTTAATAAACTCATGTTGGATCTGAAGAACGTCGGTAAGATACTTGATGATGAAGAACAAGGCATGATGTTGTTAGCCTCTTTACCAGAGTCATGGAAGCACTTTACTGATTCACTGTTGCAGGGGCGTACTACAATTACCTCAGAAGAGGTAAAGTCCGCCTTATTCTCTAAGGAATGGCAAAGAAAGTTGCGAGATGCCAGTCTGGCCAAAAAAGCAGCGCAAGCACTGACGATTCGAGGTAGAGAACAATATCGAGAGCCTAGTAGCAGCAGAGGTAAAAGCATATCAAAATCACGCCATAGAAAATCCAAAGGACGCGGGAAGTGCTTTGAGTGTCACGAGGAGGGGCACATCATGAGAGATTGTCCAAAGCGAAGGAATAAAGTTAATAAGCAAAATGCCACAAACGTTGCTGAGAGGAGCACTAATGATGCAGAAGCTGTCTTATGTGTGACTACTATTTCATCAGGAGACGAATGGGTGCTGGATTCGGGGTGTTCTTATCATATGACGTCTCATAAGAACTGATTTACTACTTACCATACTGCAGATGGTGGTAAGGTTCTTTTGGGGAATAATGCAGTCTGTAAAGCTGTAGGGATAGGGACAATTCGAATTCGGATGCACGATGGGGTGGTGCGCACATTGACAGATGTGAGGCATGTACCAGAGCTCAAGAAGAACCTTATTTCTCTAGGGACACTCGATAACATCGGGTGTAGGTACACTGCTGAAGGTGGAATACTAAAGATCTCTCGAGGTGCCATGACAGTGATGAAGGGGAAAAAAGTGAATACTCTCTATTATCTACTGGGAAAGACCGTGACTGGAACCGCTGCAGTTTCATCAGGTGAGTCGGATTCTGACTTGACTCAATTACGGCATATGCGTTTAGGGCACATGAGTGAGGCAGGTATGACGATGCTGAGTGAAAGGGGTTGTTGAAAAGTCAGAAGACAGGAAAGCTGGACTTATATGAGCATTGCATCTATGGAAAGCAGCACCGAGTTAAGTTTACTACAGCTATTCATTCGACCAAACGACCAGTTGAATATACTCACTCAGACGTAAGGGAACCGTCTTCGATTCCTTCGAAAGGATGTGCCCAATATATGCTAACATTTATTGACGATTATTCGAGGAATGTATGGGTTTACTTTCTGAAGCACAAATATGATGTGTTTGATCGGTTCAAGAAATTTAAGGTATTGATTGAGAAACAGTCAGATAAACAAATCAAGTGCCTGAGAACCGATAATGGCATGGAGTTCTGTGGTAAAGACTTTACCGAGTTCTTTTGAGAAAGAATGTATTGTAAGACACCGCATAGTACCTGGGACACCACAGCAGAATGGCATGGCAGAACGAAAGAACAGAACTTTGCTTGAGCAAGCTCGATGCATGCTTTCGCATGCAGGACTTAGCAAGAATTTTGGGCCGAAGCAATGAACATGGCATGTTACTTGGTAAATCGATCTCCATCGTCTGCTATCGAGTGGAAGACTCCTGAGGAAGTATGGTTGGAGAAACCTGTTGATTACTCCGGATTACGTATATTCGGATGTCCTATGTATGCTCATGCGAGTGATGGTAAGCTTGAGTCGAGGGCGAAGAAATGCATATTTCTGGGTTATGCACAAGGGGTGAAAGGCTACCAACTGTGGTGCACCGATCCCAGATCACCCGGTTTTCTAATCAGCAGAGATGTGATCTTCGATGAGACTGCAATGCTTCAACGGAGGAATTCTAAGACACAACCAGCAGAGAAGACAGATCATGGTGTCAGTAGTGAGGTGGAGCTTCAGGTGGAGACTCCGGAGACCTCGAAGTAACAGAAGTTGAGACTGCAGATGAAGCCGCAATTCCTAAAGTTGGTAATAGTGAACAATCAGCAAAGCCGCAGCAGACTATAGCCGCAGATAGACAAAGAATGCAAATTAAACCACTGGTACGTTATGATTATACAGATATTACTTATGCATTGACTGTAGGTGATGAGGTGGAGACAGATGAGCTTTCGTCTTATTCTGAGGCGATGGCTAGTTCAGAGTCATCGCAATGGCTAGGGGCTATGAGTGAAAAGATGGAATCACTCCATCGAAATCAGACATGGGAGCTGGTCAAAGTACCCAAAAGCCAAAAGATTATCGGAAGTAAATGGGTCTTTAAACGAAAAGAGGGCATTCCCAGTGTCAAGGTAGTAAGGTATAAGGCGAGACTTGTGACGAAATGGTATACACAGCGTGAGGGCATTGACTACAATGAGGTGTTATCTCTTGTGGTAAGACATACTTCTATTCGTGTTTTACTTGCCTTAGTTGCTTCGCAAGATCTCGAGTTAGAGCAGCTAGATGTGAAAACTGCGTTTCTTCACAGTGAGTTGGATGAACAGATTTACATGAGGCAACCAGAGAGATTTGCTATTCCGAGTAAGAAAGATCATGTTTGCTTGTTAAAAAAATCTTTGTATGAGCTGAAACAGTCTCCTAGGCGGTGGTATAAATGTTTTGATACTTTCATGGCTAGTCAAGACTACCAAAAAGTCATATGGATAGCTGTGTTTAGTATAGGAGATTAGAGAATGGTTCTTTGATTTATCTACTCTTATATGTTGATGATATGTCGATAGCAGCTAAGAATATGTCTGATATTGATGTGCTGAAGAGGCAGTTAAATACTGAATTTGAGATAAAAGATTTAGGTGCTGCAAAGAAAATTTTGGGTATGGAGATTTTGCGTGACAGGGCTGCAAGAGTTTTACGTCTATCTCAAAAGAAATATATTGAGAAGATCGTGGCACGGTTTAATATGCAGTCAAAATCTGTAAGTACACCTTTAGCGAAGCACTTTAAACTTTCAGATAAATTATCACTACAGACTAAGAAGAAGGAGGAGCATATGTCCCGTGTTCCTTATTCTAGTGCCGTGGGTAGTATTATGTATGATATGGTGTGCACTAGGCTTGATATTTCACAAGCTGTGAGCGTGGTTAGTCACTACATGAAGCGTCCTGGTAAAGCTCATTGGAAAGCTATGAAGTAAATCCTCAGATATTTGAAGGGGACAACAGACGTGGATATAGTATACCGGAGGGACAGCAATGGCAGTGAGACCACTGGTTTTGTGGATTCAAATCACACCGGTGACTTGGATGATTGCAGATCTTTAGCAGAGTACGTGTTTACGCTAGTGAGTGGTGCAATTAGTTGGAAAGCATCCTTGCAGGATCACATTGCATTGTCTTCGACTGAGGCAGAGTACATGGCACTAACCTTTGTAGCGAAAGAAGCGATATGGTTACAAAGTTTGCTCTCGGACTTTGGGTTAGATCAGAAAAGTGTGGATATACACTATGATAACCAAGGTGCGATATATTTGGCGTACAATCTAGTTTATCACGAGCGAACAAAGCATATCAACATCAGGTACCACTTCATCCGAAATGTTAGCTAAGGGTATTATTAATGTTAAAAAGATTACTACAGCAAATAACCCGGCAACATGATGACTAAGTCTGTTCCTTTCGCGAAACTCAAGCTCTGCTTGAGCTCTATTAGCGTCTGTGAAAAGTGAGCGTCCATCGGGGCGTTAGAAGAGCAGCATGGATGATGAACATTATAACTTGGCTTCAAACATCGAGCCAATATGGAGAATTGTTAAATTATGTCTCGAGTTTGAGCGTTTACAAAACGTGATTCGCTAGACTCCTTCGAGCTGCACAAAAGAAGAAATATAAAATAAAAATAAAAGAAGGGAAACTTTCTTTCTTTGCTGTTGCGGAAGTCGAATTAATTTTGTGGGGTTCATTGGGCCAACATTCAACGGATCGAAAGTCTGCACATGCCGAATTCTTTTTACCAAGTGGGGCCCAAAAGTCAACACACACATGAAGATGAATTCCTTTTGGCTTGAAGTAGTTCTCTGCATGTAGATAATTTTAGGTGGGCCCTAGGTCAAAGCATTTGACCTTTTGGGCGCACATATATAAGAAAGAATTGTTCTTTCCGCACGTCCTGTTTTTGAGAAGAGCCGCAATCCACGCGAAGCTTGAAGAAATACTAGAGTTTTTTTTTTGTTTTCGAGCTTAAAAGCGCGATAATTTTGTGCTGTGAATTTATATCCAAATGAATGATTTATTTATAAACACTTTGGGTTTGGGTTAAATCTAGATGTGGAAAACACTTGAGGAATTAAGCGATTGTAAACTCTGATTCTCCAATTTCTAGTGGATTATTTGTTGCTGGCTCTCCTCGTGGACGTTGGTTCCGATACTCGGACTGAACCACGTAAATTTCTAGTGTCTTTATTTTTCTCGTTAATTTCTCTAGTGATTTCGTGTTGACGTAAATTGCAAGATCCTAACGTTTCCGCATATTATATCCCAACAATTAGATCCAAGAAAATGAAAGATAGATAGTCTGTCCTTTGTCAGACATAACAGACGGACATCGCATGTCTGAAGTGGGTGCATAAGTACCATGATCACAAAAGGAACATATCAAAAAACAAACGAAACCAAAAACGATGCGACATTGTTTTCCATAAGCTAGGATCAACATATTATCATAGGACTGGATTTAGTTTCTGAAGATAACGAGTCGACAATGATGATGATATCGACAGCAACAGCAAGGATGACGACAATGGCGAGGATAACGGCAACAACACCAATAGTAGTTAGAGCCCTACAGTCATTATCCTAGGGGCCTGAATGACTTGATTAAAAAGTAAGGCCATCCCAATGTCTGAATGGAGAAATAAGTCATTCCCAATACAAACACAAGCACAAAGAAAATTGACAACATGTCAAACAACAATCCTTCCAGAAGAAACATACTAGAAAGAGGAACCACAAAATATAAATAAGAACTTGTGCTACAAAGGCTGAAAAGAATAGGAACCTGAATCAGCACCATAAACAAGCCGCAAGAGTATCCACCAGCACTAGTGTACATTAACACACCAGCTGCTTTTTTTGCACTCTATACACTGTTATATAGTAGTCAATCTGGCTCCAGTTATTCATCTGTGACGCAACCATTGGCAGCCGACTGTACGCACTTTATGTACTGCAAAAGTAGCAAGAAATAGTTTTATCATTAGAGACGTCAATGAGAGTAAATCAACATATCGTGGTTTGATTATTTTCACTACCTTGTAGAGAACTCCTTGTGCCGCCTTAAGTGGAGGGGGATTCCACTTCTTCCTTCTCTCCTGCATCTCCTGATCTGATAGTTGGACATCAATCCTCCTCTTCTCAACATCAATAGTGATGACATCTCCATTTTCAATGAGGCCAATAGGACCACCCTCCTAGAATTGAGATCCCAAATGTGCATCACTTATTATCACTTCACTAACACTCTACTTTGTAAAGATGAAATCACTCAACTTTATATCCAATTTCAATCAAAATCATCATATTAAAAGCATGAATGAAGCTTTGTCAAGTGAATGGAACATACTAAATTGTCTGCAAGATGTGTGATATAGTGGAATCACAACCCAAATACACAATCATTTAGTGATGTCGAGCAGAAATTTTAATAAAGTTGGCAAAGCAAAAGCAATAAGTGTAGAGCATTTCTGTCTGCAGGATTGCCTGCAAAGTCCATGACAAATACTACATATAATTGTTACAGGTAAATACACCGATAAACAAGACAGAACCCAACTTTCTTATGTGGATGGAGGAAATAATTCTAGTCAAGACACATATGTACTATTAGCGGAAATATAGTATGAACTCTCCAAATTAGACCAGCATTGTAAAAAAGATACATATGTAATGTGGTCATCAAACTCAAGATGCCTATATCACCATCCATTCTCTCGAATTTGCATGTTAGTGAGCCTATAGCCTACAACATAATGAGGAAGTAGCTACAGGACACTACATCTCAATGTAAAATTGTCATGTCCATGTCTATGTAACATAAGACTGAGGCATAATGTGAATGCTGACATCCAAACTGCGACTACTTGATCTGTTCTATATAAAGTCGATTAACCTTTTCTGTCCCATCATTAAAGAGAATTCCAAAAACTTCAAGAAAATTCTTGTCCACGGCAACAGAAAAAAGTATTGCTTTTGCTCTGCTATATGCAAGCTAATCACAAACTACCTTGTAACTCACATAGTCAGATATTTGGCTAACAGGAGTAGATGAAAGAGCATGAATAGTAGACGCACCTGTGCTTCAGGACATACATGGCCAACAACAAAACCATGTGAGCCTCCTGAGAATCTACCATCAGTTAATAATGCAACTTCCTGCAAGGGTGGAACCAGACATACTCTAAGTTATGAACAATACCAATGCTTTCTCCACTAAATAAACAAGTAGATTTTCACAAGATGAAAAGAACAAATCAACTTCAAAGAAGACACAGAGTGACTAAGGAAAAAAGGATATATTGGATATGTTTCAGTTGAATGAAGGTAATGTCATTAGTGGAAAGCAATTTGTTTAAACATAATCCTCGACAAAAACACACGGCTACAAGTAAAGATATAAATCAACACCTAGTTACCTTTCCAAGACCTGCTCCCATTATTGCACTTGTTGGTGTCAACATTTCAGGCATGCCTGGTCCACCTTTAGGCCCCTCCCCTCTGATAACAACCACTTTTCCCTAGAAATATAAAATTTGGAGATCCCAGTCAAACATATAATTTACCAACAGAAAAGCAAAGTTAATTCAGAAGCTTAGAGGAATCGTGAGGCACTTATGGCAGAGAACTGCATCTCAGGCACCAATATCCAAGTAATAATGGGAATTGTGATATCAAGTTCACATTAAAAAGCCAAGCAGCAGTACAAGATGATTTTAAGCAAAAGGCAGGATTTTTTAGATGCAAAGATGTAAAGCTTTGTGGCCAAGTAAAGAGAATACAAGAACAGCCATCACTGTTGAGAATAGTGCAGCAAAATTTTACAATCCACAAGGTTTACAAAAGAAGGGCTGTGGAAGTCAGACATTGAAATTGAAAGTAGAACTGATGCTAAGGACAGCTTTTCAGATGCATTTACAGTATGACAGGCATTAAATCATGTAGTTGCTGTGTTGTTTTATATCAATTCTGCTTGCAAGTTTGAGTAATATTGCATTATTTGAAGCAGTACTAGTTTGGGAAAAAATAATTACTGGTTTGCTTGGAGATCACTCTTGTAGAACGTTTCTTTAGTTCATGCGTCAGCCTGCAATGAGAATATTGCATGGAACCCTCCAGTACCAATGGGGCTTCGACAGTGATGAATGGAGTTTAAAACTAAGTGTTGAGTACTAAACCCAGTAATGGCATGCCTATCCAAAACTTATGACATTGAGATGCGAATTGATGCTGTGAGAAAGTTGTTACTACATTGCTTATGCGACAGCTGCAGATAAGTTGGAGCCTGAGCCATCTCTGGCAATGAGGAATCAATTTACAGTAATCATGGATTCTGATAGTAATAATTTTTTTGAAGAAAAGTAGCAGTGTGCTGTCCTTTATGGTCTGCCTTATGAGAGCTTATGGTCTCTTTCTGAAAGAATCAAGAGGTCATCGGTGCTGAAATAAATGAATGATGGACCTGTCTTGAGGTGTTAAAGATACTTCACCTCAAAGCTACTTCGAATGGAAAAAGGAAATTTGCAGCTTTAGTAGGTGAGGCAGCTCTCCAGCTTAGGTGCTTAGACATTTTACAAAGAATTTATAGTTATAGTCAGGGGCCAAAGTCGTGTGGACAAATTAGAGGGAAGATCAGGCCACTGTTCAGAAAAGACTGGACAGGGCTATGTCCAACATAGAATGCTTAATCAAACTAATGAGTGCAGGAGCTCTACATATTCAGGTAGCAAACTCTGACCACTATCCACTGCTTCTCAATATCGAATTTGTTGAGAGACAAAAAACTAAACTGTAGCTTGGTTTAATGCTTAAACATTCTATCACTCCGCCTCACGCTTAGTCAGGTCTTTTTGCCTAGTACTAGAGCATGGGCATATTTAATTGAGGAGGCAAATAGAGGCTTGAAAAGATATTAACTCAGGACCTCCTTATCTCCTTATCTGATACTATGTAAGATTTTGCGGGACCATTGCCAACTGTTTTAAAAACTTAATAGTTGGCAGTGATCCCGCCAAAATCTCACAAAATTAGTTGGGGTGAAAACAGCAAAAGCCCTTCAGATTTGAGCTGGATAATCAATCCTGTTTGGGAGTCATCCATGAAGCCCATAGTCATAACGAAAGAAGATGACTCTACTTTCTAAACAGCAGTCCTCAAACAAACTGAGAACAAATGGAGCACGGATTTTTTTGAAATTGTCCAAAAATAATTCATTCTTACATTTTAACATGCAGTTGAGAAATGGATTTCTGTCCCCCACTTCTACACACATTTCATAAGATATTTGTCTCCACGTCTGCTCATCTTAACCACAGGTCAGTTAACAAGTGCTGGAATTTCTGCTAGTTTGTTTTCTCCCTCAGAATGTGGTAAAAATCAAATTTCATTGAGTAATAGGAGCCAAAAACACTTGCCTAGCCATGGTCAAAGAAATTGATTGGGATAGATTTTTAGGGTAGCAGGCAACAACAATCATTTCCCCTATGTACAGCGGTCACTACAGAAGCTCTAGGAAGTGCCAATCAACCAAGACATGTGGCTGGCAAATAGTGATGATTCAGCCAATAAGTGGCAGATATACACATTCACAAGAGGTGCAAGTCAACTCTTAGTGAGAATGCACGGATGGCAAAAGATTTTGATTCTAAGATCAGCAAATGAGCTTGAAATCAGTTAGCTAGATCAGATCGAATTTTTGAGTCCCATTAAGGTTCTATAGAAAGTGACTATAGAAAGTGGCCAGACAGGAAAATAAAGCCTGAAGCAACACGAAAATGAATTTCTCACAAAAGACAAAGTTTTGCAGAGTACATCCATTACAAAACAACAAAAATTGTAAATCATCAATTACCATTTCCAGAAACAATTAGTTTTGTAATTTGTGATTCACTCGTCCAGAAGAAGAAAAAAAAAACAAAATAGCCAAATTGGAAGTTTGCAGAGAAGACAAATAGCTCATGACAAATAATTATGTTTAGAGATGGCAAAAGCAACCCCAGGTTTCATAGTCAGTGATAGAAGATTTTGTCCAGCAACCACTTATAAAGAACAACGAGAAACTCAAGTTTGTTCCCTTACCTTTACATTGGTTATTATACTGAAAACATATATATAAGGTAATACTGCAAAATCAATTGTAAAACACATCATTTACCTTGAAACTCATAGGATTCTCTGAGATAGCTGCAATCATAGACTCTTCACCTTCAAAAACAAGTGCAGGTCCTGCAGGCCATTCACATTGAAGCATTACTTCTTCCGTAGCTATAGATAACAAGCACTGCGGGGGCCGGTTTGGGGGGTTGGTGGTGTGGGGATGGGAGAGAGAGAGAGATGCACCATACCGGAAAAGTACAGGCCCTCTTTCCCAGTTATTTTGGCCACCGAACCATCAGGAGCAAGATTTCCATATAATGTTTGAATATGTCCAGTTTTCTTTATCGGGTTGTGGAGGGGCCTTATTATATCCTGATACAATGAATGAAATTATGAAAAAATTAGATACTTGTTTGGTCTAACATGCATATCTCATATATCTAAGAGTAAATGGAGACTGCACCTGTCCTTCAGCCAATGAAGGAGCAGCCTTTGCATTTTCAGCAAGCGTCTTCCCAGTAACTAGAGAGGAATTCATTTACATTAGTTCTGAAAAAAGACATGCTCAAGAACACTAATTTGTTGTGCAAACTTCTGAAGAACACACCAGTTATACAATCACCATCTAAAAATCCAAGTTCCAAGAGGTAGCGGATAACTGCAGGTGTTCCTCCAATCTGTGAAAACACAAAAATTTGTCTGGCTAATGACGAAATATCATGATAATGTAACATACTCAACAGGTGTGAAATGCTCATCTGCCATAAGCAACTCTTGGACAGGTAAAATGTGCAGACAATAAGATGGTAGAAGAACCATTCCATCAAACACACACCTTATGCACATCCTCCATGACATACTTGCCACTGGGCTTAAGATCGGCAAGAAATGGAACCTCATCGCTAACCTTCTGAAAATCATCAAGAGTCAAATTTAAACCCACAGACCTGCCAAGAATGGGCCCATGAGTATATTATTTGCGGTACAATTGTCTTCAGCCAGAGAAGACGCCACCAAAGCATAGTCACCTTGCAATAGCAATTAAGTGTAACACAGCATTGGTGGACCCACCAAGTGCCATCACGACTACCATCGCATTACGCAGTGATTTCTTGGTGATAATGTCCTGTGGCTTCAAATCCATCTTTAACAGTTCCAGGAGATGCCTCCCAGCTAACCGACACTCAACTAACTTCATTGGGTCTTCAGCAGGTGTGGAAGAGCTTTGCATAGGCAAAAACAAAACTTACATGACATCAGGGCTACTGACTACGCAACAGGAAGCGACCAAGGGAAAGAACCTTCTATACCTTCCAGGAAGAGACATTCCCATAGCTTCAATGGCAGAGGCCATAGTATTAGCGGTGTACATGCCACCACATGCCCCTGCACCGGGGCATGAATTATGGACTATGTTTTTCCTTTGCTCATCACTAATTGATCCACCTACATATTCTCCATAACACTAGGAAAAAGAAATTGCAAAAAAGAAAAGAGTCAGTCCCCAACCGGCGTGACTTTTCACTATATTTGAAACAAAAACCAATGCATCTTGTAGATAAGATTATGATCACGAAGAGCATGTATAAAGTCAGTCGAAACAAATGATTTTCCAAGCCAAGCAGACTAATATCATTCCCTGTAGATATAGGATAGGAGAAACAGAAACTTCCCCAAGAGACAACTATTGACACCTGGTGATGGTTATGATACAAGCGCATGCAAGGTTTATCCAATTCGAAGGAGGTCATTAAAAAATTTATTACCATGGTTGAGCTCCACTTGAAAAGTTAAATTCAGAGGGAACAGGTGAAATCAGTGTCCAGTATTGAAATTTACTATGTTTTACTGTGTTTTACATAAGTTATCCATGTCGCCGTTACCATAACCAAATTCACCGTAGAAGTGCACCTTCATTTTCAAAGCACGTATCCTCTTAAGCTAACAACATATCGAACTACATAACATGACTTTCTGCACTCCACCATAAATAAACTGTGAAGTAGCTGCATTGCATATGACAATCAGAAGAGCAAACAGTCTATCTATATGGTATATATAACAAACAATCCATCCCTCAAACATTTGGTACGACTAAAACAGACATATTTAATTTCCCACCTGAAAGGCAGATACAATATCATATGTATGGCCTTGAAAATGACCCGGCTGCAAAAAGTTAGCAAATATATCAGTATATTAAATTTCTTCCACTTCAAAAATTAAAAGTAAAAAAGTAAAGTCTCTACACACAAAGAACTAGCAACATTGGAAGACCTGAAGGGAGGTAGAAATAAGACACGCAAAACATTTGAACATCAAATTTTTTGCAGAGATATCAAGCAATACAAAATGGAAACAAAGGCATTTCAAATTCTTATGCTGGATTCTTTGAGTGCTCTTTTTGGTTATTTTCCTTGCACTTCTACTGACTAAACCTAAGCCCCGTCTAGCAATACAAAATGGAAACAAAGGCATTTCGAATTCTTATGCTGGATTCTTTGAGTGCTCTTTTTGGTTATTTTCCTTGCACTTCTACTGACTAAATCTAAGCCCCATCTAATCTCTGTATCATAATACATGCATGTATGCATGGGCAAGCTTAGGCATTTAGGCATATACTCAAAATAACTTCACCAACAAAGAGCTTTTTTTTTGCTTGTTTTTTTTACTCTCTTTGTGTATCATAATACATACATGTATGCATGGGCAAGCTAAGGCATATACTCAAAATAACTTCACCAACAAAGAGCTTTTTCTTTTCTTTTTTTTTCTTTTTTTTTTTTTTAATATTTGAAATCAATACTTTATGCTATACCATAAGAAAACATTAGACAGAAAGCGAGCAATTATAAACTCAATTAGCCATGAAATCATAAGTTGAAACATGAGCTTATATGTCAAAATGGTGGCTACTTCCAACAAGGGTTTCCTTTTACCCTATATGGATAAAGTTCATCCCTTAATACTGCAAATGCACTGCTTAATACAAGACTCTAGATTAGATGCTCAAGACCTTAACACACATAAGAAGTCCTCAATACACCCATCAGTCAAAGAGAGCAATTAAATCAACAAAAGCAACATATAGGAATCTTTTACACACACAAAATCGGAAAGATGAAAAGAAATGCGTCAAGTACTGGATGAAATGGGTGTGGTGCCTAGAATTTTTATGCATGTAGATGCTAGAGAAAAAGCAAGATAAAACGGCAGAACTAAGTCTCTAACCTTGATGGTTCCACCATAAACCATGATGCTTGGTCGGTTGAGGCGTCCCATTGCCATGATTGTACCAGGCATCTGCAACAGTTATAGAAAGTAGGTCAAACAATAGCACTATGGCATCAAAACAGGCAGGAATGAGGAGTAAATATGCCAACAAAGCCAGTTGCAGCTGCTTGCAAAGAAAAAAAAAATCAAAATGTGAGTATTGGAACTTAAAACTCTTCAGGAGAGTAAAAGATAATTCCAGACAGGGTTAGTTGGATCATGATATGTGCATATCAATTAACCTTCCTCAAAGTATATACCAAACAACAGTATATTGAAAATTCAAACTCATTGAGATCTGTAAAGGAGAAGAAAGTAGTTTAACGCCTTAAAATTTGAAGATGATGGCCTTCCCACTTATAAGCTTCGAGGGCATGAATTCCATCAATTTGACAGAAGCTTCCTGATAATATGATACCTTTCAACTATAAGCAGCTTACAGCCTTTTAGATTCTAATTGCCCCTAATTTTCCTGGACGTCTTGACTCATCATTCTTTTGGTAATTACACAGACTAAGCACGATGCAGAGCACAAGTATCATGTAAAGTAAACACTAAAAGAGAGCCAAAGACCCAAGTTACCTTTTCTTCATATAGGAAGGTAAATTCAGATCCCACTGACTTTTTTCTTATACTAAAAGAAAGGAAAGCCAAATGAAAAGAAATTAAAATGATGTTTTGGTACTATGCCTCTTAGTAGCCACAAAGAACAACAGATATCGCAGAGAGAGAAGGTAGACAACTTGGACTGCAAGATTGGACCCTGGAATATAGACTAGAAAGAAACTATAATTATTCAGGCCACTGAGAGGAGGAACAAGACATCCAGACAGAAACCTATATTTTTGCTGATATTAAAGAAGATAAACAAAACGTAATACATTCATCGGCTATCACAAAATAATGTCCAAAACCAAAATGATCAAAACCACATAGCGTGTTCGAGTATGTGACGAAAAGGAAAAGAAAGGCCAGAATTCGGACATCTAGAGTCAAAATGAGAGACCCGATTTACTCTCTCTCGATCAAAAATTGGCTAGAAAAAGGGTTCAGAGCCTAAACTCGAGGAAAAGACACTTTTTGCCAGTTAGACAACTTCCCCCAGGATTCCACATATCTAATCCAGCAATTAAAAAAACCCACATTTCACCTGGAACTAGCAAATGAGCACATTGGAGATAAGAAACACAAAGACAACACCCAAATGCCAATAAACGCCCCCACTAAGTTCCCAAGGGCAAACAAAATCCTTATTAGCTTCAAACATCAAAAGAGACAACTTCAAGCTAAAACCACCAGACAAGCATCATTACTCATGATAAAAGACAACAAAAGAAACGAATTTAGATGGAAATTAGGACCCACATTCTTATCGCAGCCGGGAATGGAGATGTTCCCATCGTACCACTGGGCAGACATGACGGTCTCGATGCTGTCCGCAATCAGGTCCCTCGACTGGAGGCTGAAGCACATCCCCCGCGTGCCCATCGAGATGGCGTCGCTGACGCCGACCGTGTTGAACCGGAATCCGACCATGCCGGCCTCCCTCACGCCCTCCTTCACGGCCTCGGAGAGGCTGAGCAGGTGCATGTTGCAGGTGTTGCCCTCGTACCAGACGGAGGAGATCCCGACCTGGGGCTTCGAGAGGTCATCATCGGAGAGGCCGACGCCGTGGAGAATGGCCTGGGAGCCGCCCTGGGACTTGGGCTCGGTGATGCGGGAGCTGTACTTGTTGAGCTTGGCCTGGGAGGGCAGCGGGGGCGACGCTACGGTCGAAGAAGAAGGGGAAGGAGAAGACGAGGAGGAGGAGGAGGAGGCCTTGAGAGTGAAGGGTCTCGGCGGGAGGTGCCGTGGGCGGTGGTGGGGAGGGAGGGAGAGGGGGCGGAGAGGGGCGGCGCGCGGGGAGGCGAGGGAGGCTTGCATGGTGGCGCGGTGGCGGGGGCGGGCGGGCGGAGGTGGTGGTTGGGGATAGAGGGGGCTTTGGGAGGGTTTAGCTTGGATCAGTGTGAAGTTAGGTTTCTTCTGGATCGTTTGGAAGTGACAATGTGGGTTTATACACGTGTTGTGTTTGGGATTGGCCTAAAATGAAAATTCCAAATTCAAAGAAATCAAATCGAATCTTGAGTTGCATGCAAATAGAGCAGCACGCTACATTCCCTAGCTAGCAGACAAAGCTCAAATCTTGCTCTCATCTTGATTGGTGTTTGGCTCAAATATAAAAAAAAAAATTTAAAAAAATGGGTAATATGTGTTTCGAAAATTGTGTGTTTCTAAATTATTATTTTTTATTGGAAAAACAAAAACCGCACAGATTTGAAAATAGAAGATTATGGGCTCTTCGGATTGCAAAATGTGACTTTGCTTATCCTTGGACTCTGAGTTACTTAAGAAAATGAGGGTGTTAAATTATTATTCTAGCTAATCCATATCTCTTTTTTTCTTGATTGAATCACTCTTTGGTTAGAACATGACTTTGGAGTGATTCACAGTTGGTTAGAACATGACCTTGGAGTGATTCACCGTTGGTTAGAACATGACCTTAGAGTGATTCACGGTGTATGATGATCTTCAACAAAACAGACATCTTGTGCTACATAAATTACCTAACAGTCGAAATGCAAATTTTCTAGGCAATGTTCCTTTGGAAAAAGGTTATAAACATACCCACTAAAGTCAACAAGAATAATATTGTCATCAAAAGTATGGCGTACCAACTTTTTGGGAAGGTTATCCTTGCTAAAATGACTTCTCTCTTTTTGATAGACCCTATGTTCCCCTTGGAAGATAGATTGACCAAACCCTAAAGCCTCATTATCATAATAGGAATATCAATTGGTCATAATTTTTATACGATACTCATTTAAATAATATATATAATTGAATGCCACATCGATATAACATCGTTCACTTGAGTGTTTATTTCAATAATTCGTCGTATATGACATTTTAAATTATACTTTTCACCGATGTGGCTTTAATTAAAGTCAAATTAGAAAATTCTCTATTTGATATGGCACTAAATAGCAAAACGACAACCTTTTTGGGGAAGTCTCTCTCTCTCTACTTCCTATCTGAAATTTATCGATTCCACAAAGGAACTTACGAAGCTCTCTCTTTCTCTCTCCCTCTCTCGCTCACTTTCCTTTGCTCTCGCTCTATCTTCTCTTGCTTTGGCTTGGAAGCATAGTATAGTGACTTCGACGACACCAACGGTGCTGCTCCTCTGTCATCCATCGGCGTTCTCTCTTATGTGTCCCTATGCTTGCTCTTAGAACTTGAGATTCGTTGGTGGAGGATATAAAGAAATGGCTATGAGGATAGAGAGAATCTCTTTATGAGCTAGGGCCTTTTTACCAACCAGTGGCACAAACCCTCTCCCCCTTGCTTGATTTTAGAATACCAATTTCGGCTTTGATGGATTTTGGCCCAATCTTAGGCTCCGTTCGTTTATTTGAAAATAATTTACGGCAAAACGTTTTCCAAATTTTCCGATGTTCGTTTTACAGAAAATGAATTTCTTGAGGAAAATATTTTTCATGAAAAGAAAAAAGTCTTTTAAATTAGAGGAAAATATTTTCCACTTTTGAAAAGTGAAAAACATTTTCTTCACTTGATCTCTCTTATCTCACACCTCTACAAATTCTCACTTTCTCCTCCCATTTCTTCTTCTTCTTTTCTTTTTTTTTTATTCGAATTATTTTTAATTTAATTTTTCTTTTTAATTCGAATTATTTTTAATTTCCTTTTTTTTCTTTTCATTTCTTTCTTTGTTTCTCATCTTCTTCTTTATTGACTAGTCATCGGCCTTCACTAGGCGAATCTCGAGCTCGTCAATCTCAAGCTCGTGCTCATCGATTTGGCGAGCCACGAGCTCACCGCTCACACTCGCCAATTTGGGGAGCGACAAGCCTCATGCTCGTTGGCGAGCTCAAGGCTCGCCGGTGGTTGGTCACCAGTCATCGCCGTGGCCGTCAACCAACCAAGAAAGAAGGAGATGGAAAACAAAGAAAAATAAAATAAAATTAAAATTAAAATTAATTAAAAATCAGTTTTTTTAAAAATATGAAAAATCCATTTTAAAATATAAGATAAATGAAAAAGAGTATATGAAGGAAAATATTTTCTTTACTGAGCAACAAAAAATATTTTCTACTTCATTTTCAAGTTTCATCCGAACACCAGAAAATAATTACATTTTCCTAGAAAATGACTTCCTGGAAAATATTTTCCAGAGACACCATATTTTTCGCGAAACAAACGGAGCCTTAGAGCTAGAGTTCTTTCCCAATTTTGGTTGAATTTCTTCAAATTGGGTTAGGATTAATCAATTTTATTTTTAAACGACATTATTTAGCATCTCAAGTGCTGACTTTAGCTTACTGGCACGTCATGTCGGATCGTTTAATTTATTTTAATGCCACATTGGATTTTCCAACTAGGTAAATTATTGATAATACTTAAGTGATCAATTTTTTTAAATTTGTGTACTTAAATGAGTGCCGTATGCTGTTTTTATTCCCCTCGTTGTTCATTTACTCCCTCTACCAGTTTCACCGAATACCGAAGGTCGCTATACGCCCTTTGGAAATGACATCTTAAAATGGTGGAGATGGAATCTTCTGCTGGAACTTCAAATATATTGGCTGCGAACAATGAAAAGAAATCCGTAAAGTGTTTTGACGCGGTGAAGCAATGAAATGCAGTAGATAGAAGCAACACTGGTGTTCCCTAAAGTGACAACGATGCTCGGCCTCGCCATTGGCTAGCGAGGCCAAGCCTTGACAGTGGCCAAGGCCGATCGTCGAGGTCTATGGATTGGCTTGAGGAAAAAGGAAGGAGGAGAGAGAGAGAGAAAAAAAAAATATCGAAAAAGTAAAAAATATTAAAAAATTGACATGTTAGTGCCGGCTAGTTAAATTTGGCCGGATGGACTAATTTGGCACAGTTCTAAACTTTTTGTAATTATGTAAATTCAGCCAACCCAACCAAATTTGGCTAGCTGACACTAACGCGTCAATTTTTAAACAATTTTTTCAATTTATTTATTATTCTCTCTCTCTCTCTCTCTCTCTCTCTCTCTCTCTCTCTCCCTCCCTCCCTCCCTCCCGCGCTCCCTCCCTCTCTCTCCCTCTCCCTCTCTCTCTCTCTCTCTCTCTCTCTCTCTCTCTCCCTCTCCCTCTCTCTCTCCCTCTCCCTCTCCCTCCCTCCCTCCCTCCCTCCCTCTCTCTCTCTCTCCCTCTCTCTCTCTCTCTCCCCAACTGGCCAGACGCATTGGTTGGCGAGGCTCGCCCCACCAGATTAGTGACAACGAAGATCGATGACGAGGTCAGCCTCGCTTAGTGACAACGATGCTCGGCCTTGCCATTGGCTAGCGAGGCCAAGCCTTGACAGTGGTCAGGGCCGATCGTCGAGGTCTAGGGATTGGCTTGAGGAAAAAGGAAGGAGGAGAGAGAGAGAAAAAAATATCGAAAAAGTAAAAAATATTAAAAAATTGACACGTTAGTGCCGGCTAGTCAAATTTAAACTTTTTGTAATCATGTAAATTTAGCCAATCCAACCAAATTTGGCTAGCTGACACTAACGCGTCTCTCTCTCAACAACTGGCCAAACGCATTGGTTGGCGAGGCTCGCCCCACCATATCGATGAAGAGGTCAACCTCGCTTAGTGACAACGATGCCGACCTCACTTAGTGACAACGATGCTCGGCCTTGCCATTGGCTAGCGAGGCCAAGCCTTGACAGTGGCCAGGGCCGATCGTCGAGGTCTAGGGATTGGCTTGAGGAAAAAGAAAGGAGGAGAGAGAGAGAGAAAAAAATAAATAAAAATAAATAAAAATATCGAAAAAGTAAAAAATATTAAAAAATTGACACGTTAGTGCCGGCTAGTCAAATTTGGCCGGATGGACTAATTTGGCACAATGCGAAAGGTTTAGGACTGAATTGGCCTAAAAAATATTAAAGATTGAATTGAAAAAATTTTAATAGGTTAAGGAATGTTTTGGTAATTTTCCCTCGCTTTTATTAGATTTGATGTAAAGAAACATAGCGAAATATTTTTAACATGTAGCAATTTAACATAAAGTTTGTAAAGATTGCCGAGTACTTGTAACCCATTTAGCATGTATGAGAAGCCACTAATTAAAGTCGTGCTTACCTCAAAGTATAGATTCAAAAATTGAGCGTATGATAATTTTATTTTATTTTTTTACAAGAAACTCCCTTGTTAACAAATGAATTTTGAACCTACTAGACTTCACCAAAAAAAAATAAAAATTGAACCTACTAGAAATCACAAAATCTCGATGACTAGATAAAACACGAGTCAAAGTCCGAGTAGATGGTCCAAATGCAAAACTTTTTGTACTCGAATCAAACATGTTTCATGTTCCTAGCCTACACACGCGAGTGTGTTCCTTAACTACTAAAGCAACCCACATGACTAATTCTAAACCTCATATGCAGAAAAGATTGGATCACGAGCTTTTCATGGGTGCAAGAGATTATAATGATTGTTTTCTCTAGGGATGAGGAAAATGTATATGAAAGAGAGGTTAAGACTTTGACTTTGGACTCTTAAATTACAAATGACCAGAGTTTAGGAGTTATTGTGTTACTATCTATGCAATGTACATTCACGATGTTCCTTGCTTGGTCATACCTGGGAAATTATGTGAGCCCACCCTCCACATTCATGGAGCCAAATAACAAACCAAATATGCACTATTAGCTATCCCTGATAGGATGTTGAGTTGGAATTATTGGATTGTTGACAGTTCAAGCCCATCATGGAAAGGAATACTTTGAGCAAATATTTTGAGAGTGTTGCTGTTGCTACAGAAGAATTGTTTCTCAACCATCTATGCTAATGTTTGAGAGTGGAGAGCACGTCTTATGTGTGATTTGTTTGAGAGAAGTCATCATATGTTGTACTAAATTAGAGCGAGGCAATTTTTAATAGGGGTTGAACTTGACTGAAAAACATTGTATGATCTTCTATTGTTTCTTGGGGATTTTACACGTCTTGTTGCAGACAAAGTTCAGGCTTACCGTACCACAACATTACCTACAAGCATGTAAATTTAAAAGGAACATGAGCGAACGAGAAAAGGGCTTACGCACTTCGTGGTTGTCTTAACGTCATCTGGCTTATTTGTATGCTACTGTGATACTTGGTTCCACTCACTTTCAACTGCTCATCACACAAAATCATTGTGATCCGAGCAACCCATCATGCGCCTTCCTATGACTCAACTCACGAAAAGTGTTAATTATCTTCATGGAAGTGAATTTTTAGCAACATAAGTGCCAGATAAAGATGGGGGGAATTATTTATTTATTTATTTTTGATAGCTTATGAGAAATCCTAGTCCATTTAACACAGAGTTCTTCGAAGCTGATGCAGTTGATCGAAGACAAGACGAAGGCTGATCTAAAGAATTTGACTTGGCTAAGCTACGAAAGGCGTAGCATATTGAGAAGTTGTTTCTTGCTGCTGCTAGGAGTGACAACATCAATCATGTTTAGAAGTTTAAATAAAAAAATGTCCCCATCGAAGTTAGGGTGCGTTTAGGAGTAGCCTTGAGAAGCTACTATCCTTGGGGCAAGGATGGGGTGTTCGGTAAAAAGTTTTCAAACCCCCTTTGCAAAATGTCAGCCGTCACAAGGCTGAAAGCCCAAGGCAGGTTGGGGGCTACCTTGGGCTTTCAGCATGCTGAGAATGCTGAGTTGAGGGGCTAAAAAAAAAATTTCTTCCTAAATTATCCTCGTTGATTTTTCGTTTTTCCGGTTTTGCCATCACTATTCGTCATCATCTTCTTCTTCTTCTCCGTGAGCGGTCGCCGGCAAAGTGCAGACAATGCTTGTTCAAAACTAGAGATTTTCTTAATAATTAGGTCATTATTCTGCTATGATAAATTTGAGGAATACTATTTTTATTGATTTTATTCTACCAAATTAAATGCAAGAAACTCCATATTTTCTAATCTCATGAACCTGAGAAAGAGCAAGCTAAGCTTAGAATGGATACAAAATTATCAAAATTAGGCCATTCTCAATTTGTCTCTCATGATTAGATTTCTTCAAAGATTTATATCTATCAAGTGAATCGTGATTTATGAATCATAAGAAAATCTATAGTTCACTAACAATTTTACATCAATGTAAATTTATTGGTGCTTTCAATTCAAAATTTATTATATCTTTATCTATCAAAGGAGGATATAGATTTGTGGCATTTCTTTTTCCATAGTTATGTACACAACCTTTTGGCTTGCAGAATTCACTTAGGTATAGAAATAAACATAGAGATTTGTCATGACAATGAAATGTAACCATTTTATTGGTTCACAATATTATTTTCATCATAAAAACGTAAAGATGAGTATGAAATTAATGTCTCATTTGGAGAAGACATGGATCTCACTCAATTTCTCGTATTTTGTAATATTTCTTACTTGATTTAAGTATGTCTATGATGGATAATACAAATTTTAGGCGTTTCACTTAATCCTACTATTCCATTTGATTCGATTATTATTCAGAATTCACAAAATTTTAAATCTCGATTCGGCAATTATAGATGCGGGTGATCCAAATGTTGATTGTTTTGCTTTTTTAAGAATTAAGTTCTCGTGTAGAAACAGGTGGTATATCTTTTTTGGGGTTGGTAGGGTATAAATGCCTTTATACGTGTATAATCGTGTCCAAATTTGTTTAGGTGTGTCGTGCTAATACAAAAGACAAGTTATTGGTGTTTAGTGTGGTCTAGGTTTAAAAGGGTGAATTAGCACAATACTATTATTTCACGAATTAATTACTTGATTTATCTTGATATGAACAAAATTAAAATTAATCGCACCGAGTGAAATTGCAGGATTTACTGTGATATCAGGACAGAGAAAAACTTAAGAACAAAAAAATAGAGAAAATGGCACGGAAAAAAATTTAAAAACTCTGGCAATGCTGGTCTCATTTCATTTCTATACTAAACTCAGATAATTTGGTTTAATATATATACTATGCTCAAAAAATATCTACATCTCACGACTCTCGTTCGAACAACAGAGGGCGTGTGGTAATTTCATTCTGTCAGATTGCAAATTCGGCTTGTGAAGTTGGACCAGTTATCATTTTTCTATGATTAAATTCTTGATATTAATTTCATGGTCTTTTTCGTGGTATGCGTGCATTTCACCTTAAGTTATCACAAAACAAGCACATTCAGGAGTTGCAGCTTGTTCCCCTCGACGCTCCAAAACTCTAGCAGTCCTCAATAGAATCCTTAGAGCTAAGAGTACTTCATCACCTGCTTCAAAGTGAGGAATTTCGATCACCCAAGGTGATGACAGGAAACATTGAGGCAAGGGTCGAATATCACATCGACTGTTTTGGACTCCAGATAAATGCCCTAATTTATCACATTTGCATGTTAGTTGGTTCGATCTTGGCAGTAAAAATTGTCTGGAAATGATAAGGATAGGTCAATTGCATATCTAGAGTGAACTTCACATAACTCAAATTAGGACACTTGTGAAGCATCATCACAAGGAATCCAGATTCTATTAGCAAATTACCAAATGTGCCCAATTTGAGTACGCTGAAGTTAGAGAAGATTGAGAGTGACTTGAGAATTGAGAAGATCCAGACTCTCATATAAAAACTAAAGAAAGCCAAAAGACATAAGGAAGTTCGAATTGCCATAAAAGATTTAGAATCATCAAAAAAGCAACATGAAATACTTGTATGATCCAATCAATGAAGGCTAAAGTAATAAAGAGTAATAAATAGACAAAACTTTACGGGCTTAAATAAAGACAAACATTGCACACACAGATCTTTTAAGAGCTTATATTCAACACAAATAGTTGGAACTCGATCCGTGTGTCCTCAATTGACGACACAATTAGGCAACGTATATTCGAGCAATTCTCCATGTATGCGCATGTGGTGCACCTCAATCTTGTGCATTATGCAACTATAAAATATAAATAGGGAAAAGTACCGAAAAAGTTATAAACCTATTGCTCTTGGTACCAATTCAATTTTAAACCTTTTAATTAGACCAATTTAATCCTAAACATTTTTCACACTTGTACAAATTCAGTCAATTAGGCAATTTTAAGTTGAAAATCGCTAACGTGAATACTAGTCATTCTACGTGACACAGTCGATGCTAACATGGACTTTGTAAATAATGTTTTTTTTTTCCCTTCTTTTTTTGCCTTGCCTTTTTCCATTCCCGGTGCTACCAAGCAAGGTTCGACCTCACCGAATGGCAACTTGGCAAGGGCGAGCGCCAGTGAGGCCCCCCTCGCTGGAGCCTCGCCCTAGCTTGGGGGAAGCACATGACGGCCACCACCTCACGTTGCCGTGCTCCGTTGCCACTACACTTCTTGCTCTTGATCACCATCTTGAGCTTCATCTAACATAAAGATCTCACGGTACCTCTTGAAGAAGTCCCCTCACTCGTAGGTCAAGCTCAGAACCCAAGGAAACCTGTCCCGCTGACGGACTTACGGCAGAACTGAAAAAAATTCTACGAACCGATTTCGATTCTCCGTTTTTCTGGTTCAGACACCGTCCATTTTTCTGTTTCGACTCTCGGTCACATTCTTAGGATGAAAACAGAAACTGAGATTTTATGCATTGTCAGCTGAGTCGATGATTTAGGTCCTGCTATCGCCTATCGTGATGGAATGAATTGAATCATTGCATTAAACTCATATATTAACTCAGCGTGTAAACTGCCCATCATATACTCGACAAAATGCCCAATCCAAAACCATGTAGATAAGTCCATGATCTCAACTGGGACTGATCAGTTCCCGGTTCGGTCCTGTTCCGAAATGGAGTTGGGAACCGGACCAAGAGGACTGGTTCCCAAATTCCAAGACCGGGAATCAAACCCACCGGTCCTGGAAGCGGGAACCAGACCAAATGACCGGTCCGGTCTAGTGGAACCGGTAAATTTGCTATGTTGGGCCAAAATAAAATAAAAAATTGGAGAAATTGAGAGGAATTAGGGTTTGTTAAAAATATGTATTATATATATAATTAATCGGTCTAGTTCACACCTTGAAATCGGGAACTAGACCAACTAGCCACCGGTTCCAATGTTTTCAATTTATCAAATTGGGCTAAATTTTGAAAAATTATATTCATGCGATCTTTTTGCACAAATTTGATCAAATTTTGTTTGGGCATAACTTTTCCGTCTAACTTCCCATTAAATCAATTTTTGCACCAATGAAAAACTGTCACCCAATGTTTTCAATCCACCACGTTGGGAAGACTTTTGAAAAATTATGTTCATGTGACTTTTCACAAATTTGGGCAAACTTTAACAAAGCATAATTTTCCCCTCCTACATCTTATTGACTTAATTTGTGCACCTTCGGAAAGCTCTATAGCGTCACACTATTTCCTAGGCACGTCCAAATCTCAACATGTGTGCACGAAAGCGAAACTAACTCAATAACATGAAATCGCACACAAGATACAGGAAATTATAAAAGCAGACTTTTGTTTCTGGAAATCCATCGAACCCTTTAGCTTTATACAATAATCTTTTAAAGTTAGATGGGATGGGCTAATTTTATGGTTAGAAAAAAAGGTTCAAATATTAGTGCATGTATACTGTTTGTTGAAATGCCTTGATGAGGTTATAATGCACGTGCTTAAGAAGGAGTTGCTCAAATTTGTGTAGCAAAGTGTTCATCACATGTTCAAATCAGAATATGAACCTTCGATTCATACATATCGTTAAAGTTTCATGAGATCTGAATCTGTAACCGAGAATAACACAAGGACTTTTGGTGTTTCTTTGTTCAATGCGATAATTTCCACGGTGTTCATTAATGGTCACCGGCACACTGCTTCGTTCGTTACGTCCCTTTCTCTCTCTATGTTTTGGTTGTGATGCGGTTGTTGCGTGGTACTGGTGGTATGCTGGTGGTCAGTGAGGTGTTGTTTGGTAGAGATAGGAAGTTAACAAAGGGTAGCCGGCGGTTGCCATGTCAATTGACTACTGAAAGGGGGCCACTCGTTCCTAGGTTGCTGCGAAGGAGACGAGAGATGGAGATGGCGTGCAGGGAGGGATTCGACCGAAATGGCCGATTGACATAGTGAGTTGGGCTTAGTCTTTTGAGTGATCTTGACTTTATTGGGCCTATTAAATTGATAGATTGGGCTGGGGCTTATGAAAGCAAGGGGGCGTTATTGATGGGTTTCACTTGCTGCTTGTCCTTGGGTAGCCCAAATTCGGTTATTCACATGTGGACTGAACCAGGGAATTTGACCAGCGTCCTCGGAGTCCAATCCGACCTTGATGTGGACTCGGGCCAAAATTAGGCCCGAGCTTTGGATGGAGAGCGTGAAGTCAGCCCATTTTGGACCGGGTCCTAAAGGCCCAGCCAGAGTCCATATTTTCTGAAAAAAAAAGTTATTTTTTTAAAAAATAATTCCAAAATTCCAAAATCTAGAAAATAGCTTAGAAATAGGTCTAGACCTAATTGTCGGGCTTTACTAATAAATTTAACCTTGTTTTATTTAGTTAGCACATATCTTAATTATCTTTCTTTAGGGGTTATCTTTAGTGAGTGTCTTAGTAGATTAGTCTTTTAGATTAGAATTTGAACTTGATTTGAATACAACCTTCTGAGGGATCATGTCTCAAGGTTCATAACAAGACCACATGTATTCTTTACGTGACTCGTATCAAGTTATTACATTCCATGCTGTTATTTATTAGTTGCTTTTAATACTTGGATATTTACTTATTGAACATTCTTTCAATAAATTGATGTTAATTGCTTTTCTTGAATAGGTTAGTTAGCTTAGGAAAAGAATGAAAACCTATAAAAACATTTGCATGGTCACCTAGTGGCTTTAATACCTCAAGATCATAATTTGTAATCAAAATTACATGAACACTTAGATATCGATTGTCCAAATTAGAGATAGCGAAAGGATGCTAAAAGGCATTAGCATAATGAAGTTCCCAACCCTATAATCATTAGTTGCATAAGAATTGAGACAACACTCCCGTATCTTTATTGCTTTCTAGCCAATAACAATAGCCTAGTAGCAACTCCTAGTAATATTTAAGTTGTTAAGAGCTAAAAAATGAAATCCAATGCCATGCAAGGTTTGAGCTTAAAAGAGCCTACGCCTAATGGAGGGCCGTCACCCCGCATTAGGCAATACCCCTAAACTCGTTTCTTTTTCCCCCGACAAAAAGAGATGGTCATGACAATGAGACTTTGGACAAAAAAGTTATATTTGATCAAAGTTCGGCCAAATATGGGCAAAACATACATATCTATATATTATTTTTTAATTTTTTTTTTTCAATTAGATGATTTGAAATACTTGAATATATAAGGTTTTGAGTTTTCTAATAATCTAAACTAATTAGGTTCAATCACCGCGATCTAATTTTAAAAAATATATATTATGCCAATCCGTTCAGTTGGATTTTTGAAATTTTGCGATCTCAACATTTTTTTTTTTTTTTTTTTTTTTTTTGAAATTCAAACCACATTTTCAAAATAATTGGGTAATGGCTTCTACAAAAATCAGCTTTGCTTCTATTACATATGAATCGAGGCCTTGCCTATTTAACATGTTATATGGATCAGACTTGTGCACTATTTATCATGTTTATGTTTTTGGCCGAGAAGTAATTGTCTTTCTAGAATATGTTATGCTTTAAAACTTTTCTACATCCGTCAAAGGCATTTGCAGGGATGTTTAGATGGTAATTATTATTGTATACGTAGATTACTCTGTGCCTTTCTTTATTCATAGTAATTGCAAGGAGCAAGGTAAGAAGTGGAGCATGATAGAAACTAGTAAGGAAACTAATACGTTTGCCTTAAATAGGAGTCGAAATCTCTAGAGTTTCGAATAGAGTCATCTACTATTCGGATGAACACGATTCCCTGATTCTAGTACCATCGCACCATTATAAATATCAAAGGATGAGATCAAAATGAAGGGGTTTACTCAAAGGACTTGGGCTGCGAGAAAGCTTCTTCAAAAGTCTTCCATGCCGCCATTTTAGTTTTTTATGGAAATGAGCTCGGGTATCCTTTCATGATGAAATGAGCTCTGCAAGGAGCTTGGTGGTTTTCTGCATCTTAGTTATTATGAAGCTTGTGGCAAATACAGGAGAGTCCCTTTGGCCTTCATACATACTGTTGGCATAATTACTATTTACTAGTCCCCACTGTCTAGGTAAAGATGACCGAAAAATTTCTTCTGCTCGAGTGGGGATAACTTCTTGGCGTGAAATTTAACTTGTTGCAGATAATTTCTGTGAATACAACATAATTGGACAAGGAGGTCTTGGCAAATTTTTCGAAGGTGTTGTCTCAGGTAGTACAAAGGTTGCTATTAAAAGGCTTATCGATCATGGTGGACAGGCAGCGTTCCTGAGGGAAGTTGAGCTTAGAAGCATTGCAGTTCACCGTTACCTTCTTCGTTTGATTGGTTCCTGTCCAAATTCCACGGAGAGGATACCTGTGTATCCTTACATGAAAAAAATTAGAGTTGCATACCACCTGAGGGGTACTTCTCTTAAGACTTATTCTACTGTCCCTCGAAGTTCTTACGAGATATACTGTTTTGCCGGAATTGGCTCCCATGACCAAACATTTTTCACTTCGTTTTTTAAATGAAGGGAATAGGTTCTGTAACAATTTTAGACAGGAAAAATCAAGGTAGATTAGGGAACCAACATCTTTACTTCAATCAAAACTATACAAATGTAAACCATGCTAAAATTTAATCGACGACGGGGCTTAGAAAGTACAGCGGTTACAAATGTAAACAAATTCTATCGGAATTGAATCATCGGAATTGGCTCCTGTGACTACACCAGAATATCACGTCGGAATTTAATTGATGACACAAATATCAAAACTACAAGTAGGGAAATTTAAAGTACCACGCAAGAAAGTCTTTTGGTGGTATGTCAACATTTTGTGATAGTGTAAATAGACAAATAAAGACCTCATGTGACTTCTATAATTTCATAGTTACTCAAAGTAAAGGCACAACCACTAATATTACTCAAAGTATACTAGGCGAGAAGAAAGTCCTTTGGTGGTATGTCAGCATTTTGTGATAGTATAAATAGACAAATAAAGACCTCATGTGACTTATGTAATTTCATAATTACTCAAAGTAAAGGCACAACCACTAATAGTACTCAAAGTATACTAGGCCAGAAGAAAGTCCTTTGGTGGTATGTCAGCATTTTGTGATAGAATAAATAGACAAATAAAGACCTCATGTGACTTCTGTAATTTCATAATTACTCAAAGTAAAGGCACAACCATTAATAGTACTCAAAGTATACTAGGCGAGAGAGAGAGAGAGAAGGCAATAAGCAGAAAATATATAATCACAACTGAATAAATCCCCTGTGAATAAAACTCGACTTCTGCACTCAAGCATTGAAAAAGGTCCACACACAACAAAAATTCACATTGGTCGGAGGCTTTGGGGAAGCTCATTTAGGAGTTGCAGCAAGTTCCCTGGGAGTTGCTGTGCGAATGGAGGATGTATGAATGATTCCTTTAAAACTCCAGTGATCCTCGGTAGAATAATTATAGCTGAGAGCGCTTTATCACCCGCGTTAAAGTCATGAATTTCGATCACTTCAAGATAGATAGGGAAAGCCAAGGCGCAGTGTCAAATATCGCATTTGCGGTGTCGGAATCTTTTAAATATGAAGGATGAGTGAAGCAGAAACTTATTACAAAAATGCAATTATATTTTAAAACTTATAAAAAGTGCAATCGAATCCAATCACTTATCAAGTTAGTGCAATCAAAACCTCGGTTAACTTCATCAAATTTATCTAACGAAAACTACTAAGGTGGCTTCTTTTATTTATTTTTGTTTCCTACGCGGCATAAGGCTCAAATGGAAGTCCACTTGTGCAAAAGCGAGTCCTTTGAGGTTTGCCTCAAATGGATCAAGTTCCGTTCTCTCCTCCGTCCAGTTCGTTGATTACTCCCGCTCTTCATTCGTCTGTCCTTGTTCATGGAGTCTGCTTCTTCTTCATCGAGCCCTCCTGTTCTTCGCCCGAGTGTCCTTCTTCTTCTTCGTCGAGCCTCATCGGGAGTTCGTCTGGTGATTCTTGGCATGATTGGCGAGTCAAGGCAGAAGCCCTTTCCACAAGTGCTACGAGATGGAGTTTGAGGAAGCGACCACACGAGGAAGGAGGAGGGCTTCCTGTCGTCAGCGAGCTGGGTGTTAAAACCGTACGCATTTGAGAAAATCTCATCTTTTTTCCATTTTTGAGATAATTGTATGCTGCATGATTTGTAAGAGCTTGAGACCACCTCTAGAGGACGCTTGCAATCGGAGTGAATACTTTGAATCACAGTATTAATGGAGATTTCCCAACGGCAACATGTCTGTTGCTTTTTTTCCAGGTTTGGTCCTTTTGAAACAGAGAATACGAATCATTGTCCGGATGATAAATGTTTCTTTTTTTGGTCAGACGGATGATAAATGCTAAACGCTGAAAATTTTCACTAAATAATGTTGTAGTTACGCCATTGCCATCAGACCTCGGCCTGGTGACAATGTTGTAGTTGTACTATTGCCATGTGACAATGTTGGTGATAATAATGTTGTAGTTGTGCCATTGCCGTCAGGCCTCGCCCGGAGATGCGTGGATTCAATGTATTAGGCGCTTGTCCTAGGATTGAATTTAATGAGAGCGAGAAAAATACTATGACGACTGTTACCCATCGGCTGCATGACAGTCTGTTTCGATCGTATCCAAACGTCAAGTCTGTGAACTCAACTTGCAAAGACAGTACCACCGGCTATTCAATAGACCATTTTGCATTCTAATTACTGGGGGTCCTTCGCGGCACTCGGGATCAGAAGGTACAAATGATTGGAGCGCCCGGGCTGTCGTAACCAGGCTTTGGGCCGGTACACCCCTCTCGCATCATTTCTTATCGCGAGCATTGACCACTCATCATACCCCGTCAAACCGCCTGAAGTATCATAGCTTGGTAGTTTCTCCATCTTCCTTTTTTATCGAGTAAGCTCCTCATGCATTCCCTTCCTCTTGGTCGATGTGGGACTTTCCATCGTTCATAAACGGGGCAACCACCGCCCGCGCCTCGCTCTTTAGCTTAAGCTGCTCGGCTTCTTACTTAGCTTTTACCGAACGAAGTCGAATCAGTACCCAAACAACACGCTAGTACCATACGAGAAAAAAACTGAACGGAATATAAACACTCCCACATTTGCTTTTTCGAGACATGGCTCACCGGGAGAACCTATTTGCATCTTACGGCAAGCGCTATTGGTTGGATAAGCCAGGAGAACCAGAGGGAGAGAGAGAGAGAGAGAGATCTGCGTCCATGGTAAACTGAGTTCATCGATTGCTCTCAGTGCATCAATGAAAGCAGTCGTGGTGTAAATCAGCACAACGGAATTGCTTCCGCGGGGCAATCCAATCCAGTCAGCTGTAAAAGGATTTGGAGACAATGCCGATGTAGCAGCAAGCATTAAGGGGCATGCTCGATGCGACAAAGCAAGTGCCTAACTGGCCTGATTTCGGTTTCTCTGCGGCTGCTGTGCGACATAACATGGCAGGAGGTAAATACATAGGAATAATGATGCCACGTTATGAGGAGGAACATTCAACATGTTGCTGCGCAATCACGGTGCAATCTCCACCTGCTATATGACTTGTGCAACATACGAGGTTTGAGTATTCCTACCATATAAAGAGCATTTATTATGGTTACTGGACTACGGACATTCACTTAAGAGGGCATACCGGTAACGCAATATGTTAATTTCTGAATTGATTAAGTTCTGTTTCATAATGTACTGATCATTTTCGTTGGTTTTATATTGAGTTTTCAATGTAAAAATATATGATGTCCTCTACCGGTATGAATGAGAATGTGTTTTAGTGTATGTAAGATGCAACATAAGTTCCAAAAAAAAATTATACTAGAAATGTCATAACTTTCATGTGATGCTCATATCAAAAATTTTCGCTGGATTAGTTAAGTATTGCTCATTTAAGTCCCTCTTCCAACAAATTGTCTTACGCGGTTTTTTAAATTAACTTTGATTACAACATGGCCTTTTCGAAAATTTTCTAAGTCCAAGAAAAGCGGGGCCAAGACAAGTGGTTTTGACCCTTTTGTTCTCCAAATTCATTTGAAATCGAAATCCCTAAATTCTGAAAAGGGAAAGGCTCGTGTGAGAAGCTTGAGCAGTGGATGGGTTCGGCATGAGACGAGCAGAGGAGAGGTTCGAGCTTATGAGATATGTCACGAAGCGGAGGTCGGTCGAATCGGCTTAAGTGTGGTCAAAATGACGACGAGTCTAACAATGCAGTGCAGGGAGTCGCGCTTTATTTGGACGAATCCCAAAGAAATTCGTGCATTTGGGACGTGAATCTCCATGGACCTTACCGGAATCCTGCAAATCGCAAAGAAATTTAAGGCGACGGACACGGCATGCTGGGGCCACTACTTTCCTGCTAGGATTCCATGGTGCCAAAATCCTAGTCCAATCTTCGGGGGCCCTACCTTTGCCAGAGCCCTCTGGCACCCTCGCGCCCCTCTCTCTTCCCTCTCTTCTTTTTACTTTATTTTTTCTTCTTCTTTCCTCTATTCACGGTCTTCCTCTTTCTCTCTCTATCTCTCCGCCACCATCCCCACGTTCCCTTCCCCGACCTTAACCTTCCAGCCTAGCGTCGGACCTACCGCTGCTGCCTTCGACACATCATCTCATCTATGCCTCCATCTTCACCTACTTCGACCTCTAGCACCCTCTCCATCCATGACCGCGTCCACGAATTACACCGCTGCCTCTGCCAGGAGGTCAAGGCCCTACGCCACATCGACGAACCATGCCGCCGCCTCCGCCCCGCCTCATTTGTTGTCTAACACTCCAAGTTGACCCTGGTCGACCTCAAACCAACTCAAATTCGACGTCAAGCTAAGCTCTAGATCACAAATCTAGGGTTCGCTCAACCACAGATTCAAAACTTGTGGCCCCAATTCGTTAGCCAAGCTCAAGCTCGACGACAAAGGACTAAAACAATTGCGAGGTGGTGGATTGAGACAACAATTGGAGGGGGGTGGATGACGAACTCTGTTGTTGTCCTCGTCGGAGTGAAAGGAAAGAAGAAGAAAAAATAAAGGAAAAAAGAAGAGAGGGAAGAGAGAGGCGAGAGGGTTCTGGCACAGTGAGGCCCGGGCAATATGTGTAGCCCAGTGGGTGAACTAGGATTTTGACATCATGAAATCCTAGTGGCACCCAATATTTTCTCACTTTCAATTGATTTTTATGAAGTACTTAGTCACGTAATTATTCAATCTATTTGAATAGATTTTTACAAAGTACTCTGGTCAATTTACTATTGAGATTGCAAAAAAATGATTTTACACGGTGAGGACGGACTTTCATTTGAATGAACAAGAACGGTATGATCGGCTACTATTTTTTTTTTTTTGGTAAAGATATGATCGGCTACTATTTATCTTTTCCTTTTCCTTTTTTTTTCTTTTTTAAAATTAAAAAGCTTAAAGATATTAAGACCAACGAAATGCTCTGTAAAAAGTAAATGAAAGTCATTTCTTTCCATAATTTGTTTTAATAGCTTCATTAACTTATTATTAACAAGTTTTGGCTTGAAAAATGAGCGAAGAAAACCATTTTTTTTTCACTCCCTCTCTTCGAATTTCGAAAATTCATTTTCATAATTTTTTTTTTAATGAAAAAGTTCAGGAGGAGGGGAGGTTACCCCATGCCAAGGTCGGGACATACCACAAGCATAGAAAGTCTTATAGGAGATCCCTCAAAATTTCAAACATTCTTTTTCGTAAATCTCTTTCGAATAAAAAAGTTCAGGAGAAGAAGAGATTACCTCATGCCAAGATCAGGGCATACCACAAGCATAGAAAGTCTCATAGGGGATCCCCTAGAAATTCGAACGGTCATTTTCGTAAGTCTTTTTTTGCATAAAAAAGTTCAAGAGGAGGGAAGATTACCTCATGCCAAGGTGAGGATATACCACGAGCGTAGAAAGTCTTAATAGGAGATCCCTCAAAATTTCAAACATTCTTTTTCGTAAATCTTTTTCGAATAAAAAAGTTCTGGAGAAGGGGAGGTTACCTCATGCCAAGGTCAGGGCACACCACAAGCATAGAAAGTCTCATAGGGGATCCCTCAGAAATTCGAACGGTCATTTTCGTAAGTCTTTTTTTGAATAAAAAAGTTCAAGAGGAGGGAAGATTACCTCATGCCAAGGTGAGGATATACCACGAGCGTAGAAAGTCTTATAGGAGATCCCTCAAAATTTCAAACATTCTTTTTCGTAAATTTTTTTCGAATAAAAAAGTTCACGAGAAGGGGAGGTTACCTCATGCCAAGGTCAGGGCATACCACAAGCATAGAAAGTTTCATAGGGGATCCCCAGAAATTCGAACGGTCATTTTCGTAAGTCTTTTTTTGAATAAAAAAGTTCAAGAGGAGGGAAGATTACCTCATGCCAATGTGAGGATATACCACGAGCGTAGAAAGTCTTATAGGAGATCCCTCAAAATTTCAAACATTCTTTTTCGTAAATCTTTTTCGAATAAAAAAGTTCTAGAGAAGGGGAGGTTACCTCATGCCAAGGTCAAGGCATACCACAAGCATAGAAAGTCTCACGGGAGATCCCTCAGAAATTCGAACGGTCATTTTCGTAAGTCATTTTTTGAATAGAAAAGTTCAAGAGGAGGGGAGATTACCTCATGCCAAGGTGAGGACATACCACGAGCGTAGAAAGTCTTAAAGGAGATCCCTCGGAATTTCGAACATTCATTTTCATAAATCTTTGTTGAATAAAAAAGTTCAGGAGGAGGGGAGGTTGCCTCATGCTAAGATTTGGGCAGTTTTAAGGTTTTAAACCAAAATTAAACCCCAAATATTTTTTTTTCTTCACAGATTGTACAGCTTTCACTTATAAATTTCTTCTTTCCATTCAACCAAATAATTTTGTGTGAATCCACGAAATTATGGAGAAAAAAAACTTGTCATCCATGAGGTGGATAAAATGATGTATCCGACCATGGTAATTTCTTATTTGAATCACAACATCGTTGATATTGAAATCACCATGGAAGGCCATGCCTTAATCGATGCATATAGATTTCGACAAAAAAAAAAAAAACTAGCGCGCGTGGACAAGACGGATCGCAGGAAAGCCAAAAGTCATGTCCAATTCGAAGTCCCTTTATTTAACGTGCCGTGCCAAAAGTCAAATGCGGGGGTCACAATCTTTAGGACAACTATAAATCCCATTTCGTCACGTAAAAAATTATCAAATACGGAAGGGAGTACGCAAAGGAAAACTGCAACCCCATTATCTGGGCCGTACGATCTGCCTAACTCGGCCACCCCATTCTTGACAGGGATCTCTCTTCCCTTGGGACCTCGTGCGTCTCTACTCGCTTGCTAAGCTATTATTCAAACCAGCCTCTCAAGCTATCCCACCAAACAGTGAAATTTCACATCACCATGTTACCTATGCTTGTGACAACATTTTGTTTCCCTAACTATTTCAGTTGAAAACCCATACCTCTGACTTCTTTTCTTTCACTTATACTTAATCTGTTATAAAATTATTGCGCAAATGACAATTCAGTTACTAACAATTTAATGTTTCCAAATTAGTCTGAAAACATAGTCCTTCCGATCAATTTTCACTAAAAAAATTGCTAAAGTGACTACGTGTCATGTAAGACCGCTAGCAATGACTAGACCGCTACATCAACAATTTCTTGCAAAAATTCACTAGAATCGTGTATGACTGAATTCACATTCGTATAATAAATTTATGATTGATCGGGTAATTTTTCTTATAAATATATAAGGACGTTGTGCGACTCGTCATTCGTCAAATTTCACATATGGCTGCTAATCTGACTTGCATGTGGGTGAAAATTTGAAAGTATTCCATGTTATTATGCGGGATATATATGTTCTTTATATATATATGTGACCACCCTATTGACTCGGCCTCATATGAAGCTTTTTCCTAGCTTGATCAATGAACATAGTCAAATTTCGAGTGCCCACAACTAGTTAAGGTGCCATGTTGAAAGACTTCCTAGCTACTTACAGCTTGGTGGGATGCATTCCACATTAAAGGCCGTAAAAAGTGATTTTAATAATGGCGAGGACGGACTTACACTTGAGAGAATGTGAACCGAATGATTAACTACGGTTTTTTTTTTTAGGGGACTTTTACCTAAAGCCATATTTTATTTTTTTTGCCATTCCACAATGAGAAGTGTCAATGTTGAACATCAATATACTACTTCTATACATTTCAAAAAACCAACTTCCAATTTCAATTACCATCAATGAATCTAATGAATGCGGTTAGCAGCAATCGCCTTTCGGTTGGCTCCTTAGAATGAAAGACGATTAGTTAGACGCGGCAAAAAGGGCCCTTTTAGATTCAATCAACGCAGGAAGTATGCAGAGAGATTATCATACTCAGGCCCATAGAGGTTAGCTTCCTTCTATATCTATATACGAAAACGCCAGTGGACAGCAAACAAAGATGCCATAGTAAGAAAGCAATCGCCAGACTTCCACACTCATGCCATTAGGCTATCGAAATAAATAAATGGAGGTTTCTTTCGCAAAGACTGTCGTTATCAATTAGCTATTACGAAAAGAGCACGGATGGGTAGAAATAAGGTTTTGGGAAAATGAGACGAATAATCCTTAAACTTTAGCTCCACGTGCAATGAGATCCTTAAACTTTTAATTCATTCAATATGGTGATTGAAATATTTGTTAATCTTTGATCTAGTCCCTAGACTTTCATTTTGTTCAGTCTAGTTTGTCATTATCAAGTAACTATTAAGAAAAGAGCACAGACGGGTAGTAATAAGGTTTTGGGAAAATGAGACGAATAATCCTTAAACCTTGGTCCAATTTGCAATATCATCCTTAAATTTTTAATTTGTTCAATATGGCGATTGAAATATTCCTTAATCTTTGATCTAGTCCCTAGACATTCAATTTGTTCAAACTAGTTCGTCATTATCAATTAGCTATTAAGAAAAGAGCACAGATGGGTTGTAATAAGGTTTTGGAAAAATGAGACGAATAATCCTTAAAATTTGGCCCAATATGTAATGCCATCCTTAAATTTTTAATTCGTTCAATATGATAATTAAAATATTCCTTAATCTTTGATCTAATCCCTAGACCTTCAATTTGTTCAATCTAGTCATTCAACTTTCACAACAAGGTCAAATCAATCCTTCAATACTATGCACAAGTTTTTAATATTACACTATTGCCCAGATTTTAGAATATATTTTTATTTCAATCTATTTCCTAATTAAATAAAAAAAATGCTACCTTTCTATTGCATTTTTACATTTTTTGTCTTTTATAAATAGTTCCATTTATGTATGTTTTAACCGATGATATCTTTAATAGTAAAAATATAACCCCATTTAGAGTTTCATCGTGTTTATATTCCTTTAATTTTTAAAATAGTGTTAACATAAAAATATCTAATAATAATATTAGTTTATCTATAGATTTCTTGTACTAATACTGTTCCAAAACGTGTTCCTGCTTTTTTATACAAAAACTTGTGTTTCGAGTTCTCTAATGGAACTATCATAATATTTATAAAGATGGGAAACATAGAAAAAGTAATGAAAAGATAGTTATGTTTTTTTTTTTTTTTTTTTTTGATTTACGAAATGGATTATAATGAAAAGTTATTATAAAATCCGGGCAATAGTGTAATTATGGAAAACCTCTGATTTTTTTTTTTTAATGAAAAATTGAGACGTTAGATTGAACAAATTAAAAATTTATGGAATAGATTGAACTCTATAAAAAGTTAAATGACTACATTGACTGAATTAAAAATTCAAAGATGAATGTCATACATTAGGCCAAAATTTAGGAGACTACTTACGTCATTTTTTATAAGGTTTTTAACCAAAATCAAGACTCGTGTAAGTTTCTCCAATATATGGCGTTTCTCACGGATTATATATAGCTTTCGGTCAAATATTTCTTTCCTCTTTTTTCAATTAAATACTTTCGTGTAAATCCATCAAATAATTGAGAAAAGCTTGTCATCCACTAATTCGGAATTCATCAGTGGTTATTAAAATATACAATAATTGGAGGTTTCTTCTAAGAAATTCGTCAAGTACACCGTATTTATCAATTAATTATTAAAAACAGGAGGGCGAACGGTAGTTGTAAGGTCTCCAACCAAAGTAAGGACCCATTATAAATTTCTTTTTTATTCACGGATTATACAGCTTTCGCTTATATATTAAATATTTTCTTCCTCCTTTGCCAGCTAAATATTTTTTAGTAATTCCATGAAATAAATAGAGAAAAGGTTACCATCCAAGGGCTTTGGATTAAAATGAGTACCATCAATGGGTTTCGGATTAAAATGATAGGTTTGATTATGGTAATCTCGTATTCGAATTATAACATGCCACGTTTAGGATAATCTCGGGAGCCCTCGCCTTTCGAAACGAAATCTTATCCAATACATGCGGACGAGGAGGTTTACACAAATTGACGGAAATCATTCGAGCTAGAAAACCCGGATAAACAAAATTACTACTATTAGTAAAGTTATGTCCAAATCAAAATTCCCTTTTACACTGTACCGTCTAAAACGGCAATTTCATGGTCACAATCTTTATGCCAACACGGGTAAAAAACTTACAACCCCATCATCTTTCCCCATTCAATCTACCTAACTCATGAGAGGTTCGAATCTCTACCTTCTCAGGGGGTTGGGGGTGGGGACGAATTAGTTTCAAGTGTGGGTTTCGACTCCCACACCCTACTGCTGAAGATGGGGCGAAAGTCGAGAACGAGAATTAGAATAAAAGTAGAGTACGACCGAAAAAAAAAAAAAAAAAAATCTGCCTAACTCAGTTGCCACATTTATAATGGGCAGTTTTTTGGGGACTTCGTGCGTCTCTACTCGCTTGCTAAGCTATTATTCAAACCAGACTCCCAAGCAATTCCACCAACCGGTAAAGCTGTATATATCACAATGTCACATGCTTATGACTCTTCGTAAGTCGAACTCACAGTTTTTTTTCTGCCAAATTAAAAATGATGAATTATATTTTCTCAAATTATACTTTCAACATTATTTTGCCCTTTTCTTCCCTTTCCTTCATTGTGATGCGTAGCAGCAATGTGCATGGCTGGTAAGACTTAAAAACGGGGAAAATTACTAAGTATTTTAGGCTCCGTTTGTTTTATAAAGAATGAATAATTTGGAAAATATATTTTTAAAAATAATCGCTTATACCACTTGTAAAAATTGATGAACGAAAAGTATTTTTACTATATATGAAAATATTTAGATATAAATTGTTATCAGTAATTAAAATAGTTTTAATTGTCCAACTATTTTAAGCGGCGCGAGTAATCATTTGTAGTAAAATATTTTTCAAATCATCATCGTTCAGAAAACAAACAAAGCTAAAAAATGTTTAGGGAATTTTTTAAAATAAGTTATACTCTGGACCGTCATTATCTACAAGACTCTACAATTTCAAATACGACCAAGGAAATTAATTTGGGGGAAATTCCAGTAATATGGCCTATTTTGGACAACTAAAATTCGATCGATATATACAAATGCTAAAATGGGGAAAATTGTTATTGCAATATTCAAATTTTGAGGTGGGGGACCCTGGACGGGGAATTTATACGTTCGAACTTTGGAAAATAAATTATGGAGCAATCTAATATTGGGAAAATATATTTAAAAGAAAGGTCCATATCGGACCAACACACTCCTCCTCACTTTGGTTGGTATGGTAAGTAGAGAGGAGCGAGGCGCATGGCAGAAGATCATGTGGAGCGTTTGATGGACAAGTAACGGATCAACGCACCATACCAAACACCCCCCCAAAGTCACGTGCCGTCTGGCCTCCCGGTCTTGTTGGGTGCGACCCCGCGCACGTGACTCCCCATCTACCCCTCTCTCCCCTACCTTTCTCTCTCGCCTTGTATAAAGCCCCCGCCTCGACAGTCCAACATTCCACCGCAGCATCGACACACTCCTCTCTGCTTCTTCCGACTACCGAAACCGTCCTCCGCCCCACCGCGGTTTGCTACAGCTTTCCAGGCCTCCGGCGAAAGAGAAAGGGAGAGAGAGTGGAAGCATGGTGACTGTGGAGGAAGTCCGCCGTGCGCAGCGGGCCGAGGGCCCCGCCACGATCATGGCGATCGGAACGGCCACCCCGCCCAACTGCGTCAATCAGAGCGAGTACCCGGACTACTACTTCCGGATCACCAACAGCGAGCACAAGACCGAGCTGAAGGAGAAGTTCAAGCGCATGTGTAAGCATCGCATACACACATATGCTCTCTCTCTCTCTCTCTCTCCTTGTTTCGACCCTTGTGGTTCTTAATCGAAAATTTCATATATTGCTTCTCTTCCATAGAAAAAGGAGTATTTGCATAGGCATAGAACACTCGAATCCACTGAAAAAGATATGTGCATACTTATTCCGTCGCTGTTATTATCTACATAAGATGTGATTTCAACGTTTCCTTTCAAGTAGGATCCTCGCTAATTAAAGCGGGACCAAATTGCTAAATGGAAAAAGACGAAGAAGGATATCTGTCATTAATTAGGAAAAGAATGGAAGCATTCCTTCTTGCACATCATAAAGTAATGGAAAGGAAAGAGAGAACAATGAAATCAACGACTATTAAATGCGTTTCGGCAAATCGGGTCGTTGTCTATCCAATCAATCGTCGTTTAGGTGTTCGGGTATAGCTCATCGTTGCAATTGGGGTTGCTGTGACGTATTCGCATGGGTATTTTTTTGTAGTAGGCAGAATGAGATACGTACCTTAACCTACGTGTAAGAATTTAAGTAGCGAAAGTCATCTCAATCTTTTTTGACTTCTATGCTTTTTATTAAGCTGAGCGTGTAATGGTATCTGACTGAGGAATCTTGTCCTAAATCATGCTGATTTTCAGGCGAGAAGTCAATGATCAAGAAGCGGTACATGCACTTGACCGAGGATATCTTGAAGGAGAACCCCAACATCTGCGCCTACATGGCACCCTCGCTGGACGCCAGGCAGGACATGGTGGTGGTGGAAGTCCCGAAGCTCGGCAAGGAGGCGGCCGTCAAGGCCATCAAGGAGTGGGGCCAGCCCAAGTCCAAGGTCACCCACCTGGTCTTTTGCACCACCAGCGGCGTCGACATGCCCGGCGCCGACTACCAGCTCACCAAGCTGCTCGGCCTCCGCCCCGCCGTCAAGCGGTACATGATGTACCAGCAGGGCTGCTTCGCCGGCGGCACGGTGCTCCGCCTGGCCAAGGACCTGGCCGAGAACAACAAGGGGGCCCGCGTCCTCGTCGTGTGCTCCGAGATCACCGCCGTCACCTTCCGCGGCCCCACCGACACCCACCTCGACAGCCTCGTGGGCCAGGCCCTGTTCGGGGACGGCGCGGCGGCTGTCATCGTGGGGGCCGACCCGGTGCCCGGAGTCGAGAAGCCGATGTTCGAGATCGTCTCGACGGCCCAGACCATACTCCCGGACAGCGACGGGGCCATCGACGGGCATCTCCGGGAGGTCGGCCTCACGTTCCACCTCCTCAAGGACGTCCCCGGGCTCATCTCGAAGAACATCGAGAAGAGCCTGGTGGAGGCCTTCCAGCCGCTCGGCATCTCGGACTGGAACTCCCTCTTCTGGATCGCGCATCCCGGCGGGCCGGCCATCCTGGACCAGGTCGAGGAGAAGCTGAAACTCAAGGCCGAGAAGCTGCGCGCGACCCGCCACGTGCTGAGCGAGTATGGCAACATGTCGAGCGCCTGCGTGCTGTTCATCCTGGACGAGATGAGGAAGAAGTCGACCGAGGACGGGCTGAAGACCACCGGCGAGGGGCTCGACTGGGGCGTGCTGTTCGGGTTCGGCCCCGGCTCACCGTCGAGACCGTGGTCCTCCACAGCCTCGCGGCGCAGGCTTAAGCAACGCTCTCCCTCTCTCCACCGTCCTCATTGATTTGGTCTATCATCAATTTCCCTGAATTTTCTTTCTCTTTTTTTCAATTTACTTTAAGTCATTAATGTGCGCATTTTCAGTGTCGGAAATGGGGTTGGGGTTGCAATGGCTGAACATGATTGCCTTGGGGCTACATTGAAATAAATGGTGTGGGGAGCATGTGTACCAAAAGATTTCCCCAGTAATATTTCATATGCAATATAAATTCAATGTGGTCGAATCGATATTTAGTAGTTTCAATTCCTGTCTAATCGCTCGATTGTTTGCTGCCGCCTTGATGTTGTTACCACAAGATGAGAAAGATGGAAAATGTGGCATTCAAGCTCGACCTCAGTATCTTAAAAGCACATTTAAAAAAGCAAGTACGAAGGGGTGTGCAAGGATAATTTTCAGGAGAAATTACTCATTTTGTCGTAAACCTATTATGTGAATGGTGCATCGGTGATATCGAGCGGCAATTGGCTGGAAGACAACATTGAAATCACATAAAGTTTAGAACTACATTAACAAAATTGGAAAGTTCAAGATTTGATTAACATTCGTACAAAAAGTTTAGTATTAATTTGATTATCATCCCTAATTTACAGAAGGTGAATGTTATTTTACAACATGAATTATATATATAAATGACTAAAAGTTGTAGAAAAAATTAAAGCTACAAAATTAGCCACACTACCGCTTAGAGTTGTAATTTACGACTAAATCTCAAATTCTTAAGGACTAATCACACTTTTCTAGCTCTAGAAGTTCTCTCTCTATCTCTCGATGACATAGTTGCTTTTGATAGAAGAAAAGAGTATTGTAAGACTTGTGAATCATAAACAAAATTTTGGTCTTGTGAATAGATATCAATTTTTTAGAGACTAATTCTAGCTCTAGAAGTCCTCTCTCTATCTCTCAACGACAAAGTTGCTTTCGACAGAAGAAAAGAGTATCGTATGACTTATCAATCATATAAACAAAATTTTGCTCTTGTGAATAGATATCAATTTCTTAGGGACTAATCAAACTTTTTTAGCTATACAATTCCTCTCTCTATCTCGATGACTAAGCTATTATTGACGGACAAAAATATGTCGTATGATTTATGAATTGTATAAATCAAATCCGGCTCCACCTTTGATCATGTGAATCGCACAATAAATTCATAATGATTAAAATAGTATCGGTCAACAGGGTTATAAATGATGCAATAATTTTCCTGATAATAGACTACCTAGTCCTGTCACGAGGCTTCAGCAACCTCAAATGTCTCATTCGGTATATGAGCTCATCAAGCAATGGCTTAATTCCTTAGAGACGAAGCAAAACGAAACTTCAACCCCCTCCACTTTCAAACGGTCACGTGACAACAGATGGTCAACCACCAAAGCCACGTGCCGCCCAGCTTCTCCATCACGTGACTCCCAGCTACCCCATGGCGCTCCAGCTCTCTACTCACGTCTTGAAAGACGCCGCTCGATGCTCTCCCATTCCCCCCCAATACCTTTTTCAGCACCACTCCCACTCTTAACTCGTTCCATTCGCCACCGCCACCGCCACCGCCACCGCCACCATGAGGAACTCCGCTGCGTGCAACAGGCTGAGGGTCCCGCCACGATCCTGGCCATTGGGACGGTGAACCGGCCGAACCGCATCAACCGGAGCACCTACCCGGATCATTACTTCCGGTTCGCGAACAACGAGCACATGACGGAGTTGAAGGAGAAGTTTAAGCGAATGTGTAGTAGGCATGTACAAGCTTTCCTTGTGTTCCTCAGTCGAATAAACCTAGTCATTTGTACACGTGTTGCGTGGACTTGAGCAAGTACGCATGATGCATTCTTATAGTGATCCAGCTTCTTGTTGTATGAATTGAAAAGGAAAATGCATAGACTCATTCTATTACTCATAATACGTTGAAAGCAAATCATTGTACTTAGACAACGTGTGATGACTATGTTTATTGAAGTATTGTCCTACGTCGCTTGACAATAGGTCTTAAATATTATTTATATTCATAAGATCTCGTTCCACCAATTCATGTGATTGGACTTTCTAACAACGTTGCTTAAGTAGTGTTTAGCGTGGACTTACTAATTAATAATGCATAACACAAGCCAAATAGATAATTAGTTAACTTTTTAAGTACACGGGAAAAAAATGATAATAAGATTAATTTTAAGTACGCGGGTGAATGTAATCCTTTTCTCCACAACCTATATTTATCCCCACTTATCTAGACAATTAGTCAACTTTTTGAATTATAAATACCCACATCAAGGGTGACGGAAAATCCTAAATAACGAGAGAAAGAAGAAAACTTTTCTGAATTTTTCATAGATCTTGAAATTAAGGAGAAGAAAAATAATGCACGTACCGCGTCATATGGCGAGGAAAAGGAATGAGAGAAGTGATGGGAGAAATTGAAAGTAAAAAATATTTCGCGGAGTGTTATTTTAAAGGTGATATGAAATTTAACGGATTTAACGGTTAAGATATAGTGGGAGTCAATACATATGACGGGACAAGCATCTCAGACCACATAATAAACTTCTTTGATGGGGAAAACCATCTAGACACGTCTGTGAAGAGCTTGTCAATAATGGGATCGACCAATTTTGTCTTGAATCGAGGATCCACACATTTTCAGGTGAAAAGTCAATGATCTAGAAGCACCACGCGTATCTGACCGAGGAGACGTTGAAAGAGAATCCTCACGCTTGTGCCTGCACGGAGCCCTCACCGGACGCTGGGTATGACATGATGGCGGTCGATGTCCCAAAGCTTGGCAAGGAAGCGGCCACAAAGGCCACCAAAGATTGGGGCCAACCCAAGTCCAAGGTCACCCACTTGGTCTTTTGCACCACCTGTGGGGTCGACATGCCGGGCACGGCCTCAGCCCGACGGTGAAGCGGAACATGATGTATCCGCGAGGTGGTGGTGCAGCAGGACACCGTCCTCTGACTGGCTAAGACCTGGTGGAGAACAACTAATAGCATGTTTGGTAACCATCTCAATAGTGTCAGATTTTGATTTTTTGTTCTTGGAAGTAGTTTTGTTTAGTAAAATTTTTTTTCTCAGGAATAAATTTATATTTATTTTGTTCCCGGAAGTAGATTTGAAACATAATCAAGAATAAAAAAAAAATTGATTCTTATTCCCGGAACAAATCTAATAATCAAGCCATTTTCTTCTTGTTCATCTACTGCCACAGCTGCGGTTGCCGTCTATCATCCGCCGCCCTACCGTCCGCCGCCCACCACCGCCGGTCGGCGGCAACCGGTCCGATGAGCTCGCCGGAGGCAAGCCTAGCCACCGGCTTAAACATCGAGGAGGGCCTCGCCAAGGCTTTTTGACCTCTAGGCATCTTGGAGTGGAACTCACTCTTCTGTATCGCCCAACCCGGTGGGCGCATGATCTTGGATCGGGTAGAGGCGAAATTGGGCCTCAAGCCCGAGAAGTTGCGCGCAACGCGGCATGGGATGAGGGAGTATGGGAACGTGTCAAGCCCATCCGTCTTGTTTATTTTGGATGATATGGGGAAGAAGTCCGCTGAAGATGGGCTCAAGACCACCGGGGAGGGGCTCGAATGGGGTGTGCTGGCTGCTTTTGGGCCTGGGCTCACTATTGAGGGGTGAGCGCGGTTCCCGGTTCTTAAAGGACCGGTTCCGGTTCCCGGTTCCATTTTTCCGGGAACCGGCGATCCCGGTTCCGGTTCCACTCGGAACCGGAACCGGTCGCGGAACCGGAACCAGAACCGGTCGCGGAACCGGTTTCGGAACCGGTTTTGGAACCCCCTCCCCTGCTCACCTCACATCTATTGCTCTGCTCTTGACTCTTGAGTCCCCACTCCCGAGTCCCGACCCTCTGAAACTCTCGCCGGACGCCGCTCGCCCTGCAGGCCGCCGCCGCCGGACGCCAGTCGCGGAACCGCTTAGGGTTCCAAAAGGAACCCCCTCCCCTGCTCACCTCACATCTATTGCTCTGCTCTTGACTCTTAAGTCCCGACTCCCGAGTCCCGACCCGGGACGCCCTCCCTGTATGTTATAGTTTTTTTTGTAACGTGCGCGTACGTTATAGTTTTTTTTTGGTAATGTGCGTGTACGTTATATATTTTTTTTTTTTAGGTAACATGCGCGTACGTTATAGTTTTTTTTGATAACGTGCGCTTACATTATATTTTTTTTTTGGTAACGTGCGCGTACGTTATAGTTTTTTTTGGTAACGTGCGCGTACATTATATTTTTTTTTTGGTAACGTGCGCGTATGTTATAGTTTTTTTTGGTAACGTGCGAGTACGTTATAGTTTTTTTTGGTAACGTGCGCGTACGTTATAGTTTTTTTTGGTAACGTGCGTGTACGTTATTATTATTATTTTTTTTTTGTAACGTGGGCGTACGTTATAGTTCAAATATGAAAATAACAAAAAAAGAAAAAGAAAAAAAGACCCTGTTGGAACCTGGAACCGATCCTGGAACCTGTGACAGGGTAGGTTCCAGGTTCTCGGTTCTAACGGGTAGGTTCCAGGTTCCAGACGGAACCGAACCGGAACCTAGAACCGCTCACCCCTAATTGAGACGGTGGTTCTCCATAGCCTGAGTTTCCCTTGGAGGCTTAAAGCTTACCGAGCTTGTATTTCTTTTCAATAATTATTAACTCATTCACGTGCCATCTTGAGTGTCCACAGGGTGCTGGGGCTTCTCTAAAGAAAGAAGAGTTCATCCTGTTTCAGGTGCGAACCTCCTCAATGGAATAATGTTGATATTCTTTCCTTTCTTAGAGTTTCTCTCTCGAGTTGGGTCAATAAAGCAAAAAAGAGTTCGTCCTATTTTTGGTGTTACTTCTACTTGTTACTAACCCTTTGTAAGACAACAAGAGTATTAGGTACGAATCTCCTCAATGGAGTAATATCAATGGAGTAATGTCGATATTCTTTCCTTTTGAGGGTTTCTCTCTCGAATTGGGTCAATAAAGAAAAAAGAGTTCGTCCTTCTACTCGACACTAACCCTTTCGCAAGACAAGAGTTTTGGGTGTAAACCTTATAGAGTAATATCAATGGGATAATATCGATATTCTTTCTTTTTTTAACAAAATTTGGTCTACTTCTCTGTGACGCTTCAACATAAGTTCACTCGTTTTTTATTAGATTTTAACAGCACAAACACTTTTAATTTGTTGATAATCTATCATAGATCAATGCTTAACTCCTTCTTATATAGTAATAAATAATTTTTTTCTCTTAATTGGTTGCTTATATCGACACGGGTATAAGTAACTAATTTCCATCTTGCAACTACGTAGAGGTATTGCCCATCTATGAAAAGAACAATGAAGGAACAAACTTTGAATGATATCAAAATAAGTGGGCTCTATATATATTTAGAGATTGGCTTGTCCAAACACTAAATCGATTTTTGCCCAATCTTTTAAATAAAAGGAGAAATTTTTTTATATTCCTGCCAAAATTGAACATATTATTATCTTGGAGAAAATTATGAAAAAATTATATGTGAATTTACGTGCCAATAGTTGAGTGTCGAAAAGTTCCAAGGGTTCCAAATTTTAAAAAGAAAAAAATCAAAATTCATGAGTGGTCAAATCTAGAGCAAGTAAAATGCAAAAAAAAAAAAAAAAAAATCAATTCACATGGGCTGAAATGGTCAGTACCTCTACCATTACTCTTTTATCGAAACGAAATAGTTTTAGAATTTCGGTCTAGACTCTAATATGCAACGTCGCTTCTTGACTTTTAATTTATACAATGCAGTCCCTATACTTTATAGTTCAATATGCAATATTGTTCCTAAATTATTAATTGTTCAATGTAAAATGCCAAAAAAAAAAAAAAAAAAAATTTATATGGGCGTAGTACCTCTACTATTACTCTTTTATTGAAATGAAATAGTTCTAGAATTTTGGTCTAATATGTAACATCGCTTTTGGACTTTTAATTTATGCAATGTGATTCCTATTATAGCTCAATATATAATATCGTCCTTAGATTTTTACTTTATTAAATATAATTATTAAAATATATAAAAATGTTACATTGAATAAATTAATAATTTAAGGGCGATATTGTATATTGAGTTAAGGTATGAAGGCTGCATTACATATCAAACCAAAGTTCAAGAATTATAATGAGAAAATTAAAAATTTTAAGGATGGTAATGTAAATTGGATTGAAGTTTATAAATTATTTATTATTTTCTCTTTGTTTATAAATAATGCCAAAATTTCAAAAGGGATAATGAAAAGGAAATGATAGTGGAGATTAAAGTAACTGGTGATCGTTGGGAACCACGAGCTATCCCCTAGTCCCTAGCCCTAGCAATGAGCCCCCCACAAAGCATGGAAAACAGTGAACGCAAGACCAAAATCTCATTGGGCATCGCAAGTCTTGAGCAGCAACATCGGACGCCATCAACGACATTTCGAGATCTGCGAGGTTCATTCAACTGGATGACGACTCTTTGAGATCCGTGAGGTTGAACTGGATCTCTCTCTCTCTCTCTCTCTCTCTAAGGTTCAAGTGGATCACTCCCTCTCTCCCTCCCTTCCCCCCTCTTTCCTCTCTCTCTCTAGAGCTCTCTCTCTCTCTCTCTCTCTCTCTCTCTCTCTCTCTCTCTGTGGGCCAAAGTGCATGCTGTCACCCAAATACCAGCAAGGCATGCATCATCAATGCCCATGCAGATTCTGCAGAAGGACTTCGGCCATCAATCCCACTTCCTGTCCAACGTGAGGATATGTTGGCCCATACCCTGCATCTAAAAAAAAGAAAAGATTTATCCAATGGAGTTTACAGAATATTTGTTTGATTAAATCATCGTCGAACGATTTAGGTGGAAGAAATGGTGACAATCGAGTAGCTTTACATTTACATCTTTGTTTTGTCCTTCACTATGTCGATATAAGGTCCAAATCGTTGCCCTAGCTTCTTAGCATCACCCTTCATTTCCCTCATTTTGATTTTGGCTTTTTTCATAATTTTACGTTGCTTGCGATCCTGTACTTGAAAAAGACCTGATCATAAATTTGATAATTTACAAACCATCCGACCGACTCCACGCCATACGTGCCCAAGAACATCTTTGGAAGGATCTAGACATGGCTGTATTACTTAGAAAGTCAAGCATGATCCAGCCAAGCGATGGAGCTATTCCGAGTCTTAAAACATTCCACCATCAATGATTGGGGTGTGTTGGTCGAGTTTGGGATTCATGTGTTCCTCTGTGTTTGCCCATGCATTCCCCATTTGTGATCCTCATGATCAGCCCCTTGGACTATACCATGTCGTCCAGGTTCGTACCGCGTGAGTTCTAATAATGGATGAGAAAGAGGCAAGAGGGCATTGCCATCCGCTGCTTTTGCCCTTGTTGTTCATTTTTATATTTTATTTTAATTTATTTGTTAAACATATTATATTAGACTCACATTCACTCAAAAATTTAAGTTATAAATTATGGGTCAACTAGAATATATTAACAGTCTTACACCATATCAATTTTCCGATATGAGACTTTCTAGCAAAATTTATATGCGCATCTCAAGCAACAACTTCCAATTATTCGACCTTTCTTAGGCTATGAATGTGACGTCAAGCAATGACGCTAGAAGTCTTTTTAATGAACGATTTTATTTTGTCCCAATTTTATTTATTTTCCCCGAGTTGGAAGTCACCTTTTTCATTTCTTGGGTAGTACCTCCCAACAAGATTGATTTGTTCGGATCTAGGTCCAGAGTAGCCTTTTTTATTGATTCGGATAATTGGATTTCTCTACCAACAGTGAAGGGGTGGTTCAAATCGAGAGTAATCGATATTGATGGGCCAAAAATTCATGGTAAGTACAAAGGAAAGAGCCGATCTTACGTTAAGTCAATTAATTTGTCACGTTCAAAAAGAAAAACAGTACATGAACAGTACTTGAGTTTTGGATCAATGTCCCAAAAGCATTACAAATCCTTGTTATTTAGCTTTGCACTGGGACCTGTCTAATCAAAAGACATAAGTGCAGCATTTAACTTTATTCTAAGGTTATGTTTGGTTGTCCAGATTTCTAATTATTATAGAATATGAAATTCAAGAATTTTACTATATCCAATTTATTGTTTGATGATTGCAGTAATAGAGTTGAATATATAAACATTATATCATGAACAATGTTTAGTATAAAAAGCATAATAGTATAAATGAACCAAAAATTTTGAAACGGAGATACTAAAAATCTATAACGACACTTTTGTCTACTTTTTTTATTTTATTTTCATATCTTTTTTGATTAATTTCTTATTTATTTATTTCTTCTCCTTCCATCATTTTCTAATAAAATTTTATTAAATAGTAAACTATACTAATATACCTAAAATGTGTAATAACTATAAATATATATTTATATTTACATATTGAATCTATATTATAAAATAGAATTAAATTAGAATATATAAATAAAAATAAGATTAAATTAAAATAACTAAATTGTTTTTTTTTGTGATTATGAATTTCTTATATTAGAATTCAAATATTATTTATATAAAAAAATATTTTTCAATTTTGTTAATATAAGGAGTTTGTATTTAAGAAAAATAACTTTCTTATTATGGATATTAGAAATCCTATCCACCTTTATCTCACCTCCCTATGGGATAATTTTATTTGATCTATATCACTTTTATATCTAACTTTATCATGTCTTGAGCATGCACCAAATACAAGATATAATAAATTTTACATATTTTTGAATTTTATCCTGACTACCAAATGCAACCTAAAGAGGGTTTTGTTCTCCTCGGATAATAATTGGGAGTAGTTACGATAAAGCGATAGTCGTTAGAATAGCAAGTTTGACTGTGACTCATTAGTCAATAATTGAATATGATGGATCATGTTTTATCGTTGACGAAAGATTCCTCTATGAAAAATACGAATCACAATTTCAAGAAAGGAAAGGAGGAGGAGTCCCACCATAGAGGAGGATTTATTCAGTCTAGTTGCTTGGGCTCCTGAAACAAAGCTCCCTTGGATCTTCCTATTTGATTGTACTCCATTAATTCAGACAAATTCCTTATGATTTTTTTTTCATTTTATGATCTTATTATATTAAGATTTAAAATCAAACTCGAAAAGTTTAGCTATCTCTGGATTCATATTCTGAATACCTAGGCTACTTCCACGTTACAATTATGTCTCTTCTTAAATAATGTTGAACTATAACAGATCATATCTGATATTGTGGGCTTAAATAAAAGTATTTGGTAAAAAAATTGACGTTGAAACCGTCTTAGAGTTTTCTTTATATAGACTATAGAGTAAGGGTAAGAAACTTCTCACGACAATTAATTAATTTAGTATATAGAATAGATCTGGGTCACATGGCATAAAGGGAGCAGCCACGTGGCGCATCTGAAACTCTTCATCATATGACTCAATCACACATCAGGACGTATCTTATCTTACAGACATTTTTATCTGATTAGGTGCTGTTTAGATTAATTTACTTTGTATTGGTTATGTTAATTAACAATAAGTATTTTTAATGCATAGCATACGTATTTCTACCGTGGGAAGGTACCAAGAAAATTACGTAAATGGCATAGATATCAATTAATTAAATTAACAAAAGCAGCACCTTCTTGTTTTGGCAAAAAAAAAAATATTTACTTTAAAAAAAATATATATATTCCTTTATGTCACTTCAATTTTTTTTTTTAAAACACTAATTTTACCGTTTAAAATCCAATACTATGCCAATATCGTGAATTAATACTAAGAAAACTATAATCATTAATAGACAAATAATAGTCTTAAACGAATGTGCGTTCATTATGACTTGAGGCTTTCCTCCAAAATTGATTTAACGAAAATAGATCACGAAAAACAGTTTCTTCCTTTGCTTTCTACGTAACGAATTATGTACGTCCTTATTTTCCAATCCATCAATTCTACTATAACTATCCAAGCAATTTTCATGTGAAACGCATTTTTTTCTCATTTGTTTTAAAGCAAGGATTTCTGTAAATAAAACCGAATGGCACCTTACTTTTTGGGCAAATTCAATTCCTGATCATTTTATCCGGGTGGGCTTTATGATCTCTCCAAAGATAAATCCGATGTCGTATGGCTTTGTACTTGAAGCATACTTTATCATAATATTCTATATAAAATGCAATAGTCATAAATACTCGAAACACTCTAAAAAAGGCAGAATGAATATCCTAAAAAATTAGGTCCACTGTAACACAAATGCCCCAAACTTTTTATTTATGTCACAAAAAATTCTCAATTTGCCCATTGTGGCATAGATATCACAAAAAAGAAAAACCCGATCTATACTCTTAATTTCGGTTTCATCTAACGTATATTTATCACACTAGTATAATGGGGTCAGTTTATGATTTTAGTGACAAAAAAAATCAGAATATTTGTGTCGTATGGAGCATCATTTGAGATTTATTATGATATTAATGATGGTCAATCTCCCGAAAGGAAAAGTAACACTCTGGGTTCGTCGAGCATATGCCTTACCAACTTCCGTGGATATACTCGGACGACAATAATGACGATGATGATGTCTTTCTTGGTCGTATGTTTTCCGAGCGGAAAGGGCAGAGCAAGTTCCCCTGTTTCCTGGCTCACATGGCCCCCCGCCCCCGCCCCATTTTGGTAATCCCTGGCTTTCTGACTGACTTCGCTCATCGTCTAATTTTCTATCTCGGCGCCTTCTTTTCTTCTTCCTTATCTCTCTTTCTCCCTCTCTAGGAAGCCGGGCAAAAGAAAATGCAAAAGGAAAGGAACAGTAGCTATATAATAAAATACAGAAGAGAGAGAGAGAGAGAGAGAGAGGAGGAAAATTGAGGAAATGGGAGGGAGCTGAGTCCACGTTGAAGTTTTTCTTTATGGTGTTTCTCTCTCCAGCGAGTTATACCTGAACAAAGCTCCCACCTTTCGGTCCCTTCTCTTTTGGGGGTGGGTTATCATTCCCTTTCAGGTTGTGGGGGGAGCAGTTTCCCGTTTTTCAATTCTCCAATCTCCATTATTTTTTCCTTCTCTTTTTCGGTTTTGGGTTGGGATGATTGGTGGGGCTTCCTGGTTCCTTTCTTGATTCCACCCTCTTTCTTCCCACCTCCCCCCCCCCCCTCTTTCTTCTTCCCCCTGAATTCTTTTTAGCCGATTCCCTCCGTTCCGGTGTCTTTTAATATTCTTTTTTTAATTTCGCCAGTACCTTTCCTGCGAATTCACACCCCCACATGCATGTTGTTGGGTTTGTCTGATCTGGGATTGGATCGCAAGGATCCCCCCTTTGTTCTTTGTTTCCTTCTTCTTTCTTCTTCTCCTTCTTCCTAGAGAGAGAAGGAAAGAGAGAGACGAAAGAGAGGCGCGGGCTTTTTCAGGGACCTGGGTCTTTTTCGTGGGTCGTCGAAGAAGGAGGAGGAGAAGTGCCAGACGAAAGGAAGGTGAGATTTCTTGGCTTTGGCCTGTTGGATCTTCCCAACTTGGGGCCCACCGCACGAGATTCTTTGCTTTGCGTTCTTGATCTCAACCCAGTGGAAAATTTGGAGCTCGTGATTTCTATGCCACCCTCGTTTTGTGATTTGAGCTGGGTCAGATTTGTTTATGGGAAAAGGGTCGTCTTCACTTTCGCCATTCTGGGTGGAAGATAATCGAATTGGGTGTCTCATGGTGGCTAACATAGTTTTAGAGCGTTCTCTCTCGGTTTGAGGCTTTCATTTTCTCTTGGCATATAATTATTAGTGTGGGGATTGATTGGGGTGTGGTGCTCGACCAATGGCGGGAGTGGATGCTTCGAAGTATGCTCATAGCCCTGTGCATAAGGCTATTGCCATGAGAGATTATGCCAGTCTTAAGAAGATCCTCGCTGGTCTACCGCGCCTGTGTAATCCAAACGAGATTCGCACCGAAGCGGCTTCTCTGGCTGAGGAAGAGAAGGCCGATGCCATCTCTGCCGTGATAGATCGGCGTGACGTCCCGAATCGCGACACTCCACTCCATCTGGCGGTCAAGTTGGGAGACGAGACAGCCACGGAGATGCTTATGGTCGCAGGGGCGGACTGGAGCTTGCAGAATGAGCAGGGTTGGAGCGCACTCCAGGAAGCGATTTGCAATAGGGAAGAGGCTATTGCGATGACGATAGTTAGGCATTACCAGCCACTGGCATGGGCGAAATGGTGTAGAAGGCTGCCTCGGTTGATAGGGACAATGCACAGGATGAGGGACTTCTACATGGAAATCACCTTCAATTTCGAGAGTTCTGTGATTCCATTTATATCAAGGATTGCCCCTTCGGACACTTACAAAATTTGGAAGAGAGGCGCGAATTTGCGTGCGGACATGACTTTGGCTGGATTTGATGGTTTTCGAATTCAGCGTTCGGATCAGAGTATTCTCTTTCTTGGTGATGGGTCAGAGGACTGTAAAGTTCCTCCTGGTTCGCTTTGTATGATATCGCACAAGGACAAGGAGGTGATGAATGCTTTGGACGGTGCTGGATCTCAAGCAACTGAAGAAGAGGTTCGTCAAGAAGTGACTGCGATGTCTCAGACAAATATATTCAGGCCAGGGATTGATGTCACACAAGCAGTTCTATTACCCCAGTTGACTTGGAGGCGACAGGAAAAGACAGAGATGGTGGGCCAATGGAAGGGAAAAGTATATGACATGCACAATGTAGTGGTGAGCATCAAGTCCAGGAAGGTTCCAGGTGCTATGACAGATGATGAGTTCTTCTCATCTTGCAATGAAAATGAAACGGAAAGCGAGGAGCTTAACGACCTTTTGACAGAAGATGAAAAAAAGCAACTTGAAGCTGCACTGAAGTTGGATTCATCAGAATTAACGTGCGAGAGTGGCGATGGAGTTATTGGACATCGCCATAGTTGCTATGAGAGGAGGGAGATTCCTATTGAAGATATGAATGGTTGTGCAAGTGGCGACAATAAGCAGGAGAAGAAAGGATGGTTTTCTGGATGGAGGAAACGGGATCCCAAGAATGAAGTGAATAGGAAACTTGCTCCTCCTAGGAGTTCTCTTTGTGTAGACGAGAAAGTGAGTGATTTGCTTGAAGATTCACCATCGAGGAATCAAACCACACCTGGTAGGCATTCTATGGAGATTGTTATGAGGGGTGACGATCATCGTAGAGGAAGAGATAGCAGACCATCATCATCTGCGAGCTCTGACAGCAACAACCGCCGCAAGGATGGAGGGCGCGAGAGTGAGTATAAGAAGGGGTTAAGGCCTATTCTTTGGCTTTCTCCTAGCTTCCCTCTGCAGACGGAAGAACTCCTTCCTTTGCTCGATATTCTTGCCAACAAAGTCAAGGCCATCCGTCGTTTAAGGGAGTTGCTTACAACAAAACTCCCGATGGGCACTTTTCCAGTCAAGGTACTTTGCTTACACAGTACTAACACATTTTCCTTTCTCTTCAGTTACCATCTTTTCTTGGTTGGCTTGGGGTTAAATATTTCCACTGCTTATTTTCAAACAATCATGTGCTTTCTAACACTGACAAGTTACATTCGTGTGCTTTTACATAATGACGGTACATTTTAAATTGTAACTTTTAATAGATCCTAAAAGCTGCAATGACATCTGAGTATTCCTCTATAGGTATAGTTATATGACATCCTTGATACAGCTATTAGGACTTTAAACACAGTGGGAGTATTTGCTATTGTCAGATCGAGGAGTTACTCTTCTCTGTGGACTCTTCTAAAGTGACCGATTAAGTGAAATCGTGGTTTTTATGTGAACTGTAGTCTGGCTCGTGGATACGGATGCATGTTGGTTCTGTATGTTGATGAAATGAGAACACACATGAGTTTTAACAAAGGAAGTCATTCTTTTGGGCTGGACATGTGTAATTGTCAGAATCTGTCTTGGCAGTTGGTTCATGCTCATTCTCATTTTTGGTTGTATGGCATAATAAAATTGTAGAAACTTTTCCATATCTTGTTTTGAGGATAAGACCTCTTGCATTTTGTCATATTTTTGGCGAGGCTTTTCTGTTGGCGTCACACAGGATGTATGCTTTTCTTAGATAAACATATGCACTAAACACACAGATTCTCTTGCTGTGGAAGAACATGTGCTTCATAGCTCTTTGGCGCATAGAACTACTATTTGCTGTGAGCACTTATACGTGCAGATTTAGAAGCTCCAGATAGCTTTACTGTCGAGAATTAATGTTGTGGTGGTGATTTAGAAGCTCCAGTTTGAGAGGAGTGTGATCAGGGAAATGCTGAATTTTGTCAATTTATTCTCCGCTTGAGTCAGAATTCCGTTCTCTTTTCTAGTTGGCTATCTCGAGCTACCCATTCAGTCTCTTTTCTTATTTTGAAATTTTTGCTATGTTTCAAGTGCAGGGACCACATAGAGGAACCTTACATGCCTTGGGTCTTTGTTAATATCAAATTGCATTATGCATACTCAAATTATCCCCCCTGCTTGCTTCTACTAATTAGGAGGGAATGTTCTTGTACATAGTGTTTTACCATTTAAATGTGCTTGTGTGTACACATTTAGTACCATCTCTGCCATTATGCTAGAGGACACTAGGAGAATATGAACGTGAATGTGACATGATTGAGGATGATTGAGTGGTGTATTTAACCCACAGAGGCTACAATTTTACATGGGTTGGCACATGGGATTTGCGTATGGTGAATATATTATACTTTGAGTCTTTGATGGGGCTCTTGGATGAAATAGTGTAGAAATATGTAGTTGTTTTGTTCAGGGAGTTGAAGGAGGGTTGGTCTTATATTTTCTGCCTTCAGTTACTCTGGTCGACCTTTTTTTTGTAGCCAACCAGTATGGTTGATTGTATCTTGTGATACAAGTTTGTAAATAGTTATCCAATATCTTTTTGAGTATACAATCACTTAAATGCTCACACGTTCTGCCCAAACAATTGAAACTGAGAAGAAAGCGATCATCTCTTCCTTCACAATAGGGACAAAGCTAAGAAGATTCTAGTCAGATGAATGTGTGTGAAAACCAGTGTGTATATTGGTCATTTTGTTAATCTTGTATAGAGGAACTGGTAATTTAATGGTGGGCATTGATAAAGTTATTGAGAAATGTTTATCCTAATTCTTCATCCTCTCCAAACGTTTAAGTGGAAGTTGAAATAATCCTTAATGAAAGGAAATAGAACAAAGAGGAATTGAACCAGAAAGATAGTAAAGCCAATAAGTTTAGTGGACGAGTCTAGATTGTTACCAATTAATAAAGATAATTGACAAAGTTTTCTTATAATCTAGTTAGACAGGTTCTGATGATTGTTGAATTCCAGTGAAAGTTCCTTCTATAGAATGGTACTGTTACCAACTTTGATGGTAGGTGTCTTGACAGATATTTCCTACACATCTTTATCTTTACTGCTCATCTAGTTCCTTAAAGTTAGAATACTCAATTTGCAGAGCTTATGTGCCGGCTAGATGATCAATCACCCTTATTCTACAAGTTTAGCAATCTGAAGTTGACCTATGCTTTCTTTGATGATTTTTTATATAGATTTTTGTCCTAGATTAAGGACTAGAATCCAGTGATGTGATGTTCTAGTGATGATGTTTAGTAGCAGAATAAAAATTCTTCTTGAATAATTTTCTTTTCCGGGAGTGTTAGTTCTCAGGGGCAGCTACGTTAAATCTTTGTTCAGCTGCAGCTTGTTGTTAAGTGAGTGAGACCTAGAGTTTTTCTGCTTTAGGCCCCTCTTTTACCTTCTCTCGGGCTATTAAAATAAGTTCATTGGTGCAAACATTCCAACCCGAATGCAAACTCTGGATTCAAAGTGTATTACGTCTGATTCTTCATTACCTTCCAAAAAAATCTTAGCAAAGGATTTTTAGTTCTTGCTGATATTAAATGATACTGCAATCCTTTATGCGAGAGCTTTGAGATCATGCCTGGACCATCACTCACTTTTGCAAACCAAGTATCATTAGTTGGAAATGTATGAGCTGATACCTTGATTACGTTCAGCTTTGAGGGAAAGGGATCTGCTCTGTGGTTTTATGGTTTTGACGCAAACTTTCTGCTAATTCTTCACTTGCCATGAAGTGTGGAGCTTTATAGTAGGGTTTTCTCTCTGTCCATATAGGGATTCAACTTAAACTCTAAGTTTGTGATTCCATCCAGGTCGCGATCCCCGTGGTCCCCACCATCAGAGTGCTGGTTACTTTCACCAAGTTTGAAGAACTACAGCCGCTGGACGAGTTTGCAACGCCGCCATCGAGCCCTTCGGGCCGAGAAACCCCGGCCATGACGAGTACCTCGACTTCATCTTGGTTTCAGTGGATAAAGGCCCCGATTCACCGCCCGAGCTCTTCCTTCGGCGGTTCTAGCAGTAGGATAGAGAATGTGCAGGACCCATTTCTGATACCGCCCGATTATATCTGGGTCACTGCCGAGGCAAAGAAGAAGAAGATGCAAGAGAAGCAGAGGGCCAAGAGAGGGAAGAATCAGAACCGCTGACGGAAGCGCGGTTATAGGTTTGTGGGAGCAGGAGCTAAGTTAGGTACAAGATAGAATGTGTTTTATTGGTTCATGAAATTCAAGAAAAATGGGTGATCAAATACAAATTGTGGTATAACATGTGGGATTGGTGAAAAAGAAACAAAAAGAATCTGTAATTCTTGCTACATCTTCCCTTATTTGGGTGAATCTTTACTTCATGTAGTAGGCCCATTGATCTCTTTCTTCTACTGGTGTCCCTCCATTCGAAGTTTTTATAATTATTTTCAGCAAAATCAACTTATTCTTTGGCGAACACCGTTCTATTTTATGTCTGAGATTATCATATATTTTTTAAATTATTTATTTTTTACGAAATAAACACAAACATGAGTGCTGTCTGAAGTTGTTGGCAACATTGCTTGTAGGATTACTATTTATTGAAGTGGACAAAAAATATCTTAATAAGCTGGAAAAAAAACAAGTGCACATTCATTGGACCCCGGAGCATGGGCCCCGTGTTGGACAAAGCAGGATGAGCTTTTCAATCAAGTACAATGAATGGCATCATATTTAATTTGTCAAGGGAAAATTTTACTTTTTGTCTATGCACATTCACTTTTTTTCTAATTTAGTAGCTATACTTTTAATTTATATAGTAAAATCATTCAACTTTCACAGATTTTCTAATCAATTCATTTCAAACCAAATTCAACTAACATGATCATCTAACGATATCAAAATATAATATGTAAAATATGCGGATGCCCAAATGGATAAAATAAAATCGATTTAAAAGTTCGTCGTAGATGTTTACATTGGAAAATTTTTATTCGCATCACACCATGATGTCGACTGATGGTCTTGTTAACCAGATAGCTTGACTTTGTGAGAAGATATTTGTCTAGAAAATTTATGAAAATAGAAGGTTTTGATTAGACAAATTTTATATTTAATTTTTCTTTTACCATAAAAGGTGGGGTTAGAGCCAGAAGGACAGGTACCATATGCTTGCCCCATTTGTCTTATATTTTTCAGGAAGAATCTTCCTGCTTTGAACCTGTCCCCTTTTCTCTTCTTCTTTTTCTTTACTACTTCAACTCATTTTCGTTGAACTAATTAAATGGTCAAATAATTTTCTTCCGTGGTTCAACGTTATTTAGCCCCTTTTCTTGAATTGGTCACTCTCCATTTGACTCTGAAATGGTCTTCCAAACCAGGTAATATCCTCTGAAGAGATTCACCCCTCCTGTCATGATTCCTCGAAACCCTATAATCAAATTAGGATTACTGTAGGGTGTTCATGATGGCTTTATCACGCCTCGTAACAGTGGAAGCTTTTAAAGCATGAATGATGGTCACACATGCAATCTGTGTAATTATTCTTCCAGCACCAGCATTAGAATTATCATGAGTCTGTTGGTACTTCAATCAGCATCTGGCATCCAATGCCTCTCACTTTGGCTTGGGCGTGCTTATACAAAGCCTCAACTTTTCGGTAAGGTCCCACAGACAAAATCAGAGCAGGTTTGATTAGATATGTCCCTTTTACAATTTGGCTCATGATCTAATAAGTTGTTCCCTCATGCAGTTCATGCAAAACTACCGATTGATACGAAAGGCCTTTGTTCTCGGGTGTAATTCAGCGGCTTACTCGAGTGGAACGGGTAAAAAGGGTTCTCGACGGAAAATCCCACTTAATCAGTGGCATGAGACGGAGTTCATGTTCGTTAATGTTGTTATGTTGCAAGTGCGACTGGTGCATGAACCGAATAGTTTCTCCACCGGATCAATGTAATCCAACTGTAATGACTCGGTCTGACGAGAGTGGAGAGTAGTTATTGGAGCCAATGGGTTTGGATAAAGAGTGACTCCCGGCAAACTTCTAAGATGTCAAAAGGGGCAAGAATGAACCGAACTATATATTGAACAGGGGGAGAGAGATTTTGATGTGTGTATGTGTGTGTGGGGTAGGAATGAACAGAACTATACATTGAACAGGGGGAGAACAATTTTGGTGTGTGTGTGTGTGGGGCGGGAATGAATTGAACTATGCATTGAACAAGGGAAAGCAATTTGGGTGGGTGTGCGCATGCGAGTGTGTGGGTGCATGCGTGCGTGTGAAAAAACTGGAATCTATTTACGGAAACGCACTTTGATGTAATGATAAATTTTGTTTTGGAACTCTAAAAGTGAACCCATATTAGAGCACTATTAAGATGAGTAACCCCATGGAAAAATGTTTGCCTGTAGGGCTTTGGCGTTGCTATTATTGTCATTTGGCTGAAAGGGCTCTGTTGTTCCTTGATATCGATGTAATTCTTTTAGTCGAAAATGGATACTTTATCTTATGATTGATTGTGCTAGTCAGGTGGTTTTTGAGCTTTTTTTCAAGGATTAATGTAGACAATTATTGGGATGGAATGAAATGGCTAACTTACACTGTAAACCTAATATAAACATGGATGACCTCGTGGAAAAGTATTTGCCTGTAAGGTTTTGGTATCGCTATTATTGTCATTTGGCTAAAAGAGCTTTGCTGTTCCTTGATATCGATGTGATTCTTTTTCTCGAAAATGGATTCTTATGACTGATTGTGCTAGTAAGGTGGTTTTTGAGCTTTTCTTCAAGGATTAATGGAGACAATTATTGGGATGGAATGAAATGGCTAACTTACACTGAACCTAATATTTACTAAGATAGATGAAGAATTAGGTTAGTGTGCCTCAGGACGTGGTTATGTATATCTGCAGTGGTTCATCTGACATACTAATCTGTTAAGACATCATGCAACGACGATTTACAACAATTTTTCGTTTTCTGGCAAGTTCATTTGCACCTTTAAAATTGGTGCTCGGCGCAGAAAAAGAACTATTCAAGAGATCTTCATGAGAAGAAAAACAGTATCGACTCCGTATCATAAGTGAAGGGAACCCTTATGATATGAAGTTACCCATGATTGGGTGGCTTGGGCACCTTGTCTGATGAGCAACCAGCAAACTTCTAGGATTGTGTTCTGTGCATGAAGTGCAGAAGATTTCTTGTAGATTCCGCTTCAGATCGTTGAAGATTTCTCGAATATTTGGTTTCTTGGCTATAAGACCACGAAATGCAAAACGGAGTTCAAATTTCTTAGCTCCTCAGTAGCAGAAGATGCCTAGTTATGCCTTTGGAAGTTCCATCTTTTCCCAAGTAGGGCATGTGAATGGGCAGGTGGCCATGGATAACTAGGTTATCATTATATTCAATAACTATAATCAATGGCAAAAATCTCTTATATGGATCGATACTAGCAACTATAAATTGTTAACCTTCTAACGATGGGTAGAGTTTCGATTCATCAGGTGGAGGCAAGGCACTTCAATAAGCTTTCTCATCAACTCCGTAACATCAGAAATGGGAAAGCAGCTGCAACTTGCGAAGGTTAGAGCCAATCTGATTCGACAATTTTTTAGTGCATGAACTTTCAGCTGCGACGGCGCCGTGAAAGTGTTGCTGTCCACCACTGACGTGCTCAATTTCTAGGTTACTGGGATCTGACAACAAAGAAGGAGGCGATTATACTTTGTAACACACTGCAATAAATCCACATGAGAGAGAGAGAGAGAGAGAGTGATAACGACAAGTCAAGGCGTGGCTGGCTTTATGTTAAAAAAAGACATACATGAAAAATAAGCACGCCTATCAGATAGCACAACCCAAACTCGATCAGCTGAATCTATCTGTTCTTTGTGCTTGCCTTTCCCAGTATACTTTTCGTAAAAGAACTCTCATTAGAATAGCACTACTTTAACGGACTATGTAGATTGACAGCTATGCGATTCCACATGAATGCAAGGAAAAGGACATGGTTCGGGCCTATCGTGGAAGTGCATTCTTTTTCGTGGTAATGACCTGCTAAGTCGTAGTGCTGTGAAGAGTCGATGTTCGTAATCTCTTAATTGGCTCTTCACTAAAACGTAGACCCTTTGATAAAATGTTCACGGTGCTTATTTTGTTGGTTGTTTCTGCCAATGGAGATGATGTTCTAGACCTCTAGAATTCTAGCTGATCCATATACAACTCTTCTATGCAGAAAATTTTCTAATAAAAGTTGCCAATTCCACCGTTGCTGACATCTAATATAGTAACCGCACATGAAATCTTGTTCTACTCATATGTATGATTTACATGGAGATTTCAACGACTGCCATTCCTGTTTTCTAATTGATGTATCTGAAAGAAGCACAAATTTCAGGATTATTTTCACAACTTCGGCTGTGAAGAATTTCTTGGAACAGCCATCAAAGAAGCTGTGCCACCTGATTATTGATTCCGCTAATAAATGACGAGAAACAGCGATGCTGGCCAATAACACCCTGGAAATTTCTTGTCCACACTTCTTTGGAGGACAGGGACAACATTTTATGCCAACTGTATGGTCAATTATGCAGGGAAGAATACGCTGATGGATGTTACAGAAGAGCAAAAGGATATATAGTTGATCTCATGAGACAACTGGCCTAAATTGTAATACTAAGGAAGTCGTTATAATTATTCTAAGCAGATGATGTTGATCTATAATACATCGATTCGGGTATCAAGTAGAGATAGGTAAATTCGGGGTGTCACTGCATTCATTGTGATAATTCCCATCATTTTTTTCGGTGATTGTTGAAATTTCTGAATTCTGACCATCCGATGCAACTTTGGTCTTTCTTCCATTAATTTTTAGGATCCGCAGGAGAGGAAGAAAGAATTGCAGAAACTGGCTACATCTCTCAACTCAGTAGGCCTAACGGAATATCACATCCATGGAGAGACCCTTGCGACATTGGCACGCTAATTACCTTATCTATAGCCAACCTGCTAACTGGTTCCTAATACTACTGAAGATGAAATCTTGATAAAAAGAAAATTGAAAACTCATCAAGTTGACCAGAGTCAGTTTTGAGTTAAATCATGTTTGTATTGTAGTCAGATTTGATTCAGTAAACTTTCTTGTGTTTGCATCCCATAGGATCATTTTATCCCATCTTCTATAATTGCCAGCCCGGGTGCCAAGTCTTCAAGGGAAAATTTGTGGTTTGAATTTACCAGCAAAGAGGGAACAGCAGATGTAACAGTCATTGTCGAACACATCTGAAGCTGCAAGATCTTGTGGTTTTACCTGTTACCTTTCAATTTTGGCTAACACAGACAAGGGATAGAATCTACTTAAACACAAATACCGAAAGAATTGGCTAAATATATTAGTTGAACAAACAGCTTGAAGACAACCACCAGGAATGTTTGATAGCTTATGTTGTCTTCGCTAAACTTGGATCAGTGCATGCATCAATAGACATAACCCCGCGCTAATTCTTCATTCGAATTTCCAATTATCTTGGTGGGTTGAATCAGGAGATATGTTCTGAGAGTGACTTTTCATCTCATATGCTACCATGTACTGATGATGTTTCCCGTTGACCGATGGGAATTTGAGTAGAAGACAGCACTCGGGGACAGAAAGTACTTGAGAAAATCGGGTACTCGCAAGCTGGACATTTGTACCTTTGGCATGTGCTGTTTCATTGAATTGAACAAACACAGGAATTCCTAACCCCTCCAATTTCTCCATCTTCTGAAACACTACATCAGTAAAAACAATGTGAGGTCCTAATGAATTAGGGAAATGAAGTTTATTATTCAAAACTTTGAAATTCACTCTTATGCTTTGCCATTGAGCTACATCTCTTTTGATTTGCAATTACATTGGCACCTTTTGGACAGTACCGAATTCTTATTCACAAAAGAAAGTATCTTGATGTGGACTAAAACCCTATGTCTGACGAATGTCCATACCCTAGACATCACTAAAAATACACAAAAATACCCTTAACACAACTTTGATGATGAAAGTGAAATAAGCAGGGGTGACAATCTTACCTCGGCTCGAATTCATGCACATGCGCAATGTCCTTTCCATGAGCATCGGGCCAATTGACTTTTCTGCACTCCGTCCTTCGTCGATGCTCATCCTGTTCAGTGGCTTTCTTGAGGCTGCTCTTATGAATAGGAATTCCACCATGAGCATGACAAGGCCCACCATGGCGCTTCACTCGACCTCCGATTTCGTTACCCCCTAGCTCTTCCTCGAGCCCATCTCTCTGCGCTACCGGAGACAACTTCCTCGCACTATTACCTCTATTTCTCGCCTCGCAATTACCACCGAAACTCCGTGACGGCGCATAGCAAGAGCAGACCAGAGAAGTGCACCTGTTTTGTGCCGAGGCCGCCAGGAGTGCAGATTTAGCCTCTCTCAGCAACCTTTCTGTTTATCATGGATACAGCAAACCTGACAAATGAAGGTGAACTTGAGAGTTGTGGACCGAACTACAGCGAGCAAAGTGAGTAAGTGACACAACATTTCCAAGAAGGTTGATGTGAGAATATGCCTATTTCTTAGGGCATCGGCATGTTCAGTTTTTCCGGTTTAGAATAAGACTGACGAATACCGATCACAGTGCAACAACTAGCCATACCCAACAAAGGTTCTTGAAAAGAGAACACTAGACCCGGAATGTTTTCTGCACAGTGATTGACGTATGTTCGCCGTGTCGCTTAGTCGATTGAGGCCTAATGATTTTGCCCCGTGCCTCCACCCCACTAAGCTTGATACTCTTTTGCTTTTGGTCATTGCACTCATTAGGGAGGTGAAAGCTTGTGTGGGAGAGAGGGAGAGAGGGAGAGGGAGAGGGAGGGAGAGAGAGAGAGAGAGAGAGAGAGGTTATCTTTAACTTTCTTTGAAGACAAATTGGGTGATACATCAATGGTTATCTGCAGGATCACTATCATAACATCATGATGGAAGCAAGCAAAGATACAGGAGTAAGGGAACGAGAAAAGTGGTGTGGATCTTAGAAATCTTCTTCTTTTGCCAATATCTAGAGGGCAAAGCCGTGACAAAATGCAGGGTGTGGACAATCATGAAGAGAGAGAGAGAGTTGTCTGATGTTGGATTTTGTATCATGATAACGTGAAATATATTAAGTCTTATCTCCCATCTTTTTTTCTCCCTCTTTCTCGAGCTTAGTGTGATTTTCAATCTTTTCATCATTGGAGATCTAGGCACTCTTTCCTTTCCTCTTTTCTTTTTTGGGTATCAATCAGCATGAAACATGTTATGGTGAAAACCATGCTAATTTGGACAGAGGGTTCATGTTGTATTGCAGTTGAGGCAACGAAGCCAAGCACTGCAATAAGCTGCCATTCGGCAGATATAAAGGATTTGTAAACACGGAAATCGGTTCTTCCACCTTAACCAGCAGACGCCCAGAAATTGATGAAACTCGTAGCAGTCCCAGAAAAGACACGCACTCTAGCATTTTTATGTTCGTATCATATGATTGACTCTATCTATCGTAATAGATTTGTAAATTACGGTATTTTCTTCATATAATTGCAACCACCTTCATCTCTAATCTCTTATGCTTCATCAAAAACAAGGTCCGATTAATCAACCAAGGAGGATACTGAGATTTGTATTTCGAATCCATCGGATTTGATGGCGACAAGATCTTTAAGGACTATTAAGACGAAAACCACAATACTATTGGGAGCTCTCTCTGTGTGAAGGAGTTCCTATATTTTTAGCACCAGGTCAAGAGGGAACACTTGTAGACGGCAACAGATGAAGAAGAGTTCTATCCAATTTTCTAATTGACATTTGTAATTACTCTTCTTGCCATTATATACAAGGAGATTAGCCGATCCCGTAATCGATGTGCTACTGACGTGTTCTGCTATCGCATTGTCAATGTATCTATGCACAGTTACTACATGAAATCTGCGAGAGTTGGCGATTTACACAAATGAATCCCTAATTATGCGTGCCAGTACTCGAGAAGATAACCGATTGAGCACATCTGGAAGGACTGTGGCCGAAATTCCTGGCAACACCGGAAGCAGCTCCTGGACAATCCGAGCGACATCCACACCCTATCCATTGCATAAAGAGTGGTAAAGTTATTGTCTCTCAATTTAAAAGACAATCAGTAACTAAAAATCCTTCATGGCATATACAGCTTTATCTTAGGACTCATTGCATCCAAGATTTATCACCATTGACGATGGTGAAGTAAGAAAGCACAAAAAAAAAAAAAAAAAAAAAAAAAAAAAAAAAGTAAGAAAGCACAATCCTTCAGTAGTATTATTGAAACCATGCCTCATCTTTAGAGCTCGGACAACCGAGTGTCAAAACGGCTAAAAGCTTCACAATTACTTGAAGCCGATCTAAAATTAAAGGTCCCACTGTAGATAACGTTTTCTGGTTTTTCGTTTTGGGTGACAATGGCATATCATCTGGGTTAAAACCACCTCTTGTTTCTGCTTAAATCCTCAAAAAAAAAGGAAAAAAATTAAAAAGAGGAGTTGAGTTTTCTCGCTAGGTGAAGTGCTCCAGGAATGTTTTAACCACTCAACAGGAATGATGCATCTGAAATCCTTCTATCAAGAAGTGCAGACTTCTACAAAATGACAATTACCTTATCGTGCAGACCAACCCGTAGTAGCAACAATGATGCCCTACACTAGAAACTAGAAGAGCACGAGACAGAAAATTAATTACTCCTGAAATTGTAGAGGACAATTTCAAGATAAGTATCATCGAAGGAGAGATATTTGACGGTAGAAGAGCTAAGATAGCAGAAACTAAGACCAACTCGAACAACTTCAAGGATGAAAGAGGGGGGAGGAGCATGGACAATAAACTCAATTCTCCGAGTACACGCACCAGAGTATGCCGAAAAAGAGAATTTCTACGACCAGGGAACATAAATTAAGAGAAACAAGACATTATAGGAAGGTAGGTGATATTGTTCATCCTCATCTTGCCTTATTGCCTAACTGATAGAGCGGGAAAGCTTTATCTAAGTTACTCTTTTATAAAAGGAAACAACACTGTTGAACACATGCAACCAAGTTGAGTGAAAAAGGGGAAGCTGAAGGGTACTGAAAATCTGTACTCAGCGCATCCTAAATTACCACAATTGAAAAATTTTAAAAGAGCAAAACACCTAATACCTGATTTGATGTCCTTGAGATTGAGCTTCCAGCAGTCAGAAACTCGAGAATGGTTTGAACATTGTTCAATATGACTTGGTCCTCCTCTGTTACTGTTGGGAGAAGTGCAGCAGGTTTAAAGGGTCCAAATGAAGGGACCATACTGAAAACAGGGGACACATTACGCAAGCCAAGGGCTGCCATTATTTGTACCAACTGTTCCCTGGTGACTGCATCAATTCCCTTCACAATCTGTAAGCATGAAGAGGACAGAATTCCAGAATTTCAGAAATGTTCTTAAATAACATATGAGCATCAATTGTAATTAACAAACTAAATTAACTAGTCCTCCTTGAGAACAGTGACTAGGCATTGGTTCCCGTCGTAGGTGGGGTTGGGTGATAGGGGTCCAAAGGCCACCGCAAACATTTTATATAGCTACCAAACTCGATCCGCGTCAAGAGGCGCTCAATTTACCAGTCTAATTCAAAAGTTATCACACTTTAGTCAAATTGAAGTCACACTTTAAGCCACAAAAACAAAGAAGGATTGATGAGCATGTGAATTATAAGCTGGCTAGTTCCACCACTGAACTCTTATAAACCAGTTTATCATCATGGGATTCAGAGAATTCATTATAAAGAACTTTAAGACAAGGGGAAGACCAACTGCAACTGCGTAGCTGAGTTTCAGATCTTTTACAATTTGAGAAAAACAAATTTGTCTTCATCCATGCAGGACATGTTTCTGATATTTCTCCATGAAATAAGGGCTTCTATCCTCAACAGCAATGCAACATTTCTTTTTTTTCTATAGGAAACTACATAGATTTGCCCGATTGCAATTTCATATGGTAATTCTTATAATCTGTCAAGGACAGTGAGGTACTGGAGTGTAACCATAAAATGCAAACATCATCATCCAATTTGAGCACTACCAGAAAGACGTCTCTCCTGAGACTAAACATCGAGAACAGTTGTAGTATGTGACATAAATCTAGGAATAATGATTGTCAGTTGCATCAATTTCTTTTTTAATCCCAAGACCTTCAGGCTCTTCTGGAGGAACATTGAAAGCATTTACTGTTACAGGTCATACACACGAATACTCTTATTTCTGGAAGAGGCGATTAAATAATAGTCCATGCTTTAATGGATTTTCATACCTCATCCAGAAGGAACTCCCGGAAGAAATTTCCCTTATCAGATAACAGAAATCCCAAGGCAGCCCTTGTTTGGATTGGCTCCTCTGACTGAGACGCATTCAATACAAATTGTGGAGCAATACTAATCGTTTGACTTCTTAAAATGCCAAGTCCAGCCATATCTCCATTCATATCCTCTCCACCACCACTCTTGGCTGCAGTAATAAAATTTTCAAAAGCTTGCATCACATCAACGAATCTTTCAGCATCAAATACTCCAGATTTTCCATAAATCGTGTATTTCAAGGCATTCCTGAGACGCGGAGACTCATCTGTGAGGAGCCTCTGTCAAATACAAAAGGTATTGTTGAAACAGTGAGCAAAGGATATGTTAAAAAAGCAAAACAACACAATTACTGAAATCAGGTATAGTCTAGTAACAAGGTAAAACCAAACTAGCCAATGCCATGTTAGATAGAAACCGAAACTTTACTTTTGCACAAATTGACTTCACACTCAAACAATAATAACGTACATAGCCTAGGCATAGAGGAAATTTCCAATTAGTTATGAAATAGATTACAGATAAGCAACTGCATGAGTTCACACCATGCTCCAACAAAGGTAAGAAGACTACCACAGTACAGAAGATACTTTCAGTCACCTGAGCAATATAAGGATAAGCTTCATCCACTATGGCAAAATCAGGATTTCCAACCAAAGCAATACCCTCCAACACCCCTATTGCCCTGATGATAAGAGCAAAATATGGGGGTATTCTGAATGGGTAATCAAAGGTTATTTGAGCTAGATCTGATGCAAGCTCCTGAAAGTTGATATTTTTTGCCCCTCCACCTTCAAGGGCCTGATCGAAAACCTTTGCAAGAACTGGCAAAATAGGGGCTAAGTTGACCCCATCAGGTATGAAACCAAGCTTTACAAAGTCCTTGACTATTGCCTCATAGTCTCTATGAATGAGATGAGCAATTGCTTCAATCATTCCGTATTTCTGATCATCTGTTAATCTTGTAACAAGTCCTATAGGAGAAAAAACAAACACACATCACCCTGGGAAGCACAAGTGCATATCCTACACTATTCATTCCCGAAATATACAAAATTTTCATGAAGAAATCGACGATATTTTTAAGGGACGGTAATATTTGAATCTATCTCCATCTTATGTCGGTAACAAGTAACAATTGAACACTGAGATAAGATATAATTATGTATCTGAGACATTGTAAAGGAACAAAATAAGAGTGGGAACTTCCACACAAGTGTAAATTTCATCCCTCTATATCTTTCCCTCTTCTTTTCCTTTCCAGTAAGTGAGTGTTCCTGGGGATCTAATAGAGAAGGGTACAAGTATTATATTTCTTTTCTATTTTAGTAAGCATGTATTTCTCTGGATCTAATAGAGAAGGTACAAGTAGTATGACATGTTAATGCGAGGGAAGCTAACTAAACAAAAGCATACTTCCTGAAGCAGTTAATATGTTAGATAAAGATGAATTAATTAAAAAATATTGGTTGAATATGCAAGGCGATTGAACTTATAAGAAAACAGAGCCAAAAGAAAAAAGAACAAAGCTGAGTGATTCATGACACTAATAATTCATTTTGAGACCCAAAAGAAACTAACCAAAGTCCAGAATGGCTAACTTCCCATCTGGGGTACGAATCAAGTTTCCGGGATGTGGGTCCGCATGAAAAAGTCCAGTGTCAAGCAACTGCGATTGAAGAAAAGTACAAATTAGTAATTCCTTTGTAATTGTTATAAGGAAGGTATCATTGAGCCACCACATTTGTGTTCCAACCATGCAAAGCAAGTTTACTTTCACGGAAATAAGTAGATGGTGATCATGCAAGTTCCACAAAAAGAGATCAATCAATTATTGTCGTGAGGACTAGTACAAAAAGATTAATGTGCTAATGTGGAGTTTATTGACAAACATTAGAGATATCTCTCAATATTATGCATAAGCAACAGACACATTCAAATCTGCTCTCTTCATATCACAGATGTATCGGATGGCAGTCAAGACAATTACCTCAGTCCATATTCATATGGAGTATAGATAACATGACACTGTTCAACATGATTTTTCCCTCTGCTTTCTCGTTGCCAATGCTAGATGGTCTAACAAATAAAAATGAATGCAAAACATGATAATAACAACCAACACTCACAAAACCAAAGAGTCCAAACCAGCTGTTAATTCCATCTCTGTACTAATCTTGTTTTGCTTGTTAAATTCTTGTAGGGCTACTCTATTTCCACATACACTTTGGCTGAATACACAACCCCATATCATCAATAGGAGCAAACACCCCCACACAAACTATAAATTTTCAGTACATCAAACCCAGCTTCATATATTGAATTTTGTCCTGAGCTCTCCAGAACCAGCTCTTTGAGGTAAAAACAGGTGCTATTGCAAATTCATCTATAAAACTGGACTAAACGGTCAAGCTAAACTTTGCCAAAGCATGATAACAATCACTGAGACTCGTAGGAAATGGAAACGCCAATTCCAAATCCAACAAAATCTCATGAATATTTTCCATGAAAAGCAGCAACTGAATAGAAATAATCTGCGAGCTGTAACCTATTTCAACGAATTGATTACGAGAGTAAGATGTTGGCTCTAACAACTACCGCGAGAGGGTGTGAATGACCATTCCCTTCAGATAATTATACATATGAAAGTTAAGCTTTATAATTTGGAAGTATCTTCAAATGAACAACAGTACTGAAAAATTTAAAGAAGAAGGGAATAAATATCTCCCAATAATTTTCAGGAAATTTGACAAAAAGAAACCTTAAAGCCTCCAAAACTTAGGATAATCTTTGAAAATTGGAATGGAGATGGATACAAGCACAAGCACTATTTTGGTCTTTCAACCTAGAGGTAATATTCAATCAAGTTATCACACCTTTATAAGTCTGTTAATGTTACTATTTTGCTAACTCTTTAATTTTTTCCAATTGGGTCACTTCTTCATTCTATACTAAAACTTAACGGAATGTTGACGTGACATGCCACATGCCACATGGCATGCATATAACATACCCTATAGCTTTTGTCAAGTGCCACATTGGCTTTCAATTACCTTTTTTTTTTTTAAAAACAAAATGGACAAGCAAATCCATTCAAAAAGTATAATAACCATAAAATTAAGAGTAGCTTCAAAGTTGGCAACCAGGTTCTGTGATTTCCCCAGTCATAGCTGTGAGGGCATTGGCTCCCTTTAATCTGTCTTTCATCCTTTTTGACCTGGTAGGTTCTTTCCGATGATGATTAGTGGGTGGTACTCCAAGGTAACTTAGGTAAATTTTCCTTTGAATTTGTGGAAAAGGAGACAGGCGTTCTCAGTTCACCACACTGAAGGACAGATACATGGGAGGCATCTGATATGCTGTACAAAATGAACATATTGGAAAGCCCATTGACCTTGGTAGAACATTTAACCATGCAGAGAGACAAAATATACAGTAGAACTAGAAAGCACCCAAGTTTCACAGCAAAATATCCTACTATGTAAGGGCATGAGTACCCATTAGACCAGGTGGATTACCTGCTTTAGATAACAGATGACTCCAACATTAACCAGTTCTCCGACGTCACTTTCTTTACTCTGCGACAGCTTTCCCCCCTCTATCCAGCCTGTCGTAAGAACCTTCCTTGAAGTGTACTTGGTGTATGTTTTAGGTACAACAACCTGAGAAAAGCCTTTCGTGATTAATAATTAAAAGATCGAACAAATTCACTAACAGATTGTGTTAGTTATACTCTGGCCCTGTTATTTTTGCTTCCGAATATAATAGCATATTACAAAATTTTAAATGTTATACCACGCTTTCACCACTGGCTTATACTTTCATAATAATTGGGAGCAGTACCAAAAAATTTTCCATGATATCAGACCAGAAATAACTGAGCTCAAATCTTTCCGGGCCCCTTATTTGCCTCCTAGATTATATATTTCAATGCTTTAGTCTTAGGCCAAAGTCCAGCATACCGTGAGAGGGAGGGAGAGTTTAGATATTTAAATCTAAAACTATGTCTTGATCTAACAGCTTAAACTTTTAGAGTAGATAGCGGTGTGGTCTTACATAATTTAACAGTTCCTCTAGGAGTAGATCCTAGCACCACTAACATATAATAGGACATATCTAAACGTCCTAAAACAAAACATTAAAAATACACAGTTCAAAAGCACTAGATAAGAATAACTAATTGAAAGCAAGTAAAAATAATGGATTATTAAAAATCACAGATTTTTAACCTTATGGCTTAAGCAGTGGTATGAAAGAATTTTTTTTAGCTCCTAGTTCTTGTAGATGAATACGTCAATCAAGGAATTAATCTCACCTGTGGAAGGTCCTTCCTCATCATTTCAGCAAAAAGTGTCCCATTTTCACCCTCGTTGATATAATCCAACTCTTCAAAAAAGCGGGCAGCCCATTCATCAACTAACCCCACCACATCTACAGAGATCTGGGATATGAAGAAAATCACAAAAGATTGAAGGCTATTAATTAGTTGCTGTAGCTATCGCATCCACACAAACAGTGACCTATAAAATACTACCTGAGGAAACCTCCGAAGAACCAAACCCAAATTCCGTATGATGAACAAATCAACTGTCACAGTCTCAAGAACGAAAGGCCTCTGAACCTTAACTGCCACTGGATCTCCATTTTCTTTTAACTTGCCCTTGTATACCTGTCCGAGAGATGCTGCCACAGATCTCAACAAGAAAAAATATCCACTTATGAATACCAGTAAAATAAAGAGAGATGCTGTTAATAACAGATAATATTGACTAAACAATGTAGAAAGTAAATCATCGAGACTACCTGCGGCAATTGGAGAAGATGTAAGTTCAGAGTAAATCTCATGCCATGGTTGACCTAGCTCCTCCTCAATAAGTGCCATAGCTACATCATCAGGAAATGAAGGGACCTTCACATTTCAGCAGGCAGAATGTCAATAAACGAGATGGTATTTCCAGACAAACGCATAAAGAAAGTGAGAGACGTTATATTTGCATTAATCTACACTTCACCACCACTATTCAAGTTATGAATCAGCCGCAGCATTGCATATGCACAGTCATATATGTGCAGATTATCATTATTTAGTTTGAGCCAGGGAAAGACAAGGTACTTCAACCTAAGATAGCGACAACAGCCACATGACTAGTGCTTCAATTTGCCCATTTTGTCTGTCAAATATCCCTCATCATGAGATTGTGCAAGCCGCTAACACACGACAGAGCTGTAGATGTGCAGAACTGAACCAAAATGTATACAACCCCACCACCACCACCCCCCCCACCACCAAAAAAGAAGAAGTAAAATACCCTTATAGATGAAGTGAAACTCAAAACCAAAGGAATTAGAAAAAGGAGACTGGGTCAAGGAAGTTCAATGAGGTAAGAATTAAGAAGAATTGAGCATGCATTCTAAGGCAGCCTACATCAGCTGCCTGTGACATGTTTTACAAAAGCAAACAATACTTGCTAAAATTAAGAATCCAGCTTAGGTACTGGAATAAGGCACTATTCAACTCAATAAGGGCTAAATGACATTAGAAGATCTATGTAACCAGTGCAGAAGAGGAAAAGGCTTGAATCCACACAGCAGACCTCACAGAGAGAAAAAGGCCACGTGGAATTTGATAGCGTTGGTTGCGGTAGGGTTGGTAGTAGAAAAGAAAAAGCTATCCTGATCCATTTTAACAAGGGTGGAAAATTTTAAAACAAACAAAAACTGGACTTTGTTGACACAAGTCAAAAAAATAGATCCTAGCTCCACCGTACATTACTTGGCCAAAATTGCAATTGGAACTGGAAACTGAGTGTTTATAATTGGGTCAAACAGGAAGCAGAATGTTAACAATAATAACATGATAATTGTGTGGTGTTGCCCAGTGCCCACACCAGAGATCGAGCCAATAGCATTCATCAACCTTTAAAGTGTCAGTCACCTAACCAATTCAATGCAGATGCAGATGCAGCACCACAAGACAGGTCACTGTGGATTAAGTTACTGGGTATGCCAGCTTATGGCAATCAATGGAACCACAAACAATTTGCAGTGGTGACTCCAGCAAGAACTTATAGAGCATGAAATTGACCATGATGGACAACAATGATTATGTAAATATAACAATGTGAATGCAGAAGAACCCAAAATAGACTACTCAGATTGTCATAGCATGGTGACCTATGCAGGTAAATGACGAAATTGGTTCATGGAATGACATAAGATGGCTAAAGAGTCCGTGACTAATCTAGCACCAATAAAGGAAGGCCTTGCAATCCACACTACTGAATCATGAGTGAGAAATAAATCTCCATTCCCTCAAATGAGACTTCCGCAAAATTTGAAGACCTACATTTTCTGTTTTCTTCCATGACATCAGTGACCAACGAGTGAATTACTTGCTTGAAATTTCCAGGAACACCGCAATAAAATCATAAAAACAGTTGTGGAGGCATTGGTTTGAAGGGTATGTGCAAACTAAAGAAAATGAAAAACATTGTACACATAAAATAAAGCAAAGTAGGAGGAGATGTTTACCTTATCACAGAGTTTCTGCAGCTCAGTCATCGCAGCAGGTGAAAGAATGTCAGGCCGAATGCTTAATGCCTGACCAAGTTTTATGTAGGCTGGGCCCAAGGAAGTTACAATATCTCTCAACTCTATTGCCCTAGCAACTTCATTCTGATGATAAAGCATAAGAATCAAAGCAATTAGACACAATAAGAATTAAAAATATGCACGTTGACTTGGAAGTTGAATGCAGAAATAATTTCTCAACTTTACACAAAACCACAACTGACTGACAAAGATTGAACCGTTAGGTTAACTGAGGCAAAGAGATGTAGAATAATTTTCAATATGGAACAAGAAACTAGTGAAAAGATCAAAAGATAGACAATCACAAGACATTAGTTTATTCCAGAGTCCTTTTTGAGACTTCGTCGTCGCTCATCTATGACCAGAAGGGAGAACTCATCTTTGAATCTCTACAACTATACTCTCTACTTTTAAAAAAGGATTTATTCCAAATAAATAGTTAAGTCAGCTACAGGATGCTCATACCAATGATTATACACAATGAAAGAACGGAATAGCTATACCTCTTGAACTTTCTTATTTATCACGTCCCAGGCAATACGGGAGAGAAACCCTCCAGCAACAGATAGTAACTGGATAGCACGTGTAGCGACAGCTTGTGGACGTTTTCCCCAGTAAGCAGAGATGGTAGCAGGATCATACACCGAGGGCAAAAACTCACTGCTCTCATCCACCTGTAAAGTATCGGCATTGATACAAGATAAAGAGAGTTATGACCCGTTATGCATCTTTCAACAATCTAGCATCACTGTGTGCAATGCACAAGTAAATAATCAGGATAGTCAATATTCCATCACATAACTAAACAAACTCCAGAAGCATCAATGCTCTAGGCAACACAATCGGGTGATTACGAATGCACATCAAGATACAGCATTCTCAGAACTTGCAGGCGTTTTACGAAGGCTCATCTCTTATCAGCAGAATTGGAGAGAGAGGATGTCATACCTCAACCAGACGAAGTTGAATATTGTTGTCTGCAAATTGCGCGTCCCTCAGATTCTGACCCCTCAAGCCTTGCATTAGTATTGCCAGTTGCTCATTCTCCTCCATCTGGGCCCTCACCCTCTTAATCTCCCGCGAGACATCTCCTACTCTCTGCAACCACATGAAATAAAGAAAACTCAAATTGACCGATCCACGAACGATCAACTCAAGGAAATCGACGAAGCAACTCAACTTCTCTCAAACTCATGAAAAAAATGCATACATAAGACCCCGAAATTTGCACGCGCACGCAATTTCCAATGGCAGGAAAGGAAAATTAGAGAAAGCGGAGGAAAATGAGAGGCGATAATTTTGCGTTCATGACCAGTTCATTCAATTCTTCATCTGCAAATAAGCGACCACAACGACGACGCATTCATCGAACTCCTAAAAAAACCTGGTTAGCATACATGGAATCAGAGGAAGGATAGAGCAACCGGCGTCCCATTTACTCCGAAGCGCGAAGCTCACCGTGGAAACGCCGTTGACGGGCTTGGACTGCAGAGGCCGCGACGACGACGACGACGACGACGAGCCGTTCAAGGTGCTCGGCGGCGGCGGCGACGGCGACGGGGACTTGGGCGGTCCGGTCCGGCCCGGCTTAGGATCCGCGGCCACAGCGAGGACCGGCTTGGCCCGCCATCTCCGGAGCTCGAACCGGCCCGGCGGCGAGGCGTGGGCGGGGAAGTTGCAACGGAGGGGCTCCACTCCGCCGCAGCACACGAGCTGCGACACCGCCTCCATTGCCGGAGCTCTAGAGAGAGAGAGTGCTTGTGGAGGTGGAGAGCAAGGCGAGCTGAAGTTGGTGGCTTTGCAGCGCGGGGGTTTTGTTTGTAGTGGGGACGAAGGGCTGGCCGGTGGGCGAACACGTGGCGCCATTGGAGCGTAGAGAAAGGCATATGTTCCCTTTTTCCTTTGGGGCTTATTTATTTTATCGACGTGGTTTTACAAGGTGATTTGTTTATTGTTTTCCGTTTATGGTGGTCGGGCACAGGGAAGGAAGTTGACCATTGACTTTCCGTATGGGAAAATTACATATTTGGCCCTACACTTAGAGCCCATTCGGTTTGGCTTTTGGGGAATGCATTTGCCAAAATGCAAATATGGATTTTCCGAAATGCAAATATCGTTTGGTAAAATTTGCATTGAGATAAAGCTTTGGCCAAAATACCATTTGGTAAAATTTGCATCTGTAAAGGACTTTTATTAAATTAAAAAAAACAAAAAAAAAAAAACATTCGTATTTTTTTTTTGAAGTTCGGCCACCGAACTGCCGGATCTGGCGGCCAGATGGCTTGATCTGGCGGCGCGACCCCGCGACCCAGGTGACTGCTGCCAGGGTCGCACAACCCAGGCCATTAGTCGCCTGGGTTGCGTGACCCAGGCGTCGTCTGAGGTCCGGTGACGATCACCGGGGTCGGGCGACCCTCAGGCGGCGGTCGCTGGAGCCTCACCGACGCACGCGACCGGTTGCTGGCCTTTGGTCAGCTTCTTCCGATGGTGTGCGGTGGTTTTGGAGAAGATGAACAGTACAAGACTTGCATTCCGGAGGTGCGCAACTTCCCAAACTGCTTGGGTTAAAGGCGCCCTGGCGCCCACTTTGAGATACACCGCATCTCGCCAAAGTCGCTAAAAAAAACGAACCAAACACCTTTGCATTTGGCCAAGGGACTTTAGAGTCCCAAAGGGCTTTCCAAATGCCCAACCAAACAGGGCCTTAATGTCAATTTAAATTCTAAATTTTTCTATTTCACTAAATTCATTCTTAGCCTTTTTGCGAAATTTCAATATAATCCTTGCGATTGCGACCAATTGCTATCGTCTAATTCGCTAACGTGATGGTTCAGTTATTATTAGCTATCCTACATAACACAATTTATGATTTTAGGTGACGTGATTAGGCATTTTTCTTATTTTTCCCTTCCTTTTTTTTTTTTTATTTCCTTTTTAATGTACTTTTTCCCTAAGATTTTCTATTCATCGTCTGCGGCAGCTCAATTTCGTTATGAGATTACTGAACGATCATGGCAATCTCACTAGGGTTGTAAGACCTTCCGACGACGCCAACCACTTCTGATCTAGACTTGATGGCAAGCTGGCGAACCTCCAGATATGGAAGCTCTGCCCGTGGCCATCGAATTCATCGAGATCAATGGGTACAAGTTCAACGGCCACGGAGGAGTAAACGTTCACCTTTGCGTCATGCAGATTGGCCTCGCCCGTAGCAGAAGGGGCACCTGGCCGGGGTTTGCTGAGATACAGGAGCTTTGAGCTTGGAGCTCCTTAAAATGTGAAAGTAACGACCCATCAATCCAAAATTTATAACAAGCTAAAGAAATAGAAGCAAACTAAAGCTCTCTAATGGGTGCGTGTTGCAAAAAATGAGCAATCAAACAATAAAATAAATTGAAAAAGAAAATAACGGACACCAAATTTATATAATTTAGTCGTAGTGATCTACATCCATGGAGAGAGCAGCAATGAATTTGACTATAGATCAAGCGATGCAACATATATTACAACCATACTTTGTCGTGACCCGACCTCGTTGCCTAAAAGAATCGATGAGCCAAAGGGCGTAAACATGGGGTTTAGAGGTGGTTAACCTTAAAAGTTTCCTCACGGCATGTAACTCTAAGGATGTCATCACCTCATCCTTTGGGATCGATGCCACAAGGTCACCTAGTTTTGGTCATAAGCTCTCCCAATCTCGCATTTCACGTGATAGTAGGATTTGGGGAGTAATACCAAAAAAGTCCTAAACTTTTTGCAATTATGCCAATTCAGTTCTAAACTTATTTTTTTAGCCAATTAAGTCCTAAACTTTTTACAATTGTGTCAGTTCAGGCCTTCCAACCAAAATTGGTTGGTTGGCACTAACATGGCCGCCGGCCAGCGTCGGCCACAATTTTTTTAATAATATTTTATTTTTATTTTGAATTATTATATTAATTTTTTAATCTTTTTTACCTTTTTTTCTTTTTTTTTTTTTCCTTCCTCCTCTTCCCTCCTTCTTCCTTTGGCTCCGGTGACCAACGCCCTCGCCGGTCGCCGGACTGAGGTGGCTAGGCGAGGGCTCGCCTCGTTGTCACTTGGTCTAGTGAGAGTTCGCCCAACAAGTGGCTAGGCGAGCTTGCTCAGCCAGTCGCCAAAGCCAAAGGAAGAAGGAGGGAGGAGGAAGGAAGGAAGAAAAAGAAAAATAGAGAGAAAAAGGTAAAAAGGATTAAAAAATTAATAAAATAATTCGGAAAAATAAAATATTATTAAAAAATTTGTGGCTAGCGTAGGTCAATGGCCACGTCAACGCCAGCTGGCCAATTTTGGCCAAAATGATTGAACTAACACAATTGTAAAAGGTTTTTTTTTTTTTTTGGTAAAAACAATTGTAAAAGGTTTAGGACTCAATTGATCAAAAAAAATAAATTTATGACTGAATTGGCACAACTACAAAAGGTTTATGACCTTTTTGGTAATTCTCCCCAGGATTTGTCATGACTCTATCTTGACACCATGGCATGTCTTAATTGATAATTTTAAGATCGAAAGTAAACCAAACGTAAAGGTGAGTTTAAGGGTATTTCAACCATAATAGCTCTTTCGAAATGTACATCTGCTAGAGATGGCGTCACTACATCTTTTGGCTTCACTATCTCGAGCATGTTAAATCATGATTGCGAACCTTTTCCAAAAGTTCTCATGATGAGTTCATTTATTATGCATGAGTTATTTCAGACAACCTAAATGACATTTAGGAGTTTCCACTAGCCTCGTTTTTGGGGGCCAACTAGAGTAACCAATCGAGGGTTAGGAGTAATCCCTCAAACCTACGCAACTAGAAATCTAAGATTAGGGGACTTGGGTTACTTTAATGTTGTTATTAGTGCCCTTTTGATACCTAACAATCAATTTGTTATCTAATATGATCATACATCTCTTTTTACTTTTTCGTGCAAGTTTATGAGATAAAGGTGATCATGCATAGATGGTTTGTTGGTGCCATTCTACTCTATTGCTAAGAAAGTGAAAAGGCAAATCAATCAAGTAATTGAAATTGCGGCGCAAGTAAGTAAACACCCAAGGATAAGAAAAGAGTATGATGAAAAGAGTCTACACAATTCTAACAAAGATTAAAAAAAAAGAAAAGGAAATCTACAACTCGCCGAGTGTGTTTATATAACACCAACACAACCCTAGACATCTTCGTGTTTGTGCAAGTTTATGCCATGCCTGCTGAAGTAAGGAGTGGTTTTCCTTGTTGTTTTCCATCCGTGGGAAGGTTTCACCTGGTGATGCTTACAATTTTCAACAAGAGATACAACTTATTCGTTACTTACAAGATTATAGTACTTATTTGGTTTGTCAAACCATAGTTTTCCTGCTATTTTACATCCAAAGTGAGGTTTTGCCTGTCGATAGTTATCCTTGCTAGCCAGCAACCCTCGCTAGGTTTGGAAGAAAAAAAAATACATTTTTTTTTAAAAATTATCCTCGTAAGAGCCAACCATGAGAATAGCTAACGTCCATGTCAGTTATTTTCGGCTAAAATTTATTGAATAGACTTAATTGACAAAATATGAAAATGTTTATAATTCAATTGATAAAATGTGAAAATGTTTATAACTCAATTGACCAAATTGAAAAGTTCAAAACTGAATTGGCTAAAGTATAATTTGGTTTAGAATTTTTTGGATGATTTTTCCAGTTTGCACGTAATGGTACGTAGGGAATCAAATTTATGTGTGCACTTACTTCACACATATGTCATATCCTAGCTACTTAAGCCAATTTTATAGTTGCAAAACACAAACCTTGATGAATATAATGATTTATTTTTATGAATATAATAATTGACGTGCAGAATTGTTCAGGTCAATTGATTTTTTGTTTAGAATAACAATATACATTCCATCCCTAAGTCTTAGCTTGTGAGTACAACGACACAACATCGAAACAAAGTAGACTCCAAAGATCAGGAGGGGGATAGAGGGTCCAATTATGAGGCAGGGAATTTTTCCTTTGAGCCTTAGCTACCTAGTCTACCACTTTGTTGGATTCTCTATTACAATAGGCTAGCTTCAAATTGGAAAAGTTTTTCAAAAGATCTTGAGCTTTCAAGATAAGCACACGTATATCCCACTTGACATGATAAGCACTTGTGAGAGCTCTTACCATGTCTAAACAATCTGACTCTAGTTGAAGACAATCCATAGCATGATTAGAGAAGAAAACTAGCGTTTCTACAAGAGCACTGACTTCGGCTTGAGCTACGAAGCTGACCCTCACTATTTTGGCAAATCCATTTATAACTCTTTTGAGACTATCTTGCAACACACCAGCAATCGCTCCAGTTGTTGAACCTTCAGTAAAGGAAGCATTGACATTGATCTTCAATACTTCATGTTTTGGGTTTCGCCAAATCTAAGGTAAGTTTTGACCTTTAACAGCTTTCCCTTTTCCAGATTTGCTTCCTCTTGCTTCATTATGCACTACGAAAGCTGAGTTCACCAGCTGTTGTGGATTTGGTTTTAGTCTTCAAAACACAAAATTGTTCCTTGATTTCCAAATAAGCCAAAGGATAGTTGCAAGTTGCTCGAATGGTACAAATGTGACGCTAAAGTTCAAGAGCCATTGTTCAATTCTTGGAAGACCTTGAGTGGGAATTTTGATTCGTAGTGAATGATCAGACCATACTTGTTTCGTCCACGGGCAAAGAAGAAAGATATGCTCAACTGTCTCGGGATGTTGTTGACATAAATCACACTTCAAGTATGGTATGATACTCCTCCTAAATATATTTTCCTTTGTTGGTAAAGCATTTTGACATATTGCCCAGAGGAAGAATCGAATTTTTGGTAGTGTGTTAGTCTTCCAAATTTTAGTCCACAAGGCTCTGGGGGTTTGATATGAGGAGGAGACCTGATTTGGGTTTGGTTTCTTTGAAAGGTTTATGTTCTAGTTATAGCCATTATTTACTATGTAGGATTCGGATTTGGCATTTAACCAAACTAGTTTGTCTTCAGTGTCGTGTGACCTCAATGGGATAGCAAGAATTCCATTGACAATATGTTCATCAAATAGCTGCTTCACTACCTGTTCATTCCACTTTGACACCTCCTAGACAATCAACTCAGCTACCCTCCTAGGCTCTCCAATGTTGGTTGGACCACAATGACTAGGGGTGAGTGGTTCCCGGTTCCGGTTCGGTTCCGTCTGGAACCTGGAACCTACCCTCAGGTACAGGTTCCTCATTTTTTGGAACCTAGAACCTACCCTGTTATAGGGTCCAGGTTCC